>CM038673.1:210244342-210844342 GCA_021605145.1 Aegilops bicornis | reverse complement strand
GAGAAAGCGCTTCGGAAGGCCTTGTGGCAAGGTGGTAGTGGTAGACGAGGACGTCATGTCGGATGCACAACTGGGCAACGACAACCTTCTGATCGTGCCCGGCACGACCAATGGTGTACTCGAGGTCGAAGCCAACCACTTGGTACTTGTCCTCGGCAAGGAACTGCTCCATAGTTTCGATGGAGCTCTCCATCGAGATCATATCATTCGTGTACACAACCGAGAGGGCCTTCCCCCTCATGTGGGTGTTGACTACGTGATGCATGGTGAACTGCCCGCTGTTGTCGTCGGCGGCCGCTGGGAGCGCCATTGGAGCCACGCGGAGTGCAATTAGAACCGCTGGATGTCCTCTCTGTATGTGTCGTCGTGGGTGTGCTTATTGTGTCGTGTGAAGCGAGAGATGAAGGTAAATGGCTGCAGGAATAAATGGGGGGCGGACGGCCTGGATTCTCTGCGCGTCCGCATGGCAATTTTTGCAGCGGGTAATTGCATTGTCGCGTCGCGCCCGGCGCAACCACATCCACATGAACGTGCGTGATCATGCGCCGGCCCCAAACACTGGCAGCGCGCATGGAGGGACGAGGGCAGAGCACCAGGAGGGACGCGAGAGCAGAGCGCGTTGCGGCCGCCTGAACCGCAAGCAACCACACGCATGGAGGAGTTGAACACGCAGGAAATGGTCTCCTACAAGCCGGCCAACAGTTGTGTCACTGCGTAGAGAGCTGCTGTGTGCTACTACCTCCATCTAGTCTATAGTCCCATGTGCCATACTTTGCCCTCAAATTTAACCGTCAAAATATTAATGCATGTTATAGAAATATATATAATTGGAAACTTTGTTTAAATACGAATCCAACTATATAATCTTTGGCGACACATTCATATTTTATTAGTTAAATCATACTTATAAACCAGGATGAGGGTATAGTAGGTAATTAAATCACAAATGTTTTTTAATTAACCGTATGTGTACGTGGACTTTCGTCCTCCTCTCGCACGTCTTGTCACTCCGCTGCCGCAGATGACTTACAGCGCAAGTTTGTGCAGCCTTGAGGCGTTCTTTTGGCCAAACAGTGGCGCCAATGAATCGTCAGTGAGCCTGTTCCCAGGCAACCTCGCAGGTTCCCGCGCAAACTTCCCGCCCGACTCGGTGAAATCCCCCAAAATCCCAATGCTTATCGGCCTGCTATATAAACCCTCACGGCTGGCGAGTCCTGCATCGCATTTTCCACTCCCTCCCTGTAGCTTATCTCATCTGCTTCGCCCACAATCACCAATGGCACGGGTCCATCATCATCGCTCAGCCACTCCACCGTCATCAGAGGATAGCTCCAGCTGGAAGGCTACACCGTGGCGGCGGCGCAATGCCCAGCGTAGTGTAGTGCGTGTGGCGTCCCTGTTGGGTGTGCGTGGAACACCCACCACATGCTCCGCCGTCGCTACCTGTCGGCAGTTGTTGCCAGTTGCCGCCACACCATCATCGAAAGCCAGGGCCATCGCCCGCTCCGCCGTCGCAGCCCAAAGGCGGGAGGTAGCCTTCGTGGCCGCCACCCCACTGCCGGCCACCATGGCCATCACCCACTCCACCACCGCGACCCGAAGGCTGGAGGTAGTCGTGGCCGCCACCCCATCGTTAGCCGCCATGGTCGCCAGCCCACCGTCGGTTGCCGGGGTCATCACCCGGTCCGCCACCGCCGCCCGAAGGCAGGAGGTGGAGGTGGATGCCCACACGTGCGTCAGCGCCCTTGCGCGCTACACCGAATTCCTGCGGGAGGAGGAGCGCCTCGTCGAGCATGCAAATATCCTTACCACCGTCGTGGCCGTGGCACACGCTACCTCAGAGGCGAGGAATCAGGAGATCTACAAGGAGAACCACCGCTTGAGAGGGTAAATGTAGCGGCAGAGGGCGTTCGAGGTGAGCGTCGCTGAAGCTGCAGCAGCGGCAGGCACCGTATTGCAGTTGGCCAGCTCGTCGGTTGGCTCCTCCTCCTCTGCCTCTTAATGAGCACGCTCGGCAGAGGAGAGGCAGCCAGAAGTAGTACAAAGCCCCTCCGTAGTAGTAGTATTTAGGGGCTAATTTGTTCAGTTCATCTAACTATAGATGTGGTGGAACTATACAATGTACTTAAAATTAGCTAGTATATATAGTTGAATTAGCTATTTTTGTACGTGGTTGGCAACAATTGGGGAAAAGTTTGGTCGGTTCAGCTGTCGAGTTGAGCTGTTTGTATAAATTAAGAACAACTGCATAATCTATGAATTAAATCTATGCTTAATTACTGAATTTTAGTTGCAAAAATTAGATACTGCTAGTGATTTTTAGCTTCATATTTTGGCAAATCGCAGTGTTGCAAGGTTGACAAATGGCAATGTTACTTGATCAACAAATGTCAATCTTTCCAGTTTGACAAATGGCAACATACCCAAATTGTTGGTAAGTGGTTGCACACGAGTGCACAAATCCTGCTCTCACTTTGTATACGGGTGTTCTATCTAAAACGTTTGCGATCAAGTGCTGCACAAATCCTGCTCGACACATTTTCCCTTGGCTTCACAGGAAGGCATCGTTTACATCTGGTGTTCTAACTAAAACGTTTGCGATGAGTGTTTTATATTTAAAAACCATTTACATTTTTTTCAAAAGAAAATCGTATGATAAGTATGTACATTAAAAGAGAAAAATACAAGTTCTCTCAAACCATATCTTTCATTCAGTGATACTGCAAATTTATATTCATATGATCGAGATACAATATTAAACCCAAGAAAAAAGTTTTCTGGCGGCGGCGCAGGCGGCGTGCCGCGCCGTCGTTGTTGTTGTCGTCCTCCAGGATGCCATTGTTGAAGACTTCAATGCAGCATAGAATGTTCTTCACTTGTAAATCAAACATCATGTCGTCGCACGATCAACGGGCGAGAACACGAGAGGGCACATTTGGCGGTCTTTGAGAAGGTACCGGTCGACGGTGGTGTCCCATGCCCTGAGGGGGTTGCGCGCACGGGCAATGCTGTCTACTACACAACCTTCTTCTTGTAGACGTTGTTGGGCCTCCAAGTGCAGAGGTTTGTAGGACAGTAGCAAATTTCCCTCAAGTGGATGACCTAAGGTTTATCAATCCGTGGGAGGTGTAGGATGAAGATGGTCTCTCTCAAGCAACCTGCAACCAAATAACAAAGAGTCTCTTGTGTCTCCAACACACCCAATACAAATAGTAAATTGTATAGGTGCACTAGTTCGTGAAGAGATGATGAAACAAGTGCAATATGGATGGTAGATATAGGTTTTTGTAATCTGTAAATATAAAAACAGTAAGGTAACTAATGATAAAGTGAGCATAAACGGTATTGCAATGATAGGAAACAAGGCCGAGGGTTCATACTTTCACTAATGCAAGTTCTCTAAACAATAATAACATAATTGGATCATATAACTATCCCTCAACATGCAACAAAGAGTCACTCCAAAGTCACTAATAGCGGAGAACAAGCGAAGAGATTATTGTAGGGTATGAAACCACCTCAAAGTTATCCTTTCTGATCGATCTATTCAAGAGTCCGTAGTAAAATAACACGAAGCTATTCTTTCCGTTCGATCTATCATAGAGTTTGTACTAGAATAACACCTTAAGACACAAATCAACCAAAACCCTAATGTCACCTAGATACTCCAATGTCACCTCAATTATCCACGGGTATGATTATACGATATGCATCACACAATCTCAGATTCATCTATTCAGCCAAGACAAAGAACTTCAAAGAGTACCCCAAAGTTTCTACTGGAGAGTCAAGAGGCAGCGTGTGCCAACCCCTATGCAAGTTGATCACTAAAACATACATCAAGTAGATCACGTGAATATCCCATTGTCACCATAGATAAGCACATGCAAGACATACATCAAGTGTTGTCAAATCCTTAAAGACTCAATCCGATAAGATAACTTCAAAGGGAAAACTCAATCCATTACAACTGAGTAGAGGGGGAGAAACATCATAAGATCCAACTATAGTAGCAAAGCTCGCGGTACATCAAGATTGTGCCATGTCAAGAACATGAGAGAGAGAGATCAAGCACATAGCTACTCATACATACCCTCAGCCTCGAGGGTGAACTACTCCCTCCTCGTCATGGAGAGTGCCGGGATGATGAAGATGGCCACCGGATGAGGGATTCCCCCCTCCGGCAGGGTGCCGGAATGGGTCTAGATTGGTTTTCGGTGGCTATAGAGGCTTGCGGCGGTGGAAGTTCCGATCTAGGTTATGTTGTGGGAGGTTCTGTATATATAAGATGTTTTGGCGCCACGAACAAGTCGAGGGTCTCCAAGGCGGCCACAAGGTAGGGGCGCGCCCCCCACCCTCGTGGGTGCTTCGGGACTCTTCTGGACCATCTCCGATGCTCCGTGGGCTTCCTCTGGTCCAAAATAATATCTGTCAATTTTCAGGTCAATTGGACTCCGTTTGGTTTTCCTTTTCTGCGATACTCAAAAACAAGGAAAAAACAGAAACTGGCACTGGGCTCTAGGTTAATAGGTTAGTCCAAAAATCATATAAAATAGCATATAAATGCATATAAAACATCCTAGATGGATAATATAATAGCATGGAATAATAAAAAAATTATAGATACGCTGGAGGCGTATCAAGCATCCCCAAGCTTAATTCACCTTTCGTCCTCGAGTAGGTAAATGATAAAAACTGAATTTTTGATGTGGAATGCTACCTAACATAATTTTCATTGTAAATTTCCTTATTGTGGCAAGAATATTCAGATCCGAAAGATTCAAGACAAAATTTTAATATTGACATAAAAATAATAATACTTCAAGCATACTAACTAAGCAATTATGTCTTCTCAAAATAACATAGCCATACTTTAGTAATCTCAAACCTTTTCAACTTTCACGCAATACATGAGCGTGAGCCATGGACATAGCACTATGGGTGGAATATAGTATAATGATGGGGGTTGTGTGGAGAAGACAAAAAAGGAGAAAGTCTCACATTGGCCGCGACTAATCAACGGGCTAGGGAGATGCCCATCAATTGATGTCAATGCAAGGAGTAGGGATTGCCATGCAACGGATGCACTAGAGCTATAAATGTATGAAAGCTCAAAAAAGAAACTAAGTGGGTGTGCATCCAACTTGCTTGCTCACGAAGACCTAGGGCATTTGAGGAAGTCCATTGTTGGAATATACAAGCCAAGTTCTATAATGGAAAATTCCCACTAGTATATGAAAGTGAGAAAACAAGAGACTCTCTATCATAAAGATCATGGTGCTACTTTGAAGCACAAGTGTGGAAAAAGGATAGTAGCATTGTCCGTTTTATCTTTTTTAGGCCTTCCTTTTTTTATTTGGCCTTTATTTTTTATTTTTTTTATTTTGGCCTTTCCTTTTTTATTTGGCCTTTATTTTTTCCTTTTTTTGGGACAATGCTCTATTAATGATGACCATCACATTTCTATTGATTTACAACTCAAGGATTACAACTCGATACTAGAACAAAGTATGACTCGATATGAGTGCCTCAGGCGGTATATCGGGATGGGCAATGAAACAAGAGTGACATGTATGAAAATATGCATGGTGGCCTTGCCACATATACGATGTCAACTACATGATCATGCAAGGTAATATGACAATGATGAAGTGTGTCATAATAAATGGAAGCGATGGAAAGTTGCATGGCAATATATCTCGGAATGGCTATGGAAATGCCATAATAGGTAGGTATGGTGGATGTTTTGAGGAAGATATAAGGAGGTTTATGTGTGATAGAGCGTATCATATAACGGGGTTTGGATGCACCGGCGAAGTTTGCACCGACTCTTGAGGTGAGAAAGGGAAATGCACGGTACCGAAGAGGCTAGCAATTATGGAAGGGTGAGAGTGCGTATAATCCACGGACTCAACATTAATCATAAAGAACTCACATACTTATTGCAAAAATCTACAGGTCATCAAAACCAAGCACTGCGCGCATGCTCCTAGGGGATAGATTGGTAGGAAAAGACCATCACTCGTCCCCGACCGCCACTCATAAGGAAGGCAATCAAAGAAACACCTCACGCTTCAAATTTGTCACTAGCAGTTTACCATACGTGCATGCTACGGGACTTGCAAACCTCAACACAAGTATTTCTCAATTTCACAATTACTCAACTAGCACGACTCTAATATTAGCATCTTCATATCTCAAAACAATCATCAAGTATCAAACTTCTCATAGTATTCAATGCACTTTATATGAAAGTTTTTATTATATTCCTCTTGGATGCCCATCATATTAGGACTAAATTCATAACCAAAGCAAATTACCATGTTGTTCTAAAACTCAAAATAATATAAGTGAAGCATGAGAGATCAAAAATTTCTTCGAAATAAAACCACTGTTGTGCTCTAAAAGGATATAAGTGAAGCACTAGAGCAAATGACAAACTACTTCGAAAGATATAAGTGAAGATCAATAAGTAGTTGAATAGTTATGTAACTACGTGTAGACTCTCTAACATTTAAGAATTTCAGATCTTGGGATATTATTCAAACAACAAGTAATACAAAATAAAATAAAATGACGCTCCAAGCAAAACACATATCATGTGGTGAATAAAATATAGATCCAAGTAAAGTTACCGATGAGCGAAGATGAAAGAGGGATGCCTTCAGGGCATCCCCGAGCTTAAACTCTTGGTTGTCCTTGAATATTACCTTGGGGTGCCTTGGGCATCCCCAAGCTTAGGCTCTTGCCACTCCTTATTCCATAGTCCATTGAATCTTTACCCAAAACTTGAAAACTTCACAACACAAAACTCAACAAAAAAACTCGTAAGCTCCGTTAGTATAAGGAAATAAATCACCACTTAGGTACTATTGTGAACTCATTCTAAATTCATATTGGTGTAATATCTACTGTATTCCAACTTCTATGGTTCATATCCTCCGATACTACTCATAGATTCATCAAAATAAGCGAACGACACATAGAAAACCGAATCTGTCAAAATCAGACTAGTCTGTACTAATCAGATTTTTCGAATAGATCTGGAACTACAAAACTTCTGAAAAACTAGGACAACATGAATAATTTGTATATTGATTTTCTGCAAAAAGAATTAGCATTTTATCACATTCTAGTGAATTTTAACAATTATTTCCGTGAGCACAAAGTTTCTGTCTTTTTCAGTAAGATCAAACAACTATCACCCAAGAAGATCATATTGGTTCTACTGGGCACAAACACTAATTAAAACATAAAACCACATCTAACCAGAGGCTAGATAGATTATTTATTAATAAATAGGAGAAAAAAGCAAAGAACAAAAATAAAATTTGGGTTGCCTCCCAACAAGCGCTAACGTTTAACGCCCCTAACTAGGCATGATGATTTCAATGATGCTCATATAAAAGATAAGAATTGAAACATAAAGAGAGCATCATGAAGAATATGACTAGCACATTTAAGTCTAACCCACTTCCTATGCATAGGGATTTTGTGAGCAAACAACTTATGGGAACAATAATCAACTAGCATAGGAAGGTAAAACAAGCAAATCTTCAAGATTTTCGACACATAGAGAGGAAACCTGATAATATTGCAATATGTAGAAGCATATGATCCTCTATCATAATAATTTTCAGTAGAATCACGAATGAATTCAACAATATAACCATCACATAAAGCATTCTTTTCATGATGCACAAGCATAGAATTTTTATTACTCTCCAAATGAGCAAATTTCTTCTCATGAATAGTAGTGGGAGCAAACTCAACAAAATAATTATCATGTGAGGCATAATCCAATTGAAAATTAAAATCAAGATGATGAGTTTCATGTTTATCTTTATTCTTTATAGCATACATGTCATTACAATAATCATCATAAATAGGAGGCATTATATCATCATAATATATTTTCTCATCAAAACTTGGGGGACAAAAAGTATCATCTTCATCAAACATAGCATCCCCAAGCTTGTGGCTTTGCATATCATTAGCATCATGGATATTCATAGAATTCATACCAACAACATTTCAATCATGCTCATCATACAAAGATTTAGTGCCAAATATTCTAATGCATTCTTCTTCTAGCACTTGAGCGCAATTTTCCTTCCCATCATTTTCACGAAAGACATTAAAAAGATGAAGCATATGAGGAACCCTCAATTCCATTTTTTGTAGTTTTCTTTTATAGAATAAACTAGTGATAAAACAAGAAACTAAAAGATTCGGTTGCAAGATCTAAACATATACCTTCAAGCACTGACCTCCCCGGCAATGGCGCCAGAAACTGCTTGGTGTCTACTACACAACCTTCTTCTTGTAGACGTTGTTGGGCCTCCAAGTGCAGAGGTTTGTAGGAAAGTAGAAAATTTCCCTCAAGTGGATGACCTAAGGTTTATCAATCCATGGCAGGCGTAGGATGAAGATGGTCTCTCTCAAGCAACCCTGCAACCAAATAACAAAGAGTCTCTTGTGTCCCCAACACACCCAATACAATGGTAAATTGTATAGGTGCACTAGTTCGGCGAAGAGATGGTGAAACAAGTGCAATATGGATGGTAGATATAGGTTTTGTAATCTGAAAATATAAAAACAGCAAGGTAACTAATGATAAAAGTGAGCGTAAATAGTATTGCAATGATAGGAAACAAGGCCTAGGGTTCATACTTTCACTAGTGCAATTTCTCTCAACAATAATAACATAATTGGATCATATAACTATCCCTCAACATGCAACAAAGAGTCAATCCAAAGTCACTAATAGCGGAGAACAAGCGAAGAGATTATTGTAGGTGCAGAAACCACCTCAAAGTTATCCTTCGATCGATCTATTCAAGAGTCTGTAGTAAAATAACATGAAGCTATTCTTTCCATTCGATCTATCATAGAGTTAGTACTAGAATAACACCTTAAGACACAAATCAACCGAAACCCTAATGTCACCTAGATACTCCAATGTCACCTCAAGTATCCACGGGTATGATTATACGATATGCATCACACAATCTCAGATTCATCTATTCAACAAACACAAAGAACTTCAAAGAGTGCCCCAAATTTTCTACCGGAGAGTCAAGATGAAAACGTGTGCCAACCCCTATGCATAGATTCCCAAGGGCACCGAACCCGCAAGTTGATCACCAAAACATACTCTAGTAGATCACGTGAATATCCCATTGTCACCACAGATAAGCACATGCAAGACATACATCAAGTGTTCTCAAATCCTTAAAGACGCAATCTGATAAGATAACTTCAAAGGGAAAACTCAATCCATTACAAGAGAGTAGAGGGGGAGAACCATCATAAGATCCAACTATAATAGCAAAGATCGCGGTACATCAAGATCGTGCCATGTCAAGAACACGAGAGAGAGAGAGAGAGAGAGAGAGAGAGAGAGATCAAACACATAGCTACTCGTACATACCCTCAGCCCCGAGGGTGAACTACTCCCTCCTCGTCATGGAGAGCGCCGGGATGATGAAGATGGCCACCGATGAGGATTCCCTCTCCGTGTGGTGCGGAGCAGGTCTAGATTGTTTTCGGTGGCTCTGAGAGGCTTGCGGCAGCGGAACTCCTGATCTAGGTTTTGTTCTGGGGGTTTCTGTATATATAAGAGGTTTTGGCGTCGGGAACAAGTCTGGGGGGTCTCTGAGGCGGCCACGAGGTAGGTGGCGCGCCCAGGGGGTAGGGCGCGCCCCCACCCTCGTGGGTGCCTTGAGACTCTTCTGGACCATCTCCGTTGCTCTGTGGGCTTCTTCTGGTCCAAAAATAATCTCCGTCAATTTTCAGGTCAATTGGACTCCGTTTGGTTTTCCTTTTCTGCGGTAAAACAAGGAAAAAACAGAAACTGGCACTGGGCTCTAGGCTAATAGGTTAGTCCAAAAAATCATAAAAAATGACATATAAATGCATATAAAACATCCTAGATGGATAATATAATAGCACTAAACAATAAAAAATTATAGATACGTTGGAGACGTATCAGGCACGGGCGCGGCGGGTGCAGCCAAACGCACGGGGACCGGCGTCGCGGTGGGTGGAGGGGTGCACACGGGCACGGGCACAAGCGCTGGCATGTACATGAGCTCGCGCGGGTCCGCGGAGATCTCACTGACACCCGCGGCTTCCAGCTCGGCGACCAGCCCGTCAATGCTACAGGGAAGGGCGCTGGCACAAGCCTTGAGGATGGGAGCTGGGGCGGGAGGCGGCGGCCGCAACCACAGCGGCCAGCTCGTTTTGGGCCATGTCCATCAGGCCCCATTCCTACTTATTTTCTATCTCCTCCGGCTCGGAGTCAACTTCACCAAACTTTAAGACTAGTGGCAGATGATCCTTCTTTGCCATGGCGTTGGTGGAGGTCTGCGGGAATGAGGGGAATGGGAGGCGAACAATAACGCCGCCCGTATTATGCAGCGGCTCGGGCGCCATTAATGGAGAGGAAGGCGGGCAGACATCGAATCAAAGGGCTCGCTTCCCAGTGAGCATGCACATCGTACAGCTCGCACGCTTCCCAATGAGCCTGCGCATTGGAGGACAGCTTGCACGCCTCTCGGTCAGCCTACGCGCCGGATTGCGCTCGCCGCCTCCCGTTCGATCAAGGTCAAGCGGTTGTCCGCATGGCACCTCCTATAGCCATTAAAACCAAGACACGTGGCGTCACGTGAATGGTTAACGAAACGCTACGGTTTGAATTATACAAACGTTTGAGATATTAAAGTGGCAGCTATTTTTCAAAATGCCTTTCTTTGGCTGTTATTCGAGTGCGCCTTTTCTCAAAATGGACACGAAAAATACCACAGCATGTAAGGTGCCATTCCATGATAGCATGCCAAGTTTCATGAATTTTCAGACAAGTTTTGGATTTACTAGAATTTAGAAACAAAGTATATCAACGTTTTGCCGGCAATCAACGGTGCTCTGTTGTTTGAAATTCATTCCCATTTCTTGCATGGGACCTAAACATGCACCCAAGGATACAGATTTGATTTTTCAACCAATGTATGCACTTTGGAGCATGTGCATGTAGTTCAAATTTGAATTATGCACATGAATGCATTGAAAACTCAATTAATGCATAAAAATGTCCAAACGAACCCCGAAAAATCCCAAAAATTGACACAACACTCCTGTTGTTCTATGTTGACACTAGGAAAAATATTCAAATTGAGAAGAGGCAATGAATATCATTTTGCCCAGAAAGGTGAAATGTTCCCTACCGAAACCATCAGGCTTGTTGTGAGAAGCTCTGGTTTGTGAGAAGCATATCCCCAAACCTGCCCCAAATGGGACAAAAAAATTATCATGGCATGTTGATGCCGCTCCATGACAGCATGCCAAGTTTCATGAATTTCAGATTAGCTTTGGTTTTACTAGAATTTAAAAACCAGGTATCTCAATGTTTGCGGCTTAGTGATGGTGGCAGGGTGTTTGACATTCATTCCCGTTTTGTGCATGGGACCTAAGCATGCAATCAAGGACATGGATTTGAATTTTCAACCAATTTATATGCATTAGAGCATGTGCATGTTGTTCAAATTTGAATTATGCACATGAATGCATTGAAAACTCAATTAATGCATAAAAATGTCCAAACGAATCCCAAAAAATCACAAAAATTGACACAACACTCCTGTTGTTCTACATTGACACGAGAATTTTTTGAAAGCAATTAGAGGCAATGGATATCGTTTCCTCCCCAAAGGTGGGACGTTCCCTACCGAAACCATCATGCTTATTCTGAGAAGCTCTGGTTTGTGAGAAACATATGCAAAAACTTGCACCAAATGGGATAAAATTTACCTGACATGTTGATGCCACTCCATGATAGCATGCCAAGTTTCATGAATTATACATGAGTTTTGGATTTACTAGAATTTAAAAACAAGGTATCTCAATGTTTGCGGCCGAGTGACGGTGGAAGGGTGTTTGACATTCATTCCCATTTCTTGCATGGGACCTAAGCACGCAACCAAGGGCACATATTTGAATTTTCAACCAATTTATATGCATTAGAGCATATGCATGTAGTTCAAATTTGAATTATGCACATGAGTGCATTGAAAACTCAATTAATGCATAAAAATGTCTAAACGAACCTCGAAAAATCACAAAAATTGATACAACACTCCTGTTGTTCTGTGTTCACACTAGGAAATAAAATTGAAATCGAGAAGAGGCAATGGATATCGTTTCGTCCAGAAAGGTGAAACGTTCCCTACCAAAACCATCAGGCTTGTTATGAGAACCTCTGGTTTGTGAGAAGCATATCCCCAAACCTGCCCCAAATGGGACAAAAAATTTACCACGGCATGTTGATGCCACGCCATGACAGCATGCCAAGTTTCATGAATTTCAGACGAGCTTTGGATTTACTGGAATTTAAAAACTAGGTATCTCAATGTTTGCGGCCGAGTGACAGTGGCTGGGTGTTTGACATTCATTCCCATTTCTTGCATGGGACCTAAGCATGCAACCAAGGACACATATTTGAATTTTCAACCAATTTATATGCATTAGAGCATGTGCATATAGTTCAAATTTGAATTATGCACATAAATGCATTGAAAACTCAATTGATGCATAAAAATGTCCAAACAAACCCCGAAAAATCACAAAAATTGACACAACACTCATGTTGTTCTCACGTTGACACGAGAATTTTTTGAAAGCAATTAGAGGCAATGGATATTGTTTCGTCCCGAAGGTGGGGCGTTCCCTACCGAAACCATCATGCTTGTTGTGAGAAGCTCTGGTTTGTGAGAAGCATATACCCAAACCTACCCCAAATGGGACAACAAATTTACCACAACATGTTGATGCCACTTCATGATAGCATGCCAAGTTTCATGAATTTCAGACGAGTTTCTGATTTACTAGAATTAAAAAAAGGTATCTCAATGTTTGCGGCCGAGTGACGGTGGCAGGGTGTTTGACATTCATTCCCATTTCTTGCATGGGACCTAAGCATGCAACCAAGGACACATATTTGAATTTTCAACCAATTTACATGCATTAGAGCATGTGCATGTAGTTCAAATTTGAATTATGCACATAAATGCATTGAAAACTCAATTAATGCATAAAATGTCCAAGCGAATCCCGAAAAACCCAAAAATTATCACAACACTCTTGTTGTTCTATGTTGACACTAGAAAAAAAATTGAGATCGAGAAGAGGCAATGGATATCGTTTCGTCCAGAAAGGTGATACATTCCCTACCGAAACCATCAGGCTTGTGGTGAGATGCTCTGGTTTGTGAGAAGCATATCCCCAAACCTGCCCCAAATGGGACAAAAAATTACCACGGCATGTTGACGCCGCTCCATGACAGCATGCCAAGTTTCATGAATTTAGACGAGCTTTGGTTTTGCTAGAATTTAAAACCAGGTATCTCAATGTTTGCGGCCGAGTGGACGGTGGCGGGGTGTTTGACATTCATTCCCATTTCTTGCATGGGACCTAGGCATGCAACCAAGGACACAGATTTGAATTTCAACTAATTTATATGCATTAGAGCATGTGCATGTAGTTCAAATTTGAATTATGCACATGAATGCATAGAAAACTCAGTTAATGTATGAAAATGTCCAAGCGAACCCCGAAAATCCCAAAAATTGACACAACACTCTTGTTGTTCTATGTTGACACTAGGAAAAAATTTGAAATCGGGAAGAGGCAGAAGATATCGTTTCATCCAGAAAGGTGAAACGTTCCTACCGAAACCATCACACTTGTTGTGAGAAGCTCTGGTTTATGAGAAGCTTATACCCAAACCTGCCCCTAATGGGACAAAAAATTTACCACGTCATGTTGATGCCGCTCCATGGTAGCATGCCAAGTTTCATGAATTTCGGACGAATTTTTGATTTACTAGAATTACAAAATCAAGTACGTCGACGTTTGCCGGAGAGCCATGGTGCCGTGGTGTTCAAATTTCATCCCCATTTCTTGCATGGGCCATAAGCATAAACCCATGTACACATATATGATTTTGCAACCCATGTTGGTGCGCCGGAGCATGTGCATGTAGTTTAATTTTGAATTGTGCACCTGAAATGGCTAGAAAACCAATTTAATGTATAAAATGTTCAAACGAACCCTGAATAGTTCCAATTCTTTTATGACACACATATAGTTGCATGTTCACTTGGACAAAAGTTCTAGCAATTGAAACACCATCCATTGCCGCTGTGACCCCATTATGTAATTCAAATCAAGATGAAAAATCAATTAGATCCCACATAGTTTATTATCACCAACCGTGTGAGATACATCACAAAATATCCTGGAGCACCATCGATGTATAGTACGCCTATGGCTTACGCGAGAAGGTGCGTCGGCTCTGATCCACGGCGTCTCAAGCACACTAGCTCGCTCCCAAATATCATTTCACTTTGTTCAATAAATCGCCGGTGAAAGATGGGCACGTGGACCAGCGTCGTGAGGTCAACTTTGGTGGCCCACTCCGGAGAGCGTGGCCGCAGCCGCCATGCGGCGTGCTAACAAGGTGCATGAGCATAGTCGCAATCTCTGACCGGGTGGCCAAAGGCAGCCCAAGCGGCATTGTTGCTTCTCGGTGGCGGCGGCAACATCTTCCTTGGGGATAGCAACTAGCGAGGCGGCACAACAATGTCCGTTCCACAGCGGTGGCCTTAGCCCTGATGGAGGCCGCCCACGACCATGTCGAGGCCGCCCACGCCCAGCTCGTGCCGGTCACTGCACAAATCGAAGGAAGCTTCTCCGACAACGGTCGGCAACCCACGGCCGAAGAGTTGGCAATCGTCGGGAGGGTTCGAGCAGCCGTCCGTTCCTCCGCCGCATACCTTGCGACAGCGAGCCCGTCAAGCCCGGATCACGACCGCCACGCCCAGCTTGTGGCGGCCTTTTCAAAGAGATGGCGGACGCGGATGGTGAGATGCTTGCCGAGTATGGTGCGATGGATGCCATGGAGCCCCTTCCCGAGGAGACTATCGGTAGCGCGAAATGGACATGGAGGCGACGGCGGTGATCGGCGAGCACCAGCCGTAGTAGTACTCTTTGTTTTGTTTAATTAAGAGCGTCGGTCTATAATTTGTTAGAGTAATGTTTAGGTTATCTAGCTCTGTTTAATTGCTGAACTTGCTCGATTAAGAAGTGTGGGTGTGCTGTAGTCTCCTTTGTGTACCCAAAATTTTGACGTGGATGACCACTGTAACCAGGGAAATTTGAACCAAAATTTTTGACGTTCAAACTCATCACACACGGGTTAAGCTATCTGAATCGTTCGTGATGTTCACATATTGTACACAGTTCTGAATAAGGGACCGTTTCTGATGACACTTTGCGCGCTAGTTTTTTCGCTAAAGCGATTCCAAATTTTCGGCTTCTGCCAAAATAACTACTTCCCCGCCCCTCCCCCTTACCAAAAGCCACATTTCCCCTGTTTTCGCCTTCCTTTCCAAGTTGAGACCTTCACTCCTTCCTTGCAGTGCCGCCTCCTCGCCGGCGACCCTCCTTCACGCTACTCGTACTACAAAAAAAAAGACACATCCGTGACATTTTGGGCCGAACGAATTTTTTTCCCGTCATACATATGACATTTCTATGATGATAATTGTGACAAAACCTGGTATCATCATAGATGTGGTGGGCTCCTACTTCTATGACAAAAAATCATGACAGAAAATGGGCTTTTCGTCCTGGGCGGGCCGGAGCCGCCGCTGCATGACATTCTTGGGGCCGTCCATGACGGAAAAAACGGTGGTCGAAGCGAGGGGGGGGGGAATTTCGAGGAGTTGCCGGTTACGATGGGAGGTCGGCGACGGCGATGCAGCGTTTCTCTCGTATTACGTGCGGCGTTGGCTCTAATCGAACCGGGCGAGGCGTTGGGCTCTCTCTAACTGAACCCGGCGATTGCACTACAGCTACGCGTTACTAAACCCGGCGTTCGATCGATGGTCATAATCGAACTCGATGGGCGATTCCTTTGCTACTGCCGCTAATCAAGCCGATCGATTAGATGAACGATGAGTGTTGCGGGGTTTTGGATGAAGCGATTGGCGGTGGCATTGCCTCCGATGAACAGGACCCGTGGTGTGGAGAAATTTGGATGAGCGATGAAGCGGTGGAGGGGTGGTTGAACAGGACCCCGTGGTGTGGAGGGCTGGATGAGCGATGAAGCGGTGGAGGGGTGCCCGTGGAGGGGTGGTTGAACAGTAGCTAGTGGAGTAGCACGCGGTGGAGGCTGGATGAACAGGAGCCCGTGGAGACTGGAGGAGGTCGACGGTGGAGATGAACAGTATCCCGTGGAGTCCTGTTTTGCGGTACGCCACACCTCTCCCGGTGAACAGGACCCCCGTTTCGACCGTAGGAGGTCCGTTTCGTCCGTTTTGCGGTCCGCCACACCCCTCCCGATCAACAGGACCCCCGTTTCGACCGTACGAGGTCCGTTTCCTCCATTTTGCGGTACGCCACACCCCTCCCGATCAACAGGACCCCCGTTTTGACCGTAGGAGGTCCGTTTCCTCCGTTTTGTGATGCGCCAGCCCCTCCCGATCAAGCTGGACCCCGTTTGAGCGTGGCGGTCAAACACAAGGCCGTTTCCTCCGTTGTGCGGTATGGCGAGCCTCGTTTCCATCGCTGTTCCGTCCAAGCCCTCCCGATGAACACGACCATGCATTCCATTCCGACCCAGCGGTTGGCTCCCCATGAACACGGCGACAATGTTGTTTCTCCGTTCCGACCCAGCCATGTATGCGTATGCGTGATAGGTGTTCGAGACCCTGCCCGTATATGCGTGCGTGGCGTATTTTCTTTCTTGCACCCTCGCCGCTGCGTGCGTGTACATGCTACGTGCGGCGCCTCTACTACGACACTTGCGGCGCCTCTACATCCACCGGTATATATATGCATTACGTTCGGGACCGAATGACAACGCCACGTATGCTTCGACCAGAGTGGGTCCCGGTATCGAGCACTTCCTTGCGTGCGAAGATGTAGCTGGTGGGTCCCAGCAATCGGGCGAATCGTTTTTGGGCCACTTCCTTGCGTGCAAAGATGTAATTAGTGGGTCCCAGCGGAGCGAGAAACGTTTTTTCGCTAAATCTGGCGGCTCGTCCGGTGGGTCCCCATTGTCGGTGGAGGAATAATTATTTTGCACGTAATAAGGAGGCACTTCCTTGCTGCGGTCGTGGACCCGGTATCGACCTCTCCACGTACGATCCACGTCCAATGGAAGACATTCCTTGACCATATTGACCACGCCGCCGAGAGCACCGAGGCGGTGGGCGGCAACGAGGCCTAGGAAGGGGACAACGGAACCGGGAAAGGCGGCAGTGGATGCCAACGCCGAGAGGCGTATGAGGGTTCACTCGTTCGGCTGCGGTGTGAGGCTGTCGTCGCCACAGAATAACAGGGGGTGTGGGTGCGTAGAGGGATGGCCTGGCCAAGGGTGGGAGTAGTAGGGGGCGGTGAGGCCTCCACGGCATCACAGCGGGCCACGGGCGGCAGGAGCAGGTGGCACGACCGTCGCTGATTTTGGCGGCTGGAGCAAGAAGACCAGAGGTTGAAGAAGCACTACGGCCGTTGGATGGACATTGTACGGTCACTGGAGCTAGAATCGTTCATATATTGACTAAAGTTGACAAAGGCCTCCGTCGATGAACTTAGTAGGCCCACAAGTCGGCCTCCCACCAAGGTTGGTTCCAGCTAGCGAGGGTATTCATTTTTTGTGCGTAATAAGGAGGGACTTCCGATTGGGTCCGGTGACAATGGGGAACGTTTTTTCGCGAAATACAGTGTCCCGTCCTGTGGGTCCCAGCAGTCAGGGGGAAACGTATTTTCGCGAAAAACTGGTGGCCTGTCCGATGGGTCCCTGCTGTCAGGTGGAGGAATAATTATTTTCCGTGTAATAAGGAGGCACTTCCTTGCGGCTGCCGTGGACCCAGCTATCAGCCTCTCCACATACAGTACTCTTCCGATGGAAGTTGGTCGTTGACCACATTGACCATGCCGCGCCGAGAGCACCACGGCGGTGGACGACGGCGAGGCCTAGGAAGGGGACGACGGGGAGCCGGGGAAGACGCGCAGTGGAATCCCGAGAGGAGAGGAGTACGAGGGTTCACTTTGGTTGGCTGCGGTGTGAGGCTGTTGTCGCATGAGAACTGGCAATGATGGGAAGAGTAGGGGCGGTGAGGCCTCCATGGCAAGACAGCCAGCCACGAGGCAGGAGCATGGGGCACGACCGGTGCTGCTTTGGTAGTGGAGCAAGAACACCATAGGTTGAAGAAGCACTACGGCCGTTGGATGGCCATCGTCTGCAGTCACCGGAGCTAGAATCGTTCATATTGACTAAAGTTGACAAAGGCCCCGTCGATCAACTTAGTAGGCCCTAAGTCAGCCTCCCACCATGGTGGGTCCTAGCTAGCGGGAGTATTCATTTTTTGTGCGTAATAAGGAGGCACTTCCGGTGGGTCCGAGCTGACAAATGAGGAGCGTTTTTCGCGAAATACGTTGGCCCGTCCGGTGGGTCCCAGCAGTCAGGGGGGAAACGTTTTTTTCACGAAATAAGGTGGCCCGTCCGGTGGGTCTCTGCTGTCAGATGGAGGAATAATTATTTTGCGCGTAATAAGGAGGCACTTCCTTGCGGCCTCCTGGACCCAGATGTCAGCCTCTCCACGTCTGATACTCTTCCGATGGAAGTCGGTCGTTGACCACGTTGACCACGCCGCCGAGAGAACCAGGCGGTGGTCCGGGCGACAATGAGGCCTAGGAAGGGGACGACGCGAGCCGGGAAAACGCAGCAGGTAGCCCGCGGAGAGGAGTACGAGGGTTCACCGGTTGGCCTGCGGTGTGAGGTTGTCGCCGCCGCAGAATAACGGGGGTGTGGGTGAGTAGAGGATGGCACGGCAAGCGGTGGGAGTAATGCAGGCGATGAGGCCTCCGCGGCATCACAACCCGCCACGGGAGGCGTGGAGCACGCGACACGACCGACGCTGCTTTGGGCGGGGAGCAAGAAGACCAGAGGTTAAAGAAGCACTACGGCCATTGGATGGACATCATACGATCACCGCAGCTAGAATCGTTTATATTGACTAAGTTGACAAAGCCCTTGATGCAGCGTCAACTTAGTAGGCCCTGACTCGGATTTGGCAGAGAACATATAGCCCATTTGCGATTTGTAAGAATGTACATGCCATTTTTCAATTCTAATGGAATTTACTACAGCCCATTTACGGGTTTGTTAAAAGTACAGCCCAACTTCTAGCTAGGACAACGATTAATAATTTCAAACAACCGCTCAAAACAGAATTCAAAAAATTCCCACATTTTGATGGGATCCGAAATATTTTATCCAAAATTTCTAGTCAGGTTAAATATAAATTCAAAATAAAGTTGTATCACGTTAAAATCCAATGAAATATTGCACGCTCAACAAGTAATGAAATTAAAATTTCCAAATTCCAAAAATAATATGTTTTCAAACTAATTACGTGTTTGGTGCATAGTAATTGCCTAGTTATTATAATTACATCCCATTTATTATTTCTTAAAGTCCATTTTCTTGTTAAGCCTAATGCATACCTCCTAGAAACTTTGCAGCCCAAGCGGATAACAAGTTGACCGGATATTGTGTACAACCTGTCGGCCCAGATTGCATTCTTGATGTTGAAAAAAAGGCATGTGTAATGCAGTACAACCAAACATGGTTACTCAGCCCACATTCGTGGACGCCGGAAAGGCCCAAAGAAGGCTTCATACAACTTTTTGAAGTCACTAAGCTCAATTAATAACTTAAGAAAAAAGTTAGATTACAGTGGAACCTAATTAAAAGCTGTCACTAGCAAATAAATAATTCAACGGGTCCCACTTGTGTGTGTGCGCTCGTGTGTGTGTGTGTGTGTGTGTGTGTGTGTGTGTGTGTGAGAGAGAGAGAGAGAGAGAGACCCATCGGTCGATGCTCATAAATACATCTTTCAGCCATATGCATTGCTGATGCTCAGTAAAAACGTATATAGTTGACACAATCATATAGAACATGATAGCACACTGAACTTGCATACAAAAATTTCACGCAGGCGGCACAATCAGGATGGAAGCAGTGGATAGCTACGGGAAGGGCTATGTTGAAACCAACAAAGTCGTCCATAACGGTTCATCGTCTTTATAAATGACGGGGAAATATCTTGAATGTTGTGCAAAGAAAACAGACAGACAACACAATAAGTTCTGCTAGCACATTAAGTTGACGTACAGCCCTTTCTAAAAAAGTTCAGGTACAAAATTAGAACAGGTCACAATCAAATGTCTTGGCATATCGATTAGCTTCGGACCCATAGCTCGGATTTAACTAGTACTATCTCGACAAGATTCAGTTGTTACCTGAAATTAGAGCACATCCAGGAGCCAGCCCTGCCTCTTCTCCCAAAGAAGCGGTGGCCTCCGCCCTTGGCGATGGAGTAGGCCTGTGCCATCCGTCGTTCCAAGCAACACGGGAAAGTCCGACGTTGACTCCTATAATGGGCGTCGTCGATGGACCCACAGCACCAGCGGCGGCGGCAGGACTTCGATTGATGGATTGACCACTTCTTCGACATGCACGAACACTCGATACAGGTACATCCCTAACGTGGTCTGCAGCGGCCTTGGTGGCGATGAATAGTACAACCCCGGTTCCTGCACCGGTATCTCAACACCAATCACCTTCGGTATGGTGAACGGCTTCTTCATCCATGCCATAACCGTCAGAGCCCGGTATGCGGAGGAACAAACATACTTACAAGCTCACCTCCAAGGTCGTTGATAAGCTCGTTCATGGACTCGCTGTTCCAAGCACGTCGAGGCATGTCGTGGAAGGTAAGCTTTGTTAAAAACTCAAGCTCAGAGGGCACCGAGCACCATCCTGGGTGCCACCGATCAAAGCTCACCCGGTAGCGCCATCACGTAACAAACGCCGGGAAGATTCGAACACACGATTGCGGTCGAAAGTTGTTCGTAACTCCGACGAAGAAATCAGCCGGTGGCGGACAGACTTCGACGAGCAAGTCACTTATTTGGATGCCGTGCGCAATGCCAAGAGCTTTGACAAGGTCGTCCGGCGAGAAGGGAGGCCGGTCAATGTTGATGGTTACCATCAGCACTTTGCCGGCAAACTGGTCGTCAAGCGCCGCCATGCCACTGTTGAGCGACAGCACGCAGCGACCGAAGGCAGGACGGACCTCAGGATCTCCGGCTCGGAGATCCGCATTGACCGGCGACATGATAGTGCGCTTGAGTACAGGGAGTACAGGAGGGAGATTTGGGGGAACTGGAGTAGGAATCAAGATTCCAGAGGTGGGGGAGGGGCGGGAGACTAGGGATGAAAAGGTAGCATGAATTTCGAGCACGCTCCAATATGCTCTCGGTGCGCAAGCGCACGAAAACACCGGTGGCGCCCACATGTCGGCCTGAGAGTCCTTATTCTTTCTTTTCTGGAGAGCCCGGCCTTTTTTTCAGGATCTTTTGAGAGCCCGGCCCGAGAGTCATAATTAACCAGTTTGGCATTGCGTTACTACTCGGCCCATATTCAACGACACCTCACTGGCCCAAACAAGTGTACAACATCGAAAAGACAGTGAGCTCAAATTATATAACTTGAAAAAAGGAGATATACTCTGAACACTCGAGAATGGTGATGCCCTCATTTAACCCACCAGTAGTTCGAGACAATAAACAGTTCGAAACAACGATATATACAACATTAAAACACTGACTAGTGACTACTACTGACATAAACAGCAAGACATGATAGTTCATAAGAATTCTTGCTACACCACCAAAACGTACCCATCTGCAGCGCTCAGACTCTCGTGATCCAGACGAGAATGACATTCTAAACAGAAGAAACTATTACATAGAAAGAGTGACATAGACGAGGATGACCAAATGACAAGGAATATGCGTAACAAAAGAAAGAACTACCCATCTAGAACCAGCAGCAAAGACAACAAAGTCATTCGAAGAGATGATCCAACACCATCATAATTTGCGGCCCCGCTTCAGCGACCAGTGATCCGGAGACACCAGTACTCCACCCTTTTGATGCAACATCCCAGTTACCTATCAACCTGAGGGCTTGAACCACATCACTGCCTGTCGTAATTGAGACATCCAAGGACCAAAGTCAATTCGGATGCCTTTGTCATTCTCACCTTCTTTTGGCTGCAGGATGTATCGTTGACAATTAGGGGAGTATGCTCCCGAACTCCTAGGGCTCGCCGTGTAGACATAGTTTTCCATAGCAAACAGAGTCTCTCTGCCATCAAGGTCCTCGCCAACGGTGATCTCCTGGTTAATCGGATAATTGAGTCCGAGAAACAGAGAGTGTGAACCAAGGCTGTTTACCCGCCTCCAACTAAAAAATCCTAAAGGCCCCAACAAGCTGGTATCCTGCTCATAGACGTAACAACCACTGTCCGGATACTCACGTATTACACGGTGCTTGTATACAGTGGGGTTTTGCAATATAACTTTTCCGGCTCATGTGTCCGAATGATCATCGATCTTTTGTCGTAAATACGATCGAGCGAGGAACCAGTTGTGCTTCCCTCTTTTTGGCAAAGGTGGTGTAACTACAAAGGGCGGTAACTGTAGGGACACTGCATCATATCAAAAAGGACAAGCATTGTTAATGTAAGATCAGCATTATTCAGAGTATGAGTAGGATAATGCAAGAAACATCATTGATATGTCCCTATTCGAACTGGGAGGAAAATACAGGGAAATGTATACTTTGGGTTTGAAAATATAGAAGTGCCATGCATGGTTATACTCATGTTATCTCACAATCGATTCTTCACGAGGAAACTACCATGTCATGCATGTTATGTAATCATGTTACATCCTCACAAACAAATTCTTCAAGGTAACTAACAGACCATGCATTGTTATATACTCGTGTTATGTGGGCAAAATTTTTGTGAGGATATTATTCTAGCCATTGATTGCTGAAGGGCGAATATAGGTATGTACACATGGTAAGCATTGCAGGATTTCACTACTTCCAAATATAGAGTTCTCCATATGCACATTTACTTCCCTAATGTATGGTTAGATGAAACCAACAGTGTGGTGCATGTTTCTACATCACGAAAATGAGGAAACTAACATGGCCATTGATACACACTCATATTTAGTAGTAGTATATAGATTCTTGTAAAATAAGGATAATATTTCCTAACCGTTTGATTATTCAGGGTACAAATTGGCTGTAATGACATGGTCACAATCACATGAATTAACTCATTCCAAATATAGCTGATTTACGGCGTCTCTAATATATTGCCATAGTTCTACTCAAATTCTTCTCAAACAGGGATATGCCATTCATCACAAAAAGTTCAAACAGTGTCATGGCGTCATCATTAACATGAGATGGAAACAACTTACACCGCCGTCCCAGCAATACGTGGTGCCATCTGCTTTGTCGATCGCGTAGATGATGCCATTGTGTTCAATAGCATCACAGAAGTGTGTATCAGCTTTGACGATGATCCACTGCGGGCCGAGTTGTCTCCAGCTAAAAAAGGCACCGCGTAAAGATATGCGAGTCTGAGGTCGATCAAGGCAATTAGCTTGAAGTCTGCGTAATTCACATGTCGTGTGGGTACTTTGCAGATTACAATCTTCTGCAAAACAAGGTCCGTCCAACTGACGTAGTAATCTAGATGACTTGGACCGCGATGGTAATACTCTATATAATCCAACGGAGGAAGGATAATCTCATGGGAGGTCTGGAAGTTCACGAGCACCAACTTTTTACCGTCTTCTCTGAAGGCAGCCATCCAGTGGGAGTTCATGCCGACCTAGTACATACCTACCAAGAAGTTTCAGGCGATGGTGATCGGATCGATGTCGAGGGAAATGATGTACGACGACACACTACATACCGCAAAGAAGTTTCGGCTAATGGAGATCTGATTGAAGTCGAGGGGCATCATGCACGCCTCCGTATCATGGTGAGCCAATCTCGCAAGACCAGATAGCAGCAAGCAGGTGTCTTGAAAAGCTTAGGCCTCACTTTGACGATGGCCGTGTGCATGTCCCTCGAGCATGCAGCCAGCCGTAGGGCGGTCAACATATCCATACACGAACAACAGAGGTCGAGGATGTCACTAGGGAGATTGCTCCAATCGCGGCTCATATGGATCTTTGTCTGCGGTTCGCGTTCGCCATGGTGGAGTTTGGAAGGGGCTTGATTTACGGGGAGAAGGATGTCGATCTTTGGAGCGGCTAGAGAGGGAATAGTGGTACTGGGGGAGGCGAGTGAGGCGACGGTACACAGGGGCACAATGAGATGGAGACGGAGACGGAGACAGAGAAGGAGATGGAGATGGAGTGGTGCTATGGGAGCGGAGAGGAGAGGCAGGCGAGGCGCCAATGTGTCAGACAACAAGCGGTGACAGATCGCACAAAGGCATGTGGTGAGGCTGACTTTGGTAACCCGAACACGCCGCCTCGCCTGGACTAGTGTCAGGCGCAGGGTGTTGTCACTTCACTGTGAGGACCGGATGAATAGTATTTTGACCATCAAGTGTACCACAGTTGTACTACTACTACTACTAGTAGGAACATGAGTACTCCAGTATTGTATAGCAGAAATAGGTCTCCCGTGCTAGCATGCCTGCTCACTTCATCATTCAGATATCATCCATATTGCAAGCAGAACCAAATTCTCGTGCATGCCCAATCAACGCCCTACCGCGATGCATGCAGTGGTCGTTCTGGTGCATCAAGGATGGCATGCAGATTGTTCCACACTTGAGAACAGGAAAAAATGGAAAGGTAGAACGCGGCAGCGAAGGAAGAAAACGCTGGCTAACGAGGCTGGGTGTTGATCGGCGAGGAAGTTAATGCTCCACGCCTAAAGGTTTTGGGAAAACCTGATTTTCATAAGGTGACTTATACTCACCTAAACGGAGGGAGTATTCCTTAACCAGAGAATGTTGTGTCTCCCACTCACGCGCTCAAAAAGAAAGCTACGACACATTTTTATCTGTTTGCATAGGTCCCACCTATCAGGAAGGATGGGCACGTACACGAACAGGTACGACTCCTCAGTCTACCCGCATAGCCTTTTCGTTTAGTCTACCTAGCCGTCTAATCAACTGCCTGCACGCCACTTCTCCCATTTACTTCTCCTTCAAGAACCGATTCGCCTCGGCTTCTTCACCTCCCCTTCGTCTTCATTTGCATCCAACCCCCACTGCGTTCACATTGTTTTAACCTCTTTATATAATCATATACTTCGTCAGTTAGAATAGCGATCTAATCCTAATTCTCCAAACCATAGCCCTACGTTCCAGCGGTTCCTAATGGCGAAAGAGATGTAGATGCAGGTTTTTTTCGTCCAACTTGTCCTCGTCGAAGGCTCGATGCGCATAGTTGCCACCGTCACCGTCCACCCAAGGGTTGTTCGGCAGTGGATCAACAATGTATCCAACTCCCTCAAAAAGGTAGAGATGAGGCTCATCGGTCTCGACGCAGAGTACACGGAGCGTGCCCCTGGGAAGATCCAGCACGCCGCCGTCCTTCAGCTGTGCCTCGAAGAAAGAACCGATCCATCACTCTCACTTAGCCATAGGAGCTTTAGTATGGTCGGCGCAGCCCCTGGTGTTCGGAAGACCGTACTAGGGGCTCTATAAGCGCCTGATCGGAGAAAGAACCGATCCATCACATGCTGCATTGGTTATGGCATTGTGCGGAAGAAATCCTTAAAGATTTTGCAACCTCTCGAACAGCTGACCAGCTCTCGCCTTATCATGACAGACAGTTTTAGCTTTCTCTAGTGAGGTGTTCGTCCGGAAGAACCAGGACACAATCGCAGTAGTTCTCCCAGTGCTACCTTAGCCGATATAGCGGAACGTAAGGTACCAAAACATGGGAGCCGGGCAAACCCAACTATTGAACCAAGAGATGATTCGGAGCTGATGCATATAATGCTATAAGTTCGGGGTGCCGAACATCAATGAAGGTGCTCGGACTTTCTTGCCGTATTATGGGTAAAAGCGTAGCCCCTGGCATATTTTAAGGTGTATCGCTATTTGCGCATGCCACTTTAACAAAAGAATTTCAATAAGAAATAATCAGCAGATAAGCGTCATATAAATCCTCATGTTGTATTTAGGTGGTACGTCTATGCGTATAGGTACAAATAATGTGATGTATAAAAGAAAGGAATATGACTGCGGAACCTGCTGAAACTAGGTGGAAGAGGCTGAGTGCGGATACATAGTATAACCGGATGGTCATTGCGGGGAATGTCAAAGGATTCCCTTACGCGTTCAAGCTGCCTTCATATAGTCCATCCTGGTCGGCGCAAAGGTGAACCTGCGAGGGAAATGTAAAAATATTTATGTGCCCCGCAGGGCAGTTAAGCCGCCGAGTGCGGCCTGTCCTGGCCTTCGCCGAAGTGTTTAATTGAGCCCTAAACGAGCCAGGCTATCCTTCCATGAAGTAGGTCAGAGTTCCTTGACGGTATCCGTAGGCCCGGACGTCTGCTCGAGGTTCGACTGCAAGGTGCTGCTCGTTGTCTCTGCTGCTAAGGCAAGGTATATATCTTTGTCGCCGAGGGAAAGTTCGGCCTTGCCATTAACTGTGATGACACCGCGTGGACCGGGCATCTTGAGCTTATGGTAGGCATAATGTGGCACCGCATTGAATCGAGCGAATGCGGTTCGTCCGAGCAGTGCTTGATAACTACTGCGGAAAGGGCCGATTTCGAAGTTTAACTCTTCAATACGGTAATTTTCTGGTGAACCGAAGACTACCTCAAGGGTAATGGATCCTGTACAGCGAGCCTCCTCACCTGGTATAATGCCTCTGAGAGTGGCTTTAGTGGATTTGATCGCCGAATGATCGATGCCCATCTTGCGCACTGTTTCTTGGTAAAGCAGATTTAAACGGCTACCGCCGTCCATAAGGACTCGAGTGAGGTGGAACCCGTATATTATTGGGTCCAGGACTAGTGCGGCTGGATTGCCCTGATTGGCGTTGACCAGACGATCCATGCGGTTGAAGGTGACTGGCCCCAGTTTATATTGTGGGACGACAAGTTTCGTTGAGTCACCATCCCTAAGGATGGATATCCGGTCCGAGTTGGTAATTTGGGTGGTATGTACCATGTTCACCGATTGAATATGCGGGGGAAATTTCTTTTGCCCTCCTGTGTTCGGTGGTCTGGGCTCTTTGTCGCTATCATCGCTTTTAGACCCCCCTTTGTCTCTGGCGCCTGCCCTGTCGGCTTGTTTAAAGACCCAACATTCTCTGTTGGTATGGGTGGCTGGCGTTTCTGGGGTGCCATGAATTTGGCATTGGCGATCTAGTATGCGGTCCAGGTGGAAGGACCGGATTTTTATTTTGGGTGGCCCATTCCGGACGGACTTTGAGCCTGAACCCCGCATTAACTGCCGTGTTTTCGGCATTTTCACCATATTTGCGGCGCTTATGTTTGTTTCATCGTGGTTTGCCATTGCTATCCCTGGCTTCTGATGTGCCAGGTTTGCTTGCTATTTTGGTACTACGAGCCAACCAGCTATCTTCGCCCGCACAAAGGCAGGTCATAAGTATAGTGAGGGCTGCCATGGATTTTGGCTTCTCTTGACCGAGGTGCCGGGCGAGCCATTCATCACGGATATTATGTTTAAATGCCGCTAAGGCCTCTGCATCCGGACAGTCTACTATTTGGTTCTTCTTGGTTAGGAACCGGGTCCAGAATTTCCTGGCCGATTCCCCTGGCTGTTGTGTTATATGACTTAAATCGTCAGCATCCGGTGGTCGCTCATAAGTGCCGTGGAAGTTGTCATGGAATGCATCTTCCAAATCCTCCCAACCGCCGACGGAGTCTCTTTGTCAAGCTATTCGGCCAATGTCGAGCTGGTCCTTTGAGTTTTAGTGGGAGGTACTTGATGGCGTGTAGGTCATCACCACGGGCCATGTGGATGTGGAGGAGGAAATCCTCAATCCATACCGCGGGGTCTGTTGTGCCATCATACGGTTCGATATTTACGGGTTAAAAACCCTCTGGGAATTCGTGATCCGTAACTTCATTAGTGAAGCATAGGGGGTGTGCGGCGCCTCTATGCCGGGCTATATCACGACGCAGTTCATATGAATCTTGTCTGCCGTGTTTGGATCGGCCGGATTTACATTTAGTGTATCCGGCATGACGATCATCGTCGCGTGTAGGCGCGCGCCCTCGGTTATCCGTAGATCGATCTTGCGTGTTTTTCCTTGTCTTCCAATACATCTCGCAGGTCTCGCGTGTTGGCCCGTGCCTTGGTATTTTTTTTAGTGGCGGCGGGGTGCGGGCGGAGCTTCAGGCTGGAATGCCTCTCTATCTCGGCCATGAGGTGGCCGATCAGCCGCATCGTACGCTGGTGATGTAGGTTTCAATGCTTCCTCCTCAAGTCGGGGTAGCAACCTGCGCTTTGGGTAACCCTTGGAAGGGCGTTCGAGTTCATATTACTCGGCCGCAAGGACTTCAGTCCAGCTATCTGCTAGCAGATCCTGATCAACTTGAAGCTGTTGTTGCTTTTTCTTCAGGCTATTTGCTGTGGCAATAAGCCGGCGCATAAAGCGCTCCTGTTCGACGGGATCCTCAGGCATGACAAATTCTTCGCCGCCGAGGTTCACTTCGTCTTCGGAGAGAGGCATGTAATTGTCATCCTCCGACTCTCCCTCTACTGCTCGCTCAGGAGAGTTGGCTTGTTCATCCTCCGGCCCTAAATCTTGCTGGAGGGGATTGTCATCGTCTTCCGCACTGTCCGGAGTACTATTATCTCTTGTGCCGGTATCACCGCTTTTGCTGTGGTGAGACTTAGCGCGGCGCCGCTGACGTTGGCGCTTGGGTTGCTTCTTGGAGGGGTCATCCTCCACTGTCTTGTCGCCATTGCCTTCTTTGGGTGTATCCACCATGTATATATCATATGATGAGGTGGCGGTCCGATTGCCACGTGGGCGATGGTTCCTGTTCGTCTCCCACATCGTTGTCTATACCATCGATGTCTTCGGAGTCGAAGTCGAGCATGTCGGTTAAATCGTCGACAGTGGCTACTAAGTGGGTGGTGGGTGGGGAATGAATTTCTTCGTCATCCGCGTCCCATTCTAGCCGGACATAGTTCGGCCGAGGTTCTCTTGACAGGGAGAGAGACCTTAACGAGTTTAGTACATCGCCGAAGGGCGAGTGCTGAAAAATATCCGCGGAGGTGAACTCCATGATTGGTGCCCAATCGGATTCGATAGGTATGGGCGCAGGCGGTTCGGAGTCTGTGGCCGGAGATGAGTCCATTGGTTCGGCGTCACGGCTCTCGTGAAGGGTAAGGTCAGTGTTCGGCTCTATCGCCGCTAAGAGTGCAGCCTCCATGGCAGGGTCTATCCGCCCGTCCCCGGATGGCGCAATCTGCTCCGGACAGAAGGCCAGAGTAATTATTGGTGTGATCTCCCGAGCACTGTCCGATGGCAGAGCTATACCATGCTCGTCGTAATCATGCGGTACCCCTGACATGGGCCCGAATCCGTCGAAGATCAAGTCTCCATGGATATTGGCAGTGTAATTCAAGTTTCCGAACCTGACCTGATGGCCAGGGGCGTAGCTCTCGATCTGCTCCAGATGGCCAAACGAGTTGGCCCGCAGTGCGAAGCCGCCGAATACAAAGATCTGTCCGGGGAGGAAGACCTCACCCTGGACTGCATCATTACCGATGATCGAAGGGGCCATCAAGCCTTACGGCGACGGCACATTGGAACTCTCAATGAAAGCACCAATGTCGGTGTCAAAACTGGCAGATCTCGGGTAGGCGGTCCCGAACTGTGCGTCTAAGGCGGATGGTAACAGGAGGCGAGGACACGATGTTTACCAGTGTTCGGGCCCTCTTGATGGAGGTAATACCCTACTTCCTGCTTGATTGATCTTGATGATATGAGTACTACAAGAGTTGATCTACCACGAGATCGTAGAGGCCAAACCCTAGAAGCTAGCCTATAGTATGATTGTTGTTGTCCTAAGGACTAAACCCTCCGGTTTATATAGACACCGGAGGGGGCTAGGGTTACACAGAGTCGGTTACAAGGGAGGAGATCTTCATATCGTATCGCCAAGCTTGCCTTCCAAGCCAAGGAGAGTCCCTTCCGGACACGAGGCAAGTATTCAATTTTGTATCTTCATAGTCCAACAGTCCGGCCAAAGGATATAATCCGGCTGTCCGAATACCCCCTAATCTAGGACTCCCTCACCATGCATGCGGCATATGTGGCAAAAGGGGCGGGCGTAGTGGGAAACGTGGAACAGCGGTTCCAAGGCTGGGAGAGTAAATGAGCAGCGACCCTGAAGTTTTCCCTCTTCTATGGGGAAGACGGAAGCCGCCTCTGTACTATTCACCGCGGGATGGCACAAGCATGTTGTAGTCATCCCACGCACGACCCCCATGTCACACATTCAATGCAGGTCATGGGGAAGCGCAACTGATGAAGGAGTTACTGCAGTAAAACTCAGACACGCGTGCCCGCGCACCATTCTGGGCCTGGCCCAACAACGCTATGCACTTATGTGTGGCCCAGGCCCGGGGGCTCCTGTCGGTGTACAAAAGTAGGGGCCTTCTGTACCCCTTTACTTGTGCATGGGCAGTTGCAGCCACACTTGCGGCCACGCTTGGCGGGGCAGAGGAAGCAAGGAACAAGGCTACCAGAGCTGCGCTGAGGCCAGAGGTGCGAAGAGCGAAGGGGCAAGGTGGGTTTCCCCCGGCAAGAGCCTTGCCAGGGAAGACCTACGCTGCCCCGACAAGGGCCTTGCCGGGGAAGCTTACCCAACACCAGCGGGACCACCACCCTTGAGCCTCAGAGTTCCGACACCATCGACAACATTGGAACTAAGGCTCGGGAGGCGCCTGCATGGTGGCATGCAGATCTTTGTGAAGACTGAAGGCCTGCAAGACCATATAAGAACCAGAAGACGAAGGCCCCCCGGCAGACCCTTGCCGGGGAGGCTCACAAGACCCCGGCAAGACCCTTGTCGGGGAGATCTGCCGGGCCACAACCAGTCCCGCACTGACCAAAGCTTCGCTGCCGCATGGCCGTTCCGACACAGCAGCCAGCCAGCCAACTAGGCACGCACCTACATGGCAGCATGCAGCTTCTAAGCCTACCAGGCAAGCACCTGCGTGGTGGCATGCAGATCTTCGTGAAGACCTTGCCATCGCACCAGCCAGCTAGCCAGCGTGGCGCTGCATGCCTTGTCAACTTGGACGCGCGTCAAAGCGAGGCGAGGCGGCGATGGACGAGACAAGCTTCCTTGTCGTCCCCGATAAAGAAAGAGGACACGCCGGCAGCGCATTTAATGCGTTTTGTCCTATGATGTCAGGAGATAAACTCGTACACTGTAGACACTTTCCTCCTCCTGTGTGCTACTGTGGCAGCCCATTTGACATGTAAAAGGAGGCCCAAGGCATGCTGAGGAAGGATTCGGACTTTTTGGGCTAAGCATGCACCGCAGGTAGTTCAAGATCTCAAGAACACCAAATATACACCAAAGCAGGACTAGGGTATTACCCACCGCTTGCGGCCCGAAACTGGATAAACTTCCCCCGTGTTGATCTTCTAAACCCGCTCTTTTTATAGCCCCGTGCCCTGGCAACCGTAGTAGGGATTCCCTGTGATCCCATAGGTGTCGTTCTTGAACCCCGACACCTTCTTGAACCTCGAACCCCAAAGGAAATTAGCACGAGTTATGAATTTGGTGCTAATATGATAAGTATTCAAGAGGGATATAATAAAAACTTTCATGTAGATCATTGAATATGATAAGTTTGATTCCTTGTAATAGTTTTGTGATATAAAGATGGTAATATGTGGGAGGTACTAGTAATGATCGTGCTTTCGTAAGAATGTTAGTGTTAAGGTTTGTGATTCCCGAATCATGTACGTATAGTCTCTCATTATGCTATGAAGTTGGAGAATGATTTATTATTGATTGTCTTCCTTATTTGTGGTGGTCAAGGACAAGCGGTGGTATTTTGCTACCAATCTATCCCCCGAGGGGCATGCGTCGTAGTACTTTGCTTCGAGGGCTAATAAAATTTCGCAATAAGTATATGAGTTCTTTATGACTAATGTGAGTCCATGGATTATATGCACTCTCACCTTTCCGCAATTTGCTAGCCTCTCCGGTACCGTGCATTGCCCTTTCTCACCTCGAGCTGTGGTGCAAACTTCGTCGGTGCATCCAAACCCCGTTATATGGTACACTCTATCACGCATAAGCCTCCTTATATCTTCCTCAAAACAGCCACCACACCTACCTATTATGGCATTTCCATAGCCATTCTGAGATATATTACCATGCAACTTCCACCATTCCATTTTTATGACACACATCATCATTGCCATATTGCTTGGCATGCTTTTTTTTGGAACAAAAGAGGCACTGTAAGCTTTGTGGGGGGCAGAAGGTGAAGGAGGTGGCTACCACCCACCAGGGCGTGCTAGGGGCCATGCCCGTGTGCTGGTGGGCCGCTCGTGGCCCATCTTCGCATGGAACCAACGCCGAAAAATCCTATAAATACATAAACCCCAAAAAATAACCCTAGATCAGAAGTTCCGCCGCCGCAAGACTCTGTAGCCATGAAAACCCAATTTGGACCCTGTTCCGGCACTCCGTCGGAGGGGGCAATCATCACCAGAGGCCATCTTCACCATCCCGACGGCCACCATGATTAGGAGGGAGTATTCCACCCTCGGGGTTGCGGGTTTGTACCTGTAGCTATGTGTTTAATCTCTCTCTCTCTCTCTCTCTCTCTCTTGTGTTCTTGATTTGGCACGATCTTGATGTATCGCGAGCTTTGTTAATGTAGTTGGATCATATGGTGTTTTCCCCTCTCTATCTTATTGTGATGAATTGAGTTTTCCTTTGAGAATTTGTTCTTATCGGATTGAATACTTTTATGGATTCGGGAACACTTGATGTATGTATTGCTATGAATACCCGTGGTGACAATGGGGTATCATATTGATTCACTTGATGTGTTTTTTTGGCACTCAACTCGTGAATTACTGATGTGACATTGGGGTAATCTATGATTAGGGGTTGATGCACGTTCTCGTCTTTGTTTCCCTGGTAGAAATCTTGGGGCACACTTTGAGGTTCTTTGTGTTGGATTGAGTATTCTGAATCTGAAATTGTTTGATGCATAGCGTATAATCAACTCCACGTATACTCATGTGATATTGGAGTATCTAGGTGACATTAGAGTTGGTTGATGTGTATCATATGGTGTTATTTTAGTATGAACTCTTAGATAGATCGATCGGCAAGGCTAACTTTGAGGTGGTTTCGTACCCTACAAACAATTTCGTCTTATGTTCTCTGCTAGATAAGAACTTTGGAGTGATTCTTCATCGCACGCTGAGGGATGGTTATATGATCCAATTATATTAGCATTTTTGAGAGATTACACTAGCGAAAGTACAGACTCTAGGCCTCATTTTCGAGCATTGCAATATCATTTGTGCTCACTTTTGTTACTTGCTGCCTTGCTATTTTTTATTGTTCCTATTACAAAAATCAATATCTACTATCATTACTACACTTGTATCACCATATCTTCGCCGAACTAGTGCACGTATACAATTTACCATTGTATTGGTGTGTTAGGGACACAAGAGACTCTTTGTTATTTGGTTGCAGGGTTGTTTGAGAGAGACCATCCTCATCCTATGCCTCTCACGGATTGATAAATGTTAGGTCATCCACTTGAGGGAAATTTGCTATTGTCCTACAAAACTCTGCGGTTGGAGGCCCAACACTAGTCTATAAGAATAAGTTGTGTAGTAGACATCAGAAGGCCAGAAAATAACGATACCCGTTGTGTGCTTCAATACTCATCGGACCGCATACATCGGTATGTATTATTTCCAATAAGTCATTAGCTCGCTCCATTGTTCTGGAGAATGGAGTTTTAGTCATCTTAATTATTAGGCATGGTTCACAAGTATCAAATGATTCATAATCAAGTGATTCCAAAAGTCCATCCACATGGAGTTTCTTCATGCGCTTCACACCAATATGACCTAAACGGCAGCGTCAAAAGTATGTTGTACTATCATTATCAACTTTGCATATTTTGGCATCAATATTATGAATATGTGTATCACTACGATCGAGATTCAACAAGAATAGACCATTCACTAAGGATGCATGACCAAAAAAGATATTACTCATATAAATAGAACAACCATTATTGTCTGATTTAAATGAATAAGCGGCTTGCAACACTACTCCAGGATGGTCCAAATGCGACACTACGATCAGAGACCCTTCGACGAAACTGTGTGCGATGCCATAATCGCAAACGATGGTGTAAAAAAACATAAAAAAAGTAGCAAAATGTTTGCGATGACGGATGCATCAAACATGGTTCAGATTTTAGTTGCGTGTGCAATGCAGGGCATAAGATTTAGGTCAATTAACTATTTGGGATGAGGAGGAACAAAAGAAATGGGCAGCCTGATGAAGGTGTGTGCGATATACAGCATACGGTTCACTAGGATGAACTGTGTGTGATTAGGCAACACGATGGAAATGGTTCAACTGAACAAGATGTGTGTGATACATGGCAAACAGGTCTGTAATTAGAAATGTGTGCAAATACCAATAATAACACAGACGATTGCTGCTAATAAGCCGTGTGATTTGCTCCGTCTACAGAAGAATAACATGTGTGTGTGTGTGTGTGTGTGTATAACTGAAATAAACATCCAATTACATAAGTGACTATACAGATCATTCGCACACACCTCAATAAACAATTGCATGCATTCTAAAGTAGGAGAAATGATCATCTAGCCACTCTACTTCTTGTGAAGCTCCCGCCACTGCTCTGTGGCTCGATCCCTCGTCTGGAGCAGGAAGAAGACACTTCCTCATGTCAACGATCCGCCTGTACATCTCGTAGCTTGTGTACGTGTCCTTGGCCGCTTAGTTGACATGTTGTTCATCCAGTCTCATGCCACACACTGTGCCAGGCGTTCTTGTCCTTCTTGCTCTCATTCTTCATCTCCATGTAGTAGGGGTCGATGATGGCCGAGGCAAGGTCAACTAGGGAGTTCAGTTTGTTTTTGTCGCTGCCCAGACCTTGTCGTGGTGCTGGATGTTGACAAGATTCGGGCATTTCAAGCCCGAAACCTTGAGCGCTTTTAGATCGTTGGTGGTATCCACCGTAGCAAAAATGTAGTCGGAGCAGTTGATAAACCTGGAGAAACGCTCGGAAGGCCTTGTGGCAAGGTGGTAGTGGTAGACGAGGACGTCATGTCGGATGCACAACTGGGCAACGACAACCTTCTGATCGTGCCCGACACGACCAATGGTGTACTCGAGGTCGAAGCCAACCACTTGGTACTTATCCTCGGCAAGGAACTGCTCCATAGTTTCGATGGAGCTCTCCATCGAGATCATATCATTCGTGTACACAACCGAGAGGGCCTTCCCCCTCATGTGGGTGTTGACTACGTGATGCATGGTGAACTGCCCATTGTCGCCGGGCGGTCACCGGAGCGCCATTGGAGCCACGCGGAGTGCAATTAGAACCGCTGGATGTCCTCTCTGTATGTGTCGTCGTGGGTGTGCTTATTGTGTCGTGTGAAGCGAGAGATGAAGGTAAATGGCTGCAGGAATAAATGGGGGGCGGGCGGCCTGGATTCTCTGCGCGTCCGCATGGCAATTTTTGCAGCGGGTAATTGCATTGTCGCGTCGCGCCCGGCGCAACCACATCCACATGAACGTGCGTGATCATGCGCCGGCCCCAAACACTGGCAGCGCGCATGGAGGGACGAGGGCAGAGCACCAGGAGGGACGCGAGAGCAGAGCGCGTTGCGGCCGCCTGAACCGCAAGCAACCACACGCATGGAGGAGTTGAACACGCAGGAAATGGTCTCCTACAAGCCGGCCAACAGTTGTGTCACTGCGTAGAGAGCGGCTGTGTGCTACTACCTCCATCTAGTCTATAGTCCCATGTGCCATACTTTGCCCTCAAATTTAACCGTCAAAATATTAATGCATGTTATAGAAATATATATAATTGGAAACTTTGTTTAAATACGAATCCAACTATATAATCTTTGGCGACGCGTTCATATTTTATTAGTTAAATCATACTTATAAACCAGCATGAGGGTATAGTAGGTAATTAAATCACAAATGTTTTTTAATTAACCGTATGTGTACGTGGACTTTCGTCCTCCTCTCGCACGTCTTGTCACTCCGCTGCCGCAGATGACTTACAGCGCAAGTTTGTGCAACGCGCGGGGGCGTTCTTTTGGCCAAACAGTGGCGCCAATGAATCGTCAGTGAGCCTGTTCCCAGGCAACCTCGCAGGTTCCCGCGCAAACTTCCCGCCCGACTCGGTGAAATCCCCCAAAATCCCAATGCTTATCGGCCTGCTATATAAACCCTCACGGCTGGCGAGTCCTGCATCGCATTTTCCACTCCCTCCCTGTAGCTTATCTCATCTGCTTCGCCCACAATCACCAATGGCACGGGTCCATCATCATCGCTCAGCCACTCCACCATCATCAGAGGATAGCTCCAGCTGGAAGGCTACACCGTGGCGGCGCAATGCCCAACAGTGTAGTGCGTGTGGCGTCCACTGTTGGGTGTCGTGGAACACCCACCACATGCTCCGCCGTCGCTACCGCCGGCGATTGTTGCCGATTGCCGCCACACCATCATCGAAGCCAGGGCCATCGCCCGCTCCGCCGCCGCAGCCCAAAGGCGGGAGGTAGCCTTCGTGGCCGCCACCCCACTACCGGCCACCATGGCCATCACCCACTCCACCACCGCGACCCGAAGGCTGGAGGTAGTGGTCGTGGCCGCCACCCCATTGTTAGCCGCCATGGTCGCCAGCCCACCGTCGGTTGCCGGGGTCATCACCCGGTCCGCCACCGCCGCCCGAAGGCAGGAGGTGGAGGTGGATGCCCACATCGCAAGCGCCAGCCGCCTTTGCGCCGCTACAATCAATTCCTCGGCGGAGGAGGAGCGCCTCGTCGAGCATGCAAATATCCTTACCACCGTCGTGGCCGTGGCACACGCTACCTCAGAGGCGAGGAATCAGGAGATCTACAAGGAGAACCACCGCTTCGAGAGGGGTCGTCTGTAGCGGCAGAGGGCGTTCGAGGTGAGCGTCGCTGAAGCTGCAGCAGCGGGCAGCATTGCGCTTGGCCAGCTCGGGTCGGTTGGCTCCTCCTCCTGCCTCTTAATGAGCACGCTCGGCAGAGGAGAGGCAGCCAGAAGTAGTACAAAGCCCCTCCGTAGTAGTAGTATTTAGGGGCTAATTTGTTCAGTTCATCTAACTATAGATGTGGTGGAACTATACAATGTACTTAAAATTAGCTAGTATATATAGTTGAATTAGCTATTTTTTTATGCGTGGTTGGCAAACAATTGGGGAAAAGTTTGGTCGGTTCAGCTGTCGAGTTGAGCTGTTTGTATAAATTAAGAACAACTGCATAATCTATGAATTAAATCTATGCTTAATTACTGAATTTTAGTTGCAAAAATTAGATACTGCTAGTGATTTTTAGCTTCATATTTTGGCAAATCGCAGTGTTGCAAGGTTGACAAATGGCAATGTTACTTGATCAACAAATGTCAATCTTTCCAGTTTGACAAATGGCAACATACCCAAATTGTTGGTAAGTGGTTGCACACGAGTCATCCAAAAGAACCTTTTGCGTTGAAGAGATGCACAAATCCTGCTCTCACTTTGTATACGGGTGTTCTATCTAAAACGTTTGCGATCAAGTGCTGCACAAATCCTGCTCGACACATTTTCCCTTGGCTTCCTGGGGAAGCTGTCGTTTGCATACGGGTGTTCTAACTAAAACGTTTGCGATGAGTGTTTTATATTTAAAAACCATTTACATTTTTTTCAAAAGAAAATCGTATGATAAGTATGTACATTAAAAGAGAAAAATACAAGTTCTCTCAAACCATATCTTTCATTCAAAGGATACCGCAAATTTATATTCATATGATCGAGATACAATATTAAACCCAAGAAAAAGTTTTACGGCGGGCGGGCGCAGCGGCGCGTCATTGCCGTTGTTGTTGTCGTCCTCCAGGATGCCATTGTTGAAGACTTCAATGCAGCATAGAATGTTCTTCACTTGTAAATCAAACATCATGTCGTCGCACGATCAACGGGCGGGGCACGAGAGGACGGCAGCTGGCGGTGCTGAGAGGTACCGGTCGACGGTGGTGTCCCATGCCCTGAGGGGGTTGCGCGCACGGGCAATGCTGTCTACTACACAACCTTCTTCTTGTAGACGTTGTTGGGCCTCCAAGTGCAGAGGTTTGTAGGACAGTAGCAAATTTCCCTCAAGTGGATGACCTAAGGTTTATCAATCCGTGGGAGGTGTAGGATGAAGATGGTCTCTCTCAAGCAACCCTGCAACCAAATAACAAAGAGTCTCTTGTGTCTCCAACACACCCAATACAAATAGTAAATTGTATAGGTGCACTAGTTCGGCGAAGAGATGATGAAACAAGTGCAATATGGATGGTAGATATAGGTTTTTGTAATCTGTAAATATAAAAACAGTAAGGTAACTAATGATAAAGTGAGCATAAACGGTATTGCAATGATAGGAAACAAGGCCGAGGGTTCATACTTTCACTAATGCAAGTTCTCTAAACAATAATAACATAATTGGATCATATAACTATCCCTCAACATGCAACAAAGAGTCACTCCAAAGTCACTAATAGCGGAGAACAAACGAAGAGATTATTGTAGGGTATGAAACCACCTCAAAGTTATCCTTTCTGATCGATCTATTCAAGAGTCCGTAGTAAAATAACACGAAGCTATTCTTTCCGTTCGATCTATCATAGAGTTTGTACTAGAATAACACCTTAAGACACAAATCAACCAAAACCCTAATGTCACCTAGATACTCCAATGTCACCTCAATTATCCACGGGTATGATTATACGATATGCATCACACAATCTCAGATTCATCTATTCAGCCAAGACAAAGAACTTCAAAGAGTACCCCAAAGTTTCTACCGGAGAGTCAAGACGAAAACGTGTGCCAACCCCTATGCAAGTTGATCACTAAAACATACATCAAGTAGATCACGTGAATATCCCATTGTCACCATAGATAAGCACATGCAAGACATACATCAAGTGTTGTCAAATCCTTAAAGACTCAATCCGATAAGATAACTTCAAAGGGAAAACTCAATCCATTACAACTGAGTAGAGGGGGAGAAACATCATAAGATCCAACTATAGTAGCAAAGCTCGCGGTACATCAAGATTGTGCCATGTCAAGAACATGAGAGAGAGAGATCAAGCACATAGCTACTCATACATACCCTCAGCCTCGAGGGTGAACTACTCCCTCCTCGTCATGGAGAGTGCCGGGATGATGAAGATGGCCACCGGATGAGGGATTCCCCCTCCGTGAGGTGCCGGAATGGGTCTAGATTGGTTTTCGGTGGCTATAGAGGCTTGCGGCGGTGGAAGTTCCGATCTAGGTTATGTTGTGGGAGGTTCTGTATATATAAGATGTTTTGGCGCCACGAACAAGTCAGGGGGGTCTCCAAGGCGGCCACAAGGTAGGGGCGCGCCCCCCACCCTCGTGGGTGCTTCGGGACTCTTCTGGACCATCTCCGATGCTCCGTGGGCTTCCTCTGGTCCAAAATAATATCTGTCAATTTTCAGGTCAATTGGACTCCGTTTGGTTTTCCTTTTCTGCGATACTCAAAAACAAGGAAAAAACAGAAACTGGCACTGGGCTCTAGGTTAATAGGTTAGTCCAAAAATCATATAAAATAGCATATAAATGCATATAAAACATCCTAGATGGATAATATAATAGCATGGAATAATAAAAAATTATAGATACGCTGGAGACGTATCAAGCATCCCCAAGCTTAATTCCTGCTCGTCCTCGAGTAGGTAAATGATAAAAACTGAATTTTTGATGTGGAATGCTACCTAACATAATTTTCATTGTAAATTTCCTTATTGTGGCAAGAATATTCAGATCCGAAAGATTCAAGACAAAATTTTAATATTGACATAAAAATAATAATACTTCAAGCATACTAACTAAGCAATTATGTCTTCTCAAAATAACATAGCCATACTTTAGTAATCTCAAACCTTTTCAACTTTCACGCAATACATGAGCGTGAGCCATGGACATAGCACTATGGGTGGAATATAGTATAATGATGGGGGTTGTGTGGAGAAGACAAAAAAGGAGAAAGTCTCACATTGACGCGACTAATCAACGGGCTAGGGAGATGCCCATCAATTGATGTCAATGCAAGGAGTAGGGATTGCCATGCAACGGATGCACTAGAGCTATAAATGTATGAAAGCTCAAAAAAGAAACTAAGTGGGTGTGCATCCAACTTGCTTGCTCACGAAGACCTAGGGCATTTGAGGAAGTCCATTGTTGGAATATACAAGCCAAGTTCTATAATGGAAAATTCCCACTAGTATATGAAAGTGAGAAAACAAGAGACTCTCTATCATAAAGATCATGGTGCTACTTTGAAGCACAAGTGTGGAAAAAGGATAGTAGCATTGTCCGTTTTATCTTTTTTAGGCCTTCCTTTTTTTATTTGGCCTTTATTTTTTATTTTTTTTATTTTGGCCTTTCCCTTTTTTTATTTGGCCTTTATTTTTTCCTTTTTTTGGGACAATGCTCTATTAATGATGACCATCACATTTCTATTGATTTACAACTCAAGGATTACAACTCGATACTAGAACAAAGTATGACTCGATATGAGTGCCTCAAAGTGATATATCGGGATGGGCAATGAAACAAGAGTGACATGTATGAAAATATGCATGGTGGCCTTGCCACATATACGATGTCAACTACATGATCATGCAAGGTAATATGACAATGATGAAGTGTGTCATAATAAATGGAGCAGTGGAAAGTTGCATGGCAATATATCTCGGAATGGCTATGGAAATGCCATAATAGGTAGGTATGGTGGATGTTTTGAGGAAGATATAAGGAGGTTTATGTGTGATAGAGCGTATCATATAACGGGGTTTGGATGCACCGGCGAAGTTTGCACCGACTCTTGAGGTGAGAAAGGGAAATGCACGGTACCGAAGAGGCTAGCAATTATGGAAGGGTGAGAGTGCGTATAATCCACGGACTCAACATTAATCATAAAGAACTCACATACTTATTGCAAAAATCTACAGGTCATCAAAACCAAGCATCGCGCATGCTCCTAGGGGATAGATTGGTAGGAAAAGACCATCACTCGTCCCCGACCGCCACTCATAAGGAAGGCAATCAAAGAAACACCTCACGCTTCAAATTTGTCACTAGCAGTTTACCATACGTGCATGCTACGGGACTTGCAAACCTCAACACAAGTATTTCTCAATTTCACAATTACTCAACTAGCACGACTCTAATATTAGCATCTTCATATCTCAAAACAATCATCAAGTATCAAACTTCTCATAGTATTCAATGCACTTTATATGAAAGTTTTTATTATATCCCTCTTGGATGCCCATCATATTAGGACTAAATTCATAACCAAAGCAAATTACCATGTTGTTCTAAAACTCAAAATAATATAAGTGAAGCATGAGAGATCAAAAATTTCTTCAAAATAAAACCACTGTTGTGCTCTAAAAGGATATAAGTGAAGCACTAGAGCAAATGACAAACTACTTCGAAAGATATAAGTGAAGATCAATAAGTAGTTGAATAGTTATGTAACTACGTGTAGACTCTCTAACATTTAAGAATTTCAGATCTTGGGATATTATTCAAACAACAAGTAATACAAAATAAAATAAAATGACGCTCCAAGCAAAACACATATCATGTGGTGAATAAAAATATAGATCCAAGTAAAGTTACCGATGAACGAAGATGAAAGAGGGGATGCCTTCCGGGGCATCCCCGAGCTTAGGCTCTTGGTTGTCCTTGAATATTACCTTGGGGTGCCTTGGGCATCCCCAAGCTTAGGCTCTTGCCACTCCTTATTCCATAGTCCATTGAATCTTTACCCAAAACTTGAAAACTTCACAACACAAAACTCAACAAAAAAACTCGTAAGTCTGCTAGTATAAGGAAATAAATCACCACTTAGGTACTATTGTGAACTCATTCTAAATTCATATTGGTGTAATATCTACTGTATTCCAACTTCTATGGTTCATATCCTCCGATACTACTCATAGATTCATCAAAATAAGCGAACGACACATAGAAAACCGAATCTGTCAAAATCAGAATAGTCTGTACTAATCAGATTTTTTCGAATAGATCTGGAACTACAAAACTTCTGAAAAACTAGGACAACATGAATAATTTGTATATTGATTTTCTGCAAAAAGAATTAGCATTTTATCACATTCTAGTGAATTTTAACAATTATTTCCGTGAGCACAAAGTTTCTGTCTTTTTCAGTAAGATCAAACAACTATCACCCAAGAAGATCATATTGGTTCTACTGGGCACAAACACTAATTAAAACATAAAACCACATCTAACCAGAGGCTAGATAGATTATTTATTAATAAATAGGAGAAAAAAGCAAAGAACAAAAATAAAATTTGGGTTGCCTCCCAACAAGCGCTAACGCTTAACGCCCTAACTAGGCATGATGATTTCAATGATGCTCATATAAAAGATAAGAATTGAAACATAAAGAGAGCATCATGAAGAATATGACTAGCACATTTAAGTCTAACCCACTTCCTATGCATAGGGATTTTGTGAGCAAACAACTTATGGGAACAATAATCAACTAGCATAGGAAGGTAAAACAAGCAAATCTTCAAGATTTTCGACACATAGAGAGGAAACTTGATAATATTGCAATATGTAGAAGCATATGATCCTCTATCATAATAATTTTCAGTAGAATCATGAATGAATTCAACAATATAACCATCACATAAAGCATTCTTTTCATGATGCACAAGCATAGAATTTTTATTACTCTCCAAATGAGCAAATTTATTCTCATGAATAGTAGTGGGAGCAAACTCAACAAAATAATTATCATGTGAGGCATAATCCAATTGAAAATTAAAATAAAGATGATGAGTTTCATGTTTATCTTTATTCTTTATAGCATACATGTCATTACAATAATCATCATAAATAGGAGGCATTATATCATCATAATATATTTTCTCATCAAAACTTGGGGGACAAAAAGTATCATCTTCATCAAACATAGCATCCCCAAGCTTGTTGCTTTGCATATCATGAGCATCATGGATATTCATAGAATTCATACCAACAACATTTCAATCATGCTCATCATACAAAGATTTAGTGCCAAATATTCTAATGCATTCTTCTTCTAGCACTTGAGCGCAATTTTCCTTCCCATCATTTTCACGAAAGACATTAAAAAGATGAAGCATATGAGGAACCCTCAATTCCATTTTTTGTAGTTTTCTTTTATAGAATAAACTAGTGATAAAACAAGAAACTAAAAGATTCGGTTGCAAGATCTAAACATATACCTTCAAGCACTGACCTCCCCGGCAATGGCGCCAGAAACTGCTTGGTGTCTACTACACAACCTTCTTCTTGTAGACGTTGTTGGGCCTCCAAGTGCAGAGGTTTGTAGGAAAGTAGAAAATTTCCCTCAAGTGGATGACCTAAGGTTTATCAATCTGTGGCAGGCGTAGGATGAAGATGGTCTCTCTCAAGCAACCCTGCAACCAAATAACAAAGAGTCTCTTGTGTCCCCAACACACCCAATACAATGGTAAATTGTATAGGTGCACTAGTTCGGCGAAGAGATGGTGAAACAAGTGCAATATGGATGGTAGATATAGGTTTTTGTAATCTGAAAATATAAAAACAGCAAGGTAACTAATGATAAAAGTGAGCGTAAATAGTATTGCAATGATAGGAAACAAGGCCTAGGGTTCATACTTTCACTAGTGCAATTTCTCTCAACAATAATAACATAATTGGATCATATAACTATCCCTCAACATGCAACAAAGAGTCAATCCAAAGTCACTAATAGCGGAGAACAAACGAAGAGATTATTGTAGGGTACGAAACCACCTCAAAGTTATCCTTCTGATCGATCTATTCAAGAGTCTGTAGTAAAATAACATGAAGCTATTCTTTCCATTCGATCTATCATAGAGTTCGTACTAGAATAACACCTTAAGACACAAATCAACCGAAACCCTAATGTCACCTAGATACTCCAATGTCACCTCAAGTATCCACGGGTATGATTATACGATATGCATCACACAATCTCAGATTCATCTATTCAACAAACACAAAGAACTTCAAAGAGTGCCCCAAATTTTCTACCGGAGAGTCAAGATGAAAACGTGTGCCAACCCCTATGCATAGATTCCCAAGGTCACGGAACCCACAAGTTGATCACCAAAACATACTCTAGTAGATCACGTGAATATCCCATTGTCACCACAGATAAGCACATGCAAGACATACATCAAGTGTTCTCAAATCCATAAAGACGCAATCTGATAAGATAACTTCAAAGGGAAAACTCAATCCATTACAAGAGAGTAGAGGGGGAGAACCATCATAAGATCCAACTATAATAGCAAAGATCGCGGTACATCAAGATCGTGCCATGTCAAGAACACGAGAGAGAGAGAGAGAGAGAGAGAGAGAGAGAGATCAAACACATAGATACTCGTACATACCCTCAGCCCCGAGGGTGAACTACTCCCTCCTCGTCATGGAGAGCGCCGGGATGATGAAGATGGCCACCGATGAGGGATTCCCCTCTCCGGCAGGGTGCCGGAACGGGTCTAGATTGTTTTTCGGTGGCTACAGAGGCTTGCGGCAGCGGAACTCCTGATCTAGGTTATGTTCTGGGGGTTTCTGTATATATAAGAGGTTTTGGCGTCGGGAACAAGTCAGGGGGGTCTCTGAGGCGGCCACGAGGTAGGTGGCGCGCCCGAGGTAGGCGCCCCCCACCTCGTGGGTGCCTTGAGACTCTTGGACCATCTCCGTTGCTCTGTGGGCTTCTTCCGTCCAAAAATAATCTCCGTCAATTTTCAGGTCAATTGACTCCGTTTGGTTTTCCTTTCTCGCGGTAAAACAAGGAAAAAACAGAAACCGCACCGGGCTCTAGGCTAATAGGTTAGTCCAAAAATCATAAAAATGACATATAAATGCATATAAAACATCCTAGATGGATAATATAATAGCACTAAACAATAAAAAATTATAGATACGTTGGAGACGTATCAGGCACGGGCGCGGCGGGTGCAGCCAAACGCACGGGGACCGGCGTCGCGGTGGGTGGAGGGGTGCACACGGGCACGGGCACAAGCGCTGACATGTACATGAGCTCGCGCGGGTCCGCGGTGATCTCACTGACACCCGCGGCTTCCAGCTCGGCGACCAGCCCGTCAATGCTACAGGGATGGGCGCTGGCCTGGGGCGCGGGGATGGGAGCTGGGACGGGAGCGGCGGCCGCAACCACAGCGGCCAGCTCGTTTTGGGCCATGTCCATCAGGCCCCATTCCTACTTATTTTCTATCTCCTCCGGCTCGGAGTCAACTTCACCAAACTTTAAGACTAGTGGCAGATGATCCTTCTTCGCCATGGCGTTGGTGGAGGTCTGTGGGAATGAGGGGAATGGGAGGCGAACAATAACGCCGCCCGTATTATGCAGCGGCTCGGGCGCCATTAATGGAGAGGAAGGCGGGCAGACATCGAAATCAAAGGGCTCGCTTCCCAGTGAGCATGCACATCGTACAGCTCGCACGCTTCCCAATGAGCCTGCGCATTGGAGGACAGCTTGCACGCCTCTCGGTCAGCCTACGCATCGGACTGCGCTCGCACGCCTCCCGTTCAGTCAAGGTCAAGCAGTTGTCCGCATGGAACCTCCTATAGCCATTAAAACCAAGACACATGGCGTCACGTGAATGGTTAACAGAACGCACACGGTTTGAATTATACAAATGTTTGAGATATTAAAGTGGCAGCTATTTTTTCAAAATGCCTTTGCTGGCTGTTATTCGAGTGCGCCTTTTCTCAAAATGGACACGAAAAATACCACAGCATGTAAGGTGCCATTCCATGATAGCATGCCAAGTTTCATGAATTTCAGACAAGTTTTGGATTTACTAGAATTTAGAAACAAAGTATATCAACGTTTTGCCGGCAATCAACGGTGCTCTGTTGTTTGAAATTCATTCCCATTTCTTGCATGGGACCTAAACATGCACCCAAGGATACAGATGTGATTTTTCAACCAATGTATGCACTGGAGCATGTGCATGTAGTTCAAATTTGAATTATGCACATGAATGCATTGAAAACTCAATTAATGCATAAAAATGTCCAAACGAACCCCGAAAAATCCCAAAAATTGACACAACACTCCTGTTGTTCTATGTTGACACTAGGAAAAAAATTCAAATTGAGAAGAGGCAATGAATATCATTTTGCCCAGAAAGGTGAAATGTTCCCTACCGAAACCATCAGGCTTGTTGTGAGAAGCTCTGGTTTGTGAGAAGCATATCCCCAAACCTGCCCCAAATGGGACAAAAAATTATCATGGCATGTTGATGCCGCTCCATGACAGCATGCCAAGTTTCATGAATTTCAGATTAGCTTTGGTTTTACTAGAATTTAAAAACCAGGTATCTCAATGTTTGCGGCTTAGTGATGGTGGTAGGGTGTTTGACATTCATTCCCGTTTTGTGCATGGGACCTAAGCATGCAATCAAGGACATGGATTTGAATTTTCAACCAATTTATATGCATTAGAGCATGTGCATGTTGTTCAAATTTGAATTATGCACATGAATGCATTGAAAACTCAATTAATGCATAAAAATGTCCAAACGAATCCCAAAAATCACAAAATTGACACAACACTCCTGTTGTTCTACATTGACACGAGAATTTTTTGAAAGCAATTAGAGGCAATGGATATCGTTTCCTCCCCAAAGGTGGGACGTTCCCTACCGAAACCATCATGCTTATTCTGAGAAGCTCTGGTTTGTGAGAAACATATGCAAAAACTTGCACCAAATGGGATAAAAAATTTACCACAGCATGTTGATGCCGCTCCATGATAGCATGCCAAGTTTCATGAATTATACATGAGTTTTGGATTTACTAGAATTTAAAAACAAGGTATCTCAATGATTGCGGCCGAGTGACGGTGGAAGGGTGTTTGACATTCATTCCCATTTCTTGCATGGGACCTAAGCATGCAACCAAGGGCACATATTTGAATTTTCAACCAATTTATATGCATTAGAGCATATGCATGTAGTTCAAATTTGAATTATGCACATGAGTGCATTGAAAACTCAATTAATGCATAAAAATGTCTAAACGAACCTCGAAAAATCACAAAAATTGATACAACACTCCTGTTGTTCTGTGTTCACACTAGGAAATAAAATTGAAATCGAGAAGAGGCAATGGATATCGTTTCGTCCAGAAAGGTGAAACGTTCCCTACCAAAACCATCAGGCTTGTTATGAGAACCTCTGGTTTGTGAGAAGCATATCCCCAAACCTGCCCCAAATGGGACAAAAAATTTACCACGGCATGTTGATGCCACGCCATGACAAAGATGCCAAGTTTCATGAATTTTGCACGAGCTTTGGATTTACTGGAATTTAAAAACTAGGTATCTCAATGTTTGCGGCCGAGTGACAGTGGCTGGGTGTTTGACATTCATTCCCATTTCTTGCATGGGACCTAAGCATGCAACCAAGGACACATATTTGAATTTTCAACCAATTTATATGCATTAGAGCATGTGCATATAGTTCAAATTTGAATTATGCACATAAATGCATTGAAAACTCAATTGATGCATAAAAATGTCCAAACAAACCCCGAAAAATCACAAAAATTGACACAACACTCATGTTGTTCTACGTTGACACGAGAATTTTTTTGAAAGCAATTAGAGGCAATGGATATTGTTTCGTCCCGAAAGGTGGGACGTTCCCTACCGAAACCATCATGCTTGTTGTGAGAAGCTCTGGTTTGTGAGAAGCATATACCCAAACCTACCCCAAATGGGACAACAAATTTACCACAACATGTTGATGCCACTTCATGATAGCATGCCAAGTTTCATGAATTTCAGACGAGTTTCTGATTTACTAGAATTAAAAAAAGGTATCTCAATGTTTGCGGCCGAAAGGTGGCGGTGGCGGTGTTTGACATTCATTCCCATTTCTTGCATGGGACCTAAGCATGCAACCAAGGACACATATTTGAATTTTCAACCAATTTACATGCATTAGAGCATGTGCATGTAGTTCAAATTTGAATTATGCACATAAATGCATTGAAAACTCAATTAATGCATAAAATGTCCAAGCGAATCCCGAAAAACCCAAAAATTATCACAACACTCTTGTTGTTCTATGTTGACACTAGAAAAAAATTGAGATCGAGAAGAGGCAATGGATATCGTTTCGTCCAGAAAGGTGATACATTCCCTACCGAAACCATCAGGCTTGTGGTGAGATGCTCTGGTTTGTGAGAAGAATATCCCCAAACCTGCCCCAAATGGGACAAAAAATTACCACGGCATGTTGACGCCGCTCCATGACAGCATGCCAAGTTTCATGAATTTCAGACGAGCTTTGGTTTTGCTAGAATTTAAAAACCAGGTATCTCAATGTTTGCGGCCGAGTGACGGTGGCAGGGTGTTTGACATTCATTCCCATTTCTTGCATGGGACCTAGGCATGCAACCAAGGACACAGATTTGAATTTCAACTAATTTATATGCATTAGAGCATGTGCATGTAGTTCAAATTTGAATTATGCACATGAATGCATAGAAAACTCAGTTAATGTATGAAAATGTCCAAGCGAACCCCGAAAATCCCAAAAATTGACACAACACTCTTGTTGTTCTATGTTGACACTAGGAAAAAATTTGAAATCGGGAAGAGGCAGAAGATATCGTTTCATCCAGAAAGGTGAAACGTTCCTACCGAAACCATCACACTTGTTGTGAGAAGCTCTGGTTTATGAGAAGCTTATACCCAAACCTGCCCCTAATGGGACAAAAAATTTACCACGTCATGTTGATGCCGCTCCATGGTAGCATGCCAAGTTTCATGAATTTCGGACGAATTTTTGATTTACTAGAATTACAAAATCAAGTACGCCGACGTTTCTTGGGAGAGCCATGGTGCCGTGGTGTTCAAATTTCATCCCCATTTCTTGCATGGGCCATAAGCATAAACCCATGTACACATATATGATTTTGCAACCCATGTTGGTGCTTGAGCATGTGCATGTAGTTTAATTTTGAATTGTGCACCTGAAATGGCTAGAAAACCAATTTAATGTATAAAATGTTCAAACGAACCCTGAATAGTTCCAATTCTTTTATGACACACATATAGTTGCATGTTCACTTCAGACAAAAGTTCTAGCAATTGAAACACCATCCATTGCCGCTGTGACCCCATTATGTAATTCAAATCAAGATGAAAAATCAATTAGATCCCACATAGTTTATTATCACCAACCGTGTGAGATACATCACAAAATATCCTGGAGCACCATCGATGTATAGTACGCCTATGGCTTACGCGAGAAGGTGCGTCGGCTACAGTCCACAGCCGGCGTCTCAAGCACACTAGCTCGCTCCCCAAATATCATTTCACTGTTCAATCGTCGCCGGTGAAAGATGGGCACGTGGACCCGCGTCGTGAGGTCAACTTTGGTGGCCCACTCCGGGAGAGCGTGGCCGCAGCCGCCATGCGCGTGCTAACAAGGTGCATGAGCATAGTCGCAATCTACGACCGGGTGGCCAAGGCAGCCCAAACGGCCGCTGTTGCTTCTCAGGTGGCGGCAGCAACATCTTCCTTGGGGATAGCAACTAGCGAGAGCGGCACAACAGCTGTCCGTTCCACAGCGGTGGCCTTAGCCCTGATGGAGGCCGCCCACGACCATGTCGAGGCCGCCCACGCCCAGCTCGTGCCGGTCACTGCACAAATCGAAGGAAGCTTCTCCAACAACGGTCGGCAACCCACGGCCGAAGAGTTGGCAATCGTCGGGAGGGTTCGAGCAGCCGTCCGTTCCTCCGCCGCATACCTTGCGACGACAGAGCCCGTCCAAGCCCAGATCACGACCGCCCACGCCCAGCTTGTGGCGGCCTTTTCCAAAGAGATGGCGGACGCGGATGGTGAGATGCTTGCCGAGTATGGTGCGATGGATGCCATGGAGCCCCTTCCCCAGGAGACTATCGGGCGCGAGCTGGACATGGAGGCGGCAGTGGAGATCGACGAGCACCAGCCGTAGTAGTACTCTTTGTTTTGTTTAATTAAGAGCGTCGGTCTTTAATTTGTTAGAGTAATGTTTAGGTCAGCTAGCTCTGTTTAATTGCTGAACTTGCTCGATTAAGAAGTGTGGGTGTGCTGTAGTCTCCTTTGTGTACCCAAAATTTTGACGTGGATGACCATCAGAACTGTGGAAATTTGAACCAAAATTTTGACGTTCAAACTCATCACACACGGGTTAAGCTATCTGAATGGTTCGTGATGTTCACATATTGTACACAGTTCTGAATAAGGGACCGTTTCTGATGACACTTTGCGCGCTAGTTTTTTCGCTGAAGCGATTCCAAATTTTCGGCTTCTGCCAAAATAACTACCTCCCCGCCCCTCCCCCTTACCAAAAGCCACATTTCCCCTGTTTCCGCCTTCCTTTCCAAGTTGAGACCTTCACTCCTTCCTTGCAGTGCCGCCTCCTCGCTGGCGACCCTCCTTCACGCTACTCGTACTACAAAAAAAAAGACACATCCGTGACATTTTGGGCGAGCAATTTTTCCCGTCATACATATGACATTTCTATGATGATAATTGTGACAAAACCTGGTATCATCATAGATGTGGTGGGCTCCTACTTCTATGACAAAAAATCATGACAGAAAATGGGCTTTTCGTCCTGGGCGGGCCGGAGACGCAGCTGCATGACATTCTTTGGGCCGTCCATGACGGAAAAAACCATGGTAGAAGCGAGGGGGAGGAAAATTTCGGGGAGTTGCCGGTTACGGTGGGAGGTCGGGGGCCGAGCGATGCGCGTTTCTCTCGTACACGTGCGAGGCGTTGGCTCTAACTGAACCCGAGCGAGGCGTTGGGCTCTAACTGAACCCGAGCGATTGCACTACAGGCTACGCGTTACTAAACCCGAGCGTTCGATCGATGGCTGTTAACTGAACCTGATGGAGCGATTCCTTTGCTACTGCTGCTAACTGAAGCCGATCGATTAGATGAACAGTGAGTGTTGCGGGGGTTTTTGGATGAACAGTGAGCGGTGGCATTGCCTCCTGATGAACAGGACCCCGTGGTGTGGAGGGCTGGATGAACAGTAGACGGTGGAGGGGTGGTTGAACAGGACCCCGTGGTGTGGAGGGCTGGATGAACAGTAGACGGTGGAGGGGTGCCCGTGGAGGGGTGGTTGAACAGTAGCTGGTGGAGTAGCGCGCGGTGGAGGCTGGATGAACAGGAGCCCGTGGAGGCTGGAGGAGGTCGACGGTGGAGATGAACAGTATCCCGTGGAGTCCCGTTTTGCGGTACGCCACACCTCTCCCTATGAACAGGACCCCCGTTTCGACCGTAGGGTGTCCGTTTAAATCCGCTTTTGCGGTCCGCCACACCTCCCGATCAACAGACCCCGTTTCGACCGTACGAGGTCCGTTTCCTCCATTTTGCGGTACGCCACACCCCTCCCGATCAACAGGACCCCCGTTTTGACCGTAGGAGGTCCGTTTCCTCCGTTTTGTGGTACGCCAGGCCCCTCCCGATCAACTGGACCCCGTTTCGAACGTGGCCGGTCAAACACAAGGCCGTTTCCTCCGTTGTGCGGTATGCCAGGCCTCGTTTCCATCGCCTGTTCCGTCCAAGCCCTCCCGATGAACACGACCATGCATTCCATTCCGACCCAGCCGGTTGGCTCCCCATGAACACGACGACAATGTTGTTTCTCCGTTCCGACCCAGCCATGTACGTATGCGTGATAGGTGTTCGAGACCCTGCCCGTATGTACGTACGTGGCCGTATTTTCTTTCTTGCACCCTCGCCGCTGTACGTACGTGTACATGCTACGTGCGCGCCTCTACTACGACACGTGTGCGCCTCTACATCCACCAGTATATATGTACGCATATCGCTCGGGACCAGAATGACAACGCTACGTATGCTTCGACCAGGTGGGTCCCGACTGTCAGGCACTTCCTTGCGTGCGAAGATGTAGCTGGTGGGTCCCAGCAGTCAGGGGGCGAATCGTTTTTTTGGACGCACTTCCTTGCGTGCAAAGATGTAATTGGTGGGTCCCAGCAGACAGGGGGAAACGTTTTTTTCGCTAAATACGGCGTCTCGTCCGGTGGGTCCCCGCTGTCAGGTGGAGGAATAATTATTTTGCACGTAATAAGGAGGCATTTCCTTGCTGCGGTCGTGGACCCGGTGTCACCTCTCCACGTCTGATCCACGTCCAATGGAAGACATTCCTTGACCATGTTGACCACGCCGCGCCGAGAGCACCAGGGCGGTGGACGACGACGAGGCCTAGGAAGGGGACAACGCGGAGCCGGGGAAGACGCGGCAGTGGATGCCCACGCATAGAGGAGTATGAGGGTTCACTCGTTCGGCTGCGGTGTGAGGCTGTCGTCGCCACAGAATAACAGGGGGTGTGGGTGCGTAGAGGGATGGCCTGGCCAAGGGTGGGAGTAGTAGGGGGCGGTGAGGCCTCCGCGGCATCACAGCGGGCCACGGGCGGCAGGAGCAGGTGGCACGACCGTCGCTGATTTTGGCGGCTGGAGCAAGAAGACCAGAGATTGAAGAAGCACTACGGCCGTTGGATGGACATTGTACGGTCACTGGAGCTAGAATCGTTCATATATTGACTAAAGTTGACAAAGGCCTCCGTCCCAGTGAACTTAGTAGGCCCACAAGTCAGCCTCCCACCAAGGTTGGTTCCAGCTAGCAGGGGGGTATTCATTTTTTTGTGCGTAATAAGGAGGGACTTCCAGTGGGTCCGAGCTGACAGCGGGGGGAATGTTTTTTCGCGAAATACGGTGGCCCGTCCTGTGGGTCCCAGCAGTCAGGGGGAAATGTTTTTTCGCGAAATACTGGTGGCCTGTCCGATGGGTCCCTGCTGTCAGGTGGAGGAATAATTATTTTCCGTGTAATAAGGAGGCACTTCCTTGCGGCTGCCGTGGACCCAAATCGGCCTCTCCACATACAGTACTCTTCCGATGGAAGTTGGTCGTTGACCACATTGACCATGCCGCGCCGAGAGCACCACGGCGGTGGACGACGGCGAGGCCTAGGAAGGGGACGACGGGGAGCCGGGGAAGACGCGGCAGTGGAAGCCCGAGAGGAGAGGAGTACGAGGGTTCACTGGTTCGGCTGCGATGTGAGGCTGTTGTCGCCGCAGGGCCTGGCCAGCGGTGGGAAGAGTAGGGGGCGGTGAGGCCTCCGCGGCAGCACAGCCGGCCATGAGAGGCAGGAGCATGCGGCACGACCGGTGCTGCTTTGGGCGGCTGGAGCAAGAACACCATAGGTTGAAGAAGCACTACGGCCGTTGGATGGCCATCGTACGGTCACCGGAGCTAGAATCGTTCATATTGACTAAAGTTGACAAAGGCCCCCGTCCCAGTCAACTTAGTAGGCCCACAAGTCAGCCTCCCACCATGGTGGGTCCTAGCTAGCAGGGGAGTATTCATTTTTTTGTGCGTAATAAGGAGGCACTTCCGGTGGGTCCGAGCTGACAGCTGAGGAACGTTTTTTCGAAATCGTTGGCCCGTCCGGTGGGTCCCAGCAATCGGGGAAAGCGTTTTTTCACGAAATAAGGTGGCCCGTCCGGTGGGTCTCTGCTGTCAGATGGAGGAATAATTATTTTGCGCGTAATAAGGAGGCACTTCCTTGCGGCCTCCTGGACCCAGATGTCAGCCTCTCCACGTACAGTACTCTTCCGATGGAAGTCGGTCGTTGACCACGTTGACCACGCCGCGCCGAGAGAACCAGGGCGGTGGTCTGGACGACAGCGAGGCCTAGGAAGGGGACGACGCGGAGCCGGGGAAGACGCAGCAGTGGTAGCCCGCGCGGAGAGGAGTACGAGGGTTCACTGGTTCGGCTGTGGTGTGAGGTTGTCGCCGCCGCAGAATAACAGGGGGTGTGGGTGAGTAGAGGGATGGCCTGGCAAGCGGTGGGAGTAGTACGGGGCGATGAGGCCTCCGCGGCATCACAGCCGGCCACGGGAGGCAGGAGCACGCGACACGACCGGCGCTGCTTTGGGCGGCTGGAGCAAGAAGACCAGAGGTTAAAGAAGCACTACGGCCATTGGATGGACATCGCACGATCACTGCAGCTAGAATCGTTTATATTGACTAAGTTGACAAAGCCCTTGGTACGCGTCAACTTAGTAGGCCCACGGCTTGGATTTGGCAGAGAACATATAGCCCATTTGCGATTTGTAAGAATGTACATCCCATTTTTCAATTCTAATGGAATTTACTACAGCCCATTTACGGGTTTGTTAAAAGTACAACCCAACTTCTAGCTAGGACAACGATTAATAATTTCAAACAACCGCTCAAAACAGAACTCAAAAAAATTCCCACATTTTGATGGGATCCGAAATATTTTTATCCAAAATTTCTAGTCAGGTTAAATATAAATTCAAAATAAAGTTGTATCACGTTAAAATCCAATGAAATATTGCACGCTCAACAAGTAATGAAATTAAAATTTCCAAATTCCAAAAATAATATATTTTCAAACTAATTACGTGTTTGGTGCATAGTAATTGCCTAGTTATTATAATTACATCCCATTTATTATTTCTTAAAGTCCATTTTCTTGTTAAGCCTAATGCATACCTCCTAGGAAACTTTGCAGCCAATGGGCGGATAACAAGTTGACCGGATATTGTGTACTACTGTCGGCACAGTTGCATTGCTGATGTTGAAAAAAAAGGCATGTGTAGTACAGTACAACCAAACATTGTTACTCAGCCCACATTCAGGGACGCCGGAAAGGCCCAAAGAAGGCTTCTGTACAACTTTTTGAAGTCACTAAGCTCAATTAATAACTTAAGAAAAAAGTTAGATTACGGTGGAACCTAATTAAAAGCTGTCACTAGCAAATAAATAATTCAACGGGTCCCACTTGTGTGTGTGCGCTCGTGTGTGTGTGTGTGTGTGTGTGTGTGTGAGAGAGAGAGAGAGAGAGAGAGAGAGAGACCCATCGGTCGATGCTCGTAAATACATCTTTCAGCCATATGCATTGCTGATGCTTTACGATAAAACGTATATAGTTGACACAATCATATAGAACATGATAGCACACTGAACTTGCATACAAAAATTTCACGCAGGCGGCACAATCAGGATGGAAGCAGTGGATAGCTACGGGAAGGGCTATGTTGAAACCAACGAAGTCATCCATAACGGTTCATCGTCTTTATAAATGACGGGGAAATATCTTGAATGTTGTGCAAAGAAAACAGACAGACAACACAATAAGTTCTGCTAGCACATTAAGTTGACGTACAACCCTTTCTAAAAAAAGTTCAGGTACAAAATTAGAACAGGTCACAATCAAATGTACCGCATATCGCTGCTTCGCACCCATAGCTCGGATTTAACTAGTACTATCTGACAAGATTCAGTTGTTACCTGAAATTAGAGCACATCCAGGCAGCCAGCCCTGCCTCTTCTCCCAAAGAAGCAGTGGCCTCCGCCGCGCGATGGAGTAGGCCCTGTGCCATCAATCGTTCCAAGCAACACGGGGAAAGTCTGACATTGACTCCTATAATGGACGTCGTCGATGGACCCTGGCACCAGCGGCGGCGGCAGGACTTCGATTGATGGATTGACCACTTCTTCGACATGCACGAACACTCGATACAGGTACATCCCTAACGTGGTCCGCAGCGGCCTTGGTGGCGACGAATAGTACAACCCCGGTTCCTGCACCGGTATCTCAACACCAATCACCTTCGGTATGGTGAACGGCTTCTTCATCCATGCCATAACCGTCAGAGCCCAGCTGTCTGGAGGAACAAACATACTTACAAGCTCACCTCCAAGGTCGTTGATAAGCTCGTTCATGGACTCGCTGTTCCAAGCACGTCGAGGCATGTCGTGGAAGGTAAGCTTTGTTAAAAACTCAAGCTCAGAGGGCACCGAGCACCATCCCGGTGCCACCGATCAAAGCTCACCAGCGCCATCACGTAACAAACGCCGGAAGATTCGAACACATGACTGCTTTCGAAAGTTGTTCAGAACCTGACGAAGAAATCAGCCGGTGGCGGACAGACTTCGACGAGCAAGTCACTTATTTGGATGCCGTGCGCAATGCCAAGAGCTTTGACAAGGTCGTCCGGCGAGAAGGGAGGCCGGTCAATGTTGATGGTTACCATCAGCACTTTGCCGCAAACCCCGGTGGTCAAGCGCCGCCATGCCACCGCTGGAGCGACAAAGACGCAGCGACCGAAGGCAGGACGGACCTCAGGATCTCCGGCTCGGAGATCCGCATTGACCGGCGACATGATAGTGCGCTTGAGTACAGGGAGTACAAGAGGGAGATTTGGGGGAACTGGAGTAGGAATCAAGATTCCAGAGGTGGGGGAGGGGCGGGAGACTAGGGATGAAAAGGTAGCATGAATTTCGAGCACGCTCCAATATGCTCTCGGTGCCAGCGCATCGAAAACACCGTGGCGCCCACATGTCGGCCCGAGAGTCCTTATTCTTTCTTTTTGGAGAGCCCGTCCTTTTTTCAGGATCTTTTGAGAGCCCGGCCGAGAGTCATAATTAACCAGTTTGGCATTGCGTTACTACTCGCCCATATTCAACGACACCTCACCGCCCATACAAGTGTACAACATCGAAAATTCAGTGAGCTCAAATTATATAACTTGAAAAAAGGAGATATACTCTGAACACTCGAGAATGGTGATGCCCTCATTTAACCCACCAGTAGTTCGAGACAATAAACAGTTCGAAACAACGATATATACAACATTAAAACACTGACTAGTGACTACTACTGACATAAACAGCAAGACATGATAGTTCATAAGAATTCTTGCTACACCACCAAAACGTACTCCATCTCATAGAGCCGACTCGTGATCCGCACGAGAATGACATTCTAAAACAAGAAACTATTACATAGAAAGAGTGACATAGACGAGGATGACCAAATGACAAGGAATATGCGTAACAAAAGAAAGAACTACCCATCTAGAACCAGCAGCAAAGACAACAAAGTCATTCGAAGAGATGATCCAACACCATCATAATTTGCGGCCCGCTTGACCAAAGTGATCCCGGAGACACCAAGATTACTCCACCCTTTTGATGCAACATCCCGCCACCTATCAACCCGAGGGCTTGAACCACATCATCTGCTCGTCGTAATTGAGACATCCAAGGACCAAAGTCAATTCGGATGCCTTTGTCATTCTCACCTTCTTTTGGCTGCAGGATGTATCGTTGACAATTAGGGGAGTATGCTCCCGAACTCCTAGGGCTCGCCGTGTAGACATAGTTTTCCATAGCAACCAGAGCCTCTCTGCCATCAAGGTCCTCGCCAACGGTGATCTCCTGGTTAATCGGATAATTGAGTCCGAGAAACAGAGAGTGTGAACCAAGGCTGTTTACCCGCCTCCAACTAAAAAATCCTAAAGGCCCCAACAAGCGGGTATCCTGCTCATAGACGTAACAACCACTGTCCGGATACTCACGTATTACACGGTGCTTGTATACAGTGGGGTTTTTGCAATATAACTTTTCCGGCTCATGTGTCCGAATGATCATCAGTCTTTTGTCGTCGTCTGATCGAGCGAGGAACCAGTTGTGCTTCCCTCTTTTTGGCAAAGGTGGTGTAACTACAAAGGGTGGTAACTGTAGGGACACTGCATCATATCAAAAAGGACAAGCATTGTTAATGTAAGATCAGCATTATTCAGAGTATGAGTAGGATAATGCAAGAAACATCATTGATATGTCCCTATTCGAACTGGGAGGAAAATACAGGGAAATGTATACTGGGTTTGAAAATATAGAAGTGCCATGCATGGTTATACTCATGTTATCTCACAATCGATTCTTCACAGGAAACTACCATGTCATGCATGTTATGTAATCATGTTCTCATCCTCACAAACAAATTCTTCAAGGTAACTAATAGACCATGCATTGTTATATACTCGTGTTACGTGGGCAAATTTTTTGTGAGGATATTATTCTAGCCATTGATTCTTTGAAGGGCGAATATAGGTATGTACACATGGTAAGCATTGTAGATTTCACTACTTCCAAATATAGAGTTCTCCATATGCACATTTACTTCCCTAATGTATGGTTAGATGAAACCAACAGTGTGGTGCATGTTTCTACATCACGAAAATGAGGAAACTAACATGGCCATTGATACACACTCATATTTAGTAGTAGTATATAGATTACTGTAAAATAAGGATAATATTTCCTAACCGTTTGATTATTCAGGGTACAAATTGGCTGTAATGACATGGTCACAATCACATGAATTAACTCATTCCAAATATAGCTGATTTACGGCGTCTCTAATATATTGCCATAGTTCTACTCAAATTCTTCTCAAACAGGGATATGCCATTCATCACAAAAAGTTCAAACAGTGTCATGGCGTCATCATTAACATGAGATGGAAACAACTTACACACGCCGTCCCAGCAATACGTGGTGCCATCTGCTTTGTCGATCGCGTAGATGATGCCATTGTGTTCAATAGCATCACAGAAGTGTGTATCAGCTTTGACGATGATCCACTGCGAGCCGAGTTGTCTCCAACTAAAAAAGGCACCGGCGTAAAGATATGCGAGTCTACGGTCGAACAAGGCAATTAGCTTGAAGTCTGCATAATTCACATGTCGTGTGGGTACTTGGCAGATTACAATCTTCTGCAAAACAAGGTCCGTCCAACCGGCGTAGTAATCTAGATGACTTGGACCGCGATGGTAATACTCTATATAATCCAACGGAGGAAGGATAATCTCATGGGAGGTCCGGAAGTTCACGAGCACCAACTTTTTACCGTCTTCTCTCAAGGCAGCCATCCGATGGGAGTTCATGCCGACCTAGTACATACCTGCCAAGAAGTTTCTGGCGATGGTGATCGGATCGATGTCGAGGGAAATGTTGTTCGGCGACACACTACATACCTGCAAAGAAGTTTCGGCTAATGGAGATCTGATTGAAGTCGAGGGGCATCATGCACGCCTCCGTATCATGGTGAGCCAATCTCGCAAGACCAGATAGCAGCAAGCAGGTGTCTTGAAAAGCTTAGGCCTCACTTTGACGATGGCGTGTGCATGTCCCTCGAGCATGCAGCCAGCCGTGAAGCGGTCAACATATCCATACACGAACAACAAGAGGTCGAGGATGTCACTAGGAGATTGCTCCAATCGCGGCTCATATGGATGCTTTGTGGTTCGCGTTCGCCATGGTGGAGTTTGGAAGGGGCTTGATTTACGGGGAGAAGGATGTCGATCTTTGGAGCGGCTAGAGAGGGAATAGTGGTACTGGGGGAGGCGAGTGAGGCGACGGTACACAGGGGCACAATGAGATGGAGACGGAGACGGAGACAGAGAAGGAGATGGAGATGGAGTGGTGCTATGGGAGCGGAGAGGGAGACGAGGCGAGGCGCCAATGTGTCAGACAATGTGGCGGTGACAGATCGCACAAAGGCATGTGGTGAGGCTGACTTTGGTAACCCGAACGCCGCCTCGCTGGACTAGTGTCGGCGCAGGGTGTTGTCACTTCCTTTGTGAGGACCGGATGAATAGTATTTTAACCATCAAGTGTACCACAGTTGTACTACTACTACTACTAGTAGGAACATGAGTACTCCAAAGATTGTATAGCAGAAATAGGTCTCCCGTGCTAGCATGCCTGCTCACTTCATCGTTCAGATATCATCCATATTGCAAGCAGAACCAAATTCTCGTGCATGCCCAATCAACGCGCTACCGCGATGCATGCAGTGGTCGTTCTGGTGCATCAAGGATGGCATGCAGATCGTTCCACACTTGAGAACAGGAAAAAATGGAAAGGTAGAACGCGGCAGCAGAGGAAGAGAACGCTGGCTAACGAGGCTGGGTGTTGATCGAGCAGGAAGTTAATGCTCCACGCCTAAAGGTTTTGGGAAAACCTGATTTTCATAAGGTGACTTATACTCACCTAAACGGAGGGAGTATTCCTTAACCAGAGAATGTTGTGTCTCCCACTCACGCGCTCAAAAAGAAAGCTACGACACATTTTTATCTGTTTGCATAGGTCCCACCTATCAGGAAGGATGGGCGCATACCACGAACAGTGCGACTCCTCGATCTACCCGCATAGCCTTTTCGCTTAGTCTACCTAGCCGCCTAATCAACTGCATGCACGCCACTTCTCCCATTTACTTCTCCATCGGGAACCGATTCGCCTCGGCTTCTTCACCTCCCTTCGTCTTCATTTGCATCCAAACCCCACTGCGTTCACATTGTTTTAACCTCTTTAAATAATCATCTACTACTACTTGATTAGACTAGCCATCTAATCCTAATTCTCCAAACCATAGCCCTCCGTTCCAGCGGTTCCTAATGGCGAAAGAGATCGAGATGCAGGTTTTTAGCGTCCAACATGTCCTCGTCGAAGGCTCGATGCGCATAGTTGCCACCATCACCGTCCACCCAAGGGTTGTTCGGCAGTGGATCAACAATGTATCCAACTCCCTCAAAAAGGTAGAGATGAGGCTCATCGGTCTCGACGCAGAGTACACGGAGCGTGCCCCTGGGAAGATCCAGCGCGCCGCCGTCCATCAGCTGTGCCCCTGGGAAAAACGCTGCACCAGCAGGAGGGCATTATGGATGGATGAACTATTTCCTCTCTTGTAAAAAAATTATTCCCTCTCGGTGTATATTCATAAAGATGGAATATTTCGATGGTGAGAATGTCGTTGGAACAGAGTAGTAGCATGGTTCCGATTGACTAAAAGGAACTATTTATCCGCATATATAGCTTTCTCTGCTACTCCTTCTAGTGATCGGTATGCAGTGCATGTGTCCGTAGACATGACATCTTGTCCATGGAAGTTCAACTACGGCGACCATCACGTTTCATCTCGCGATTCCCACGACGCCTCTCCAACCCACGGCACCATGCCCCCTGACGTGCGCCTCACCCCTCTCGGCCGCACCGCCCCTCTGCCTTTGTGTGCATGACATGTGGGCCACCTAAAATGCGGTGAGCATCAAGTTTCTACCACAGCCACCCGTGATCCCACGATGCCGCTCGAACCCATGAAACCACACATCCCCCAACCTGCGGCTCACCCCTCTTGGCCCCACTGCCCCTCTGCCTTCGGGAGCATTACATGTGGACCCGTCGCCTATCGGGTCCACATGTTATTGACTCAAAGGTAGGTGTACTAAGCTACCAAGCTCAGTCCCACGGCCCCGAGAGGGAAATGTAACTCCTGCGCCAGGCTTGTGGTGCTCCCAGCACGAACTCGTGCCAAACTCGAGATTTGTTTCTTTACTATACATGCACGCAACGATTTAATGGACATTGTAATCTCAACATGTGATGGGGAGCTCTAAATTTGAATTTGAAACTTATAAAATGAAAAGATTCAAAACAAATAAACTGGGATAGAGGGAGTATATCGTAGGATGTGTCCCATACAAAATAAGTCCCCTGGTTTGTCACCGCGAAGATGCGGTTAGAAAGGAGCACAGTGTCTTCCCACTCGTACGGCAACAAATCGGCCGCAGACATCATGGTCCGCGTTTGACCGCCATGTGCAAGGTTCGTGCAATCTTTTATTCAATCTCACCGTGGTTCCATCATACCAATTCATGCGGTGGCCCGTTGCATGGCTGATCCCAATGGTTGACAAAGGTTCTACGGGAACAGTGTGACCGTTGTAAATGTTGTGCAAATTGATGTTGGTACCCTCCTGTACATATGCAAGCCAATCTCCACTCGCACCGAGCCTAGCCTGTGAAACAGTGGGCAGGGGGAGAATTAGGAAATGGACACGGAAGTAGTCTTTAGAATGCATTTACTACGTGATCAAACTCATCTTACCTGCTCATCGGAGGAAATCCGAGTGCCCCTCAACGTCGGCATCTCAAGGGGCGTCAACTTGCAACTACGGCCACGCTGTGCTGGAGAGACCCCCAAGGAAACATCCTCGTGCGTTCCACGGAACATCAAGATGCATTTGTATGAGTAGTTTATCTTGTGAGAGAAAAGGATGAACGAGGGAAGGCCTCTAGAGATAGAGATAGACACTACTACTACCAATGTGCTGGCCCGTGTGTTGCAATGGATCCAAACTAGTAGAATAATACTTGTTCACGTGCTTGAAATATAAACACTGTAGTTTTGATATACATGTGTCAGCAGACATGACAGCTTGTCCATGGAAGTTGAACCACGGCGACCATCACGTTTCTTGTTTCTACCACTGCCACACCCACACGCGATTCCCACGACTCTGCTCCAACCCACGGCATGACGTCCCCCGACGTGGACATGGATCCTCTGACGTGGCTATCACTGCCTTGCTCGCTTTTTTCTTTGTCGATGTGTGGGACCCATGCTTATGGGTCCCACATGTCAGTGACATAATGGTAGGATTGTTCGTGCCCCTCATCCCTCTCGGCCCCACCGCTCCTCTGCCTTTGTGTGCATGACATGCGGGCCAGCTGAACTGTGGCGACCATCAACTTTCTACCACAGACACACCCGATTGGACGCGGTTTGCCTGCTCCGCTCCTGTGTTCACCCGCATCTCGCACCATCGAATTTTCATCCAGCGGCTGTGACACATTTCGTTCCGGGCATCAATCCTCAGCTGGAGTACTTATGTACTACAGGTAGTACCCGCCGATGTGGCCATCGACTCCTCGTAACGCCCCGACGCCCAGTTGTGGTACCCTCGCCACGGCCACGCCACCATCGGCCGGTTCATCTTGAACGAGTGAGTCACGAACCACGCCACCACCATGAGAATGACATGTGGGCCAGCCGCATTTAAGGCCCGCATGTCATTGACTCATAGGCCGGACACTAAGCCACTGAAGTTCGGTCCCGTGGGCCCCGAGAGGGAAATGTAACTCCTGCGGCAGGCCTTGTGGTGCTCCCGCAATACGAGCTCGTGCCAAAACTGGAATTTGTTTCTTACTACTACCAACTAGTACTAGTAAGGTACACGTGCATTGCACGCATGAGATTCTGGTGGTTTGTGCATTATGCTTCTACATGTGTAGTTTTCTGGATTCTAACATGTGGAAAAATCTGGTGGAATGTAAGGTTAGGAAAGTTTGATTAACTCAGGTGAGTGTTTGGTTCAAGCCACACCTTAGGCAAGCCACACTGGCCCCACATGACATACACACAAAAAATGTGACAAGATTCCCTTAGGCTTGCCACCTTGTGGCTCTCATTTTGAAGAACTTATTAATAACTTTGCCTGAGCTTAGTTGTGGCAAAGTTAGTCATGAATTAAGTTCAACCATGGAGTCTTCTAGATTATACATGTGGCAGAATTTGGTGGATGATATCCAATGGATTGTAGTGCTCGGATTTGCCATCTTTGTACCGTCAGATTGGCTTCATCCAACGACCAACTTTCAAAGTTTTTCACACACTATATAGGGGGTATAGATATAGATGTGCCGGTCCGTTGCAATGGATCCAAAGTATATCTATTTAGTGGAGTGCAATCTAAACACATTATCTATTTATTTTTCTCTAACCTTCCGTAGCCATGCAACCAAGCCACAGAAGCTTCATGGGTGCCCCCCCCCCCCACACATCATATTATTCATACTACGTTGATTGAAAAAAAGATAAATCATCCAAAACAAGATCTTCCCTTTTTTTGTTCCTACGATGTTGTGCCGTGCACGTATCTACTAGTTGTATAGTGGTAGTACTAGTAATATAGTATTAGGAGTACAAACTTGGTAAGTACTAGTAGGAGTAGTACTAGTACGGAATGCTCCTACTCTATCAACGAGCCCCGTCTGACACAAAATTTCTTGGCTTCCGTGCTACAGCTAGATCTTCCCCTTGTTTCTGTTTTCCAACCCGGCGGCGGGCGGGGTGTCGGTTTGCTCAATGGGCGGTCCCACATGAAAGTGAAAATGCTAGGCACAGGGGCAGAGCTACGTGAGGGCCAACATGTGTCCTGGCCCACCCAACCTATCAGGATTTTCGTAGTTGTACATCCAGTTTTGAGGCATGGAACGTCAACGCAAGGGTAATTTCTATAGCCTGGCTAGACTGGTGTCGGTGTCAAAACCGGCGGATCTCGAGTAGGGGGTCCCGAACTGTGCGTCTAGCGGATGGTAACAGGAGACAAGGGACACGATGTTTTTACCCAGGTTCGGGCCCTCTTGATGGAGGTAAAACCCTACTCCTGCTTGATTAATATTGATGATATGGGTAGTACAAGAGTAGATCTACCACGAGATCACAGAGGCTAAACCCTAGAAGCTAGCCTATGGTATGATTGTTGTTCGTCCTGCGGACTAAAACCCTCCGGTTTATATAGACACCGGAGAGGGTTAGGGTTACACAGAGTCGGTTACAATGAGAAGAGATCCACATATCTGTATCGCCAAGCTTGCCTTCCACGCCAAGGAAAGTCCCATCCGGACACGGGACGAAGTCTTCAATCTTGTATCTTCATAGTCCAGGAGTACGGCCAAAGTTTATAGTCCGGACACCCCCTAATCCAGGACTCCCTCAGTAGCCCCTGAACCAGGCTTCAATGACGACGAGTCCGGCGGGCAGATTGTCTTCGGCATTGCAAGGCGGGTTCCTCCTCCGAATACTTCATAGAAGATTTTGACACAAGGATAGTGTCTGGCTCTGCAAAATAAGTTCCACATACCACCGTAGAGAGAATAATATTTACATAAATCCAATCTGCTGACGTATCTCGCAGTGTGACATCACACCACGGCCAAGCCTTTATTTGAATCATTTTTACCGTCCCACCTCAGCGCGTTTAGCGAGGCGGTTTCCTTGGCACTTCTTGTCAAAGCAGAGATCCTGTCCCCTTATTCCGGGATTCTCATTAATACGGGTGTGGGTAACCCAACCGTGCCCGTTGGCACGTCTCCTCTATCGAAGGCGAGTCCCAAACGGTCACGGGGAGGGCTCTTGGTATTCAACCTCTTTATAAAGAGACCAAGGCTCTACTCCTTTCTTTCAATCTCAATCGAATCCGCCCCTCGCCTTGAGTTCCAACACCCAAAGCTCCAGATTCAGGCGCTTCGGACCTTTGATGATGTCCGGCTCCGACCTTCAAGGCCGGTGGATGCCTTCCTCCGTTACGGAAGAAGACGTGCTAAAGCTAAGAGATGCCAGTTATTTAACCGGTGGAATTTCGCATAGGCTGCCTGCTCAAGGGCAGGTTATTCCCACTCCCAAGCCTGGTGAGAGTGTGGTGTTCGCGTCTCACTTCCTTCGGGGGCTAGGCTTCCCGACGGACCCCTTCGTGAGGGGTCTCATGTTTTATTATGGGTTGGAATTTCACGACTTGGATCCGGAATCCATCCTCCACATCTCATCGTTCATTGTCGTGTGCGAAGCCTTCCTCCGCATTACTCCTCACTTCGGATTGTGGCTTAAGACCTTCAAAGTGGAGCCAAAGATGATCAAGGGGCAGCAAGCGGAGTGCGAAGGGCCTGTTATAAGCAAGAATGCTAACACTCATGGTCTGAGGGCTCTTTTCAAGAGGAGTTCAGCTTATGGCAACGAGAGTGGTTTCATATCACAGCTCCCAGGGGCACCAAGTGGGTGGCGCCACCTGCCTTTCGCTCGGGTCCTCCCCCGCTGCTGGTGTCATGGGTCAATAAAGGGCTCGATTGGGGGCCGTCCAAGGACGTGCCCTTGTTGCAGGGCCGCATTCAAGATCTCCTGGAAAGAGGCATCAACCTAGTCGTAGTGACGCAGGTCATGTTGATTCGCCGCACTTTGCCCTGCAAAGGCCACCCCCTCCGCCTGTGGGAGTTTAATCCGGAGGGACCACGAGCTCTCCAACACTTTACGGGCGTGATGCTCATGGAGATGTACAAATTGTTCTTTGGATCACAAGCAATGTGTCCGGACTCGACCGAGGACATAGGTCTGAGCTGCAATCGCCCGGATACTCAAGTAAGTAGCCCCTGCATCTTTACACGCCATCTCAGATATTCATCATATAATTGCCCTTAAAAGAGTTGTCCCTTAAACAGGAGTGGATAGCGAAGCGAAGCTAATCAGTGTCCGGCCCCCTCCCGAGACCACGCCGGATCCCGTGTTAACCAGGATGTTGGAGGTTGCGCCTTTGGAAGAAGGCGAAGGGGGGAACAAGGAAGCTACCGTCTCCCCGAAGGAGGCTGTCAGGAAAGGAGGAATTGAGAATCCCTCCATCCAGGGAAAGAAGAGGACCGCCTCTAAAGACCCGGAGACCATGGTCTCAAAGCGGGGGAAGAAATCTTCGTCAGAGGGTCCTGCGCCGGGAGGTGCCTCGGCCACACTGTGCCCTCAAGGGGATCAGCCCTCCAGCGAGCCATAAGTAAAGAGGGGACTTTTAAAATAAGAGACATCCCTATTCTATTCCTGAGAAAGATAACCGAATTTTTACCTTGTAGTTCGGATCTCAGCCCTTCTCAGCAGAGCTCATCTTCAGGGGATCTTAGTCCGGAGATGATGGAGAGCGGAACGCCTCCCCCTGCCGTACCGCCTTGCGAGGCGGGCGACCCTGAGGTGTCGTCACGGAGGGTTTCTCCGAATCCGGCAGGGCCGGAAACCAGCCGTATGGCTCCCCAAAGCCCTCCGTGACGGGCCTTCGAAAAAGGCCATCGGACGAGTCCGGCACCATCCGGTGCACGGTTGGAGGAGCTGAAGGATCTGCTCGGGTGAGCGTCTATCTCAGAAGAATACCGTGCATTGATGGGCATGGTGATTGAAAGGATTTCATCCGCGGAGAGCGGGTTGCACGAGGCCGTCAGAGTTCTTGGCGGAGTTTTGGGGTACGTGAAATGATGTACCTTTTGACAGTTCCGCATATAAAAGATGCGCCCTGTATAGATAGTAGCCCGTGAGACTCGGTGCGTTGTCAAAAATGACGGCGCGCCGAGGATCATAATCCCAGGTATAATATGTCGCTCTTCCTATGTAGGTGGCGAAGTGTCCGGTGGATAGCCAGACTGATGAATTTGCCGAGCTAAAGCGGCAACTTGACGTGGCGGATGCCGACATCGCGCTTGTCAACAAGCGGCTTGACGAGTCACAAGGTATGCAATTTCTCCGCGGACACCTGGTAAGGAAGCTTGATGCCCGTGCCTTACAACATGTATGCTTGATGCAGATGGTGCCGCTGCCATGGAGAACCTTCGGGCGGAACTCGCCCGAGCCAAGGAGCAGGCCAGAAAAAGTGATGCGGCTGCCTTAAAGGCGGCCGAAGAGCTGAAAGCCGAACAGGCTGCTCACTGCCGAAGCAGGAAGGAAATGGCCGAGATGGCTGTGAAGTTGAAGGATGCTGCCGACCGTTGCAAGCTTCTCGAAAAAGAAGATCGGCGGAACAAAAGGACCTAGAGAAGGCCACTACCGAGGCCAAGGATGCTCGCTCTACAATGAGAGCCATGAAGCAGGAGCTACGTCAGGCCGGAGATATCGTGGCTGGAAAGCCCTTTATGCTGTGGATGAAGTTCGGGGATCCTAAATATGCTCAGTTGGACTGGCTGTGGAGTGCGGGGGATACTTATCTGGACTTGGCGGCAAGTGCCGCGGACGCGGCCGAACACTTCCGAGATCAACAGTATCACGAAGTGGAAAAGCTTTTTTGGTCGCAGTTCCACAATCCAGAGCGCCCACTTCCCTTAACCGAGCGTTTGGCCGAATGGGTGGAGCTGAATAGGTTATCCGGACTCGCCATGAAGGATGTCGTGAGTCATCTGTGGCCGGAAAGGCCCAAGCCGAAGAGTTATTTTAGTTTGGTGCAGTAGTTCCTTGGTGCGGTGCCGCATATCAATGCAATGAAGAGGTCAGCATGCATAGAGGGTGCACGGATGGCTCTTGCCCATGTCAATACATACTGGGCGGAGATGAAGGCCACCGACGTTGCATCCCAAGATTCAGACGGAAGCCGAGTACCTGCCGAGCACTATTTTTTGGAAGTTCTGCACGGCGCTCGTTTAATAGAGACGCAGTGCTCGAAGGATATCATGTTCGAATAACATGTATTATTGTAAAACAATGTTTCGATGGAATATAAAATCTTTTTATACTTGTGCCTGCAAGAATTAAAATACCTCCTGTCGGCCGTTAATGTATATGTGTATATAACACGAAAGATGGCAGTCTTGACATTACGCATATAATGCGGTGGTGTTAAATGAGAAGGCGATTTTCACACTTGATCCAACGTCTTGGTCCTATAAAGGAGGTGATAGCGCAACGAACTAGGCAACCGGACTATAATGCTTTATCACTTTCACTTAGCCATAGGAGTTTGATAGTGGGGCTACTATATAGCCCCTAGGGGGCACCGCGCTCGCGCGAATTCGGGGCGCGTGTGTGCCTGACCGAGAAACGGCCCTTCGTTAATGCGGAGGAATCCTAAAGATCCGGTGGGTCATCGAGTGGTTGACCGGTCTCACGCTATATCATGACAGTCAGTTTTCGGCTTTCTCTATTGAGGTGCTCGCCTTTGGCGAACGAGGCAACATCGCAGTAGTTCTCCTGGTGCCGCCTTAGCCGATAGAGCGGAACGTAAGGCAGCAAAACACAGGAGCCGGGCAAATCCAACATTTGACCAAAGACATGATTCGGAGCTGATGCATATAAGGCCAAACTCGCGACGCCGAACACTCCCTAAGGTATTCGGTCTTTAAGAAAACGGGCTGAACAACGCCCTTACTTATAAGCCCTTGGTGTCCAAGTACGTGCAAAATCCTGACGTGGCCAATGCCAAGACGCCAGCCTCCACCTCGGTTATAGCAAGAAACCTGGGGATGTGTATCAACAAGAGACAGTAAAAAAGGTTCACGCAGGGTCTTAATCTGAAAAGAATCCTTGGAACGGGTCCCTACTGCACGTCTGCGCATGTGTCTCCGTTGTGCCGTATCCTGGACGGATGTAGCATGGTGTTTATCTGTAAAAGAGAGGAACTTAGTTGAAAAAGATCGTGCAAAAATGTACGTTATATTAAATAAACAAAGTACAATTTAAAAAATGAATAAAATTGAGCTTTATAGTCTCTTGTTGTACATGCGCGGAGCCCCTTGAACAGGGGTATGCGGCTAGTAAGCCCTTGTATGTTGACGCCGGACTCGTCTAGCCATGTCCGGGGTCTGAACGACCTGTTTAGGTGCTTTGATTAGTGAAGCCGGTTTAGTGTGTGGCTGTTAAGGCAGCCGCACAATCTTCTGCGCTCGAGGAACACTCGATATTTCCCTTTAAGGAGATGATGCCTCGTGGACCGGGCATTTTAAGTATAAGGGATGCATAATGCGGTATTGCGTTAAAGCGGGTGAAAGCTGCGTGCCCCGGTAGTGCTTGATAACTACTTGTAAATGGGACGATGTGGAAGGTTAGCTTTTCGTGGCGGAAGTTGTCGGGTGAGCCGAACATAACTTCTAGCAGGAGAGAGCCCGTACAATGGGCATCTGGGCCTGGCGTTACCCCTTGATAGGAAGTGTTGCTATGGCGAATTGTTGTTGGGTCTATCCCCATTTTGCGGATTGTGTCCTGATATAGCAGGTTTAAATCACTGCCGCCGTCCATTAGGACTTGTGTAAAGTGGAGTCCGTCAATTATCGGATCTAATACCAAGGCAGTCCAGCCTGCATTCCGTATACTTCTAGAGTAATCATGATTGTCGAAGGTGATTGGTTTTAACAACCAGTGGCGGGACTCCTCTGGGATAGGCCGTATGGCGCGTATCTCTATGGGCGCCACTCTGTTCTCCCCTTTTGTCACGTGAAGTGAATTTACTATTTTGATTTCTTGTGGGAAATTCTTTTGTTTTCCGGTGCTCTGCTTGTGGGGTTCATCATCGTCCTCGCTTGGTGTGTCGAGCCCCTTGTGTTTGGCGTTGAGTTTGCCGGATTGCTTGAAGACCCAACAATCTCTGTGGGTATGGTTTGCAGGCTTCCCGGGAGTACTGTGGATTTGATATATCTTGTCCAAGATTTTGTTTAGGTTAGATAGCTCGTCCTGTTATCCTTGAGGGGCAGCTTTTACGATTCTGCCGAGAGATTTTGAATCCGGCGTTGATCGCCGTGCTCTTGGGCTGTTTCCCTTGGTCTGGCGCTGGTCCTTGCTGCGTCAGCGGTTTCGCGTTCCATCCCTAACCCGGATGTACTTGGGTCGCTGGTATCGTGCATCTTGCCAACCAGCTATCCTCTCCCACACAAAAGCGGGTCATGAGGCTTGTTAATGCGGCCATTGTTCTTGGCTTTTCTTGGCCGAGGTGTCTGGCGAGCCATTCGTCTCGGACGTTGTGTTTGAAAGCTGCTAAGGCTTCGGCATCCGGACAGTCGACTATTTGGTTATTTTTAGTAAGGAATTTGTTCCAGAATTTCCGAGCTGACTCTCCGGGTTGTTGAGTTATGTGACTTAAATCGTCTGCATGCGGAGGTCGGACATAGGTCCCTTGAAAATTTGCCCGAAAAGCATCCTCGAGCTCTTCCCAACTTCCAATGGTGTTTTCGGGAAGGCTTTTAAGCCAATGCCGGGCTGGCCCTTTGAGCTTGAGGGGTAAGTATTTTATGGCGTGGAGGTCATCTCCTCTAGCCATGTGTATGTGGGGATGTAATCCTCAATCCGCACTGTGGTCTGTTGTTCCGTCGTATGCCTCTATGTTTACGGGCTTGAATCCCGCTGGAAATTCATGATCCATCACCTCATCGGTGAAACATAGGGGGTGTGCGGCACCCCTATATCTGGGCGTACAGTGATGTTCGGATGTTTGATGTGTTGCATTGCTTAATAGAGCTTGCTTTCTTGGCCCAAAGATAGATCTGGCTGGGCCATCTTTTTGATGCGAATCCTTGTGCGGATTGCGTGCCGGCTTGTGTGCGACGTCCTTTGCCGGACTGTGTTGGCCATGGGGTCGTTTGTCCGACCGGGTGGCTTCCTTATTTTTTTGATTGCCGAGGCTCTAAGGCCTCATCATCAAATTCCGGCAGTAATTTTTGCTTCGGATAGCTCTTTGTGTGGCGACTGTCGCCGTATTTATCTGCGGTGTTGAGTACTTTGCTCCATCTGATTCTGAGTGCATCTTCCGCTGTTTTGAGCTTCCGCTTCTGCTTTTTCAGGCTACAGCGATGGCGTGAGCCTTTTTTGGAGGTTCTTCTGCTCCAGCAACTTGTCCGGCGTGAGGTCGTCCGGACTGTTGTCTTCGCCGGGGACGGGTTGTTTATCCAAGTTGCCCTGTTCGGACGATTGCTCGATGGCATGTTCGTCGTCCGTCGGTTCGCCCTGCTCTATGGCTGGGTATGTATGGCTGCTTTCTCTTTCGAGGTGGGGTTTGGAGCGGCGCTTACGCCGCCGCTTTGATTACTTTTCGAGGGAACGATCCCTCATTGCGTCCCTTTGTTCCTCGTCGTCGTTTCCTTTAGGTGTATCCACCATGTATACATCATGAGATGGGGTGGTTGTCTAGTGGCCTATAGGCGCTGGTTCCTGTTCGTCTCCTACATCGTCGTCCATACCGTCGATGTCTTCGGAGTCGAAGTCGAGCATGTCGGTTAAATCATCGACAGTGGCTACAAAGTGGGTGGTGGGTGGGCTTTGAATTTCTTCGTCGTCCACATCCCAACCTTGCCGACCATAATCCGGCCACGGCTCTACTGATAAAGAGAGAGACTTTAGTGAATTCGAGGATGTCGCCAAGGGCGAAGTGCCGGAAAGATGTCCGCGGCGGTGAACTCCATGAACGACGCCCAATCGGATTCGATTGGCAGGGGCGCGGAAGGTTCGGAGTCCGGAGAAAAATCCGGCACCTTGGAGTCACGAGCTCCGCAAAGGACAAGGCTGGTGTTCGGCTCGATCGCCGTAGAGATTGCAGCCCTCGAGGCGGTGTCTAGCCACCCATCCTCGATTGGCGCAGTCGGCTCCGAGATGGATGTCGGAGCGGACACCGATGCGGCATCCAGGGCACTGTTCGGCAGCAGAGCTAGATCATGCCCATCGCGACAGTGCGGCGCGCTTGGCTGTGGTTCGAACCCGTCGAAGATCAAGTCTCCACGGACGTCAGCTGTGTAGTTCAAACTTCCAAATCTGACCTGATGGCCAGGGGTGTAGCTTTCGATCTGCTCCAGATGGCCAAGCGAATTGGCCCGTGGTGCAAAGCCGCCGAATACAAAGATCTGTCCGGGGAGAAAAGTCTCACCCTGGACCGCATCGTTGTTGATGATCGGAGGAGCCATTGGGCCTAAAGATGACGACACAGAGGAACTCTCAATGAAAGCACCAATGTCGGTGTCAAAACCGGCGGATCTCGGGTAGGGGGTCCCGAACTATGCATCTAGGCGGATGGTAACAGGAGACAAGGGACACGATGTTTTTACCCAAGTTCGGGCCCTCTCGATGGAGGTAAAACCCTACTCCTGCTTGATTAATATTGATGATATGGGTAGTACAAGAGTAGATCTACCATGAGATCACAGAGGCTAAACCCTAGAAGCTAGCCTATGGTATGATTGTTGTTCGTCCTACGGACTAAAACCCTCCGGTTTATATAGACACCGAAGAGGGTTAGGGTTACACAGAGTCGGTTACAATGGGAAGAGATCCACATATCCGTATCGCCAAGCTTGCCTTCCATGCCAAGGAAAGTCCCATACGGACACGGGATGAAGTCTTCAATCTTGTATCTTCATAGTCCAGGAGTCCGGCCAAAGGTTATAATCCGGCCATCCGGACACCCCCTAATCCAGGACTCCCTCAACTGGCACGCCCAATATTTTGCTTCAAGCCCCGCCACTGCTAGGCAACACGCCTTCCCTAAGCTATGTGTCGTGCCGGACGGGCCGTGTTGTACTCCCGATTCCCAGGCATGTGGCGGTGCACGCGAACGTGGCAGGCCTTTTCCTTTTACTAGCAATGTGCCCGTGCGTTGCGACGGATCCAAAGTAGTATAATAGTAGTATTTGTTCACAAACTTGAAAGAAATCACTATTGTTTTGATATACTCCTAATATATTACTCCCTCCGTACCTAAATATTTTTCTTTTTTAGGATTTCAAATGGACTACCACATACGGATTATATAGACATATTCTAGTGTTTCTAGCAAGGTGCCGGCGTGTTGCACGAAGTTGATGGAAAAGGTAAGCACAACTTATAAATTGACGGATGGAGTAGTAGTTACGGTGATGCATATAATTAAGCAAAGGGATCGCACATGTCAGTATTGACTGGAACGAGAATGCAACAGCACAATAAGAATTAAGGCCACGATGATGCGATCGCAGTGGTGGTTACAGAAGGCAAGAAGAAAGATGGATCCACAAACGTACAACCTCCTCCTCCTCAACTTAGTGCGTCGGGCCACCGACCGGCGGCTAAGGAGCGGCGGCTTTTGTGGCGAGGTCGAGGTGCTTCTCAGCAAAGGCATCCAAGGCTTCCAGCCGGTTGAGGAAGGCCAACATCGTAGCGTCCTCACTGGCCTTGTAGATACCTATGTACACGATTTGCTCGTACGCGTGGATGTGTAGGTCGACGAATTCTTGCAGGGTGAGGCGCCTCGCGGCGAGCGCGACCTCCAGGTGGACATTCTTCGTGGCGTTAGCGGGCAGTCGCAGGGCCACTAGTGCTTGAAAGAGGTTCCGGCCATGGAGGCCGATTAGGGTGGAAGGCAATGAGGAGCTCGGGCGCGCGGGCTGGAGGAGTACGGCGATGTCGTCCGCGAGCTTCTTGAGGACGGTGAACTTGTTGCTGGTGGCAACAATCATCTGGTCCAACTGAGAGTCGTAGTTGGCGTCGACAGCGGCCATCCACCAACCGGTCTCCAACACCGTCTGGAGACGATCCTCGGCGCCATGCCGCAGGCCGGCGTCGTGGACCATCTGGCGCAGCCGCTGGCCGCTCACGCGCACTGCCGCCATGGGTCTGGAGCGAGCTCTTTTGCGCTTAGTGTAGGTGCTTAGGCAATTTCTTAGGTGCGTACAATGTGGTAGATGCATTGGAATGGAGGAGGGGCGCCTTTATATGAGGGCAATGAGGGCAAACTGCGTTGCATTCACATCGTGCAGCCTCTTTTCCCGGATCTCCTCCCATTACTTCCCTCATGCATTAATTGAAGGAGGATGCATTGGCCGTTCAACATATTGGGAACCGCTACTCCCTCCCTCGTCTACATTAAAGGCGTATCGGGAACTGCGCCGCCCGCTGTCAAATCGAATACTCCCTTCGTCTAGGTGAGTATTAAGTCATCTTACGAAAACCAAATACTAGTAAGCACATAGGCGTGGTGCATTAGGCTAGTCATAGTGGGAGTAACTTAGCTAGTAACATAGCGCACTCCAAGAAATTTTTGCTTATGTGGCAAGTATTTAATGTGAGATGGTAACATAATATGTTACTATAACATAGCGCTTCCCAAGACAAGATGAGTCTACAAGCTAATAAATGAAGACATCTATGACACTACTATCATGTTACTTTGCATTATGAAGGTAGTAACTTAGACTAGTGTCATGCATATGACACTAGTCTAAGTTGCTCCCAACTATGACCAGCCTTAACTCTCACGTTGTTTCTTATTTTTTTGACATAAATAGAGGAATCAACCAAGAAGAGATGTGGGGCTTGTATGCTTTTAATGACTTGAGACTATCAAACATGACATGCAGCGTCAGTTCGTTGCACAAGAACAAATACAACCCACGTCAGCACACACGCATCTTATACATCACATCCAATGGCTATAAAAGATGAATGAGACCAAATTATATCTCATCTAGAAGAGTTCTAGCAAAACTGTATTAATAATACTTAGTACTCCTGCGCCATGTATCATATAAGTATGATGTAGTACTTTATTTATTGCCATGCATGACACATAGTTCACGAGCGCTCTCTATATGTACCACCTTTTTTTAATTTCAAGTTTTGCTCCATGGCGCAATCCAACGATACTACTACTGTACAAAAGTGAAGTATATACATTTTTTAAGAGGCTAGAGGGCGGGGCAGTCTAGCTCGGTCGGTTTCACGAGAGGCGAGGGCCTTTGTGATTTGACGGCTCATTAATGTTGTCAAATCGAATAGTATTGCGCCGCCCGCTGCATGCCCGGCGCCTCCAATAAACCCCTCCGTTAAACCCGCATGCAAACCAAGAATCCTACTCCGGCCACACGTCCGTTCTTGAGCGGGCCGGAATTAAACGCAACACCGGTCGAGCTCCTCCCGTCCGCCCTCAGTTTAAACGAGGCCAGACGTCGGCCAAGCTCCTACCGTCTGCCCTCTATTTACACGAGGCCAGACAGATAGCGGGCAAGAATCGCACCCCTTCGCCGCTCCCCCATCTCCTCCTTCACCATTTTCTCCACCCTTCTGATGGCTTCCGATGAGCCGTTCTTCGGCATATTACCCGGCTGGGTGGCCCGCCGAGCCCTCCGGATACGGGCGAGGCCGCTCGGTGCTTCACCAACCTCGCTTGGCCCGACGGAGCCAGTTGCCGCCCCAAGCAGGCGCGTGGTTCAGCAACTCTCCGCTCCAGTTCAGCTCGATGAGGAGTGGCGAGTTGCTCCACGCCGGCATGGCAGCGAGCATGCCGGTACGGGCGCCGTCGCTTCCACGTCGTACTGCGCCACCAGTGTATGCGGTGGCCGTGCCTCCCTTGTCTGTGGGCGCGCCTCCCGTGCCTCTGGCAGCGCCATGCAGGCAGAGACAGAAGCCGGGTGCGTGGAGAGCGACGAGTCGGTGGCCAGCTTCTCCGTGTCCGCCGCCATCATCGAGGAGAAGTATAACACGGGAGGCCGCCACCACTTGGGACCCATGAAGGCCACCGCCGAGGCGACGCCATGATTCAGGTGGTTTCTTTGCTGCCGTCTCTTCCGAGGACCTTCGTCGACCCGCAAGTGTCGGCGGACATGAGGAAGACAAAGGGATCCATGACCATTTAGAACTAAAATAAGTCTAGATATATCCATTTCTAGGACAAGTATTTCCGGACGGAGGGAGTATTAATTTTACAAGAGAGCCGGATTGGCACCTCTTAGTTCATGTAAATGTAATGAAATCCATCATGTTTATATGAAGATCCGGATTTTTTATACGAAATCCTTCATGCTTATATGAAATCAGTCCGTGTTTGCACGAATTTCATCTGGTTGGTTAGAGTTGTAAAAATGTCTGCCGCTGGAGTTTGATGTCGTCCTCCGCAGAAGTAAGCGGGAGGAAATTTGCCGGCTGCCGTTGGAGATGCTCTTTATGTTGGAAATAATAGAGTGACATCCAATCCATTTGAGTTAATTGCCTGTATGATTGTCCCTCTATAAAAAGTTAATTGCATGTACAAAGGTACACGTGACTTGCGAGTGGTGGCTGACAGTCTGCATGTAAAGTTAAAAAGAAGCAAGTCCATCCTTAATATTCTAAGTACTCTGTGGGTTCCACTTTATCGATCTGATGAAAAGAAGTATATATTAAATAAGTAGAGTAATATATAATATACAAATCTGAAGTTAAAAGACAGAATTCAAACTCATGTCATCGCGTTGTGAGCATCCGGCGCTAACCAGCCCAGCACATTTTTGTTGTAGACCATGATGGAGACATATCTCCATGTCTACTCTTATATATACTCCATTCGTTCCTAAATATTTGTCTTTTTTAGATTTCAAATGGACTAGCACATACGGATGTGTATGTAGACATATTTTAGAGTGTAGATTCACTCATTTTGCTACGTATGTCTTTCAAGGAAGGGGTCAGATTTGTCCTTGATTTATTTCTGAGGTATCAAGATGGCACTGCACCGCCAAGAAAAGAGGGTAACATCAAATTTATGGACTACTTTTTTGAGTATGTTGGTAAGGTCCGGTCATAGTCACTTGTTGAAATCTCTAAAAAGACAAATACTCCCTCCGTTCGAATACTTGTCATCAAAATGGATAAAAGGAAATGTATCTAGACGTATTTTAGTTTTAGATACATCTATTTTTATCCATTTTGATGACAAGTATTTTCGGACGGAGGGAGTAGAAAACAGAGTTTGTGATGATGGTGTGCGTGCCATCCTGCAATATAGGCCGTCGGATTTATATCTAACGGATAGGAAAGAAACACTGGCAATTTTGCAAAAATATACCCACACGTCTCTCCATGTTCGCAAATAAGGCCTTCCCTCGTTCAGCCTTTTCTCTCACAGGATAAACTACTCATACACACAGCTAGCTATTTTTTTTAAAATAGTTGCTGCGATACTTGGGTTGAAGTGATATATTTTATGTCCGCCCGAATGATTTCAGATTCACTAGTAGTAACAAAGAAAAGGTTGCCTTGTTAATTAACGAGAAAACAGGGTGAAAAATATCACATGAGGCGGTAAAAACAAGGCACACCGGGTTCAAGCGTCATCGCTACTACAAGCTGTGTGCGAGAAGTCTACAAATCGAGGGGGCTACCGAGCGAGGCACCGAGACACAATGTTTGAGAGAGAAACCAATTGACGGATCGAGTTGTCACCCTTCTGCTGTCATTGTTGGGGGGGGAGAGAAAGACGTATCGAGAGTGTGCGCGGTAGGCACATAGGCACAACTAGCGAGTGTGTGTGTGTGTGTGTGTGTGTGTGTGTGTGTGTGTGTGTGTGTGTGTGTGTGTTTGAAAGATGAGTCGATAGATTATTATCAAGATCGATGTGCCACCCTACTCCTTCGGTGCCGGGTAGTGTGTGTGTGTATGTTTGAGGGAGAATCCAGTCAATAGATTAGTATCAAGATCGAGGTGTCACCCTACTCCTTCGGTGCCGGGTAGTGTGTGTGTGTGTGTGTATGTTTGAGAGAGAATCCAGTCGATAGATTAGTATCAAGATCGAGGTGTCACCCTACTCCTTCGGTGCCGGGTAGTGTGTGTGTGTGTATGTTTGAGAGAGAAGCTAGTCGATAGATTAGTATCAAGATCGAGGTGTCACCCTACTCCTTCGGTATTGGGAAGTGTGGGTGTGTGGGGGGGGGGCAGTGACACTCACATATCTCTACTCTTATAAACAAAAACAGAGTTGGTGATGATGATGTTCCTGCCATCCTGCAATATAGGCCATCCGATTTATATCCGACGGACAGGAAGGAAAATATGGCAATTTTGAAAAAAGATACCCACACCCCTCTCCGCATTTGCAAATAAGGCATTCCCTCGTTCATCCTTTTCTCCCACAAGATAAACTTCTCATACAAATGCATCTTGATGTTCCGTGCAACCCACATGGGCATCTTGCTAGTAGGGAGAAGGAGTTTGTGTGACACATATCTAGCTATATTAAGGGATAGGTAGATAGCATATGTGTGAGAGACATTATTATACTTTGAGACATTAGTGGTTGTGGGTGGGTGGAATTAAAGGGGTGGGCGTGTTAGACATAGAGAGCGTGAGTGTTTCTGTGTGAGAGACTTGTGGGACGGAGTAGAAAGATGAATTTAACCCTGATGGAGGGAGAGAAATACATGAAGTGCGCGTGTGTGATTCTGATGCCCACAGGGAAATGAGATATGTATGCGTGTGAGAGAGATTGCACAATTCATTCACGTATCACTATCTAGCGATCGTGGACGTGCATCGCTTGAACATAAGTCAATATCTACTTCGTATCGTTGCCAAAGGTACAATATCGATTCAACGCTATAAAGATTGGACACTCACATATCACATTTTTTCTATTTAAATAAACCTTTTCAGTTGTGCATGCCAAAGTTACAGTGATGTTTCTTCAAACAACCAATGTAGCTATCATGCACATGCACCATTGTTACTCTTGCATTCAAATTCATTAGTCTTGGATGATTTAAGTTTCTATTTTGAAGTAATATATGTAATATTCATATACGAATTCAGCAGATGCATAATTTATGAAATGGAGGCTATGTAATCATATGAAGTAACACTTTTAAGTAGCTAACTACAATATCCATTTCTTTTAAATGCGCCTATACACTAACACGTCAATGCATTATGTTTAAAGTAAATAACCAATGGCACTAAATTATCTATTTACGCGAGAAATACATAGGCTGAGCGTTTGATCCCTTTTTTGTGAACGCGCCACTACACCCGTACGATTGGCCGCGCCCGTGTGAACGTCCAAGTTATCGGTGCATCATCCCGAGTTAGTCTTTTTTTCTGGGGTGGACTTCACACCAGTTATTAACTGCTCACGCGTGCCCCGTGTACACAGTCTAGCATGACCTTCCCGCTAGCACGATCCAAAATTAGTTGAAACTGGATATGAACGATCCCGCGGGCGGCAAAATCTCCCGCCTCCTTCTAAAATTTCTGCCACCTTAGTCTTTAGCATGCAAAATCCCCCTTTTATCCTTGGTGCACGGAGACCAACAGTTACAATACCGCCCTCATCTACATGATAGGTCGGGGCTGCTTTGGTAACTTCTGGTTCCCCCCACTACACGGCACCCCCATTTCCTCTCCCCCTCCCGCAAAAACGACTAACTCCACAGCACCAGAGCATCTTACATCACGCCGTCCGTACTTCATCGCCCTTTCTCCCCTCCCCTCTCGAAACCCTAGACCACTCATCCACTGGCGTACCATAGCCCATTCACTACCAGCAGCGTCCACCTCGCCGGATCTGCTTCTGCGGCCGCATCTACCCCTCCAACCTTCCCTAGAAACAAGTAGACTGCTCATCCACCACTGTACCACATCCCATTCAGTGTCGGCCTTGTCCATGGCGCCGGATCTACTTCACCGGTACTCTCGTCAACCGCCACAAGATCTACAGCTGACTCATTCAGATTCCCCACCGGAGACGCTTCGTCCACACCCCCGGAGCCGCCCCACCGACGCCCCCGTCGACGGCCTTTGATCCTCTTCACCGACACCTTCCTCAACCCTACCGGAGCTGCTTCGCCAACACCTTCCTCAACCCTACCGGAGCCGCATCGCCGACACCAGTGTCAACCCTACCGGAGTAGCTTCGCCTATACCATTCTCAACCCTACCGGGGCCGCATTGCCAACTCACAAATCCACGGCCTCAGATCCGCTTCCTCGCACCCTCATCCAACCTACCGGAGCAGCTTCTGACGCCCCGTCCACGACCGCAGATCTGCATCGCCGACACCACCCTTAATCCAACCACCGGAGTAGCTTCTAACGCCCCGTCCATGGCCGCAGATCCGCATCGTCGACACTATCCTTAACCCAACCACCAGAGCAGCCGACGCCCGCCCACGATCAGCAGATCCGCTGCTGACACCATCCTTAACCCAACCACCGGAGCAGCTTCACCTCGCCCTCGTCCACGGCCACAGATCCGCTTCGCCCACACCGTAGTCCACCCTACCGAGCCGCTCCACAAACACCCTACTCGGCGGTTCTAGATCTCCTTACGGACCCGACAACCGGCAGATCATCACCCTCGGCGTTTTAACCTGATTCCCACCGTGCGGAGAGATGCCAAGCACAGCGCCACGGCCTAGGTACTTGTCACCTTTAAACCCGGCCCAAAGATCACCCGCCGATGTACTTCAAATATACTAACCGGTCATTACGTTACTGTTATGCAGGTGGCAAAAACTACAAGGACGATGTTTCTTCTAGATCTAACAGCTTGGCCAACCAAGATCCCGGTCGAGGCATTGCTATGATCTTGTAAGTCGTCTCTCTCTCTTGTATTGTTCTGTACTCGCCGGGTGCTTTGCTAGGATTATCGACCAAGAATCCCTTTGTGCAGACAATGATTTCTACTACTGGCTGCTAAATTAGATATGTAGATGTCATACATGATACTACCTTGTACCTCCGTTCCTAAATATAAGTCTTTCTAGAGATTCCACTATAGGCTACATATGGAGCAAAATGAGTGAATGTACACTCGAAAATGCATCTATATACATCTGTATGTGGTCCATACTGGAATCTCTACAAAGACATATATTTAGGAAACGAAGCAAGACATTAGACAAAATCGTAGGTGGCATGTAGGAATTCCAGTGCACTACATTAGGCTCCATTAGAGTAACTGCCAGTCCAGCATACAGAGTCATGGCTAGTTTATGGTACGCACACAATCATTAATTGGTGGTTTAAATATGCGCAAGGGATATGCAATGTAGTATCATGTAGAGATGTCTGAAATTAGCCGTGTCAACTTGCATATAGGGTTACACAATGAAAAAGTACAAGATGTATGTGGCAATTTCATGGAACATCGCAAAAAGGAGAGGCAGTGTGAGCCTATACGATTGTGCTATGGTACGTCACTCCTCCATTGCAATCATCGTGACATGTTATTTGTATGCCAGTTCTATTAGCCAAGTTTCTTAGGGACAGTTATTACGAGTTATCCTAAAAAAATAAGCACCTGTGAATATAAGCTCCATGTAATACGCCAACCAATTCTTTTCATTGCGTTTTCAGCTTATCTTTGGTATAATCAGTGGAAAGTCTAGATTGCATTATATATATATTTCATTTTGTTGTCCATATGGAAATTAATTTGGCTTGCAAACATCAAAAATTGAACCCAGTGCAGTAATTAATACGATAGGAAAACAGACCACCACTATTTGCTCAAAATGCAAATACAAAGATACCATCTACTTGGCACAATCTACTTTGGTCAATGTTTTCCATAGAGATCCCATTTACTAATTTAAACGAAGAACGCTTGACCCACATTTAAATGAAGAACAATTATTTATTGAAATTCGATGGTCGAAGTGGCTGGTTATTATCATATAGCAGCACCACCTGAAAGCATCATATAGCAGCAGGAGCAGCTCATAGCAACTCATCATACAAAGAAAGACAACGATGCGCAATTCATCATATACCGTGAGCAGCTCATAGCAATTCATCATATACCAGCAGCAGGAGCAGCTCATAGCAATTCATCATATAGCAGCGGCAAGAGCAGCTCATAGCAATTCATCATATAGCAGCGGCGAGGAGCAGCTCATAGCAATTCATCATATAGCAGCAGCAGGAGCAGCTTGTAGCAACTCATCATATTGCAGCAGCTCATAGCAATTCATCATATAGCAGCAGCAGCTCATAGCAACTCATCATACAACAGCAGCAGCTCATAGCAATTCATCATATAGCAGCAGCGGGAGCAGCTCATAGCAATGCATCATATAGCAGCAGCAGAAGCAGCTCATAGCAATTCATCATATAGTGGATCAGAATGAAAATTTGGCAAAAAATCAGAGGAGATCCTCACCTTGTTGGATGAGCTCATCCTTCAATAGCACCTCAAGGCCATGGCACAGGAGGAGAGGAGGGGAACGAGGTGCCTTCGCCGCATGTGGCATCGACCATAGTTGTGCAAAGCACCACGGAGTAGTGCGTTGGACGAACCACGAGTGGAGCAAACTTTGGAGACCATGAGAATGAGGGGCGGCGCCAGAGGGAGGAGCAGCCAGGGAAATTTCCCCTACCCACCGGCCATGTAGCCTAGCTAGACATAGCATCGTCGAGGACCAGGCCAGATGGGACCAGTGGTGACGGCTCGCTGTAGCGACCCGACCCGAATGGATCAAGTCTCTGTGCTTTCGTGTCATCCCTGGATCGGTATCTTTGACACACACAAGACTCAAGGATTTATGACGAGGTAAATCACATGTATAAAGTAACGTAAATACTATTACCTCGATCCAATTATATAGCGGAAGCAACAAGGTTGTGGATTCCCATCAACACCAACGGCAAAGTTGAGTATAGGAAATCGTAACCCTAACGTATCACTTACTTGTAAATGCGAAAAGTCTGCAACATGAAAAGTTGCAGCCCGAAAACGGGTCAGCACATGGAATATGCTGGCAATGTAACACATAGAGAATAATGAAATGAATAGGCCTATACTACATGCATATATGGCTGGTGGAAAGCTCTATGGTTACAGTTTGCATAAAGCTGATTTTTTCCTACATCAAAGGAATAATTTTATTTAACTATCATGGTGGTTGTTAAACATTGAGAATGGTTGACAGCATCCTCAATCCCAATTAAAAGTACTCATTAAAATCCCAATAACTTTTATTAGAAGTAACATGTTGAGATTCACATGATATTCAAGTACTAGATACTCAAGATGTCCATAACCGGGACACGGCTAATCATGATTAGTTTATACACTCTGCGGAGGTTTGCGCACTTTTCCCCACAAGACTCGATCGCCTCCGCTTGGTTCTCGCACTACATGGTGTTTGAGAAAGCGGATGACCGAGACATAGTCTTTCGTAAGCGCTAGCACCTTACATGTGGGTAGACCGTACCAACCTACATCCCCTACATCAGCTAGCCTACCCGTAAGAGTTCGCACAACTTAGTCAACTACGCCAGAGCCCATAATTGGCTTGTGGCTGCACACGTAAGTTTCTAGTTTGAATAATCTCATGATCCCTTTGGGCCTGGGTGGCGGTCCGAAGAAATACAGCAAATCCTGTCTACCTGTGTGCCTTGACAGCAAGTCCTGGAATAGCCAGTGCCTCAATCCACCAGATGTGTGTTTAAGTTGCCACCTTAGATAAACCTTTAATTAACAATCTCACATCTGTCATGGATATTCACTCACCCAATCCACGTCTACTAGCATAGCATGGCATAATTAAGCAAACGTAGAAGTAACTCCCAAAGGTTCATAAGTAAAAAAGGTAATAGGTACTACCTCAATCTACTTCCCAACCCACAATTTAATTAGATCCTAATCATGCAAGTGTTTGAGGGTTTGATCTAATGCATAAAACTGGGTAGTAGAAAAGGGTATGATCAAAGTGTTACTTGCCTTGCTGATGATCCGCGAGTCCTAGAGATTCGAAGTAACAAGCGGCGCACTCCGGGTGATCTAACGCAGACAAACAACAAGCATACAATAAGTACTCATCTAATGCACAGGGAAATCTCGAATAGATCTAACCAGATAGTTCAACTCAAGAACCCTGGTTGCAAAAGAATCGAATCAAATAAAGTATCGAAAGTCGGAACTCGAGAGAGAACGACTCGGTTTAGCAATCTGAAATTAAGTCAAAATTTCACAGTAGCAAAACTCTGTGAAAGTAGGTTAGTCGAACGGCGGTTTCGTTCTGAAACTCGGTAGCGCTTGAATCACCTGATTCCGATAAACGAGCAAGAAATAAAACAGATTTGAAAATCGGATCAGAAATCGAATCTGAAAAATATCGGATTAAATCCGATTTAAAAGAAAACAACGAACGAACTAAATAACGGACGTTCGTTAACATATCGAATCAAACGAACACGTTAATTTAAACGAACGGGACGGAGAACTTTAGTTAATTAAGAAAACTGAAAAAAATAACACAACTCTAGGTTTTTAAAAAAACCGAACTTTGCAAAAAAAAACCGTACCGGGTTTTCTAGGGAAAACCGGATCGGATCGGATCGGTTCGGGCGGCGGCGAGGCTACCTCCGGCGATCTCGCCGGCGAGGCTCGCTGCTCCCGGGCGTAGGGGCGAGGGCGACGGGTCCGGAGGCGAGGGCGGCGAGGTCCCAGCCGGGCGGGGAAACGGCGGCGGGCGGGCGGCGGCCCACGGGCGGCGGGTTCAAGCGCGGGCGCTGGTTGGGGCGGCTCAAGGCGACGTGAGGAGAGAGGGGGGCCGGGGTTAAATAGGAGGGGGCGTCCGGTTGCTTGGGAAGGGGCGACGGGTCCCGGGCGGAGCGGACTCAAGGCGGCGGCGGCTGGCGGCGGGAGTCCGCTCAAGGGCGGGCGCGAGGGAGGAGGAGGGAGGTGGGCCGGGCGCCTGGGCTCTGGCCGGGTCAAGCCGGGCCGGGCCTCGGGTCCTGTGGGCGCGAATATTTTTTTTTAATAAAATTAAACCAAAACGTAATTAAAAAATACCAAATGAATTCCAAATTAAATAAAACAAATTTTCTCCGACTCCTAAAATGAGTCGAACAAAATGAACTTTAAAAACAGCAAACATGCAAATAAATTTTAAAATGCTCATTTTGCCTAAGCAAAATAAATCTTCAAAACCGAATTTGATTTATTTAAAATATCTTCATTTTTCCTAAATATTGGGAAAGTCATATTATTCCTCTCTTGAGATTTTTATAGGAAAAACTTTATCAAGATAATTAAATAAATCCAATGATCCTATTTCCAAAATTTGAGAAATCCCAAATATGGAAATAATGAAACTTCCAACTCTCTCCGAGGGTCCTTGAGTTGCGTGAAATTTTCTAGGATCGGAAAATGCGAGAAAATATGATATGCATGATGACCTAATGTATAACATTCCAAATTGAAAATTTGGGATGTTACACTCGCTGGAGGAACCCTAGTGCTGCAGGCAGGGGATTGAGGTAGAGACAAAGGGGAGAGGAGATGCAAGCGGGCAGGGCAATGAATGCTTGCGTGTTTGTTTTTACTTGAGAGTCAGGTGTGACACAAAGGCCAAGCAGCTTGCATTTTGAGTGTAATATAGGCGCACAATGAGTCATTTCACTATTCCTTCCTTCAATTTTTAGTGAGGTTCTACCCAAACACCCCCTCCAAAGCGAAATTAGTTAAGCCCAAGCCCATAACTCAAAAATGACTTCTTTACATCTTTTATGGCTTATTTTGACAATATGCCCTGAAAAGGCGGAATCGAATCGGCCCTTAACCTGCAATTCAATTGTGCGTGCAATGATGAATCACTCATGCCTGTTATCTGTACATTTAGGCATCATCATACATGGCATAACCTAATACATGTGCATTCCATTGTAGAATCTGGAATATGCAATGTTTATGTTAGTTCATACGTTGCACATGATGTTTAAATGCCCTTAAATCTGGTCGATCAAGTGATGGTCTTTAAGCCTCCTTCTTTGCTTCCTTTCTTGATATGTAAGATTTGCTCACACATTTGTTCAATTGCTTGTTTGCATCAGCCAGCCATACTAGGACTGTTTGCTTTGACTACTTGTTGTTCTTGACCTAACACTCTAACAGATCTTGTCAACGATTTAAACACTAAGAGCTGTTTAGTGGGGCCTTGTCTAACTCGTAGGTGACATAAAAGTTTGGTTGTACACTACAGTAGGCTCTCCAAGAGTACCTGCAGATCCAGTTCGAAGGTATGCCTAGTTTTTACATAGTGCAGACATAGTAAATGCTCATTTCATTGTGTGCAAGTGCAAGAGATGCGGCATGTTTCATTATGTGGTGTTGTTTTGTTATAATCTCATCCTTTTGTGTTCACAGACTGGAAAGTATGCATATTTATCTTCCAAGGAGACGAGTAACTAGTTTGTGTCACCTTGCAGAGGGGGTGCAATGAAGATAAGATTGAGGATTTCCAAGTACAAGATGTTAGGAAGGAGCCTTGCAAGAGAAGTAGGAGCTGCACCGAGCCTCTTCAACCTGCTAAGGTAAGTCACTGTATGCAACTCAACAGTTCAATTCCTTGTTTGTTTTGAGCATAGTTAATTTTCTCTTTTCAATTGCTTTATTTGTCCTCACTTAATGAGATGCCCAAATAATTATGCCTCGATGTTAGGTACTTGTATCACTATTAGTTGACATAATTAAAGGCCTTACCATTTGATTACTCTGCCGAAGTGTGCCTGAAGCTTTGAAGTCTACTAACCAACTATTATTGCATGAGGCTCACAATCTAGTTTATACTACGCTAATGATTGCATAGTTTTGCCTGCTGTAGTATGTTTGTATGAAACCCTCTCCTGTTCATTATGCTCCCTAAGACTTTAATTGAGGTACATAATGGCCAACTGCTTGCTTACTTATACGCAACATGCTGTCTAAATTTGTAACTTGTCTGTGTTTTCGATTGGGCCCCAACATGATGCTCCTCTGGTGACCTAAGAGGGATTTCTGTATGCAGGCTCCACAGACTATCTTTTTTATAATTTTTAAAATATCACCTGCTTATGCTTCATGACGTATAACAGTTTTTTTTTGTGAAAGTGATGTGTAACATTATTGTTAGTCCTATTTTGCCATGTAGTACAAAATAGTGTCTTGTTCGCTTCACTGTTGTAACTATATTTTTGCCCTAGTCATGTGTACTTACGAAACATTTCAGGATGAAGTGACATCAACACAAAAATCTGCGGCGATGCGGCATGGCCGTTACCGAATGATTATGGATTGGAATTGGAATGTCGATGTTCTCGAGCATCAACTAGAGGTGGCAAGACAACGTGTACATGATTGTCAATGTATAATAAACAAGTTGAGACTGGACATGCGGTATTAGATGCAGGAGTCAAAAAATGAAACAAGACACCGAGGTAACCATGAAGGAATTGGAGATTTTGCAGATCGGAATTTGTGCTATCTCGAATCTGCCAATCCTATTTTACGAAGAGATTATTGTTCAAATGGAGTTAAGTTGATGCGCGTCCATGATGTATGAGCCGTATTTGCCCAGTGTATGTAATTTGTTGTTTGTGTATGCTTTATTATCACCTGTGTTGTACTATAATGCCCAGTGGGTATAATCGGATGTAATTTCTTTATTGTATAGTGTAGGATTATTCTACCTTTCTATGCCCTGATCTCTTTGTTGTATAGTGTATGCTTTTTAGAGGTGATAGTATTGAGTAGGTTAATTCTTTGAATATGCTCTATCGTTCAAACTGGGGCCAACTCGCCCGACCATGGGCCTTCTACGTCTCGTAGGATCCATGGGCCTTCTACATCTCATAGGATCCATGGGCCTTCTACGTCTCGCGGGATCCATGGGCCTTCTACGTCTAGGAGGATCCATGGGCCTTCTACGTCTCGCAGTGTCCATGGGCCTTCTATGTCTCGCAGGATCCATGGGCCTTCTACGTCACGTAGGATCCATGGGCCGCCGACTCATTTATGGGTCTTGTACTGGCCTTTAATGGGCCGTGAAGCAGACCTATAATGGAAATCGTATGTTTTATGGGTTGACCATAACAGCCGTTAATAGGCCGTGTTGGTGATGCTATGAAAATGGCCCAACAGACTAACGGACCACAAACGGGCCGATCAGAACGACGGGCTGAATTTGGCCCACAAGCGTAAAAATGACAAGAACGGGCCGTAAGTAACCGAATGATGCAAATGAGCCGAAGAATAAATGGGCCCTCAGAAGGCCAAAAGATAACTTGGGCTGAAGCATTAACGGAATAACGGCCCGTTAATGGGTATAAAGTGTTACATTGTTCATTACGGGCCGATTTCACGCGGGCCGTTAATGGGTGTAAAGTAATACCTTTGTTCATTACGGGCGATTTACGTACGGGCCGCTAATGGGCCAAGAGTTACAAAGGGCCTCATATGGGCCGAAAGACGTCATGGGCCATACATGGGCCAGAAGTGAAAACGGGCTGGAATCATATTGGATGGACAAGATGACACTACTGGGCCTAATTCGCATACGGCGTAACGGGCCTTGGGTTAGCGGGCTGTAAATGGGCTATATGCTAACAAGCCGTTAACAGGCTTTCCATGGGTCGGCCCGCCAGCTTTTGACCAAGTCAAACGGGCCGGCCTTTTCACAGGAATGGGCCACCGTTGGGCGTGCCACGTGTCGACGTATCATAGGCGCCTTCATCCCGGTGAGTGGATGACATCCATCACGATGATGAGCCGACACCTGTTTCCTCCAGCCAATGATGATTTTACACGTGGAAAATCCCCATTGGTCGGGGCTGTTAATGGGTTATCGGATCCAAAACCCGACCAATAGCTTAACGGCGTTCCGTTACGGTGGATGCCACGTGTCGGTCACCCTTGACGAAAGCACTTCTGTGACGCGCGATTTATCGTCATGGAAGTGGACACTTCCGTGATGATAATTTTGGTAATGTCTTGGTACACTTCTACGACAACACAGATATGACTATCTTGATTCTTTAATATATTTGTCATGGATGTACATGCATGACATAAAACGCGACCTACTATGACAAACACGTATCATCACGGAAGTGTATTTTTTTGTAGTGTCGGCCTCATCTATCCAGGTAGGTAATCCACACCCGACCCCCATCCTCCTCCTCCTTCCACATCCCACATGCCCCGATCGACGGCGCGACACCTTCCACCCAAATCACCGACCCCTCCACCAAATAACCGGCGCCCTAAGCCATGGTGCACATAGTATAGCCAGGATCTCAAGGAGCATTTTGCAGCGGAGAAGCAAATCGCGGCCGCACGCGCACATGAGGTCGCGATGGCTGCCATTCGTGCCGACCCCCAGATCTTGGAGGAGCACCTTGCCATTTGCTAGCTACACCGGTTAAGCATGCTCGGCTTACCAGTTGCGTGTGCTGCTCCTGTCTTTCCTTCACAAATTCTAGTGAATTGTGCTATCTAATTTTACCATGCAATCTGTTGCTCTAGTGTATATGTTTATATGTCGTTGGTGCGTGGTCGGGAGACTATCTTGACTTGATCTTCCTTGGCAACAGCGCCAGAAATTCCTTTTGATGTCGCTTGAAGCTACGTTGGTATTTCCGCAAAGAGGAAGGGATGATGCCGCACATCGGCGGTAGGTATTTCCCTCATATATGAAACCAAGGTTATCGAACCAGTGGAGAACCAAGCAACACAGCGTAAACAACCCTGCATACAGATAACAAATCCTCGCAACCCAACGTGTTAAAGGGGTTGTCAATCCCTTCCGGGTACGGCGCCTCAAGATAGGCAAAAAGACGTGAGATAAATTGTAGTAGATTGATAGATCGAACGCCAAATATAATAAGTAGAAATAAAACACAGCAAGGTATTTTTGTATTTTTTAGTTTAATAGATCTGAAAATAAATGCAAAGGAAAAGTAGATCGCAAAGGCAAATATATGAGAAAGAGACCCGGGGGCCGTAGGTTTCACTAGTGGCTTCTCTCGAGAAAAATAGCAAACGGTGGGTGAACAAATTACTATTGGGCAATTGAGACAACTTCAAATAATCATGACGATATCCAAGCAATGATCATTACAAAGGCATCACGTCCAAGATTTGTAGACCTACTCCTGCCTGCATCTACTACTATTACTCCACACATCGACCGCTATCCAGCATGCATATAGTGTATTATGTTCATGGAGAAACAGAGTAATGCAATAAGAATGATCACATGATGTAGACAAGATCTATCTATGTAGAGATAGACCCCATCGTTTTATCCTTAGTAGCAACAATACATACGTATCGGTTCCCCTTCTCTCACTGGGATCAAGCACCATAAGATCGAACCAACTACAAAGCACTTCTTGCCATTGCAAGATAAATATATCAAGTTGGCCAAACAAAACCCAAATATCGGAGAAGAAATATGAGGCTATAAGAGATCATGCATATAAGAGATCAAAGAAACTCAAATAACTTTCATGGATATAAAAGATAGATCTAATCATAAACTCAAAGTTCATCGATCCCAACAAACACACTGCAAAAGAGTTACATCATATGGATCTCCAAGAGACCATTGTATGGAGAATTCAGTGAGAGAGAGGAAGCCATCTAGCTACTAACTACGGACCCGACGGTATACAAATAACTACTAACGCATCATCGGAGAGGCACCAATGGAGGTGGTGAACCCCATTCGAGATGGTGTCTAGATTGGATCTGGTGGTTCTGGACTCTGCGGTGGCTGGATCAATATTCGTCGACTCTCCTAGGGTTTTGGGAATATTGGGGTATTTATAGAGCAAAGAGGCGGTCCGGGGGGCACCCGAGGTGGGCACAACCCACCAGTATGCGCATGCCTCTGGCGCGCTCGGTGGGTTGTGCTCTCCTCGGAGCACCCCCAGGCGCAGCCAGGGCCCATTACGTGTCTTCTAGTCCATAAAAAATCTCCGTGGAGTTTCGTTGCATTTGAACTCCATCTGATATTGATTTCTTGTGATGAAAAAAACATGCAGAAAACAACAACTCGCACTTGGCACTATGCCAATAGGTTAGTACCAAAAATGATATAAATGACTATAAAATGATTCTAAAACATCCAAGATTGATAATATATCAGCATGGAACAATAAAAGATTATAGATACGTTGGAGACGTATCAGCATCCCCAAGCTTTACTCCTACTTGTCCTCGAGTAGGTAAGTGATAAAAACAGAATTTTTGATGTGGAATGCTGCCTAACATGTCATATCATATTATTTTCTTTATGGCATGGACAATTGGACTTTTATGTGATTCAAAGCAATAGTCTAGTTTTGACATGATAATTTAAATACTCAAGCATATCAACAAGCAACCATGTCTTTCAGAATATCAACGCTAAAAAAAGTTATCCCTAGCCCATCATGCTTAAACATTGATCCATTCATGAAACACACTCGCATATTAGCTACACCCAATACTCAAGTACGATCATATTGCCTCCTAGTTGGTGCTTTTGTAAGAGAAGATGGAGACTCAAATTCGAAATAAAAATTGCATAAAATAAAAGAAAGGCCCTTCGTAGAGGGAAGTAGGTATTTGTAGAGGTGCCAAAGCCCAAAGCGAAAAACTAGAGATAAAAACATTTTGGGAGGTGTATCCATCCCACCAACGAAAACGACTTAGAGTTCCCAACACTTTCCATGCTAGATATATTATAGGCGGTTCCCAAAAAGAAAATAAAGTTTATTCCTTTTTCAACCATACTTTCACTTTCCATGGCTAACCGTATCCACGGGTGCCTTCCATACCAACACTTTCCAAGGAATTTATTATTTGACAACATAAAGTAAATTCATTTTTTATTTCGGGACTGGGCATCCCTAATACCTTTGGCTTACTCTCGTGCAATGACAAGTGAATAAACACTCATCGTGAGAATAACACATCTAGCATGGAAAATATTAGCCACCCCTCACCGCTCCGCGAGCGAAACGAACACACAAAAGAGAAGCTTATTTTGAAAATTAGAGATGTCACATGCAAATTAGCTTAGAATGGCAAAAGAATACCGCATATAGGTAGATATAGTGGACTCATGTGGAAAAACTGGTTTAAAGGTTTTTGGATGGACATGTAGAGATCATACTTAGTGCAAAATGAAGGCTAGAAAAAGATTGAGAAGCGACCAACCAAGAAACGGATAATCTCATAAGCGAGCATTAAGCATAATTAACACCGAATAATGCACCACAAGTAGGATATAATTTCATTGCATGACTATTGTCTTTCATGCTTGCATAGGGAATCACAAACCTTAACACCAATATTCTTACTAAAGCATAATTACTCATCAACATAACTCACATATCACATCATCATATCTCAAAACTATTACTAAGAATCAAGTTTATTTTGTCCAATGATCTTCATGAAAGTTTTTGTTATATCCTTCTTGTATATCTATCACTTTGGGACTAATTTTCATGTGTTGCTTTTCATAAGCTCAAACAAATATAAGTGAAGATCATGAGCATAATTTTTTTCTTTCTCTCAAAATAATTTAAGTGAAGCAAGAGAGAATCTCTTCAAAATTTTACTAACTCTCAAATAAATCTAAGTGAAGCAAGAGAGCATTTCTTCAAAAATACTAAGCACATCGTGATCAAAAAGATATTCGTCGACTCCCCTAGGGTTTCTCAATATAATTTAAGTGAAGCAAGAGAGCATTTCTTCAAAAATACTAAGCACACCGCCGTTCTGGACTCTGCAGCGGCTGGATCAATATTCGTCGACTCCCCTGGGGTTTTGGGAATATTGGGGTATTTATAGAGCAAAGAGGCGGTCTGGGGGCACCCGAGGTGGGCACAACCCACCAGGCGCTGGGCCTCTGGCGCGCTTCAGTGGGTTGTGCTCTCCTCGGAGCACCCCCAGGCGTAGCCAGAGCTCATTATGTGTCTTATGGTCCATAAAAAATATCCGTGGAGTTTCGTTGCATTTGGACTCCGTCTGATATTGATTTCATGCGATGTAAAAAACATGCAGAAAACAACAACTGGCGTTGGCACTATGTCAATTAGTTAGTACCAAAAAATGATATAAAATGACTATAAAATGATTACAAAACATCCAAGATTGATAATATATCAGTATGGAACAATCAAAAATTATATATACGTTGGAGACGTATCAGTCGTGCAGTGTGGTGCTCACTTATTAACTGTTTTGTTAATTAGTTGTCATCTTCAGTTAACTGTTTGGTTCAATTCTGCAAATGTGATGTTCAATTCTTCAGGCTGCAATTTTGTATTGTCTTCCATGTGAGAAATAAATCGAATTTATCTTTACAAAATACATGAGAAACGAATACAATTGCTATATTTCCAAGTTGTCAACCATGCTTGGTTTGGCTATACATTGTGCAATGTGATGCTCAGTTAACGTTTGATTCATTTGTGTTGTGGTGTTTAGTTAACTGTTTGGTTCAATTCTGCAATGCGATGTTCAATAGTTGTGGGTGCATTCTGTTATTGTATACCATGTGAGGAATAAATTGAATTTTGTTGTAGTAAATACATGAGAAACGAATACAATTGCTATATATCCAAGTTGTTAAGCATGCTTGGTTTGGTTAACTGTCTGATCTTCTATTAGGAGTATGTTATATTGTGCAATGTGGTGCTCAGTTAATGTTTGGTTCATTTGTTGTGGTGTTCAGTTAACGGCTTGGTTCAATTCTGCAATGCGATGTCCAATTGTCGTGGGTAGAATTTTGTATTGTTGTGCATGTGAGGAAAAATGTAATTTGGCTGCACTTTATACATGAGAAACATATAGAATTGTTATATTTCCTAGTTCTTAATCATGCTTGGTTTGGACAAATGGGTTTTCCATGTGGCTTGAATTAATCTGATGAATCTGCGATGTGCTTATTTTTCATCAACATATTTTACTGATAGCATGCGAACCCTTACTTAACTTGATGACTAACTACCTTATATGTGTTGCAGGGAAACAATTGGAGGAACTGAGGTTTACAATCGAGGTTAGCACGTGCATGGTCCATTGTCTAATAGCACATTATTGTGCAATTGCAGGAACCATTCTAATATTTAGGTTTCTAACAATTTGTTCTTACACATGTAGGTCCTGCTGTCAGAGGTTTTGACCCACTATTCGACCCTTTTTGCATATGGGGAAATGAGTTGTCCATGAATATCAATCAAGTCAAAAAATCAGAAAGATTGTTAGGATAAAGAAATTAGCGACAAAAAACAACAAGATCTTTGTCTGCACAATGAAGAAGACATCAGTTCACTACAAGATGGTACTAACTATTATACCTTGCCTTTTTTTATTCTTTTACCCCATTTCCAATATAGAGAAGATATTTATGCACATCCTTGTTTTCAGGTGAAAGCACAAGTGCTCCCTAGGTGGTTTTGGTAATTAATGTCAACATATCTCTTGTTGGACTAACACTTTTATCTAGTATGTTTCAAATAAGTTCAACAATGGAGTGGCATGGACTAAAGGATGTGGGAACTCCTTCAAGATGCTAAGGACAAAGGATTGGCTAAAGCTTCAAGCTCAAGACTCTTCATTTTACATTTTAGTGATCCAAGATCACACTGAGTCTATAGGAAAAGCCAATACTATCAAGGAGGGATGAGGTGTTGCTTAATGAGCCTCTTCCTTCATGTGCTTAGTGATATGCTCCAAAACCCTCAACTACTTTCCCACTTCCACACAAATGTCCTAAACCTAAAGTCAAACTCGGCCCCACTAATTCTTCCTATCCGGCGCCACCGAGTTTGGATGTCTTAGCCACTGCCACAAACCCTAGGAAAATCGGTCTCACCGATAGGGATCTCGGTCTCATCGAGATGGGATCGTAATCTCTCTACGTATGTCCATTATCAAAATCGGTCCCACCGAGTTTGAGAAATCGGTATTACCGAGATTACAATGCAAACTTTCTGGTTGACTCATTATCAAAATCGGTCCCACCGAGTTTGAGTAATCGGTCCAATCGAGTTTGCCTAACCAACTCTCTGGTTAGCTAATTACCAAAATCGGTCTCACCGAGTTTGTGTAATCGGTCTCACCGAGATTACGTTATTCCCTAACCCTAACCATATCGGTCCTGCCGAGTTGCATTTTGGTCCCACCGAAAATCCTAACGGTCACTAGATTTGCTGAATCGGTCCGACCGAGTTTCTCAATTCGGTCCCACCAAGTTTGGCAAATTGTGTGTAACGGTTAGATTTTGTGTGGAGGCTATATACCCCTCCACCTCCTCTTCATTCGTTGAGAGAGCCATCGACTGAACCTACACTTCCGACATCCTATTTACGAGAGAGAACTACCTACTCATGTGTTGAGACCAAGATATTCCATTCCTACCATATGAATCTTGATCTCTAGCCTTCCCCAAGTTGCTTTCCACTCAAATCTTCTTTCCACCAGATCCAAATCCTATGAGAGAGAGTTGAGTGTTGGGGAGACTATCATTTGAAGCACAGGAGCAAGGAGTTCATCATCAACGCACCATTTGTTACTTCTTGGAGAGTGGTGTCTCCTAGATTGGCTAGGTGTCACTTGGGAGCCTCTGACGAGATTGTGGAGTTGAACCAAGGAGTTTGTAAGGGCAAGGAGATCGCCTACTTCGTGAAGATCTACCGCTAGTGAGGCAAGTCCTTCGTGGGCGATGGCCATGGTGGGATAGACAAGGTTGCTTCTTCGTGGGTGGAGCCCTCCGTGGACTCGCGCAACCGTTACCCTTCGTGGGTTGAAGTCTCCATCAACGTGGATGTACGATAGCACCACCTATCAGAACCACGACAAAAACATCTGTGTCTCCAATTGTGTTTGAATCCTCCAAACCCTTCCCTTTACATTCTTGCAAGTTGCATGCTTTACTTTCCGCTGCTCATATACTCTTTGCATGCTTGCTTGTTATGTATTGAAAAAGTTAAACTTGTGCCTAAACTCCACTAGACTTTAATAAGGTTAAAAACTGCAACTTTGGTACTTAGTGTCTAATCACCCCCCCTCTAGACACCTCTTCTCAAGATCCTACAAGTGGTATCAGAGCTTTGTTCTCCATTGCATTGGTTTAATCACCATTAGAGGAAGATGGATGAGTCTACTTTGGGGAGTCTTAGTTATAGAGTGCCTATTCTTGATGGAGAGAATTTTCATGAGTGGAAAAATGAGATGCTTGCAATTTTCAATCAATATCATTTGAACAAGTACATTGCTAGCCCTTGTGCACCTCATGTTGATCCTATGCATCCTACCCTTGATGAATCTATTGACATGACTAGGAACCTTAGAACTGTTAATCTTATCACTACAGGCTTGCCTAGAAACTTGATTAGAATCTTGCCTACCCTTGAGTGTGCCTACACTATATGGAAATTTCTTGAGGAACGCTTTCCAAATTATTCCTTGAAAAATCTAGATGAAATTCTCTATAAGTCTATTGCTTTGAGTAAGATGAATACTAGTGATCCTATGTTTGGTGATCGTCTATTTGAACTTACCGACCTTATGCGTGCCAAAGGAGATGTTGGAATTATTAGTGGTATTATTTCCGAAGCTATAAGAATTCATAAGCAAGATCATTGTCAAACTCACTCTAATGAATTACCCTCTCTAGGACTTGATCCACCACATGACGATGTTGAACATGGATACTATGATGAGGATGATGATAGTGATTTCGATCTTGATGATGCAATGAGACATTTTGGTCTTATGGCAAATCTTGAGGATATGTGTCGAGGAAAGGAATGGGTTCTTGACAGTGGATGTACCGATCACATGACCGGAGATAAAGAGATGTTTCGTGAGCTTGTTAAAAATGATAGTCCTCGAAAGTTTGTCACTTTCGGTGACAACTCAAAGGGTAAGGTGGTTGGCCTTGGTAAGGTGGCCATCTCACATGATAGCTCCATACAAAATGTCATGCTCGTTGAGTCTCTTGGGTACAACTTACTTTCGATTATCTAGACTTGCTGATTTCGGTTTCAATGTCTTATTCTTTGAAGTAGATTGCCAAGTGTTTCGTCGAGACAATCATAAAATGGTCTTTCTTGGTATACGTAGAGGTGATCTATACATTGTTGATTTCACTAAAAGGCTCAACCTAAAACTTGCTTCATTGCTAAATCCTCAAAAGGTTGGTTATGGCATAGACGATTAGGTCATGTTGGTATGCGAAACCTTGACAAGCTTATTAAAGGGAATCATATCCTTGGTGTCAATGATGTCATATTTGATAAGGATAGATGCGATTGCTTGTCAAGCGGTAAACAGGTTGGAGGAAGGCATCCCGTGAAGAACATTATGACCACAAGGAGGCCACTCAAGCTACTTCACATGGATCTCTTTGGTCCCAACTCTTACAAGAGTCTCGGTGGAAATTCTTTTGGTCTAGTTATAGTTGATGAATTTTCAAGATTTACGTGGGTGTTCTTTCTCGATGATAAATCGCAGGTCCAAAAGATCTTCAAAAACTTTGCTAGGAAGGCCCAAAACCAATTTGAAGTGAAGATCAAGAAGGTTCACAGCGACAACGGAACGGAGTTCAGGAATGCAAATGTGGACACCTTTCTTGACGAAGAAGGGATTTCACACGAGTTCTCGGCTACGTACACACCTCAACAAAATGGAGTTGTTGAGAGGAAGAACCGGATGCTCATCGAAATGGCGAGAACGATGATTGATGAGTACAAGACGCCAAGCACTTTTTGGGCGAAGCGGTTGAGACAGCTTGTCATGCAAGAAATCGCTTGTATCTTCACAAGCTACTCGGCAAGACGGCATCTGAGCTCCTCACCGGTAACAAACCCCAAGTTGGATACTTTCGAGTATTCGGCTCAAAGTGCTACATTCTTGATAAGCATCGTCGTTCTAAATTTGCTCCTAAGTCTCATGAAGATTTCCTACTAGGTTATGGCTCAAACTCTCACACTTACCGTGTCTACAACAATTTCACCCGAAAGGTTGAAGAGACGGTAGATATGAAGTTTGATGAATCTAACGGCTCGCAAGTAGAGCAATTGCCAATTGATGTAGGAGACAAAGACCCTTCGGAAGCAATCCAAGACTTTTCTATTGGCAAGGTCCGTCCAACGGAGGTGAAGGAGAGTACCTCATCCGTCCAAGTGGAAGCTTCTACTTCACGACAAGGTGAACCAAGAGTTGATACAGAAGCATCCACAAGTGGGACACACCAAGATGAAGAAAACGAGGAAGAACATCACGAACGTCAACAACCCCCTTCTCCACCACGACAAGAGAATGACAACGCCAACAATGAAGAAGGCCAAGAAGAAGAACAAGATGAAGAAGATGTTCAACAAAGACCCAAGCAAAAGCTATCATGAGTTCGAGCAAGAATTGCTAAAGATCATCCCGTCGAGCAAATATACAATGACATTCAAACCGGGAGAATCACTCGCTCTAAAACTCGTTTAGCTAACTTTTTGTGAAAACTATTCTTTCATCTCTAGCATTGAACCTATGAAGCTTGAAGAAGCATTGGAAGATCCGAATTGGATAAATGCTATGCATGAAGAGCTACACAATTTTCAGAGGAACCAAGTTTGGACATTGGTTGAGAAGCCTGACAACAACCACAACATCATCGGTACCAAATCGCAACAAGCAAGATGAGGATGGACAAGTAGTTCGCAACAAAACACGTCTCGTCGCCCAAGGCTACACACAAGTCGAAGGTACGGACTATGGTGAGACATATGCTCCCGTTCCTAGACTTGCGTCCATTCGAATCTTACTTTCCTATGCTAATCATCATGATATCACCTTGTACCAAATGGACATTAAAAGTGCTTTTCTAAATGGTGAAATAGAGGAGGAAGTTTATGTCAAACAACCTCCGGCTTTGTCAATCCTAAGAAACCAAATCATGTTTACAAACTTCACAAAGCTCTTTATGGTCTTAAACAAGCTCCAAGAGCTTGGTATAAATCTTGACCAAGTTCCTTATTGAAAAAGGCTTTGAAATTGGGAAAATTGATTCCACACTTTTTACTAAAAGGGTTAATGGAGAATTATTTGTATGCCAAATTTATGTTGATGATATCATATTTGGATCAACTAACCCTCATTTTAGTGAAAAGTTTGGAAAGCTAATGTCGGAGAAGTTTGAGATGTCAATGATGGGTGAACTCAAATTCTTTCTTGGGTTGCAAATCAAGCAAACTAAGGAAGGTACCTTTGTCTCTCAAACGAAGTACACTAAGGACTTATTGAAGAAGTTCAATATGCAAGAATGCAAAGGTATGTCTAAACCCATGCCTACTAGTGGACATCTTGACTTGACCAAAGATGGTGAACTGGTTGATCAAAAGGTTTATCGCTCTATGATTGGTTCATTGTTATATTTATGTGCTTCACATCCCGATATTATGCTAAGCGTGTGCATGTGTGCACGATATCAAGCTGCTCCTAAAGAATGTTATCTTAAGTCCGTGAAAAGGATAGTGCGATACTTAATCCATACACCAAATTTTGGCATTTGGTATCCTAAGAGGGCTTCTTTCGATCTTGTTGGCTATTCCGACTCGGACTATGCCGGAGACAAGGTTGATAGAAAGTCCACTTCGGGTACTTGTCAATTTCTTGGTAGATCTCTTGTGTCTTGGTCCTCCAAGAAACAAAACTCGGTATCCTTATCCACTGCCGAAGCGGAGTACATTGCCGCTGGTTCATGTTGTGCTCAATTACTTTGGATGACCCAAACTCTTAAATATTATGGGATATATGTGAGACATGTTCCATTGCTTTGTGACAATGAAAGTGCTATCAAAATTGGTCATAATCATGTGCAACATTCTCGAACTAAGCATATTGAAGTTCGTCATCATTTCATTCGAGATCATGTTGCTAAGGGAGACATTGATCTTAAGCATGTTCGCACCGAAAAGCAATTAGTGGATATATTAACTAAACCCCTTGATGAGAAAGTGTTTTGCAGGTTAAGAGGAGAATTGAACATCATTGATGCTTCAAACTTGGAGTAGAAACTCCATTGGATACATGCAAGACATGAGCTTATGCCTAATCCTTGATATCTCTCCTATGATGGAAATCTTATGTCTTGGATATATTTGTATCTTGCATGTTATCTAACCCATGTAGGTACTTGGTTGAATCAAATTCCATGAGGTTGTAACCTACTCATATCTTGAGCAATCTCTACATCACCAAGTCTCTACACAAGGTGGTTGAAGCCAAGGAAGCACAAAACCATTTAAACATATCCTTTGACAAATTCTATGTTGAGCTTCATGATTGTCATTGTTGGATACACAAGTGCACTTCCTTGCACGAACTAACCCATGTAGGTAGATGGACTCAAATTCCAAGTGGTGCTCCAAATTCTTGATGAGCTACATCAACCTTGAGCAACCCACACAAGTTCAACTACATGGACGACACCACCAACCAAGGTATGTTATTCCATCTTAGAGAAGCTTTACTCCAAGTCATGAGTTAAAGCAACTCAACAAGATGTGAATACATCAAGATGTTTAAACGAAAATGGCAACCCCATTTTAAGCTTAAACGATGAGTATGACCTATGATCAAGTGATCTCACTTAACTCCTAAGTCAATATACTCTAACATAGGTGACTTTGTCGCCGACCATCTCTAGATGAAGTTCTCTTGTGTTCTTTTCTGAGTTTTTGCATTTGTCTTATGCATATGTGTTTCCCCTTTCTTTCAAAAAAAACTTCATCTAGATTTCTTTCTGTTTGTTCTGCATTTTCTGCATTCCAATTCATTGCATATCATTCAGTAAATTCCTTGCAAATCTTTGTGAGATATTATTAGTCAAGTGAGCTGAGGTGACAAGTGTTTTCTCTGCAATGAACTCGGTTACACCGATTTGTTATTTTCGGTCCAACCGAAAACTTTCCTACCAATAAAGCATACCACTCGGTGCCACCGATTTCAGAACAGGAAAATCAGTTTGCCACTTATTCTGTGTTTCTTTTGATCCAGCTCCACTCAATGAATCTTGTCCTCTACAAGCATCACATTTTTATCATTGCTTTATGTTGTGACTCAAGGATCAAACCCATTCACGACAAATTCCAGAGGGGGGGAGAGAGGTCACATTTTTTATCAAGCCCTTCTTGGAAATTGATGTCAAAGGGGGGAGAGAGATCACATCAAAGCTTATCATTTAGAGAGAGAGAGAGATCACATCAGAGAAAGAGATCACATCTCAAAGGGAGAGAGAGATCCTTCAGAGAGAGAGAGAGAGAGAGAGAGAGAGATCTCCAGGGGGAGAGAATACTAGTAGAAAGTATTTCTCAAGGATCCCAGATGCTTGGTGCTCAAGAGGAGAGATGCCACATGTCTTCTTGAGGGGAAAGACATGTTCATATGTGCTTATTTGCATTAGCTTGCATTAGCTCTGTTCATTTATATCTTTCAGCTCTGATTTTCTGTTCCCTATCTTCTCCCAGTATCCCATGCTAGATTCAGGGGGAGCAAGACATCTAAGGGAAAGAAATCATCTAAATTCATTGCATATCTTTACTCTTGGGGACATGTCAAATTCAATGTACTCCCTCCATTCCTTGATATAAGGTGTATAGATTTTCGAGAAAAAGTCTAAAATATAAGGTGTATTGCATTGCACCACTCGTTTGGATAATTTTTTTAGGGATTTGATTACATTTCCTTACATCGGGCAAGCTCCTCTATTTCCTCATGTCAGTTAGTCAGGTGTAATCTCGCCCAAAACTTGTGAAAATTTTCCTCCACGTGTGTTCTTTAATTTCCGTGCCAAAAACTATACACCCTATATCTAGGAACGGAGGGAGTAGTACTTAGTACTCACTCTCTACATGTCATCCTAGTCTTGGTATTCTTGTGGTTTCTTTTGTTTGCTCTGGCTAGTAGGTGCATCTGTGTTATCTAACCTTGTTTACGAAGGTTCATTCCATCCTAAGACAACTCAAGACTACAAGGTAATTATATGCATCACAATCATGTGTATGAGGAATTCTTGCTAATGTACATACTGTTTGCAAGAAGGACTCATGGGCATGAAGGTATTTTCTTTAATATTCTTTGCTCTGATGCATATGGACAAGATACATGTAACACATTGCCTGCTCTATCATGGTTATGCCATCACATGCTTCTATATTCCATATTCACATGATTGCATACATGTAGGGGGAGCCTATGCCTGTTACATGTCTTTCCAAAGCTTTACTTGCTATTCTTTATATCTTTATCTAAAGCTTTGATGTATGTTGTCATCAATTACCAAAAAGGGGGAGATTGAAAGCACAAGTGCTCCCTAGGTGGTTTTGGTAATTAATGTCAACATATCTCTTGTTGGACTAACACTTTTATCTAGTATGTTTCAAATAAGTTCAACAATGGAGTGGCATGGACTAAAGGATGTGGGAACTCCTTCAAGATGCTAAGGACAAAGGATTGGCTAAAGCTTCAAGCTCAAGACTCTTCATTTTACATTTTAGTGATCCAAGATCACATTGAGTCTATAGGAAAAGCCAATACTATCACGGAGGGATGAGGTGTTGCTCAATGAGCCTCTTGCTTCATGTTCTTAGTGATATGCTCCAAAACCCTCAACTACTTTCCCACTTCCACACAAATGTCCTAAACCTAAAGTCAAACTCAGCCCCACTGATTCTTCCTATCCGGCGCCACCGAGTTTGGATGTCTTAGCCAGTGCCACAAACCCTAGGCAAATCGGTCTCACCGATAGGGATCTCGGTCTCACCGAGATGGGATTGTAATCTCTCTGTGTATTTTCATTATCAAAATCGGTCCCACCGAGTTTGATTAATCAGTATTACCGAGATTACAATGCAAACTTTCTGGTTGACTCATTATCAAAATCGGTCCCACAGAGTTTGAGTACTCGGTCCAACCGAGTTTGCCTGACCAACTCTCTGGTTAGCTAATTACCAAAATCGGTCTCACCGAGTTTGTGTAATCGGTCTCACCGAGATTACGTTATGCCCTAACCCTAACCATATCGGTCCTGCCGAGTTGCATTTCGGTCCCACCGAAAATCCTATGATCACTAGATTTGTGAATCGGTCCGACCGAGTTTCTCAATTCGGTCCCACCAAGTTTGGCAAATTGTGTGTAACGGTTAGATTTTGTGTGGAGGCTATATATACCCCTCCACCTCCTCTTCATTAAATAGAGAGCCATCGGTGAACCTACACTTCCAGCATCCTATTTCTGAGAGAGAACTACCTACTCATGCGTTGAGACCAAGATATTCCATTCCTACCATATGAATCTTGATCTCTAGCCTTCCCCAAGTTGCTTTCCACTCAAATCTTCTTTCCACCATATCCAAATCCTATGAGAGAGAGTTGAGTGTTGGGGAGACTATCATTTGAAGCACAAGAGCAAGGAGTTCATCATCAACGCACCATTTGTTACTTCTTGGAGAGTGGTGTCTCCTAGATTGGCTAGGTGTCACTTGGGAGCCTCCGACGAGATTGTGGAGTTGAACCAAGGAGTTTGTAAGGGCAAGGAGATCTCCTACTTCGTGAAGATCTACCGCTAGTGAGGCAAGTCCTTCGTGGGCGACGGCCATGGTGGGATAGACAAGGTTGCTTCTTCATGGACCCTTCGTGGGTGGAGCCCTCCGTGGACTCGCGCAACCATTACCCTTCGTGGGTTGAAGTCTCCATCAAAGTGGATGTACGATAGCACCACCTATCGGAACCATGACAAAAACATCCGTGTCTCCAATTGCATTTGAATCCTCCAAACCCTTCCCTTTACATTCTTGCAAGGTGCATGCTTTACTTTGCAATGCTCATATACTCTTTGCATGCTTGCTTGTTATGTATTGAAAAATTTAAACTTGTGCCTAAACTCCACTTAAACTTTAATAAGGTTAAAAACTGCAACTTTGGTACTTAGTGTCTAATTACCCCCCCCCCCCCTCTAGACACCTCTTCTCAAGATCCTACATGAGACCTTTCCAAAGCAGTTCAGTGATGATTACCTCTCAACCCACCTCTATGGTCAGGAGGTGAGGAAGGTTTCATACAACACCCACGGTTCAATATTGAAGTGTTCCTGAAGAGGACGAAGGACGGACGGTCAATCATCCACAGGCACTGGCCTAAAGTTGCAAAGACCTTCACATGAATGAAGGCTCAATATTCGCCTTCCGCTTCAACAACTTTCCAGATGAGATGCGTCTGTCCATATACCATCTATGATGCTAATTTCGAAAGGTTCTACATGTTGTATGTGAAACTTGGTGCTGGTGCAATTGTGTAATGGGGTAGCTGAGTGTTGAAGCTATATCATGTTGTACTCTCATGTATTTCAATTATGAAATCATGCTTCCTTAATATGGAAATGAAATATATTATGTGCTTAATATGAATGTCTATTAGATTAATAAATAGATTATTAATAATAGGGCAATTAGCCTGCTAATGGAGAATTAGCCTGCTAATTGGATTTTGCTATTGCAAACGGTTATTTAGAAAATACCGTGGGCGATGACCTCAGGCAACGCACACAATTTATAGGAATAAACCGTGTTGGATCAATGAACAATCACACACGACCTTCTCTTGAAAATTGTTTGCGTTAGGACACTTTGCGCAAACGTTTACCACATAAAAACGATGTGTGATGGACAGCCTTTACCACACAGTTTCTTCTACGCACCGTGTGTGTTGCATTCAATAATGCAAATGATAAAATTGGTAATATCGTGTGCAGTGGCAATGCTATCACAAAAGATTTAACGGGGAAAATTGTGTGTGATGTACCTGTGAACAGAAACATTTTCCTTGGAGCGACTGTGTGGGATGTACATACGAACGGAAACGTTTAGCGGGGACTGACTGTGTGGGATGTACTTGCGAATGGAAACAATTTTGCCTGTGTAATTCTATTTTTTAGCTCTATTGTACGTATTTTCGTATTTGAGCGCTCGCCAGTCGCACACGACCTCATTTTGTCGAGCGCGTGTTCCAGGAGGGAATGTCCCCAATGGTTTCTGGGTCGTGTGGGAAGGACCCTCCTATCGTCGTCACTCACTTGGCGACGGTTCCAAACACCGTCGCGGAAAGGGGTTAAAAAGCGTTTGTATAGCACCGACGCATACCAGTGCAATAAGCAAGATCCTGATATAATGTTCATGCTCAACGCTGGCACGAAATAACAATTATTGACGTCTAAAACAAATCCTGATGGTAGATGTAGAGGTAGCATGCCGACGGTGATCACATCAACCTTGGAACCATTTCCGACGTGCATCGTCACCTTGTCCTGAGCCAATCTTAGTTTATTCTGCAGCTCCTATTTCGAGTAACAAATATAAGCAACCAAACTAGTATTAAATACCCAGGCGCTACTATGAGAATTAGTAAGGAATACATCAATAACATGTATATCAAATATACCTTTGTTCACTTTGCCATCCTTCTTATCTTCCAAGCACTTGGGGCAGTTCCGCTTCCAGTGACCATTTCCTTTGCAGTAGAAGCACTCGGTTCATGCTTGGGTCCAGCTTTGGGCTTCTCCACGGAAGCGGCAACTTGCTTGCCAGTCTTCTTGAAGTTCCCTTTATTTCCCTTGCCTTTTTTCTTAAAACTGGTGGTCTTGTTAAACATCAACACTTGATGCTCTTTCTTGATTTCTACCTCCGCTGATTTCAGCTCGCGAAGCGCTCAACAATTGTTTTTGTCATCCCTTGCATATTATAGTTCATCACGAAGCCTTTGTAGCTTGGTGGCAGTGATTGAAGAACTCTATTAATAACACTCTCAACTGGAAGATCAATTCCCAGCTGAGTCAAGTGGTTGTGGTACCCAAACATTCTGAGTGTGTGTTCACTAACAGAACCGTTCTCCTCCATCTTACAGCTAAATATCTTGTTGGAGACTTCATATATCTCAACCCGCGCATTAGCTTGAAATATCAACTTCAGCTCTTGGAACATCTCATATGCTCTGTGGCATTCAAAATGCTTTTGAAGTCCCGGTTCCAAGCCGTAAAGCATGGCACATTGAATTATCGAGTAATCATCAGATCGAGCCTGCCAGACGTTCATAACATCTGCATCAACTCCTGTAGCAGGTCTGTCACCTAGCAGTGCATCAAGGACATACTTCTTCTGTGCAGCAATGAGGATAATCCTCAAGATACGGACCCAGTCCGTGTAGTTTCTACCATCATCTTTCAACTTAGCTTTCTCTTGGAACGCATGAAAATTCAAGGGAACGGTAGCATGGGCCATTGGTCTACAACATAGATTTGCAAAAACTATTAGGACTAAGTTGATGATAAATTTCAGTTCAAATAATCAAATTACTAATGAACTCCCGCTTAAATCATGTAACATCCCAAATTTTCTGGAATGTTATACATAGGTCATCATTGCATATCATATTTTTCTTGCATTGTTGGCTTGATCCTAGAAATTCTACGCAACTCAAGGACCCACGGAGAGAGTTGGGGATTTCGTTATTTTCATATTTGAGTTTTCTCAAATTTTGAAAATAGGATCATTTGATTTTAATTATTTTATCTTCAATTATTTCTATTACAAAAATATGAGAGAGGGAATAAAATGACTTTCCCAAAATAAAGAAATAATGAGGATTTAATAATAAAATCAAATACGATTTTATTTTGGAGTTTTTCGCCTTTTATTTGAATTTAGGAAAAATGTGCGTTTTTTCAAAATTGCATTTAGGCTCCAAATAAATGTTCATCTTGTCCGGCTTGATTTTAGAAGCCGGGGAAATTTTATTTCGGGATTTTTGGAGTCCGTTTAGTATTTCTTTCGTTTGTTTTTCTGCGTGAAATTATTTATTTATTTATTTTTTAAAACGAACCGACCTACGGGCCGTACCCGAGCGGGACTTCGCCCGGGGGCAGCCTTTAAATAGCGCCGCCCCGAGCGCCCCAGCCCACCCGCCGCCGCCCGAACCCTAACCCTAGCCCTGCCCGTCGCCCGCCCTTGCACCGCCCATAGAGGTGCCTCGAAATCCGTGCCGCCGGTTTTTTTAGAAAAACCGTTCGGTTTTCCGTCGGTTTTTGTCGTTTTTTTTAGTTTCTGTTTTTTTCAGATCGGTTTATTTTTTTCGGTTCGGTTAAATAGCGAGCGTTTGCTCGTTCGTTCTTTTTTACGAACGTGTTCGTCAGATTAGTTCTAGTTAACGGACGTTTGTTCGTTAACCTGTTCGTCGTTTTTCTTTTTCTCGGATTTAATCCGTGATTTTTCTGATCGCGATTTCCGATTCGATTTTCGTTTTAGTATAACTTTTCGCTCGTTTATCAAAATCAGGCAATTCAAGAGCCTGGAGTTTCGTCTCAAAACCCTCTTTCCGAATAACCAACTTAAACAAGTTTTTGCGTCTGTAAAATTTGACTTAGATCCAGATTAGTAAAACGGAGCTGTTTTCTTTCGCCGTTTGACTTCCGTTGCTTCGTTTGATTTGATTCTTTTTGCAAACCGGAGTTCTTAAGTTGAACTTTCTGGTTAGATCTTTTGTTTGAGTTTTACCCGTGCATTAGATGAGTACTTATTGTATGCTTGTTTGTTTGTCTACGATAGAATACACGGGTCTTGCCGCTTTGTTACTTGAGTCTCTAGGTTTCATGGATCATCGACAAGGCAAGTAACACTTTGATCGTACATTTTCTACTACCCGGTTTATTGCATTAGATCAATCCTCAAACATTGCATGATTAGGATCTAATTAAATTGTGGGATGGGAAGTAGATGAGGTAGTACCTATTACACATTTATTATCGAACCTTTGGGAGTTACTTCTCGTTTGCTTATTATGCCATGCTATGCTAGTAGGCGTGGATTGGGTGAGTGTATCCATGATAGATGTGAGATTGTTAATTAATGGTTTACTTAAGGTGGCAACTTAAACACACATCTGGGTGGATTGAGGTACCGTATCCGAGATTTGCCTGTTTTCTTGGACCGCCACCCGGGCTCAAAGGGATCATGAGATTATTCATGCTAGAAACTTCCGTGTGCGACCACATGCTACTATGGGCTCTAGCATAGTTGACTAAGTTGTGCGAACTCTTACGGGTAGACTAGCGGATGTAGGGGTTGTAGGTTGGTACGGTCTACCCATACGTAAGGTGCAAGCGCTTACGAAAAACTATGTCTCGGTCATCCGTTTCTCAAACACCATGTAGTGCGAGAAATCAAACGGAGGAGATCGAGTCCTGTGGGGAAAAGTGCACAAACCTCTGCAGAGTGTATAAACTAATCATGGTTAGCCGTGTCCCCGGTTATAGACATCTTGAGTATCTAGTACTTGGATATTATGTGAATCTCATCATGTTACTCTAATTAATATTGTTGGGTTGTTAATGATTACTTTAATTGGGATTGAGGATCTTTGTCAACCATTCTCAATGTTTAACAACCACCATGATAGTTAAATAAATTTATTCCTTTGCAGTAGGGAAAAATAGGCTTTTCGCAAAACTGTAACCATAGAGCTTTCCACCGGCCAGATATGCATGTAGTATAGCTTGTTCAATTATTATCCTCTATGTGTTACTTTGCCAGCATATTCCATGTGTTGACCCGTTTTCAGGCTGCAACGTTTCATGTTGCAGATTTTTCAGACGACGAGTAAGGTGCTTAGGTCGTGGTTCTATACTCAGTGATGTCGTTGTTGTTGATGGACTCGCTTATTCTTCCAAGCCTTCCGCTGTTATCATTATTAGATGGCCTTAAGCCATATTTATTTTGTTAAGTTCTCTCTTGAGACATTCGATGTAATAAGTGTGTGATTGCTACTCTGTTTTAAATCCTTCGAGTACTGTGTGGTGTCAGCATTACTGATCCAGGGATGACACTTGAGCATAGAGATCAGACTGTTTGAGGTCTGGTCGCTACAAATCAACATCCTTCAAGTTGTCTAAGTGATACATGATCCAAACCAACTAACCCATGTTCGATTATCATGTGAGATGGGGTAGTCTTCAATGGTGAACATCTCCATGTTGATCATATCTACATATATGACTCTTGTTCGACCTTTTGGTCTCTAGTGTTCCAAGACCATGTATGTATATGCTAGGCTCGTCAAGTTTAACCCAAGTATTCTGGATGTGCAAAACTGGCTTACACCTGTTGTATGTGAATGTAGAATCTATCACACCCGATCATCACGAGGTTAGCCATGGTGCATAATCGGGGAGAACATTTTTATCTTGAAATAAAGTGAAGGGATCATCTTATAATGCTACTGTCATTCTAAGCCAAATAAGATGCATAAAGGATAAACATCACCATGCAATCAAAATATGTGACATGATATGGCCATCATCATATTGTGCTTTTGATCCATCTCCAAAGCATCGGCTTGATCTCCATCGTCACCGGCACGACTCCTTGATCTCCATCGTTGCGATGGGGTTGTCTCGCCAACTATTGCTTCTACAACTATTGCTAACGCATAGTGATAAAGTAAAGCAATTATATGGCACTAATTGATTGACATGCAGGTCATACAATAATTAAAGACAACCCTAAGGCTCATGCCGGTTGTCGTACTCATCGACATGCAAGTCGTGAACTTATTACAAAACATGATCATCTCATACATCAACATATATCATATCACGTCTTGACCATATCACATCACAACATGCCCTGCAAAAACAAGTTAGATGTCATCTACTTTGTTGTTGCATGTTTTACGAGGCTGCTACGGGCAACTAGCAAGAACTATCAAGTTGTTATTTAACCTTCCGCAAATACCACCGTAGTCAAATTAGATTAAACTAAATGGAGAGAAACAGACACCCACCAGCCATCTTTATGCAAAACAAGTTGCATGCCAGTCGGTGGAACCGGTCTCATGTACGTGGACATGTAAGGTTGGTCTGATCCGCTTCACCCCACAATACCACCAAATCAAAATAAGACATAGGTAGTAAGCAATATGAACATCACCGCCCACAACTCCTTTGTGTTCTACTAGTGCATATCATCTATGCAGAGACTTGATTCTCATACCACTATTGGGGAACGTTGCATGGAAATTAAGGGTAATTAAGGTGCTCCTTCTAATAGAGAACCAGAAAAAATCATTAACATACGGTGAATACATGAAATTCTCATGGTAAAGTCATCCCCGTCGATATCCCTTTTATTATCACTTCCGAGAATAGGGTCCAGAATGATAACAGGTGCAAACAACTTGCAGATATCATCAAGAACACAAATGTATTCATAAAAATATAGAGGGTTCAGATCTGAAATCATGGCACTCGGACCATAGTGACAAGCATTAAGCATAGCAAAGTCATAGCAATAGCAATCTCACAACATAGTGGATACTAGGCATCAAGCCCTAAGAAAGCTGACATTGATTACATAAGAATTCTAATTCAATTCCCATCTACCTCCATGTTCCTACTGAAGAAGTATTCACACATGGATATGAGCATCATGAATTGTTTGTTGGGGAATGTTGCATGTAAAACAAAAAAAGTTCTACGCACATGCAAGATCTATCCATGGAGATGCATAGCTACGAGAGGGAGAGAGCATCTGCATACACTTGTAGATCGCTAAGTAGAAGCATTTATCAATGCGGTTGCTGTAGTCGTACAACTTCACAACCCATACTGATCAAACACAGAACGCACGGCACCTCCGTGTTCAGCACACGTTCAGCTCAATGATGTTCTCGCCTTCTCGATCCAGCAAGAGAGACGAAGTAGTAGATGAGTTTCTGTAGCATCACGGTGGTGGTGAAAACTATTTTCGCATGGCTTCGCCAAGCACAATGGTTTAGAGCGGAGGACAAACTAGAGGGAGAGGGGGCGCCGCACACGGCTTGGGGATTCGTGGTGTGTGGCGCCCCATCCCTTCCTCTCACATATATAGGTGGGGGGAGGGGAGGCAGCCCTAGGCGCACCCCAAGGGAGTCTGGGGCCGCCCTAGGGCGCCTTCCCTAGGCGTTCCCCCCTTCCTTTTTTGGTGCGTGGGGAGAAGGCACGAGGGGAGGGGCCCCCTTTCCTTTCTTAGCATGTGGAAGAGAAGACGAGAGGGGGCATGCCCTCTTACTTCCTTCCCTAGGGACGACGGCCATGAGGTGGGGCGCACCAGCCCCTTTGTGGGCTCGTTTGATCCCCTCGTTAGCCTGTTTGGCCCAATAACTCCCCGTGGCCTCCCGGAACCCCTTCCTGCCATTCGATAATTATCCGGTGCATTCCGAAACTCTTTCTGAGACTAAATATTATCATCCTATATATCAATCTTTACCTCCGGACCATTCCAGAGCTCCTCGTCATGCCCGTGATCTTATCCGGGACTCCGAACAACATTCGGTCACCAGCATACATAACTCATATAGTACTATATCATAAACGACCATTAAGCGTGCGGCCCCTACGTGTTCGAGAATGATGTAGACATGACCGAGATGCTTCTCTGATCAATAACCAATAGCCGGACCTCGATGCCCATATTGGTTCCTACATATTCTACGAAGATCTTTATCGGTTGAACCTTCATGACAACTGATAACCCACAAGTATAGGGGATTGTTTGTAGCTTTTTTCGATAAATAAGTGTTGAACCCAACGAGGAGCTAAAGGTAGAACAAATATTCCCTCAAGTTCTATCGACCACCGATACAATTCTACGCACACTTGACGTTTGCTTAAACTAGAACAAGAATAAAACTAGGAGTACTTTGCGAGAAGAAAACTATGGATGAATTGCAAAACAATAAAAGTAGATAGCTTTTGTTACAAAAGAAAGTCATTTGACCCTAGGTGATCAATAACTACACCGGTGATCATTATTGCAATTTTATATGAGGGAGAGGCATGAGTTAACATACTTTCCCTACTTGGATCATATGCACTTATGATTGGAACTCTAGCAAGCATCCGCAACTACTAAAGACCATCAATGTAAAACCCAATCATAGCATTAAGTATCAAGTCCTCTTTACTCCCATACGCAACAACCCACTTACTCGGGTCTGTGTATTTTGTCACTCACGCCACCCATCATAAGTGAATCATGAACGTATTGCAACATCCTACAGGGGGGGGGGGGTCCCTCATGTTTGCATGACACGGAGGGCACCATAGGACAACACCAAAATAAAACATACAACTCAAACCAATTACGATCATCTACCAACCCATAGTACAAAATGGATCAACTCAAACATCATAAGATAGCAATTTAAAAAAAACATCATCAGATAGCTATAGATCTTTAGGAAATAATATATAGCACTGAGCACCATGTTTAAGTAGAGATTACAGCGGGGAAAAGAGGTGTTACACCGCTGCATAGAGGGGGATAAAGTTAGTGTTGACGGTAGTGTTGGTGTAGATCGTTGTCACGATCCTTGCCCCGGCGGCACTCCGGCGCCACCGGGAGAGAGGGGGAGAGAGCCTGGCCCCCTCTTTCTTCTTCTTCCTTGGCCTCCCCCTAGATGGGAGGAGAGTTCCCCCTCCGTTCCATGGCCTCCATAGCGACGGAGGGGTGGGAGCACCTCCGAGATTGGATCTCCCTCTCTGTTCTCTTCTTTTTCACATTCCTCTTTTCTGGCAGAAAACCATTTCTTTTATTCCCCGAGAACCGTAACTCCGATTGCACTGCGATTTTAACATGATTTTCCCCCGGATATAAGCTTCCTTGCGCTCGAAGTAGAGCTCCAACCGACTTACGAGGAGGGCACAAGCCACCACCACACGCATGGGCCCTGGGGCGTGCCCTGGTGTCTCGTGGTGCCTATGAGCCTCCGTTTGCGTTGATTACACCTCCCAAAAATCACAAATATTCCAAAATAATTCTTCGTAATTTTTTATTGTGTGTGGGCTTTTTTATATGGATATTCTGTGAAAAAAAACATGCAACAAACAGGAACTGGCACTAGGCACTGGATCAATAGGTTAGTCCAATAAATCATATAAATTGTTGCCAAAAGTATGTAAAAGTTGTATAATATTGGCATGAAACAATCAAAAATTATAGAAAAAACGGAGACGTATCAGCATCCCCAAGCTTAATTCTTACTCGTCCTCGAGTGGGTAAATGATAAAAAAAGATAATTATTTGATGTGGAATGCTACCTAGCATAATCTTGATCATATATCTAATAATTGCATGAGTATTAAGACACGAATGATTCAAATAAATAGTCTATAATTTGACATAAAGACATCAATACTCAGGCATCCCAACAAACAATCGTGTCTTTCAAAACATCAACGCTAAAGAAATTTGTCCCTATAAAATCATATAGTCTTGTCATGCTCTGTCTTTTTAACACAAAGTATTTATCATGCACAACCCCAATGACAAGCCGATCAATTGGTTCATACTTTTTAGCGTGCTTCTGCTTTTTTAACCCTCACGCAATATATGAGCACAAGCCATGGATATAGCACTATGGGTGGAATAGAGTATGACAATAGGGGTAAATATAGAGAAGAAAAAAAAGTAAGAAAGTCTCACATCAACACGGCTATTCAACAAGCTATGGAGATGCCCATCAATTGATATCAATGCAAGGAGTAGGTATTGCCATTCAACGAAATGCACTAAAAGCTATAAATGTATGAAAGCTCAATAAGGAAACTGAGTGGGTGTGCATCAAACTCTATAATGAAAAATTCCCTCTAGTATATGAAAGTGACAACATAGGAGACTCTCTATATGAAAACATGGTGCTACTTTGAAGCACAGGTGTGGAATTTGCATGCCCCTTCTCTCTTTTTCTCTCATTTTTTTATTTTCTTTTTTTGTTCTTTTCTTGGCCTCTTTTTGGCCTCACTTTTTTCAAAAAATATATTATCTGGGCCTCATCCCGACTCATGGGGGAATCATAGTCTCCATCATCCTTTCCTCACTAGGACATGGTCTAATAATGAATAATGATGATCATCACACTTCTATTTACTTACAACTCAAAAGAAATAAAAGTTACAACTCGATACCTAGAACAAACTATGACTCTATATGAATGCCTCTGGCAGTGTATCAGGATGTGCAATGATCTAGTGTAGCAGAGATATCAAAAAATAGACAAGTCATGGAAATAGCATGCTAGCTATCTTGATCATGCAAAGCAATATTACAATGAACTCTAAGTCATCAAAACGGAAGCGATGGAAGTTGCATGGCAATATATCTCGGAATGGCTATGGAAAGGCCATAATAGGTAGGTATGGTGGCTGTTTTGAGGAAGATATAATAAGTCTTATGTGTGATAGAGTGTATCATATCACGGGGTTTGGACGCACTGGCAAATTTTGCACCGACTCCCGAGGTGAGAAAGGGCAATGCACGGTACCGTAGAGGCTAGCAAATTGTGGAAAGGTAAGAGTGCGTACATTCCATGGACTCACATTAGTCATAAAGAACTCATATACTTATTGCAAAAGTTTATTAGCCCTCGAAGCAAAGTACTACTACGCATGCCCCTAGGGGGATAGATTGGTAGGAAAAGACCATCGCTTGTCCCCGACCGCCACTCATAAGGAAGACAATCAATAATAAATCATCATCCAACTTCATAGCATAACGAGAGACTATACGTGCATGCTTCGGGAATCACAAACCTTAACACCAATATTCTTACTAACCACAACCATTTACTAGTACCTCCCACATATTACCATCTCTATATCGCAAAACTATTGCAGCTAATCAAACATATCATATTAAGTGATCCACAAGTTTTATGTGGGATTTATTAGTAACCATGCAAATGACCAATTCCTGTTGACTCTCTAAATAGATATAAGTGAAGCAAGAGAGTTTTAATTATTTCTACAAAAGACCATGCTCTAATAAATATAAGTGAAACAAAAGAGCATTCTACAAACAACAGTTTTCCATGTGAAGAGAAACACGCAATCCAAACTTCAAATGATATAACTGAAGCACATGAAGCATTCTATAAAGCCATACTCAAAAGATATAAGTGAAGTTCAATGAGCATTCTATAAATCGAACATGGACTATCTCATACCGGCATGGTGCACAAAATAAAAATGAAAGCTGAACACAAAAGGCGCTCCAAGATTTACACATATCACATGAACGAAATGAAAATGAAAACATACCGATACCTGTTGAAGAAAGATGGGATGCCTTCCGGGGCATCTCCAAGCTTAGATGCTTGAGTATCCTTGGACATTTACGTGGGGTGCATTGGGCATCCCCAAGCTTGAACTCTTGCCTCTCCTCCTTCTCCTCATATGGAGACACCCTCGATCTTTGAACACTTCATCCACACAAAACTTAACAAAAAACTCGCTGAGATCCGTTAGTATAATAATGCAAATTACTACTTTAAGTACTGCTGCAAACAAATTCATATTTTATTTTTCCATTATAGCTACTGTATATAACTTCTCCACGGCTTGTACCACCGATACAATCGATAGTTTCATCAAAACAAGCAAAACAATGCATCAAAAATAGAATATGTCAAAAACAGGATAGTCTGTAGTAATCTAAACATTGACCATACTTCTGTAACTTCAAAAATTCTGAAAAAAATAGAGAAAAATGAAAATTTTGTATAGCAGTACTGTATAAAAATTTCAGAAACTTTTGACGTTCCAGTAAAAAAATGTAAAATCACGCACTAAGGCCAAAGTTTATGTTTTTGCACCGCACATACCAACAAGCAATCTAATCATCCTAAAGGCAAATCTTGCACATTATTTTTGTAATACAATGATTTGTACAAGAGGATAATTATCTTGTTGAAAACTTTTTGTAATTCAAGATTCACAAAGTTTCCATGGGCATGAACAAAATTCAAGGCATGCTCCCGCTTCCATGGTGCTCGTCTTCTTACTTTCACTTTTCTTTTTGTAAAGTTTTAAGTTCCCCTCTGTATTTTTTGCTTTTTAAACTTTATAAAAGCACACAACAGAATAAAATGACTCTCTATAACTTCCGGGTTGTCTCCCTGGCAGCGCTTTCTTTAAAGCCATTAAGCTAGGCATAAAGTGTTCAAGTAATCGATCCACCTGGATCCCAATGTATATCAAAGCCAATTTTAATCAACAATGATTTGGCATTTAGTAGTTAGCACAAAGCAACACCTATCATGCAATGACGAAGTCTAAATATCTTCCTATGCATTGGCATGTCATATAAGAACAATTCATGCACATCAAGTAAAGGCGAATACATAGCGTAAGTAGTTTCTTGCAATTTTGTAATGTTGGAAACATAGAGAGGTGGAGATGTAGTTCCTCTCTCATAATAATTGCAAGTAGGAGCAACAAGCACATGCATATTATATTCGTCAAAATCATCATGTGCAATGGTAAAATGCAACCCATCAATGTAATCCTTAATAAGAGCAAACTTCTCTGATATAGTGTAGTTGGGAGAATTCAAAAAGATAATAGGACTATCATGTGTGGGTGCAATAGCAACAATTTCATTCTTAACATAAGGAACTATGCCAAGTTCATCTCCATCAGCATAATTCATATTGGCATCATGGCCACAAGAATAGCAAGCATCAATTTCGTAAAAAAGGGATATTTCGAAAGAATCAATGGGATCATAGCAATCATCATAGCATTAATCCTTCGGTAAGCACGAAGGGAAATTAAAAAATGTATGGGATAATGAGTTACTCTCATTATAAGGTGGGCACGGGTTGTTAATCCGCTCTTTCTCCTTTTCTTCTTCACTCTCCTCATCTTTTTCATCCAATGAGCTCACAGTTTCATCAATTTACTCTTCCATAGATTCCTGCAAAATATTAGTCTCTTCTTGGACATCAGAGAATTTCTCAATAAATACATCAATATCGGCATTGTATTTATAATTCTCATAGCAATATTTAAGTATAGAAAAAATTTCAGGTCTATAAACAGCATCATCATAATCTTCATACTTTTCAAATATAGATTCAATTTCATAAGCACCCTTAAAAGCAACAATTTCTTCTATTCGTTCCACATCATAGTAATCATATCTACCATTAGCATAAGAAGCCGGGGTTTCATTATCATTAAATTTGCATGAAAAGGAAAGGTGTGGAGGCTTCATCCTAGAGCAACAAGTATAATCATATCTCAAGCATAGATCCCGAGCATACCAATGCAACATATGAATTTGATCCCATAGTTTCCCTTTTTGAGTAAAAGATAATCCCTAAAATATTCACGTTGATCCAACGTGTCTCCCATTATCAAGTTGAATGGGGTTTTCTCAGGATTATCAAAGTAGTGTTTAATATATTTCACATAACAAGCATCGTGGGTTTTAGGAGGTTCCCCGTCTCCATGAGTAGCAACTACAACTATTTTTTTGGTATTTCGTGTTCCATATCCATAACTAAAGATAGAGAACAACTTAGAATAGAAAATAAAAACTACTTAGTGATAAAGGAAACAAGCACACACAAGAATATTCACCCCACGCTATTTCTCCCCGGCAACGGCGCCAGAAAAAGGTTTTGATAACCCACAAGTATAGGGGCCTGTTTCTAGCCTTTGTCCATAAATAAGAGTGTCGAACCCAAGGACGAGCTAAAGGTAGAACAAATATTCCCTCTAGTTCTATCAACCACCGATACAACTCTACGCACACTTGAAGTTTGCTTTACCTAGAACAAGAATAAAAATAGGAGTACTTTGCGAGAATAAAACTATGAATAAATTGCAAGACTATAAAAGTAGATAGCTTTTGTCACAAAAGAAATTCATTTGTCCCTAGGTGATCGATAACATGACCGGTGATCATTATTGCAATTTTATATGAGGGAGAGGCATGAGCTAACATACTTTCTCTACTTGGATCATATGCACTTATGATTGGACCTCTAGCAAGCATCTGCAACTACTAAAGATCACTAAGATAAAAACCCAACCATAGCATTAAGTATCAAGTCCTCTTTACTCCCATACGCAACAACCCACTTACTCAGGTCTGTGTATTCTATCACTCACGCCACCCACCATAAGCGAATCATGAACATATTAAAACACCCTACAGCAGGGATACCTCGCGTTTGTGCGACACGGAGGGCACCATAGGATAGAGCCAAAATAAAACATAAAACTCACACCAATCACGATCATCTATCAACCCATCTGACAAAATAGATCTACTCAAACATCATAAGACAGCCATAGATCATTGGGAAATAATATATAGCGTTGAGCACCATGTTTAGGTAGAGATTACAGTGGGGAAAAGAGGTGTTACACTGCTGTATAGAAGGGGGGGAGTTGGTGTTGACGGTAGTGTTAGTGTAGATCGCCGTCATGATCCTTGCCTCAGCGGCACTCCAGTGCTACCGAGAGAGAGGGGGAGAGAGCCCCCTCCGTCTTCTTATTACTTGGCCTCCCCCCTAGATGGGAGGAGAGATCCCCCTCAGGTCCATGGTGGCGGAGGGGCGGGAGCCCCTTCGAGATTGGATATCCCTCTCTGTTCTCTTCTGTTTCGTGTTCCTCTTTTCTAGCCGAAAACCGTTTATTATATTCCCAGAGATCCGTAACTCCGATTGCGCTGAGATTTTAACACGATTTTTTTGGGGTATAAGCTTCCTTGCGCCCAAAGTAGAGATCCAACCGACTTACGAGGAGGGCACAATCCACCACCACGCGCCCTGGTGTCTCGTGGTGGTTGTGGGCCTCCGTTTGTGCTGATTCCACCTCCCAAAAATCACAATTATTCCAAAATAATCATTGGTAAATTCTTATTGCATTTGGACTTCGTTTGATATGGATATTCTGCGAAACATGAAACATGCAACAAACAGGAACTGGCACTGGGCACTGGATCAATAGGTTAGTCCAATAAATAATATAAATTGTTGCCAAAAATATGTAAACATTGTATAATATTGGCATGAAACAATCAAAAAATATAGATACGATGGAGACTTATCGACAACATACGTTGTTCCCTTTGTCTGTTGGTATGCCACTTGCCTGAGATTCGATTGTTGGTATCTCCATACCTAGTTCAATCTCGCTACTGGCAAGTCTCTTTACTCATTCTGTGATACATCATCTTGCAACCAACTCCTTAGTCACTTTGCTTGCAAGACTCTTGTGATGATGTATTACCGAGAGGGCCCAGAGTTACCTCTCCATCATACGGAGTGACAAATCCCAATCTCGATTCACGCCAACTCAACAGATACCTTCGGAGATACCTATAGGGCACCTTTATGATCACCCAGTTATGAAGTGACATTTGATAGCACATAAGGTATTCCTCTGGTATCCGGGAGTTGCATGATATCATGGTCGAAGGAACATGTATTTAACATTATGAAAGTAGTAGCAAAAACTGAACGATCATATGCTATGCTAACGGATGGGTCTTGTCCATCACATCATTCTCCTAATGATTTGATCCCGTTATCAAGTGACAAGACATATCTATGGTTAAGAAACCTTAACCATCTTTTGATCGGCGAGCTAGTCTTGTAGAGGCTAACTAGGAACTTTATTATTTGTTTATGTATTCACACATGTACTTAAGTTTCTGATCAATACAATTACAGCATGAATAATAAACCTTTATCATGATTAAGGAAATATAATAATAACCACTTTATTATTGCCTCTAGGGCATGTTTCCAACATTGTTGATGAGAAAGGTTGGTGATGACAACGATGATGAATCCCCCCATCAAGAGCCAGAAACAGACTCCAGATCGGATATCTAGAGGAAGTACAGGAGGTGGCGGCGGCTCCGTATCACAAAATGCGTCGATGATTTTTCTGGATTTCTTCTAGTATATATATATAGGATAGCACTATTCTAATCCTAGGATTAGAATAACTATTTGGATCACAGCGAGCCCTATAAGGGCCCGACAGGATGCTCCTTTTTTTAGGGACCAACAGGATGCTCCTTGATCCTGCCCACCCGACAGTACAGGAAAAAAATCCCACCCACCCGCTCCCCCGATCCCCTCCCCTGACCTTCCCCGATAACCTCCCGGATCACCGTCGTGACCTGACTCCCTGGATCGCGCCGCCGCTAACCCCACCCTCCCTGGAGTTCGCCGCCGCCGCCACCCTCCCTGCATCGTACCTCCGTCGCCGCCTATCTCCCTGCATCGCGCCTCCGTCGCCGCCTCCCTCCCTGCATCGTGCATCCGCCGCCGCCCACCCCTGCCCTGATGCGCCTCCACCACCGCCCACCCCTGCCCTGATGCGCCTCCACCGCCGCCCACCCCTGCCCGGATGCGCCTTTGCCGCCACCCACCCCGTCCCCGACGTGCCACCATCCATGGTCCCCTGGTCCCCACGTGCCTCCTCACCGCACCTCCGCCCCGACGCCGCCTCCCACGCCAGGCGCACATCCGCCACGCCAGCCTCCCGACCATCATGGGCCGCTGCGCCACCCCCCATGTCGAACCACTCCACCCTCCTCTTCCGGCGCTTCCCCAACGAGGATCTGGATCGGGGTCATCCAGATGCTCGCCATTGATGTGGCCTTCTCGCTCCGCCGCACCCGTGCCTCCTCCCTATTCTGCCCCTAGCCATGCAGCCGGCGGCCCAACCATCCATCTCGAGCAAATGAAGCCCACGCCTCGCGTGCGAGCAGTCCATCCAGGTGCTCGTTGTGGGTCTCCCACAACACCCTCGACGACCTGCCCAAGGTCGAAGCGGCGACCTGCCTGAGTCCTATGATGTGACCTTCATGCCCGTGTCTTCTCCATCGCCACATCATCTTCAGCTGCATGTGGTGGACGCCATGGCGAGCTAACCGGATCCCTGCACAAAACTGTTGGACCAAGCATGCCTTCTTGCCACATTTCACAGAAGATCCCATTTTTCTGAACATGTAGCATTTGTTTCTTGGGAGGTTGTCAGGTTTCATTAACATGAATCATCTGTCACATGTGTTTACCACAGTTACCTTGGGATTACTCAGCTCATACAGCCGGTTCGCAAAAACACATATCTTGCTTCTTCCAAATTGTTGCAAGAAGTTGCTTCTTTTGTATTGTTGCCTAGGAAAAGCAGTTTCTTTGAATGCAGTAGCAGGCTGCACCACCCAACGGTGGAGTCGAACAAAGCAACAGTAGATCATGAAAGAACCGTGGAGGTGGAGAGGCTATTTTTTGGTAGATTGATTTTCATCTGAGAGCACTAGTGTTGCTTGCTAGCTTCCTAATGGAGCTTCAATATTGTAGAGAACTCGAGTCCGGTAAAAGAAGTATGATACTCGTAGGCAAGCTATTGTTCATCAAAGATCTGTTTGTATTTATGCCTAAATAAAAAGCGATGGTTCTGAAGTTACTGTGTGTGTGTTTCTTGATCACACGGTTATAACAAAACCACTCACAAAAACTGAAAATATTCATTTTGAAAAAGATACCATAAGCAAATTATGCCTTGTTTTAAAAAAATGTGATGCAAACGGGATATGTGTGTGTGTGCGCGCGCGCGTGTATTGGGTGCAAATGCTCCCCAAATGCAGAAAAGAGTGTGTCGAAGCTCTAGTACATCCTTGCACAATTTTCTTTTCTCCTTTTATATTGAAATGAAGCTTCTTGTGATCACCTGCTTGTCCAAAAAATGATGTTTCACAAATTTGCAAGTCTAAAAGTTTGGAAGTTCGGGTCTGAAAATTTACAAAACTTTGGATAAAAATGGAAAAATATGAACCATAGGAAATTTAGTGTGGAGACCCCCCCCCCCCTCCAATTTTTTGGAAGAAAACTAAAATTTTGAAGTCAAGAAAAAAAGTGGTTTCCCAATTTCTAACAGAACATAGAAGTTCAAATTTAAATAACCAAGAAGGTCAAAAATCCTAGAAGTTCAAATTTAAAATGTGGAGCAGTTAGATGTTTATTACAAAACTTGGATTTCTTAATTACTAAAAAATAAATCAAAGAAGTTCAAATTAAAATAAGAGAGTTGTTCGATGTTCGTATACCAAGAAAAAACAAGTGTCACCTAGAAAATGTTAACTCTTGAAGTTCAAATTTAATAAAATGGAGAGTTCGAAAAAATGTTATGTGTGTACAAAAAAATCCTCACGGATTTCTCCGTGATTGGAAAATGATGACCAAAAAATTTGAAAGTAACATAATAGAGCCATTCAATATTTGTAACAAAAAAAACCAAGCAATTCAAAAAGTTTATAAGAAACAGATTTTTCCTTCTTTAAAAAATAAGACCTAGAAGTTCAACTTTAAATAATTCAGCGGTTCGATATTTATTATATAACTAGCACTTTTCCCGTTACTAACAAATAACACCAAGAAGTCCAAAAATTAAAAAAAAATGAAGTTGTTAGATGTCTATAAAAACTCAGATTTTCCCCAATGCTAAAGAATAAAACCAAGAAATTCAATTTCAAAAAAATGGAGTAGTTCAATGTATATAAAAAACTCAGATTTTCACATTACTAGAGAATAAAACCAAGAAGTTCAATTGGAAAAAGCGGAGCAGTTTGATATTTATTTGAAAAATCGGATTTTATATTTACTAAAGAATAAAACAAATAAGTTCAATTTCAAACAACGAAGAAGTTTGATGTTTCTAAACAATCTCCAATTTTCACATTTCTAAAAATACACAAATGAAGTTCAAGTAAAAAGGCATAGCGGTTCAATGTTTATAAGAAAACTTAGATATTTTAATGTAACCGAGAGAAGTTCAGTTTGATAACTGCCAAAAGTTCACACACTACACGGTGTGCATTGTATGAAAAGAAAGAATGAAAACGCATAGGCCGAAAGTTTTGTTACTAGAAGTTCAAGTGCTCGGCCCGAGAAAGTTCAAAAATTCGTGTAAGATAGGTTGAACAAAAATATGTGACAGAAGTTCAAGGTGAAAACAGCGGGAAGTTCACCTAGTACACGAAATGCGTTTCAGATAGGAATATAAGAATAGAAAATAAAAATCTTAGAAGGTTTGTTGCAAGAAGTTCACGTGCTCCTCCTGGTGAAGTTCAAGATCTCTAGTGCGAGACCTCCAACCTTCAACTACATGTAAAAAACAGGCAAAAAAATGACGTCATTTTTTTTCATTTCTAAAACTACTCTCAAACGACAAAAAATTGTAACATCTGTCTATATGAAAAAGATGCTCCTATTCATAAGCTTTACAACGGTATTATTATATGTTACATTCCGATGTACAGTTTAAAACTTTCATGTATACCAATTAAAACACGTTTTTGTGTATTGAAAAAATTCTTTTGAACCGTCACAAGTATGAAAAAATGATCAACACGAGAAAGTTGCGTGTTTTCAATAGCTTTTCATCGATATATCATTTGCTCAATTCTGGTAAGTGGTTGGGGAGTTACGGGGAAAACTAGCACATAAAAAACAGAGTGAAGTTCAAAACAAAACTGCTCCAAAAGTTCAACCTCTTCACGCAGTGCATTTTCGGAGACTTTATTTTTGCGATGAAGGCATAATGCATGATCTCAGAAGTTCAGATTGATGACTGCCAGAAGTTCACTTAAACGGTGTGTGTTTCATATGAGAAAATAAAAATAAAAAGGCAAAGCCTAAAAAAATTGTTGCGAGAAGTTCAAGTGGTTGGCCAGGGGAAGTTCAAAAATACTTGTGAGAGAGGTTCACCATGTATTTACATGTGCAAAAATGCACAAAAAAAATGTTGTTTTGTGAATTAAAATAATTCTCTCAATCCATTACAAATTTAAAACAAAAAAGCTCTACATTAAAAAGTTTCTCGTATTCAACAACTTTCCAAGGTGTATAAATATTCTTATTCCAAAAAACGGTTAAAACAAAATGGTGCATGTGTGTTCGAAACAAAATCTTAACCGTATTAGAAAAGGTTATGTATTTTCAGCAGGTTTGCAAAGGTATATTATTTGTGCAACTCTGATGTATAGGTGCGGAATTACAAACAGAAAAATGTGACAGAAGTTCAAGGTGAAAACAGCGGGAAGTTCAACTACTACATGGAATGCTCTTCACAAACGAATAAAATAATACAAAACTAAAAGCCTAGAAGGTTTGTTGCAAGAAGTTCACGTGCTCCACCCTGCGCGCTTCAAAAATTATATTTACGAGACATCCATCGTTCATTTACATGTTGTTTTAAAAGGCAAAAAACAACGTTGTTTTGCCATTTAAAAACTGCTCTTAAATGGCAACGAATTTGTAACACATGTCTACGTGAAAAACTTGCTGCGATTCATAAACTTTCCACCGGGTATATTATGCGCCCCATTTCGATGAATGGTTTAAAATTTTCATGTATACCATTTAAAACACGTTTTGATATATTCAAAAAATTCTTACCTGTTGAAAGAAGTTCATAGTGAAAACAACGAGAAGTCCAAGTATGGCAAGGAATGCATTTCAGGTGAGAATAAAAGTATAGAAAGATAAAAGTTTAAAAGGTTTGTTGAAAGAAGTTCAAGTGCTCTGTCCGGAGAAGTTCAAAAATTCTTCCGAGAGAGGTCCACCTTGTATTTCCATGTTCATTTTTTCCGTACAAAAATTGAATACAATTCTTTACTCAAAATATAAAAAGGTGAAGTTCAAATTGAAATAATAGAGAAGTTCGGAGTTATTAAAACCTAGGATTTACCTGTCAAAAATAAAAAATAAAACGCCATTTTTTGCACTTTAAAAAACAACTCATAAACGAAAAAATGGTTGCTAGAAGTTCAAGTGCTCGGCGAGGAAAAGTTCAAAAATTCTTGTGAGAGAGGTTCACCGTGTATTTAGATGTCCAAAATACATAAAAATTATGTTGTTTTTGTGTTTTAAAATAATTCTCTCAAACCAGAGAGAAGTTCAAAGTGATAAAAACCGGAAGTTCACGTACTACATTCTGTGTATTTCATATAAGAAAAATACAATAAATTGAAACAGAGTGATGTTCAAATAGACATGCCCCAGAAGTTCAACTAATTCACGCGGTGCAAAAAACAGCATGCCAAAAAACAGCACATCAAAAACAAAAGTGAAGTTCAAACAGACATTCCCGAGAAGTTCAACTACTTCACGCAGTGCATTTCCATTCGCGATGAAGGCAGGAATCATGATCTCGTCATTTTCTAATTTATATCAAAACAGCAGGAATATCATTTGTCTAACTTCAAGTCCTCAGTCGGAGAAAATTACAAAAAATATTGTCAGAGAGGTTTGTACAAAAGGAATATCTTTTGTGTAACACTGACGAATGGATGTGAAAATTATAAACGAAAATACGTCACAGAAGTTCAACGTGAAAACAGCAAGAAGTTCAACTACTACACTGAATGAACTTCAGATGAAAAACTTTTAAAATCATCGCGAGTATGAAAAAACGATCAACACGGGAAAGTTGCGTGTTTACAACAGCTTTCCATCAATATATCACTTGCTCAATTCTAGTGAGTGGATGGAGAGCTACGAGCAAAAAAAAGCACGTGAAAAAACATAGTGAAGTTCAAGTAGATATGCCGAGAAGTTCAAGTTCTTCACAAAGTGCATTTTCGAAGAATCTGTTTCGCGATAAAAGTAGAATGAATGATCTTGTCATTTTTTAAATTACTTGAAAACGGCTAGGAATCAAAGAAAACCATCAACATGATAAAGTTTCACATTTTCTGTAGCTTTTCAGCGGTATATTATTTGCCACATTCCGATAAAGTTTGTAGAAATTACGGTGAAAATATGTTTTTAGCCATTTTAAAGATTGACTTAAAACCGTAAGGAATTGGGAGAAACAATATATACTAAACAGTTTCACATTTCCTCAAGCTTTCCGATGACATATCATTTGCTGCATTCCGACGTACGGTTAAAAAATTAGCTCGGAAATACAAACTCGGTGGAACTTGTACAGTTTTCTGAATTAATTTTAAACCATTCAAAATTAGGAAAAACTTTCAACAAGCGAAAGTAGCGCGTTTTCATAAGCTTTCTAACTCCATATCATTTGCCTCAATTGAATTAGCCGTTTAGATATGACATCAAAAATACGGACTCGACTGTTCGGTTTGCAAAATTTTACTATTTTCCAAATCACTCTTTAACGATAAGAATTAGAGAAAACTTTCAACATGTGGAAGGAGCGGTTTTACAGCAGCTTTCCAAGGCCATATTATTTTCCTCATTCCGATAAACGGTTTAGAAATGCGATCGAAAATACGATTCAAGTTTTTTGTATGAAGAAAAAACGGTTTTCAAAACTGCTCTTAAACCGCTTAGATTTTGCCAAAAATTCAACTTGGGTCATGATACTGGTGTCCATAGCTTTCCAACGGTATATCGCATGCCCCATTTGGGCAATGTTGGCGGAAGTTCAACCTAGCACTGGGAGAAGTTCAGGTCGAACTACTCAGGTAGTAAAACTGCAAAAAACGTAATTTCATCACAACAAAGAGCAAATCCACCAACAAGCGAGATTCCTATTTAAAACGGTTATTTAGTTGCTAAAAACGTTTCTAGATTACACTAACATCATATAGAACACAACTAACCAGAATAATTCACGCGGGGAGACACGGTTGCGAAGATAGCCCGAAGGTCGGGTTAAATGCGAGAGGAAGTTCGGTAGCGTTACTCGGGCAGTTCAGGTTGTGATCAGAATATTATTCTGATCCCGTGATCAGAATAGTGTTTATGTGTGTGTCTATATATATATATATAGGGTAACGCTATTCTAAGCGTGAGTGTAGAATAGCTTATTCTACACCCCTAGTAACGCTATATACATAATCTAGTAAAAGAATGTACAAAATGTAGTAATTCTAAAAAAATATTTTTTACTATCCAAGTTTGTAATTTACTACATTTTCAGAAAAATTACTATATTTTATATACTACCTTATTACATTTTGTATGTACCGTTACTAGGGTGTAGAATAAGCTATTCTAGCAAAATACAGTAACACGCTATGTAAAATATAGTAATTTTTGTAAAAATGTAGTAAATTATAAATTTAGATGATAAAAAAATATTTCTGAATTACTACATTTTGTACACCGTTTTACTAGATTTTGTACATAGCGTTACTAGGGGGTGTAGAATAAGTTATTGTACACTCACGCTTAGAATAAGTTATTGTAGAATATACATATATATATATATACATATATATACATATATATATATATACATAAACACTATTCTGATCACGGGATCAGAATAATATTCTGATCACAAACTGAACTTCCTGAGTAACGCGCCTGACCTTCTCTCTGAACTAGGTTGAACTTCCCGCAACATTGCCCAAATAGGCCTTGCTATATATCGTTGGAAAGCTATGGACACCAATATCATGACCCAACTTAAATTTTTGGCAAAATATAAGCGGTTTAAGAGCAGTTTTAAAAAACCGTTTTTTCTTTGCACAAAAAACGTGAATCGTATTTTCGATCGCATTTCTAAACAGTTTATCGTAATGAGGCATATAATATGGCGTGGGAAAGCTGCTGCAAAACCGCTCCTTCCACATGTTGAAAGTTTTTTCTAATTCCTTATGGTTAAAGAGTAATTTGAAAAAACGTAAAATTTCGTAAATACCGAGCAGTGAGTTCGTTTTTTCGATGTCATTTCTAAACGGCTAATCCAATAGAGGCATATGATATGGAATTGGAAAGCTTATGAAAATGCGCTACTTTTTCATCTTGAAAGTTTTTTTCTAATTTTGAATGGTTTAAGAGTAATTTAGAAAATGGTTCAAGTCCTACCGAATTCGTATTTTCGAGCTAATTTTTTAACCGTGCTTCCAAATGCAGCAAATGATATGGCGTTGGAGAGCATGAACAAATGCGAAACTTTTTGGTATGTATTGTTTCTCCCAATTCTTTACGGTTTTAATTCAGTTTCAAAAATGGCGAAAAACGTATTTTCCCCGTAATTTCTACGAACTTTATCGGGATTGGGCAAATAATATACCGTTGAAAAGCTACCTAAAATGCGAAACTTTTTCATGTTGATGGTTTTCTCTGATTCCTAGCCGTTTTTAAGTAATTCCAAAAACGGCGGGATCATTCGTTCTGCCTCTACCGCGAAACAGATTCTTCGAAAATGCATCGCGTGAAGAACACGAACTTCTCGGTGCGTGTACCTGAACTTCACTCTGTTTTTCACGTGATTTTTTAGCTCGTAGATCTTCATCCACTGCTCGTAGCTCTCCATCCCACTCACGGGAATTGAGCGGGTGATATACCGATGGAAAGTTGATGTAAACACGCAACTTTCCCGTGTTGATCATTTTTTTCATACTTGCGACGATTTTGAAAGTTTTTCATCTGAAATTCATTCAGCGTAGTAGTTGAACTTCATGCTATTTTCACGTTGAACTTCTCTGACGTATTTTTATTTGTACACGCTTTGAACTTCCCTCTGCATTTAACCCGACCTTTATCGGAATTTTGAAAACAGTTTTTTCTTCATACACAAAACGTGGATCGTATTTTTGATCGCATTTCTAAACCGTTTAGCAACTAAATACTCGTTTTAGATAGGAATCTCGCTCATAGGCGGATTTTGCACTCGGGTCGTGAAGAACTCACATTTTTGCGATTTTACTGCCCGACTTGTTCGACTGAACTTCCATTGTGCTAGGTTGAACTTCCGCAACATTGCCCAAATAGGGCCTGCTATATACCGTTGGAAAGCTATGGACACGAGTATCATGACCCAAGTTAAATTTTTCGCAAAATGTAAGCGGTTTAAGAGCAGTTTTGAAAACCGTTTTTTCTTCACACAAAAAACGTGAAAACTGCTCTTAAAGAAGTTGGAAAGCTGCTGCAAAACCACTCCTTCCACATGTTGAAAGTTTGTTCCAATTCCCTATGGTTAAAGAGTAATTTGAAAAAACGTAAAATTTCGTAAACCAAACCGCTGAGTTTGTTTTTTTGATGTCATTTCTAAACGGCTAATCCAATGGAGGCATATGATATGGCGTCGGAAAGCTTATGAAAATGCGCTACTCTTTCATCTTGAAAGTTTTTTTCTAAGTTTGAATGGTTTAAGAGTAATCTAGAAAATGGTCCAAGTCCTACCGAGTTTGTATTTTCAAGCTAAATTTTTAACTGTACGTCCGAATGCAACAAATGATACAGCATTGGAAAACATGAGGATATGCGAAACTTTTTTATATATATTGTTTCTCTCAATTCCTTACTGTTTTAAGTCGATTTTAAAAATGGCTAAAAATGTATTTTTGTCGTAATTTCTACAAAGTTTATCAGAATTGGATAAATAATATTCTGCTGAAAAGCTACGGAAAATGTGAAACTTTTTCATGTTGATGGTTTTATCTGATTCCTAGCCGTTTTCAAGTAATTTCGAAAATGGCGGGATCATACGTTCTGCCTTTATCATGAAACAGATTTTTCAAAATGCATCGCATGAAGAACTTGAACTTCTCGGTGCGTGTGCACGAACTTCACTCTGTTTTTCACGTGATTTTTCTTGCTCGTAGCTCTTCATCCACTGCTCGTAGCTCTCCATCCACTCACCGGAATTGAGCAGGTGATATACCGATGGAAAGTTGTTATAAACACGCAACTTTCCCGTGTTGAACATTTTTTCACACTCGCGTCAATTTTAAAAGTTTTTCATGTGAAATTCATTCAGTGTAGTTGGTGAACTTCCTGCTGTTTTCACGTTGAACTTCTGTGATGTATTTCCGTTAGTAATTTTCTCATCCATTCGTGAGTGTTACACAATTGATATTTCTTTTGTACAAACCTCTCATAGTATTTTTTTTAAACTTTCCACGACCGAGGACTTGAACTTATAACAACAAAACTATTAGTTTTTGCTTTTATATTCTTTTTTTAATACAAAATCCACACCGTGTAGTACGCGAACTTCTGACAATTATCAAACTGAACTTCTCTCGGTTACGTGAAAATATCTGAATTTTTTTTTAATTTTAATCTGAATTTCTCAATCTTTTTTTATGAATTTTGAAGCGCTCAATTTTTAAAAGTTGAACTTTAACAACGAGGAAAATCTGAGTTTTCTATAATCATAGAACTTCTCCATCTTTTCAATATGGACTTCCTGGTTTTATTTTCTTAATCTTTTTTACAAAATTTTGAAGCGCTCTATTTTTAAAAGTTGACCTTCTTATTATTTAATTTTTGAACTTATTGTTTCCATTCTTTAATAACGAGGAAAATCTGAGTTTTCTATAATCATCGAAATTCTCCATCTTTTTAATTGGACTTCCTGGTTTATTTCTTAATCCTTTTTATGAAATTTTGAAGCGCTCTATTTTTAAAAGTTGAACTTCTTGTTTCCATTCTTTAATAATGAGGAAAATCTGAGTTTTCTATAATCATCGAACTTCTCCATCTTTTTAATTTGGACTTCCTGGTTTTATTTCTTAATCTTTTTTATGAAATTTTCAAGCGCCCTATTTTTAAAAGTTGAACTTCTTGTTATTTAATTTTTGAACTTCTTGTTTCCATTCTTTAATAACGAGGAAAATCTGAGTTTTCCATGATCATCGAACTTCTCCATTTTTTTAATTTGGACTTCCTGCTTTTATTTCTTAATCTTTTTTATGAAATTTTGAAGCGCTCTATTTTTAAAAGTTGAACTTCTTGTTATTTAATTTTTGAACTTCTTGCTTCCATTCTTTAATAACAAGGAAAATCTGAGTTTTCTATAATCATCGAACTTCTCCATCTTCTTAATTTGGACTTCCTGGTTTTATTTCTTTTAGTAATGAAAAAAAATCAACTTTTTGATAGACATCGAGCCACTCCATTTTTAAATTTGAACTTCTAGGTTTATTTTAACAGAGAAAATCCTTTTGGACTTCTTGGTTTTATTGGTTTTATTCTTTAGTAGAGAAAGTGAGCCTATATAGGTTGAAAATCCTAAACCCTAAAGCAGGAAGGGAAGAAGGCCACGACGGTAGAGAAAGTGAGCCTATATAGGTTGAAAATCCTTTTGGACTTCTTGGTTTTATTCTTTAGTAATGTGGAAAATTTGTGTTTTTTATAAACATTAAATTGCTCTATCTTATAATTTGGACTTCTTGTTTTATTTTCCATTAACGACAAAAATCCAAGTATTGTAATAAATGAAAAACATTGAACCACTCCCGTATTTTAATTTGACCTTCTAGGTTTTTTTAGAAATGGAAAGAATTATTTTTTATAACTTCAAATTTAAGATGGGGAAAAAATTGCTCTATCTTATAATTTGGACTTCTTGTTTTATTTTCCAGTAACGACAAAAATCCAGGATTTGTAATAAATTAAAAACATTGAACCACTATCTTATTTTAATTTGACCTTCTAGGTTTTTTTAGAAATGGAAGAATTATTTTTTATAACTTCAAATTTAAGATGGGGAAAATCCTTTTTATATATGAGGGAGATCATGGGACTTGAACGGCCTGGGTTCACCAATTTGAACTTCAAGAAAAGTTGAAAATTAATTATTTACTCGGCTTTCTGCAAACAAGGGATGTCTGGACGTATGCCAAGTCAATTTTTTCATATGCCTAATACAGAAACAATGGAACAAGAAGAAACATATGTTCAATTATTCTCTTGGCTTGTTGCCATACCAATAAAGACATGTTGTATCTCTTATTTCTCACCACTCAGAACAAAAAAGGTAGAAAACACATTTTTTGGGGGATGGTCGGTGCTCCCTCAAGCTTGGGGAAATAACTACAGGAGAACCAAAACTGATTTTTTTATGTCGGCACTTCAGGTGAAATGAAACCACATGCTTTCTTTTTTCATCAAGTAGGATAACACAGCAAACATTAGACCGCATATATTTTACAACCAAAACGAAGCTACATTACAGCAACCAAGGAGATGTGGGAAGAAACAAGCTGATCAGACTCAGTTATAAAAATAATATGCTAAGTACCAAAGTTTATGTGTTAACAGCCAAGGGGCATCTAACAAAATTACAAACCACACATAGAACAGATACTATGGCTGCATTATTTTTCATCGTAGTCATGACTTTTCAAAAGAAGCTGTAGTCCCAAACTGAAGAGGCCATATGTGTTGACACAAGTTAAATGCAAGAGCAAGACTAGTTAGAGCTTCTCGCAATCTCCAATGCTTATCTTCGATGAAGTTGCACTCTTGAGCTTAGCTTTGTCGACAATGGCCTTTGATCTCATGAAATGTGGAAGAAGAAGCGAGAATTCCTGAAATATTGCAGAGATGTTGTTAGGAATCCAGAATGGTTCTTACAAATGAAGTACGGAAGTCAAAAGAATGGGTACTATCTTGGTATTAAGTTTAGTAGAAGTTGCAAGAAGATATTGCCATGTTCAAGTTGTTGTCCGTATTTTATTACCTCTCAGGTTCCACTCTCAAGGAAAACACCCTTCAATCGACTATGTGCAAGATATAACAAGGTAAAAGATTGTCAAAGAGGTCAACAAAGATTGTTGTGGCTAGATAACAGGAAAATTTGTCAACCACAGGTTCTTTTTGTGCTCCCTTGCATACACACAACAATCATCAAATTCCACATAAATGGACTTCAATTCTCTAAAAACATGAACTTTGTTGTTGTCGCTGTACATGAACTTCTCCTATAACCAAAGAGAGGTTTTTTTTTCGTTCGGCATATACACAAACAGCTTGTGTGCACTGCTAGAAGAAGAGAGGAAAGCTCGATGCGGACACCCTGGGGCGTGGGGAGCAGAGTCGAAGGCGGCAGTAGCATGGAGGAAGAGGGGCAGCAGTAGCATGGAGGAAGAGGGCGGCGGCATGGAGGAAGAGAGGTGGTAGTGATGACTAGGTGGTGCACGGCTCTGTTCGCCAATGGAGCCGGGAGGCCGGCCGGGAGGAGGAATGTGGCGGTCTTGAGGTGGCGTGGGCGACTCTCACGCCGGCGGCGGAGGGAAGAAAGTGAGCACAGGGGAGGGCCACCGGTGGGGGAACATGCATCGAGTAGCAGATCTGGAAGGCACTGGAGGGAAGAAGGTCGCGATGGGAGAGGAGTAAGGTCGCAGCGGCAGAGGAAGAAGGTTGCGGCGGCCGAGGAGGATGCATGTGTGCCGCCGTCGATGGTCAAGGAGCGGCGGCGTGGGCGTCGTCGGAAGCTGCGGCGGGTGGAGGGGACTGGGAACCTTGGCGGCGACTCCGACGATCGGCGGGCAGTGGGAGGAGGAGGCCGAGCACGGGAAGGAGGAGGCGGCGGCTCCGGTGGCCGGCGGCGGGTGGCCGGCGGCAGGAGGTGCGTCGGGGTTGGGGGGAGCGGGCGGCGGCGGCGGGAGGTGGTCGGGGTATCCCACAGTGCGGGAGGTGGGGGTGGGGGTTGGGCATGGGCCGATCGGTTTTTGTGTCTTTTCGGAAGTTCGGAAACGTCCCATTGGGCCTATATATATATATAGGGTAGGTCTATTATGATAACACCCCCTTAAGACTTATTCTGCACACCAGTTTCTTATTCTAATAACACCCCACCTCACCGGCCCACCCCACCCACTCTCCCTCTCGTCCCACGACCTCACTTCTCTCCACCTTCCCCCTTCCCCCGCGTAGAACCACCTCCATCCTCCCCCGTCGCCCGCTTCCTCCTACCCAATCATGCGCCACCACGCCTTCCACCTTCCTCCCCCACCTACCTCCCACGGCCGGCGCGCTGCCCAACCAACCTGCCCCACCCTGCCGGTGGCCTTCCTCCAATCACCGGCGAGCCACCCCTCCCCCGACCGCTTCCCAGCAATAACCGGCGCCGGATCCAGGCCTCGGGGGCCCTCGCGATGTCCCGGCGCCGGATCCAGGCCAGGGAGGGCCCCCACGATGCCCTCACGCCGGAGCCAGCCGCGACGGCCCCAGCCGCCGCCCCACCTTCTCCCCCGAGCCGCCTCCCCACTGCTCCCCCGCCTTTCTCACCCCTCCCACCGGCATCCTTCCTACACTCCGGCGGCAGATGTGCTCCCGCCTCCTACCCCCCGCACCTCCATGGAGACGGATCTGGGCGGATCCGACCATGCCGCGCCGCTAGGCGATGGGATCGAGCGACGAATGGGAAAAGTCTGGGCACACCCCCTGACCACGCATGCTTCCTGGCCGACAACACCTCCTCCACCCCATCTTCCTCCTCAACAGCCCCCGTCCACACCAGCACCCCCCCCCCCCGCTCAAGCGCCACCAGAGGCTGACGGCGAGCCACCGCTAACGTCCACTTCAGTTCAGCGCCAACAAAAAATCCTACTTCAGTGTGGACATGCAGTACGCCGGCGAGCTGCTAGCGGTATCTGTGTGACTCCGTTGGTTTGGCCACAGCACACACCCCGTGCCTTGGCGACCACTTTGTTGTAGGATGCATCCCAAAAACAGGGGGGAGCAGCTCGCATGGTGGAGTTTCGGAGCTGCAGTGCACTCCGGTGGAGGCAGCGGTGCACTCTCATCGCCTCCCACCGCCAGTGGCCAAGGCGAAGCGGTCATCACGGCACCGAGCCCTCCCCCCCCCCCCCGAGTCAAGTCCATCGTGCCTCCTCTTGCGCGTGCAGTGCACACCTTGCCGCATAGCAGTCTGCCACCCCATTTCTTGACCACGGTGTTGTCCACGCCGCCGTCGCTGACGACACTGGCGCCTTATGCAGTGCAGGTTGCTTTTCAATTCAGCTCGGTTGGGTCCTCGGTGCAGTATATAGGGACTTGAGAGGACGATGGGCATGCAGTTCCGTTTGTGCGATGCTGCAGTGTGGATGCTTGTGGCATGCATTTTACTCACTTGGTTCGCTGCCATCGTGCACTTGTGTGCACTTCCTTTGGTTTTTCATGATCTCGCTTGCAGTATGTTACTTGAAAAAAATGCCCAAACCTCAATGTTTGTTTGTTGTTACAATTTACCTTTATTATTTTTTATACTAAAAATTAAGCGCACAGCAGTTTGCTATTCATGTTCTTGCGGTTTGCCAATTTTTTGGAGGAGAGGTAAGAACATCAAAAAAAAGAAAAGAAATATGTGAATTCTGCTCATGTGCGATCAGTGTGTAGTGCTCCTGATGCAGTTTGGCAGGTCACCAAAGCAGTCAATAACACCGAGCATCATGTTTCCAGAGAAGTGTCTTTGGGACACGTCGTCTAATCCATGTGTAGTTACTTGGTCGACATTGCAGTGTGGTTTTTGATTTGAAGCAGTGCGTGTGATATGTTGTTTTTGATTTGGTCGACATTGCAGTGTGATTCACTTACTCCAAATGTGAAGGGCATGAAAATTAATGCGGTTCGCTTCTTGATGCAGTGTGATTCACTCACTCAATCCATACGGTCCACTCGTTTGGTATACGCTTATAGAAAAATGTTAAGTATGAAAAAGGTCAATAAAAAAGTCATGCGGTTCACTTTTGGTAGTGTCGCGGCCCGTTTACGCTAGTCTCGAGGTTTACATTTCGTAGTATTGCGGTTCGCCAACGCTCGACATGAAGTGCATTCCACCTCGTTTGGAAAAATTTACGTCCCACAAAAAAGAAATCATGCAGTGCACTTGTTGGTCTGATGAAGTGCAGTTTTTAGTCTGAAAAGCAGTGCGGTTTTCTGTCTGATACAGTACGGCCGGTTTACGGTAGTCTCGAGGTTCACTTTTTATAGTCTTACGGTTTACCAATACTCGACATGAAGTGCACTCCACCTCGTTTAGGAAAATTTACGTACCACAAAAAAGTAATGCGGTTCACTTCTTGATAGTGTTATGGCTCATTTACACCCGATGTGAAGTGCACTCTACTTTCTCGTTCTTGAAAAAATTATGTTTGAATAAAATAAACCATGCAGTTCTCTAGCACGTCTGATGCAGTGAAGTTTTTCGTCCGATGCAGTGCGGTTTTCAGTCGGATGAAGTACCCACGTCGATTTGGGTGTCGCGAAAAACAGAGTGTTCGCATTTCGGTAAATTTAAAACTGCTCTTAAACCGTAAGGAATTAGAGAGAGTCTTTTACATGAAAAGGTTGCGTCTCGTCGATATCTTTCCAACGGCATATCATTTGAATCATTCCGACCAGCGGTTTGTAAAAAATTTGCAAAAAACGGCCGCTGCCACTCGTCGTCCACCGCACGATTTTCAAAATTAACTTAACATCGTAAGGAATCTCAAAAACATTTCAACATGTGAAAGTTGCGCCTTGTCCATAGCTTTTCAACAATATATTACATGCCTCGTTTCGACAAACGGTTAAAAACTGGAGCGAAAACAGTACCAAAAATTTGAAAAAAATTGAAAAACACAATTCCGTGATTTAGTAAATTTAAAACTGCTCTTAAACCGTAACGAATTAGAGAAACATTTATATATAAAAAAGATGCGCCTTGACAATATCTATCCAACGGCGTATCATTTGCTTCATTCCGACAAGTGTTTTATAAAAAAACGCGAAAAAACGCTCGCTGCCACTCGTCATCCGCCGCACCATTTTTGAAACTGCTCTTAAACCGCGAGGAATCTCGGAAAGTGTTCAACATGGCGAAGTTGCGCCTAATCAATAGCTTTCCAACATATATTATATGTCTCGTTCCGATAAATGGTTAAAAAATTAGAGCGAAAACAATACCGAAAAAACACTGCACGCAGTTTTTTCTGACACGAAGTTCACTCGCGTGAGTACTGCAGCACACTTGGTTCAAACAATGACGTGCACTTGCATTAAGCGTGCAGTGCGGAAGTGTTATCAGAATAGTTATTCTGCTAATATTAGCAGAATAGACCGGCTGTATATATATATATATATATATATATATATATATATATAAAATTTATGGCAGTGGAATCATAGTAAGGTGGTGGCAAAGGGGCCCCACACCTTCACATGGCACGACCAAGGGGGTGGGCGCGCCACCTGGCCGTGAGAGGCTAGGTGCCCCCCCGGTGGTCCATGTTTGTTCCATAAATCCACAATATTCTAAAATCATTCTCCAAAATTCCCGTCCAATTCCAAGCACTTTTATTTCTGCACAAAATAACACTATGGTAGTTCTGCTAAAAATAGTGTCAGTCCGGCTTAGTTTCATTCAAATCATGCAACTTAGAGGCCAAAACGACAGCAAAAGTGTTTGAGAAGTAGATACATTTTGAGACGTATCACCACCATCTTGTAGCGATGTAATGCCATGCCTCGGACTGTTCCATCAAATCCGATCAAAACCGAGGATCAGCGGGAACCGTCACATCATCCTTAAGAGTAGTAGAAGCCAAAAGGACCTAAAGGACAACATGTCCAATAAATGAGGCATCACCAGCCACCACATGTCGGTCATGATGACCCCAGGCGGCAAGGGCCGCTTTATAGGGGCAGACCCTTAAATGGTCACACTAGACGACTCAATGAGTTCCTATTTGGGCAATTGAGGCTTCAAGATTGACCGTAAATCCTTCCCGTGGGAGGGGGCCGACTGGCTAGTGTTGATGATCGGGGGGCTGGAAGCGTGTTTGGTGTAACACCCTGGATTTTTCCCTTTTTCTTTTTCTTTTGATTTCCTTTGGATTTCTGCTTTGATTAGCTTTTCCGTGGCTCTATGATCCTAAAACTTGGGAAGATCATGTCTTCCTAGGTTTCATAGTGGCTTGTCATCCTCAAAATCATCCCAAGACCCTGTCATTTCTCATCCTAGCCCAAGTCTCAATAATCTTTTTATCCGGAATATGCCTTTTGTATTAAAGGAATAATTCTTTTTGTCATAGGTTGTGAAACAACCTATATTTCTGTCACTCCCAAAATTCCCAAATAATTCTCATAAATTTTTTGGGTCATATATTCCACAAATATGTCAAAATCCTTCCTTGGCATCATCAAAGATAATTCACAAATATTCCTTTTCTCATTCTGCCCTAAGTGGCTTGCTGAGAAGGAAGTGTCATTTATCTTTGCTTGATTGACCCCAAACTTTTTTGACACCTTTTCCTGTCCATATCATTTCCCCATGACAAAATTCAACTCAATTTGCCTAGTAAATATTTCTGAGCAATTTTTCAAACTTCCTGTCTGAGGGAAGCCCTTGTGAAGGAAGTACTAACTAGGGTAATCCAAATGAGTTGCAATTTTGCAAGGACCTTCTTATGATCAAATAATCACTCTCCTCAACATTTGAGCTCGTGTCATCACTCTATGTGAGCTCAGCATCAAATCTTGGTTTCTGGTCTGATTTTCAGGTTGTGAAGCAACTATAATTTACATTGCTTCATTATTGCTGAAAATTTACCACGACGTGCTCATACCCATATAAACTCTCTCCACCAAATTTGGACTCATTTCATCTAGCCATTTTCCCTGTGCATTTTTCCTAAGTTTCTGTCCAGATTGAAGCTCTGTGAAGCAAGTACCATTTTCGTATTTCCGAATGGCATGAACCTTCTACAGAAGCTTCATATCATCAAATAACTCATCTCCTCCAAACTTGAGCTCAATCTAATCTAGTATGTGAGTGCTACTTCATACTTTGTATTTATGTATAGTATGGTGCATTCTACAGCAAGTGCTCTTTTCATTCATCCAAATGAGCTGATTTTTGTCCAACATAGTGTTATTAGCTTGTGATCAACCCCAGACAAACCAGTTCCTCCATTCCCAAGCTTGTGTTCCCTCTACACGGCACAAGCAGGCTGTTGTTGCTATGTTTTGGATCCTCCTGCAAATCTCTTCTTTGCCTTGGACTGAGTTGGTTCTTCCTTTGAACTGAGGGTCGCAAGATTCATCTACTGGACATGATTTTCCCGGCGCGAGCGCACCGTGTGCACCACTTCACGCGGTGACTGCATGGCTGGCTTGCGCAATCTCACGCTCTGGCGAGTGGAGCCCCATGTCCCCGTCCGTTTCCTCTGTTTCTCGAGCCCTCGACGTGTCTAGTAGCTGCCCCGTGATCCCCTGCATCGTCATATGCCCTTTCCCTATCCTAGTTCGCCTTGGGCGCGTCGCAAACGCAATGCCCGTGCCGCTAGCTGTCCCTGTACTCCATTCTTGCCTAGCCAGAGCTCACCCGTGAGCTCCAGAGCCTTCTTAGTGGCTATATAAGCGTGCTCGAGGTCCCTCCGCAGCTCCCAGGCCTCTTCCCCGCCTCTCTAGCTGCGCCGGCCACCGTTGCAATTGGGCTGCTCCGAACCCCTCCACTCCTCCCGACCACACCATAGTCTTCACCCCTCTCCGGCGATCCTCCCCACCTCCTCGTATCGTTGCCGAACCGACCGGAGTCGTTGTCCCCAAGATCCGGCCGGCGCCTGTCCCCGTGTGGCATCGCCACTGCGGCCTCCCCGGGCACGCACGAGGCTCTAGACGGGCGCGGCGTGGCCGCCTGAGCCCGTCGATGGCCTCCGCCTGGCCGGAGCAGGCCGGCCCGTCACAGACAGCGCTCTCCCCTGCTCCATCCTCTGTTTCCATCGGGGGTAGGGAGAGGAGGAAGAAGATGACGCGCCGCCCCCCTGCCCACGGGGCCCGCATGTCGGCCTCTGGCCGTTGACCCAGCCCTGCCACGTCATGTAAGTGGAGACGCCTTTCACTGAAATACGTTTTCAGTTCCTGAAAGTGTATTCTCTTTCTACTACGGCTCTGAGTATGTTTTCTTCTCCAGAAAGTGTATATCACCGAAGGCGCTTTCTATTATTCATCCCAGGGACCTGTTTGTGGAGGAATATTTACAAATTGGTCCCTGATCTTCGAACTCTCGTATCTCCGCAATCGTAACTCTGTTTGAGGTGAATCAAAAGCTCACGTCTTCGTCTCGTCGAGCTCTATCTGTTAGTATCATTTTCACTAGGTGGTCCCACTGTGAAAATGACCTTTATAACCTTGCCCTTATCAGCCCCCTCCGAGAGTGAAGTGTCCGACGAATCATCTCGCGGCTTCACCGCACTTCTTCCCGGAGTATTCTTCATCCCCGCGCAAGCCACAATAGCCACTCGCATGATGTATTTGCAGTATTCATGGTTTATACTTAAATATTTAATAAATGTTTGCTTTTTTACCACTGATGTTGTTGTTTCAGTTATGCTTGTGGATCCTTGCTTATCATCATGTTATGTTATGCTGCACTCTATTAGTCGTATGATTGCTTGCTAGTAGTATTGTTCTCGTACTTCATGTTGGTATTCATGTCATGCTAGTGACAGTGATGTCATCTGATGCATGATTAGCGTCAGTTATGAAGAGTATATGTGATATGCATGATCATCGCTATGCCATGTTCATCTGCATCTAGTAGTCGAAGTGTTGCATTATTGTTGATGCTAATGATTCATATGCTTATGTTGCTCATCCACACTTACGTTAATATCATGCTCATGCGCATTATTGTTTCATCATGTTATTATGACTCGCATCTTTTGCATTCAAGTTTAACCGGACATTAATGAAACTTGAAACCTGTTGGCTGAGTCATAGTGCCATCGAATCGAGCTGACCAATGCAGCCACACTTGCCTTTATGGGAGGGTCCTAACTAGGCCTATTGTCATGCCTCTCGCTGGTGCCTCCAACTAGGGAAGGTTATATGCGTGTGCTAGCCTGATCAGGTAGGCCGGTATAAGCCTTGTGAGCCCAAGTTTGGTTATGTGCACATGTCCCTGTTTGGGACCGTTTTGTTTTGCCACAACGGTGGCCGTTGGGTGTCACGAGGTGACATCGGGGCCACCCATGACTTAACCCAAAGGGGAGTTGGTTGGAGTGGTCAGGAGAGTGTCATGGAAGTAGATCGGTTTTGTTGGAACGCCGTTGGTCCACCCGAATGGGAGCACGAGGCCTTGGGTTCCGTAGTGTGGGTACAGTGCGCTAACCTCTATAGAGTGTTTAATCTATCGATAACCGTGCCCGCTAATACGTCTCCAACGTATCTATAATTTTTGATTGCTCCATGCTATATTATCTACTGTTTTGGACATTATTGGTCTTTATTATCCACTTTTATATTATTTTTGGGACTAACCTATTAACCGGAGGCCCGGCCAATTCTTTGTTTTTGCCTATTTCAGAGTTTCGCAGAAAAGGAATATCAAAGCAGTTCCAAACGGAATGAAACCTTGAGGAACGTGATTTTTAGGAAGAATATGATCCAGAGACTTGGACCCTACGTCGAGAAACAAAGGAGGCCACGAGGTGAGGCGCGCCCTCCACCCTCGTGGGCTCCTGTTACTCCACCGACGTACTCCTTCCTCCTATATATACCTCACGCACCCCAAGCGATCGACACGGAGCCAAAAACCTAATTCCACCGCCACAACCTTACAGACTCCACGAGATCCCATCTTGGGGCCTGTTCTGGAGCTCTGCCGGAGGGGGCATCCATCACGGAGGGCTTCTACGTCAACACCATAGCCTCTCCTATGAAGTGTGAGTAGTTTACCTCAGACCTTCGAGTCCATAGTTAGTAGCTAGATGGCTTCTTTTCTCTTTTTTGGATCTCAGTACAATGTTCTCCCCTTCTCTCGTGGAGATATATTCGATATAATCTTCTTTTTGCGGTGTGTTTGTTGAGACCGATGAATTGTGGGTTTATGATCAAGATTATCTATAAACAATATTTGAATCTTCTCTGAATTCTTTTATGTATGATTGTTTATCTTTGCAAGTCGTTTTTGGATCTCAATACAATGTTCTCCCCTTCTTTCATTAATATAGAGACTTTGGGCTATGGTTAGCTCAGCAACAACCAAGAATCCCCAAGGGACCCCAACTCCAGAAAATAAGCTTGAAAGAAAGCCCTTTTTATTTGAATGGTTTCGAGGAGACAATACCCTTTTTCCTTGAACATTCAACAAAAGTTGAATCAAGGAATAATAATTTAACCGTAATGCTGATTACATGGTAGCAAGCATAGCATCTATAAAGAATACATAGTTAATTGAGAGCATTGACTACAAGATTATAAGGACATTCTACAAAACTTAAAATAATCAAATCATGCTGATAATAGCCTACACATCCTTCCTTGTGTTTGTGGTACAATAGCTCTTGAACACGGGCTGCAGTAACAAACATATGGTTCAAACGGATGCTAGTCACACATTTGTTTTTGTTTACGATCTCGGCTTTGGACTATTAAGCAGAGCCTGCAATGCACAATGTGAGTTAATCTAGGCAGAATACCACGAATAAACTACAAATTGATGCACTTAATATTTGCCAAGCATAGAAAATTGTGACATATATGTGAATTTCAAGGACATGAAGCCACGCTGCTAGAGGCCCATACAAGACATACATGGCACTTCTATTCAGTTTTATATCTGCATGTTTAAGGAGACATAATCTGAGTCATAAACATGTGGATCCAATAAATGAAATCAATACTATGCCACAATCCTGTTCGACATCGATCCATTTGGCTATTATATTTAACGCATATATGTCTGCCAAATGACACATTAATCAAAATAATATTAAGGATGATACAAAATGGAGGTGGCTGCCTGTCTGAAAACGTAAGCAAGGGTGACTTGCTCATAGATCATTTTCTTCAGGATCACTTTTTCTAGCATACTTTCTTCGGTATCACTCAAGCATCATTAAAGAACTACATACCTAAGTAAGAGAAAATTGCAATGTTTTGTCAATATGAATAATGGTTACTTGCTCGTGCATCAGTAAAATAACAAAATAAAACCTCTGAAGAAGAACTATAAACCCTTCAAAAAAAGGACTAACTATAATATTTTACTGTTAGTCTGTGGTGCGGCGCCGGCCGACCATTCTGTTCCTCGAATCCCCTGTCGCCTACTTGTGCGTGGCCTTGTCGTGAATTTTCTGGTGCGAGATGAATCTGATCAAGCAAGCTGACGGCTCGTAAACTACGTACGTGTGTGTGTTTGCTACTTGCTATGTGACGCCCCAAGACCGGAGCTTCAGTTTCCTTCCAGGGTTTCCGAGTTTTGTCGTGTGATTTGTTTTGTTGTTGCATTTCATCATGTCTTTATTTGCATTGCATCGGCACTCGTTGATGTCATTGTTTTTAAAACTTGCATCCGCTCGTAGTTGCCGCTTCTCGCTTCTCTCCGTTGCGTCCGTTGACCTTTCTTGGACCAACCATTCTTTTGTTGCCGTAGTTTGACCCATCTTTGCGGTGCTTAGACCCTCTCGCGGCGTCCAAAACTCCCTTGACCCAAAACCGGATCGACGCTACCGTTGTGTCCGGATCATCCCTAACGTCTACAAAACATCTATGTTTTGTTAATTGGCCCCTAACTATTTTTTTCACGACCATTCGTTTTCAATCGGAGGGACGAAATAGCTAAACCAAAATCCCTTACTATATATATATCAGTCTAACCCTAGGCTATCCCATCCATTCCTCCCCTATCCAATCGCCGCCGCCACACTCCCCCCTCCCACCTCGGGATCTCCTCCCGATCCAAATTCTCTCAGACCAAGCCCCTTGTTTTGCGCCGCCGACCAACCACAGCTCGCATCCACCTCGTTTTCAGCCTTCCACCAACAGAGCAGCGCCCTCGTCCTCCTCCTCGAGGAGATGCTCCTCGCCTCGAGCACCAGTGCTCCAAGGTCGGCTTCCTGCTGCCCGTCGTTGCCGGGGCTCACCGGCACCTCCAGGTCACGCCGCCGGGCCTCCCTCGCGCCCTCTCTTCCTTTCCCTCTCTCTGTCTCACCTCCCTCTGTCTCTCTTCGTCAGGGACAGGAACCAGACGAGCCCGCGCGTCCTCCGCCTTGGATCCTGGGCATTCCCCTCCTGTTTGTGCCGCCGACGAGGTCCTTGACGACCCAGCCACCGCCGGCTTCTTCTCTGCTCAAGGAGCTCCGGCAGCCACGCACGACCGCGTCGATCGCCCTTGCCTCGCCATGGACGCCATGCTCTGCTCCGAGTCAACCGTCGCCGCCCTTCCTCGTCAGATCCGGTCGGGGCCCATCGGATCTCGCCGCCCCGCCACGTTCCTGGAGCCACGGAGTCCATTCGTCCTCTGCTTCGCCCTGGACCGCGCCAAGTCCCCGCCGGCCTCGCGTTGACCTCCTCGCATGCGGGCCGCGCCAGCCACTGTCGGCGACCTCCACCTCCCAGGGCCATGGCGACCTCACCGTCCGAGCCTCCTTCGCCGTCTCCCGCAAGTTCCAGGGCGCCGCTACTCTGGCTCGTCGTCGCCGGAGACTGCTGCAGCTCCGTCCCCGCCGCCGTTTGCCTCGCGCCGGAGTTGACCCAGCCGAGCGCCTCCTCTGCTGACCCGCGACCGCGAGCCCCCGTGCCTCCTCCTCGCGTATGCCCGGCCGCGCCACCGGAGTCCTGCAGGTCGCGCGCCGTCGCCCTCGCCTTCTCTCTTCTTCCCCGTTCTGCTTCTCTGAATCTCTCTCTTTCTGTTCTTCAGTATCGAGCAAGAGAACGCTCGCCCGTGCCCGTTGACTCCGTCGTCCCGCGCGTGGATCGCGACCACGCCAGCCCAGCATCGCCAAGGCCCAGCGCCCACCTCTGCCTCCCCTCCAACAGGCCGGCCTAGCGCCTCCGCCACCGAACCGGGCCAAGCCCATGGGTGAGGCCATCCCCAGCGCCCATCCGTTTTTTTTTCCTCCCATTGGGCCAGATCTCGGTTTAGACCCGTAGGTATTTTTTTCCTGCGTTGCGGATTTGCTATTTATCCTGTGATTTACCAGTTTTACAGAAAAACCCTCTTATATCATGCATTTAATAACTCACAATTGGTGCATCGGATTAAAATGTTTTATATATGAAAAATGCTCAGAAAATTGTGTAGATTAATAATATGCCACTTACATCCCATGTTAAAAATGTTTAACTTGCTGTCTATTTAAATTTGCTAATATGCCTTGCTAAAATGATTTATTTCATAACTAAATAACCGTAGCCCTGTTTTAAATAATTTATATATGTAAATGGGGTAGAAAAATGCGTAGTTTAACATGGTGTACTTACTTTGCATGTTTAACAACTCTAAAATTGTGTTTAGGGCAGAACAGTACCTAATCCATAAATATGCATATGGGGATTTCCTAATTGTTGTTTGTTATTTAGGCCTCATTTAAATTTGCCTAAATAGTTAGTTTACTTATGCCTCACCTCTTGCCATGTTTAACAACATTTAATATTGTTGAGTACCCTAACAGGGAGTGAACTAAATAATTGATGTGGTGTTTTGCATTTTGAGCTCCACTTAACTCAGTAGTTTTGTTTGTGCATATTGCCATGCCATGCTATTTAAACCGGACATGCATCATACTTGGTTGCGCATCATGCCATGTTTGTGCTTGTTGGTTTACCATGTTGTTTGCTTCTTTCCAAGTTGCTTCCCTCGTTAGCTTCGGTTTCGTTAGGAGTGGTGATGATTCATTCGACTTCGTCCGCTTTGACTTCTTCATGGACTCGTTCTTCTTCCTTGCGGGATTTCGTGCAAGATGACCATACCCTCGAAATCACTTCTATCTTTGCTTGCTAGATGCTCGCTCTTTTGCTATGCCTATGCTACGTTGCCTATCACTTGCTTATCATGCCTCCCATGTTGCCATGTCAAGCCCCTAACCATCCTTTCCTAGCAAACCGTTGTTTGGCTATGTTACCGCTTTGCTCAAATTTCTCTTATAGCGTTGTTAGTTGCGGTGAAGATGAAGTTTGTTCCTTGTTGGAACATGGAGATGTTGTTCCTGTTGGAACATGTTTACTTGTGGGGATATCACAATATATCTTATTTAATTAATGCATCTATATACTTGGCAAAGGGTGGAAGGCTCGGCCTTATGCCCAGTGTTTTGTTCCACTCTTGCCGCCCTAGTTTCCGTCATACCGTGTTATGTTCCGGATTTTGCGTCCCTAACGCGGTTGGGTGATTTATGGGACCCCTCGACAGCTTCGCTTTGAATAAGACTCCTCCAAAGAAGGCCCAACATTGGTTTTACCATTTGCCACCTAAGCCTTTTTCCCTTGGGTTCTGCAGACTCAAGGGTCATCTTTATTTTAACCCCGGACCGGTGCTCCTTCGAGTCTTTGGCCCAAACCGGCGATGTCCGGCTACCTGCGTCAGGTCTATGCCAACCCGACGTCTGGCTCATCCGGTGTGCCCCGAGACCGAGATATGTGCGGCTCCTATCGATTTGTCAAGACATCCGGCGGCTTTCTTGGTCTTGTTTTATTCTTTGTCGAAATGTCTTGTAGCCGGATTCCGAGACCGATCGAATCTTCCCGGGAGAAGGAATATCCTTCGTTGATCGCGAGAGCTTATCATGGGCTAAGTTGGGACACCCCTGCAGGTAATATCTTTCAAAGCCGCGTGCATGCTATGAGGCGGATGGGAATTTGTTAATGTCCGGTTGTAGAAAACCCAAGTTGACCTTAATTAAAATACAAGAATCAAGCGTGTGTAAGTGATGGTCTCTTCTCGTGAGTCCTGAAGTGAACACTTGTTGGAGTTATGTTTGGCGTAAGTAGTTTCGGGATCACTTCTTGATCGCTACTAGCTTCACGACCGTGCCTTGCTTCTCTTCTCGCTCTCTTTTGCGAATGTAGCCACCATATATGCTAGTCGCTTGTCGCAACTCCACCTCACTACTCTGTCCTACCTATAAGCTTAAATAGTCTTGATCTCATGGTGTGAGATTACGAGTCCCTGTGACTCACAGATACTTCAAAACCGGTTTGCAGTCTTGCCGAAACCGTGCAGGCGAGGCACCCGAGCTCAAGGAGGAGCTTGATGAAGATCTTGTTCATTGTGTTGTTTCGTTTGATTGATCAAGAGTGGAGCCCAGTTGGGGACGATCGGGGATCTGTGTAGCTTTTGGGGTAGTCTTCTTTTATTTTGGTTCGTAGTCGGACCTTGATTGTATCTGTATGATGTAATGCTTTACTCATGTATTGTGTGAAGTGGCGATTGTAAGCCAACTATGTATCTCTTTCCCTTATGTAATACATGGGTTGTGTGAAGATTACCTCACTTGCGACATTGCTTTCAATGCGGTTATGCCTCTAAGTCGTGCTTCGACACGTGGGAGATATAAGCCGCATCAAGGCGTTTAAGTTGGTAATCAGAGCCTTCCCCGACTTAGGAGCCCCCCCTACTTGATTGTTTGTTGGCGTTGTTGAGTCTAGAATGGAAAAATGTTTTGAGTCTTAGGATTATATATATCGGAGAGTAGGATTCTTTTTACTTCCCAGTCCCTTCGTCGCTCTGGTGAGGTATCCTGATGTAGAGTTTTGACTCTTCTCTCCTCAATTTTCACTAAAAAAAATTTTAGGATCACGTGGTTATCTTGGAATCGTTCCGATGGTTTTGTGACGAGAACATTGTTCTTGGTGCCTCCTGACATTTAGGGGTTGTGGCGGTGTCCCGGGAGTTGAGCTCCGAGGTGTTGTCGTCACAATTTTATCGTTGCGATTACGGAATACCGAGTTTTGCCGACATCGAAATCTCTTTTGTGCAGTTGTTGGTGAGATAACCCCGATAGCCCGATCGAGGCGAAAAGTGAGTATTGCCATGACTTGTATAACGGATGTTTTTGAAGGTCGAGGTAAACGATTTAGGAGTTTTCTTGGTTATGTGTTGAAGGATGGATACTATTTGGATCTAGGTATTGTTAGTTTGGGTGATATATTTTGTGTCCCTGTATCCCCAACACCGCATTGCATAACCGTAAAGTTTCGGAGTTTATAGGTGGGAATTCAAGTAGCTCCTAGAATATCTTTCAAGCGGATGCATGATATGGGATTGGGTAAATCTCTATCATATGTATTTGTTCCGCTTATTCTCGCAAGCCAAATCCTTTGTTTTTGTTCCGCTTTTGTGGTATTCAAGTTGCTTCAATGCCAAGTGTTGATTCCATACCTCATTCTAAATGGTGTTCTCATATTTCTATGTGAATACTAACCCTTCTTGATCACCGAGCTTGTCATGTCAATTCTTTTCTCAACCGCGTGCTTCTCTTCAAGTAAATCCGATCATTGCAACATTCGCAAGATCAACTCTAAGCTTTTTCTCAACGGTGTTCGTTTCATCCGACCCAAGTTGTTTTTGTTTTCCCACCCTCCCACCCCTTTTTCTTCAAGGACTCAGATTTCTTAATCAAGTATCCATTTTATTGAGTGAAGTTTCTTCATTCTTTTCCTTTAATGTTTTATCCGGTGATTTCTCATGAAGACGCTAAGGAAGCTTCAACCTTATCATTGTTCCATTCTAATTTTCTTCTCCTATGGATTTAGTTCAAGATTTCGTGTTGATCTTATCCCTTTTCCTCTTTTCACAATGCTTTCCCATTTTGATTGCACCAATTAATCATTCACCTCTCGCTATTCATTTGTTCCGGAGTGATGAAGATATCTCTGAAGATTCAAGTTTTCCATTCTCAATTCACTCAAGTTCTTTTGAGGATGCTATCTCATTCAAGCCATTTAATTCAATCGGTGCAATGTCTCTTTTCAAACAATCATTCAACAGTGGTTCTTTTGAGTGGGCCCTAACCCACAGGTCTTTTTCCAGGATCTTACCTGGCTCTTCTAAGTTATCCGGAGCGATTCTCAAATTTTTTCAAAGTGTGATGTAAGTATGGATTTCATCAGTCATATGGCTTTCTCCAAGATCTTTCAAATTCTTTTCATCTTGTGGTTCAACCTTTCTAATTTTCATTAGGAGTGTCTCAACAATTCATGGTGGTGTTTCTCATCGTCATTCTTCGATTTGAAGACCGAAGAAGAATTTCTCTTAAATCTTGTTCCATTCTCTTCAAGATTCATGGTTCTAGTTTGATGCCATCCTCTCATAATTGTTTTCAGTTGTAGAATTCTTTTCACCCATCCGGAGCATTTCATGAGTTGTTCCCATTTCTTTCCTCCGTTGGCCATCATGTCACAATTCCTCATTCTCGTGAGTAGCTATCGTTCTCCAAATCTCACCGGTGCATCGTCGAAATATCCTCTAATCAGTTCATGATCTCTTCGTTCTAATGTATCTAAATTACATCAAGCATCTTTATTCGCTTTTCTAATTCTTCACGGTGAATTGTGCCTTTGCTACTTTCATCTTCAATTCTTACGGTGGTTCGCTCAAGAGTTCTCTTCCTTCGTTATCATATAGATTCATTTATTCTCTCATAATCCTCTCTGGGTGGTTTGTTCAACATTCCTATTCCTTTATTATCGTATCAATTCATTCGTTCTTTCCGATTCCCTCTGGGTGAATTGTTGAATACCTTCTTAAGTTTGCGCTATATCTCTATCTGTAATCATTTTTCAACGAGAATAAGTAGTATGCCAAATCCGTTGCTTGTCATCAATCTAAATTGGTGAAGGATACGCATAACATAATTCTTGTTCTTGTTTCATCCAAGTGATTGATTCATTCTTAGGAGTTCGTAATGGTATCAATTTCTCAGTTCTAAGTTGTTCATCTTTTCTTTCCGGAGTTTGTTCATCATATCACATTCTCGGTCCGAGATGCTTCATCTTTTTCTTTCCGGAGTTCAAAGTTTTCTCGGTTATATCATCTCAAAGCTTCATCTTATCACTGCAAGGCTTCACCTTGTGTTTTCAACTTCTCTTTCTTTTATCATCTTTTTCTTCTAGGAGTTCTTCATGGAGGCTCTACATGATGGTTCGTCAAGGATTCTTTTCATTCTTAAATTGTTCTTCAAGATTTCTCGTGGAGTTAAGATCCGTCAAGCCTTACTTCAAAATAAACAAGGTGTTCCAACACATGTTTTGTTTTGAGGAGTTCAAGCATTCTTCATCTTGCATTTCAAAGTGCAATTCTTTCTACAATATCTTTTGAGGTGGTAAAGAGGTCCTTCTTGACAATTTCCATTCATGTTCCATGATTCACAAATTGTCAAGAATGAGGTATTTTAAATCCATCAATCTTTTCGTTGGAGTTATCTTGTGTCATATTTCACCTAAAGCTTTCCCTAAAGATTGTTGCTAATTATGGTGCTTATAAATGACCCAAGTTCTTCATTTGTCCTCTCGGTGAAATAAGTTTCTCGTCTCCTTGTTGATATCAATCCAATCAATTGTTTCCGTTGGTGGCGTAAGCTCACCTCATAATTTTGAGATGTTTCCATAAGCCCACTACAAGCTTATTCTTTTCGTTGTTGGTTTTCCAACAACTCCGTTATAACCTTCTTGGAAGGGTGTTTTCCAAGCTCATTTGTGGTAGAAGTTGTCATTTTCTTCTCCATTCTTTTATTCCAATGATCTATCTTCTATTCTTTCTTCCAGAGGCATTGTGGTGTTGCTCTTTTCATTCATCATCTCGAATTGTGAGGATCGTGTTCTTCTCTTGCTTATCCGCTTAACAGAGTGTTATGTCCTCTGCTCAAGTTCTTTCATATATCAAGTTTTTCCTCTCTTTTCAACCTAAGTGTCTTTGTCTAAATCTTTCTTACCCCTTGTGCCATTTTTCAATAGCTTGGAGGCGATGTGTTGTTTATTTCATCAAGTATCATCCCATCTTCTCAAGTTCATGTTCAATCCTTCCATTTACAATGGAGTGTCTTTGCCAAAATTATATCATTCTTATTCCTTCTCTATCTTGTTTTAACCGGAGGGTTCTGTCTATCATTCCTCTTCTAACCGGAGTCTCATCCAAGTGCTTTCATTTTGCCAAGCTCATATTCTTTATCTTCCATCTCCAACCGGAGTGTTGTCGTAATTGATCCTTATCATTCCTTGTACACCTCGTTTCTCTAGGAGCGCTTGCATGTACTTCTTGTCCATTGCAACCCTTTTTCTTATGTCTTTTAACTTACAAGGTTCTTGTAATGTTCCTTGTTCCTCTTTGTTAACTGAGTGTTTGCAATCTCGTCATCTTCATTGTATTTTTTCTTTCATTTTTGTCAACCTCTCAAGGTTCGTTGGTTTCACTCGTTTGTCAAAGAAGCAACTTGTTTTACCTCTTCCCTTCCTCTTCCGTTTCCCTCCGGTGCCATCCTAGATCTCGGGACGAGATCCTCTCGTAGTGGTGGAGTGTTGTGACGCCCCAAGACCGGAGCTTCAGTTTCCTTCCAGGGTTTCCGAGTTTTGTCGTGTGATTTGTTTTGTTGTTGCATTTCATCATGTCTTTATTTGCATTGCATCGGCACTCGTTGATGTCATTGTTTTTAAAACTTGCATCCGCTCGTAGTTGCCGCTTCTCGCTTCTCTCCGCTATCGTCAGTTGACCTTTCTTGGACCAACCATTCTTTTGTCATTGCCCGACCGTTTGACCCATCTTTGCACAAGGCTTAGACCCTCTCAAGGCGTCCAAAAACTCCCCTTGACCCAAACCGGACTGACGCTACCGTTGTGTCCGGATCATCCCCTAACGTCTACAAAACATCTCTGTTTTGTTAATTGGGCTCCCTAACTATTTTTTTTCACGACCATTCGTTTTCAATCGGAGGGACGAAATAGCCCCAAACCAAAATCCCTTACTATATATATATCAGTCTAACCCTAGGCTATCCCATCCATTCCTCCCCTATCCAATCGCCGCCGCCACACTCCCCCCTCCCACCTCGGGATCTCCTCCCGATCCAAATTCTCTCAGACCAAGCCCCTTGTTTTGCGCCACGACCAACCACGGCTCGCATCCACCTCGTTTTCAGCCTTCCACCAGCAGGCGGCGCCCTCGTCCTCCTCCTCGAGGAGATGCTCCTCGCCTCGAGCACCCAGTGCTCCAAGGTCGGCTTCCTGCTTGCCCGTCGTTCTTGGGGCTCACCGGCACCTCCAGTCACGCCGTCCGGGCCTCCTCCTCGCGCCCTCTCTTCCTTTCCTCTCTCTGTCTCACCTCCCTCTGTCTCTCTTCGTCGGGGGCAGGGAACGACGAGCCCGCTGGCGTCCTCCGCCTTGGATCCTGGGCATTCCCCTCCTGTTTGTGCCAAGCGAGGTCCTTGACGACCCAGCCACCGCCGGGCTTCTTCTTCTGCTCAAGGAGCTCGGCAGCCCACGCACGATCGCGTCGATCGCTTTGCCTCGCCATGGACGCCATGCTCGCTCGAGTCAACTGTCGCCGCTTCTTCCTCGTCGAGATCCGGTCGGGGCCCATCGGATCTCGCCGCCCGCCACGTTCACAGAGCCACTTGAGTCCATTAAGTCTCTGCCATACACCGCGCCAAGTCCCCGCCCGGCCTCGCGTTGACCTCCTCGCATGCGAGCGCGCCACCATCGGCGACCTCCACCTCCCGAGGCCATGGCGACCTCACCGTCAGAGCCTCGCCAGCCGTCTCCCGCAAGTTCGAGCGCCGCTACTACGGCTCGTTGCCGCCGGAGGCTGCTGCGACTCGCGTCCCGCCGCCCGTTTGCCTCATGGCCGGAGTTGACCAGTAGCGCCTCCTCTGGCGACCCATGATCATGAGCCCCGTGCCTCCTCCTCAGCGTATGCCGGCGCGCCACCGAGTCCTGCGGTCGCGCCGTCGCCTCGCCTTCTCTCTTCTTCCCGTTACGCTTTCTCGAATCTCTCTCTTCTTCAATTCTTGATGTCGAGCAAGAAAACGCTTCGCCGTGCCGTTGACTCCGTCGTCCCTTGGCGTGGATCGCGACCACGCCCGGACCAGATCGCCAAGGCCCAGCGCCCACCTCGCCTCCCCTCCAGCAGTAGGCCTAAGCGCCTCGCCGAACGGCAGGCCAAGCCCATGGGTGAGGCCATCCCAGCGCCCATCCGTTTTTCCTCCCATTGGGCGAGATCTCGGTTTAGACCAGAGGTATTTTTTTTCCGTTCTTGGATTTGCTATTTATCCTGTGATTTACCATTTACGAAAAACCCTCTTATATCATGCATTTAATAACTCACAATTGGTGCATCGGATTAAAATGTTTTATATATGAAAAATGCTCAGAAAATTATGTAGATTAATAATATGCCACTTTCATCCCATGTTAAAAATGTTTAACTTGCTGTCTATTTAAATTTGCTAATATGCCTTGCTAAAATGATTTATTTCATAACTAAATAACCGTAGTCTGCTTTTAAATAATTTATATATGTAAATGGGGTAGAAAATGCCTAGTTTAACATGGTGTACTTACTTTGCATGTTTAACAACTCTAAAATTGTGTTTAGGGCAGAACAGTACCTAATCCATAAATATGCATATGTGGATTTCCTGACTTGTTGTTTGTTATTTCCGGCCTCATTTAAATTTGCCTAAATAGTTAGTTTACTTATGCCTCACATCTTGCCATGTTTAACAACATTTAATATTGTTGAGTACCTAACCGGAGTGAACTAAATAATTGATGTGGTGTTTTGCATTTTGAGCTCCACTTAACCTGTAGTTTTGTTTGTGCATATTGCCATGCCATGCTATTTAAACCGGACATGCATCATACTTGGTTGCGCATCATGCCATGTTTGTGCTTGTTGGTTTACCATGTTGTTTGCTTCTTTCCAAGTTGCTTCCCTCGTTAGCTTCGGTTTCGTTAAAGTGGTGATGATTCATTCGACTTACGTCTGCTTTGACTTCTTCATGGACTCGTTCTTCTTCCTTATGCGGGATTTCGTGCAAGATGACCATACCCTCGAAATCACTTCTATCTTTGCTTGCTAGATGCTCGCTCTTTTGCTATGCCTATGCTACGTTGCCTATCACTTGCTTATCATGCCTCCCATGTTGCCATGTCAAGCCCCTAACCATCCTTTCCTAGCAAACCGTTGTTTGGCTATGTTACCGCTTTGCTTTCACCCTCTTATAGCGTTGTTAGTTGCAGGTGAAGATGAAGTTTGTTCCTTGTTGGAACATGGAGATGTTGTTCCCTGTTGGAACATACTTGTGGGGATATCACAATATATCTTATTTAATTAATGCATCTATATACTTGGCAAAGGGTGGAAGGCTCGGCCTTATGCCTGGTGTTTTGTTCCACTCTTGCCGCCCTAGTTTCCGTCATACGGTGTTATGTTCCCTGATTTTGCGTCCCTAACGCGGTTGGGTGATTTATGGGACCCCTTGACAGTTCGCTTTGAATAAGACTCCTCCAAAGAAGGCCCAACATTGGTTTTACCATTTGCCACCTAAGCCTTTTTTCCTTGGGTTCTGCAGACTCAAGGGTCATCTTTATTTTAACCCCGGACGGTGCTCCTTCGAGTCTGGCCCAAACCGAGCGATGTCCGGCGCCCCCTGCAATCGTGGTCTATGCCAACCCGACGTCTGCTCATCCGGTGTGCCACGAGACCGAGATATGTGCAGCTCCTATCAGATTTGTCGGCACATCCGGGCGGCTTCTTTGGTCTTGTTTTATTCTTTGTCGAAATGTCTTGTAGCCGGATTCCGAGGCGATCGAATCTTCCCGGGAGAAGGAATATCCTTCGTTGATCGCGAGAGCTTATCATGGGCTAAGTTGGGACACCCTGCAGGTAATATCTTTCAAAGCCGTGCGCATGATTTATGAGGCGATGGGAATTTGTTAATGTCCGGTTGTAGAAAACCCAAGTTGACCTTAATTAAAATACAAACAATCAAGCGTGTGTAAGTGATGGTCTCTTCTCGGAGTCCGGAAGTGAACACGATGTTGGAGTTATGTTTGGCGTAAGTAGTTTCGGGATCACTTCTTGATCGCTACTAGCTTCACGACCGTGCCTTGCTTCTCTTCTCGCTCTCTTTTGCGAATGTAGCCACCATATATGCTGAGTCGCTTTGTCGCAACTCCACCTCACTACTCTGTCCTACCTATAAGCTTAAATAGTCTTGATCTCATGGTGTGAGATTGCTGAGTCCCTGTGACTCACAGATACTTCCAAAACCAGTTTGCAGGTGCCGACGAAACCGTGCAGGCGAGGCACCCGAGCTCAAGGAGGAGCTTGATGAAGATCTTGTTCATTGTGTTGTTTCGTTTCAGTTGATCGAGTGGAGCCAGTTGGGACGATCGGGGATCTGTGTAGCTTTTGGGGTAGTCTTCTTTTATTTTGGTTCCGTAGTCGGACCTTGATTGTATCTGTATGATGTAATGCTTTACTCATGTATTGTGTGAAGTGGCGATTGTAAGCCAACTATGTATCTCTTTCCCTTATGTAATACATGGGTTGTGTGAAGATTACCTCACTTGCGACATTGCTTTCAATGCGGTTATGCCTCTAAGTCGTGCTTCGACACGTGGGAGATATAGCCGCATCGAGGGCGTTTTATGCTAGCACCTAGAGAAGGAATCGATCAAGTCATGTGCATGTGTTGTGTGTGCTGCAGCCACGGGAGAATGGTTAGAGGAAGATGAACGGGATGTACCATGTTGGATGGAGGGGACACTGACGCGACGGCCAGGCCTCGATGGATGACGCCGTTGTGCTGCCTGCCGTTGGAGGGTGCGACAGCTACTAAGACACGCGGTGCGTCCTGCACTCCTGCCGTTTAGGATGAGTCAGACTGTCAGCAAGGAGCACGTCCCCGAGGACAGCCACCTTGGCCTTGAGGTCGAACCACACGAGAAGGACGCCGTCGTCGTGGTCAACACCCATGTCCTTCTGAGGGTATCATCGGGAAGATGGAGGTGCAGTCGCTCGTCCCTCTCTGGGTTCTCGCCGCCAGCATGGCCTGTGGGGGTCTGGACTCTGGACGCGGTGGAAACGGACGCTTTACTACGGCGCTTCAAGGCCGGTTAAGGGCATGTACAATGGAGACATCACCCTACTGCTGCCTCACCTCCTCCACCTAGATAAATTAGAATGAAACTATGGTGTGTATCGCAATCACTCAACGGGGGCTAATTTCCTGATGTCATCATCATACTTTTTTCTCTCACTCACTTTTCAACATATGCAACCAGGACATAGAATCACCACGCTGTGGTCCTGGACAAGAGCTAGTTGGGCAGCTCACACTGCGTCGCTCTAGGGGCTGCCTCATTGCTTTTGTCAGGGAGGAACCAATCTCTTTTGCAGGAGTCTATTTCCCTCTCCAAGCAACACGTTCAGCGGATGTGGCAATCAGTAGGATGATGTGGTGCCCGGGGCACCGGTCCAGTGTGGCCCGTTGGCTATGCCCTAATCAACTCCAATCGCCCACACGCGGCATTCATGCATCTTTAATGCATCACTGAACACCCACCTGTCCATCTTTACCGTCCCTTTGCATGTCGCTCCTGCATCGGCCGGCGAGGCGCTCGTCGCTACTTGCGCCTCTAGCTTTCATCCTCTCGAGGACCTCGGCTCGACCTGCATCAGCTGCCAATGCGAGGTCCTCACCGCGTCGGTCTCTCGTACACTGGTACACGTGATTGATCGGATCGAGGCTCAATTTTCTCTCTCGCGAGAAGGACGATGTGGATTGGATGAGTGGAACAAGGTTTGTTCGGTGGGCTTCATGCAAGAGCGAGGGCCCAATTAACTACATGCCTTCAATTTTGTTGCGGGAGTAGCTGCCCAGTACTGTGGCGAGAAGTAGTGCTCAAGAGTTTGATTAGATGGCAAAAAACGCTTAGAACTGGAGATCCGTCGGCCAAGAATGTTAATGGCCCGAGATGGTTGGAAAAGTGCTCAGTTTTAATATATCTAAATAGTTCTAGTGCATCTGTTGCATGGCAATCCCTACTCACTCACATTGATATCTATTGATGGGCATCTCCATAGCCCGTATATACGCCTAGTTGATGTGAAACTATCTTCTCCCTTTTTTGTCTTCTCCACAACCACCATTCTATTCCACATATAGTGATATATCCATGGCTCACGCTCATGTATTGCGTGAAGATTGAAAAAGTTTGGGAATCTCAAAAGTATGAAACAATTGCTTGGCTTGTCATCGGGGTTGTGCATGATTTAAATACTTTGTGTGGTGAAGATAGAGCATAGACAGACTATATGATTTTGTAGGGATAGCTTTCTTTGGCCATTTTATTTTGAGAAGACATGATTGCTTTGTTAGTATGCTTGAAGTATTATTATTTTTATGTCAATATAAAACTTTTGTCTTGAATCTTTCGGATCTGAATATTCATACCACAATTAAGAAGAATTACATTAAAATTATGCCAAGTAGCACTCCGCATCAAAAATTCTGTTTTTATCATTTACCTACTCGAGGATGAGCAGAATTAAGCTTGGGGATGCCCGATACGTCTCCAACGTATCTATAATTTTTATTGCTCCATGCTATATTATCTACTGTTTTGGACATTATTGGGCTTTATTATCCACTTTTATATTATTTTTGGGACTAACCTACTAACCGAGGCCCAGTCCGAAATTGTTGTTTTTGCCTATTTGAGTTTCATTTGAAAAGGAATATCAAACGGAGTCCAAACGGAATGAAACCTTCGGGAACGTGATTTTTAGGAAGAATATGATCCAGGAGACTTGGACCCTACGTCAAGAAACAAAAGAGGAGGCCACGAGGTAGGGGGGCGCGCCCACCCCCTGGCGCGCCCTCCACCCTCGTGGGCCCTGTCATGGAATTGTCACGGCAGATGTCCTTAGTGTCAGGACTTAGTCGCGAGGCCAACGCATCTATGTGGTAGCTTGAGAGGGGTTGAGCGGAATCGAGAGACGAAACACAAGACAGGGATTTAGACGGGCCGGAAACAAAGATCCGGTAAAAACCCTACATGCTGTTTGAGGCTAGGTCTCATTATCATTACGAGGGAGTCGCCGTAAACCGGCTCTCCTCTTTGTGTCTAGCCCTAAGATTGTTTCTTCTTGCTTGTAGTTGATGTGAATCCTTCCAAAACTGATTTTGTTCATCCGGAAAAATTGCGGACCTCCCGAAACCTTAGCTAAGATCCCTCCAAGAACTCAACACCATCATGCGCAGGCCCCACGGTGGGCACCAACTGTCGTGGAATTGTCACGGCAGATGTCCTTAGTGTCAGGACTTAGTCGCGAGGCCAACACATCTATGTGGTAGCTTGAGAGGGGTTGAGCGGAATCGAGAGACGCAACACAAGGCGAGGATTTAGACAGCCGGGCCCCGGAAACATCATCCCAGAAAACCCTACATGTTGTCTGAGGCTAGGTCTCATTATCATTACGAGGGAGTCGCCGTAAAACGGTTCTCCTCTTTGTGTCTAGCCCTAAGATTGTTTCTTCTTGCTTGTAGCTTCTCCCTCTTTGGGGAGCCCTAACCCTCCTTATATATGTTGAAGAGGCGGGTCACATGTAGAGTCCAACTCGGACTTAAGACTTAACTATTCTAACTTATCGCCATGGGCTTCTTAACATCTTGGGCTTCATAACGTCTTGGGCTTCATAACCCCACGCAACCCGATTATCAATGTTTGCGGTTTAACATTGTCTGTCAGCTTAACATTGTTCACGGTTTAACATTGTCTGTCGGTTTAACATTGTCCGTCGGTTTAACATTGTTCTGCGGTTTACCACCGGCAGTTTATCGTCTGTCTTAGCCATCTGTCTTGACTCTCTGCCGGTTTACCACCAGCCGGTTTACCGTCTGTCTTAGCCATCTGTCTTGACTCTCTGCCGGTTTACCACCAGCCGGTTTACCAAGCCCCGGCCGGGTTATGACTCCGGCCGGGTCATACCGCGGGGTATATCCCCGACAGGCCCCCTGTTGCTCCACCGACGTACTCCTTCCTCCTATATATACCTACGTACCCCCCAAATGATCAGATACGGAGCCAAAAACCTAATTCCACCGCCGCAACCTTCTGTACCCACGAGATCCTATCTTGGGGCCTATTCCGGAGCTCCGCCGGAGGGGGCATCCATCACGGAGGGCTTCTACGTCAACACCATAGCCTCTCCAATGAGGTGTGAGCAGTTTACCTCAGACCTTCGAGTCCATAGTCAGTAGCTAGATGGCTTCTTTTCTCTCTTTTTTTATCTCAATACAATGTTCTCCCCCTCTCTCGTGGAGATCTATTCGATGTAATCTTCTTTTTGTGGTGTGTTTGTTGAGACCGATGAATTGTGGGTTTATGATCAATATTATCTATGAACAATATTTGAATCTTCTCTGAATTCTTTTATGTATGATTGGTCATCTTTGCAAGTCCCTTTGAATTATCAGTTTGGTTTGGCCTACTAGATTGATCTTTCTTGCAATGGGAGAAGTGCTTAGCTTTGGGTTCAATCTTGCGGTGTCCTTTCCCAAAGGATGAGGGGCAGCTAGGCACGTATTGTATTGTTGCCATCGAGGATAACAAGATGGGGTTTTTATCATATTGCATGAATTTATCCCTCTACATCATGTCATCTTGCTTAAGGCGTTACTCTGTTTTCATGAACTTAATACTCTAGATGCATCTTTGGATAGCGGTCGATGAGTGGAGTAATAGTAATAGATGCAGGTGAGTCGGTCTACTTGTCTCGGAAGTGATGCCTATATACATGATCATACCTAGATATTCTCATAACTATGCTCAACTCTGTCAATTGCTCAACAGTAATTCGTTCACCCACCGTAAAGTATTTATGCTCTTGAGAGAAGCCACTAGTGAAACCTATGGCCCCCGGGTCTATCTTCATCATAATCTTCCAACACTTAGTTATTTCCTTCGCTTTTTACTTTGCTTTTATTTTACATTGCATCTTTGTCACAAAAATACCAAAAATATTATCCTATCATATCTCATGCCGATCTCACTCTAAATAAGTGACCGTGAAGGGATTGACAACCCCTTATCGCGTTGGTTGCGAGGAGTTATTTGTTTTGTGTAGGTATGAGGGACTCGCGCGTAGCCTCCTATTGGATTGATACCTTGGTTCTCAAAAACTGAGGGAAATACTTATGCTACTTTGCTACATCACCCTTTCCTCTTCAGGGAAAAACCAACGCAGTGCTCAAGAGGTAGCACCCGCGGATAAGGGTCCAGTTCGTAGTAGGTCACACTATGGGTCAACACTAATAATAACCTCTATAATTACAACCCCAGTTCGATGATGAAAGAAGTGGTCGATCCTTATGTGATCGCGAGAGTATCACAGTGGTATCGAGGATAGCGAAGATTGCTGAGGTTTATGGTATTATGCGAGAATCAAGGGTAAAAACCAAGCTCCTTATGGTCATGTAATGATTACTACGGTATTGTTAATACCAAGCTTGATTTGATCCTGAGGTGATCGCGTTGTCGGGGTTCAAGAACGACACCTATGGGATCACGGGGAAACCCTACTACGGTTGGCGGGGCGTGGGGGTGTGCAAAGAGCGGGTTTAGAAGATCAACACGAGGGAATTTTATCCAGGTTCGGGCCGCAAACGATGCATAATACCCTAGTCCTGCTTTGGTGTATATTTGGTGTTCTTGAGCTCTTGAACTAGCTGCGGTGCATGCCTAGCCCAAAAAGTCCGAAACCTTCCTCAGTACGCCTCGGACCTCCTTTTATACGTCAAAGGGGTCGCCATAGTGGCACACGGGAGTTGGAAAGTATGTACAGTGTACAAGTCTATCCCTGATATCGTGGGACAGAACGCATTTAATGCGCCGCCGACGTGTCCTCTTGCTTTATCGGGGACGACAAGGAAGCTCGTCTCATCTGTCGCCGCCTCGCCACGCTTTGACGCGCGACCAAGCTGACGAGGCATGCAGCGCCACGCTGGCTGGCTGGCTGCTGCGTAGGTGCGGCGGCAGGGTCTTCACGAAGATCTGCATACCACCACGCAGGTGCTTGCCTGGTTGGCCTAGAAACTGCATGCTACCACGTAGGTGCGTGCCTAGTTGGCAGGCTGGCTACTGCGTCGGAACGGCCATGGGGCAGCGAAACCTTGGTAAGTGCGGGCCTGGCTGTGGCCCCGCAGATGTCCTCGGCAAGGGTCTTGCCGGGGTCTTGTGGGTGTCCTCGGCAAGGGTCTTGCCGGGGGCCATCGTCTTCTGGTTCTCATCTAGTCTTGCAGGCATCTGGTCTTCACAAAGATCTGCATGCCACCACGCAGGCGCCTCCCGAGCCTAGGTTCCAATGTTGTCGATGGAGTCAGAACTCTCAGGCTCATGGGTGGTGGTATTGCTGGTGTTGGATAAGTTGCCCCGGCAAGGCCTTTGCCGGGGCCACGCGGGCCACCCCGGCAAGGCTCTTGCCTGGGCAAGCCCACCTCGTCCCTTTGCCCTTCGCGCCCCTGGCTTGAGCGCTGCTTCAGTAGTCTTGTATTTTTGCTTCCTCTACCCTGCCAAGCGTGGCCACAGGCGTGGCTACAACTGCCCATGCACAAGTAAAGGGGTACACAAGGGCCCCTACTTTTGTACACCGACAGGAGCCCCCGGGCCTGGGCCACACATAAGCGCAGAGAATTGTTGGGCCAGGCCCAGAACGGTGCGCGGGCACGCGTGGCAGAGTTTTTAACTGCGGTAACTCTGTCGCTAGTTGTGCTTCCCCACGACCCGCGTTGAGTGCGTGACGTGGGGGTCATGCGCGGGATGACCGCAGCACGTTCGCGTCATCCCGTGGTGGATAGTAAAAAGGCGGCCCGCGTCTCCCTCATAAGAAAAGGGGGAAACTGTAGGGCCGCCGCTCATTTATTCCCCTCACCTCTCTCGACCTCGGAACCGCCATTCCACGTTTCCCACGACGCCCATCTTTTTCGTCACGTACGCCACATGCATGGCGCTGGGTAGGTGACGGACGTGCATGATACGGGAAGACGCGCCATGGTCGATACCCATGCGCCTTTTATTGGCGCGGGGAGGGCGGTCGATGACCTCACTCGTCGCCAACTTAATGAGCCAGATTTGAAAGGGCTCTTCAGAGGCGTAGAGCCGGTCTTCAGCCTTCCCTGCTTGGCTATAAAGAGGGAACTCAGGAAGAGAAGGGGAGGAACCCTCTCGTGCCTTTCCTTCGTCCCCATTCTCCATCCGCTGCCATGTCGAGAGGGCGTGGCCGCGGCCGTCCTTCTGCGGAGGCGACTAGGTCCTCCTCCCGCTAGAGAGCCACGACAGTAAAGGAAGAGCCAGATGCCCAAGGCGAAGGCCACGCTCGAGGCAGAGGCTCCGGACGGGGCTGCGGTTGGCGAGGCGGTCAAGGCAGAGGTGGGCGTGGAAGGGGGACACCCGCGTCGTCACCATCCCCCCCCCCCACCATCTCCTCCTGCTTCGTCGAGCGGCCATGTTGGGGACACGGCGCTGGAGTTCATCCTGCAGTTGTTGGAGCCGCCGCGAAGCCGCCATCACCTTCCCGAGGCGTTTGCGAGGGTGCTGGAGATCGACCAGCCGCCGAGGCTGAGGCTTCACATGAAGGGGTGTTGCAATGGCGACATGTGGGTGAACACAAGGTTCCACCGTCCCTCATGTAATGCTTCTTCATTGGGGTTCGAAAACCTTCGCACGTGCCTACTGCTTGATGAAGGGGCACGTTCTCCTCTTCAAATTAGTGGAGAGCAACATGCTCTCCGTCAAGGTCTTCGGGCGCTCGGGACACAGGCTAGGGTGCTGCATGGACAGCTCGACCGACGACGAGAGCTCCTCCTCGAGCGATGGCGACGGGGAGGGGGCCAGCGGGGAAGACGGCATGGACGGTTCCGACTAGGCGTCGGACGCCCCGTCCCTAGGAAATGCCGGTAGCAACACCATCTGCACCTGGCCTTCTCCCCGGCAGGATGATCTGCCGGGGGCGGGGTAGTTCTTGGCGGCGGCTCCTCGAGCCAGCTCCTTGAACTTCTCGGGGTTACTGCTTCTGGCGGTTGGTGCTAGAAGGCCGGAGAATACGAAGAAGGCGGGTGGTGGGCCATCAACTCGGAGTATGATGGCACCAACGCCTTCGTCTCGTATTGCCAGCCCGCTGCCTCATCTTTTGGCTTCTTCCTCGGCAACGTCATCACCAGCCCCCTCTTGGGCGGCCGCTGGGACACTCTCTTGGTGTCTTTTGCTGCTCGTACCTCGCCTAGGCACTCCTTTTGCCCTCCTGCTATCCCAATCTGCTTCCTGAGGAGAGGGACAAGAAAGGGATTACGGGCATCTTATCCTTTTTTGGATCTTAAGACTGCAGGCACTTGTCGAATTTAGACTTTGTAACCCCTTGCTCATGTTTACATTCCATAAGAATTGAACTTGTTTAATCAACGTATTAATGAAAAAGGGTGTTTGTCGGGTTCTTTTGTGCGTGAGCAAGGCCCACACCTAGGAGCGAGCCCTTGTTATTTTAAATAAACAACATCGCCCGGCAACGACCCTTGCCGTCCTCCCGCTTTATACCACAACTATACCCACACCTTTGGCGGGGAGCAGGGGTAAAGTAGGATCGGGCCTTTCGCTTGTTTCCCTTTCACCGCAACTACAACCAAATTCCGACCCGAAAGGGATTTGGGCATAGGAAGGAGGGAGCACGGTGGCATAGAAACGAACGAAGTTTCGTACGTTCAAGTTTCATATGGAAACGCATGGCGGGGGATAAAAAGCATATTTAAATTTGCAACCCCCGGCAACCTTGGCTTGCTGGGGTCGGCGATGCCGATCCGCCTTCTTTCCTCCCAACGGCTCTGCAGAAATGCATGTGCAGCCTACGAACCAAGAATGGACTAGAAGAGACAGAAAGACATGACTTGACCTCTATGCTAGGGGTTAGTTGCCGCCAAGCACTATCAACCCTAACAGAGAGAGAGAGAGAGAGAGAGAGAGAGAGAGAGAGAGACTCAACCTAGCATGCATGTTAAATTCTAGGGCGCCAGCGCTTCATTTATTTATCTGTTGCTCAGGGTCTGCGCCTGGTTTTGTACAAAGGGTTACATGCCTTGCCGGCAAGGCTTGTACAAAAAGTGGTCTGCCGGGGGGGGGGGGCGGCAACCGCGCCTTATGGGTAAAACTTGCAAAGATGTTCGATGTTCCAGGAGTTGATCAGTGGATTTCCATCTTCGATCTCCAGGCGGACTGCGCCAGGCCTGGTGACTCGTATTACCCGGTAAGGGCATTCCCACTTCAGCGTCAACTTGTTGGAATTCTTGGCGGATTGAACTTGCCGAAGAACAAGGTCGCCTTCCTCAAGGCTTCGGCCATGAACCCTGCGGCTATGTTAGCGGCGCAAGGCTTGCTGGTAGCGAGCAGCTCGCACAGCAGCCCAAAGACGATCTTCCTCAAGGAGCGTTGCATCATCTTGGCGCAACTGCTCTTTCTCAAGCTCATCATAAGCGAGAACTCCAGGTGACCCGTACATGAGTTCCGTGGGGAGAACTGCTTCTGCCCTGTATACCAGTGCAAAGGGTGTCTGGCCAGTGGCTCGATTTGGCATCGTCCTGATCGACCAAAGAACTGTTGGCAACTCATTAACCCTGCGCCTTCCGCACTTGTGTAGCATGTCAAAAGTCCTGGTCTTGAGGCCTCGTAACACCTTTGTGTTTGCCCTCTCAGCCTGGCCGTTACTTCTGGGATGAGCCACATAAGCAAAACAAACCTTGCCACCGAGGTCTTGTTTATACTGCATGAAGATGCGGCTCGTGAACTGCATGCCGTTGTCGGTGATGACTCTGTTCGGCACACCAAAACGGCAGACTAGCCCCTTGAAGAACTTGACGGTTGATTATGTTGTCACCTTTCTCACTGGTTCTAGTTCCGGCCACTTTGTGAACTTGTTGATCGCGACGTACAAGTACTCAAAGCCCCGGACTGCACGGGGAAAGGGGCCCAGTATGTCGAGCCCCTAGACCGAAAATGGCCAGGAAAGAGGGATTGTCTAAAGAGCTTGGGCCGGTTGATGAAGCTTCTTTGAATGGAACTGGCACACTTCACACTTGGTTACTAGGGCAGTTGCATCATGGAGAGTGGTGGGACAGAAGAAACCTTGCAGGAACGCTTTTCCGGCAAGGGCTCTTGACCCTATGTAGGAGCCACACATGCCTCCATGTATCTCTGCCAACAGCCCAGTCCGTCCTACCGAGGAATGCACTTCAATTTCACGTCGTTCGGTCTCCTTCTGTATAGGGCATCATCCACGAACTGGTACATGCTGGACCGACGGGCTATTTTCTCTACCTCTTCCTGCTCCTCAGGGAGCTCCCCTGTTTGGAGGAAACGGACGGTGTGTTGTGCCCATGCCAGAGCCTGGGGCTCAACAGCAAGGACTAAAGGCTCATCTTCGGTCGTAAGGGTAGCTGCCTCTACGGTCAGGGCTTGAGGCCCTGCCGGAGGTTGCTGCTATCCGGCAAGCTTGGGACACCCGGCAACGTCCTTGTCAGCGGCTCCTGGGAGCTCAATGGGAAAGTACTTGTCGGGGCCTGCCTTCCTTCGCTTGTTCTGTCCCGCTGATGGCTCAATGGATGGCCAAGTTAAATGAAGCACAAAACTACCTAGTTCCACATGCAACTTGAGGGCAGCGCATTTTGACAAGTCGTCGGCAATGCTGTTCTCTGCTCGGGGAACATGCTCCACTTGTAAACCATCAAAATGCTCCTCCAGCTTCCTCACTTCATCCACATAAGCCTCCATCAACGGGCTCTGGTAATCCTTGTTAACCTGCTTAACGACGAGCTGCGAATCAGCTCTGATGACGAGCTTCCTGATTCCGAGGTTTACCGCGATCCTGAGACCGGCAAGCAATCCCTCGTACTCCACCGTGTTGTTCTTTGCTTTTCCCGAGGAAAATGCATCTGGACCACGTACTTGAGGCGCTCTCCGGTGGGCGCGACGAGCAGCACGCCGGCACTAGCACCTTGCAGTGAGAAAGCCCCATCAAAGTATATAATCCAATCGCGGCACATCTCCTTGCTGGGAAGGGTGGTCTCTTGAATCTCCTCATCGGGCGTTGAGGTCCATTTTGCTATGAACTCTGCCAAGGTTCGGCTCTTGATTGTTGAAGTACTTTCAAACTTGAGGCCAAAGCTCGAAATTTCCAATGCCCATTCCACAATCCTCCCAGTCGCATCCAGGTTGTGCAAGATTCATTGCAAGGGGAGACGGTTGACGACGGTGATCTCATGTGCTTGGAAATAGTGACGCAGATTTCTCGAGGCCATAAGGAGGCCGAAAAGTAGCTTCTGCATCCCGGAATATCTTGATCTAGCCCCTGCAAGAGGGAACTGGCGAAATAAACCGGGTGTTGCACCACCTTCTTCTTATGTTCAACTTCGCCCATCTGCGCAGACTCTGTCTTGCCAGGATCGGGCCTTCTTAGGGTTCCGCCTTGCGGCGTCGAGCCACCGGGAGAGCCCCGGCCCACCATCTAACTACTCCGCTGCTACTACTGCTTCTTCCTCAAGTTCCCTCTATGCTACTAGAGCAGCACTAACCACTTGATTCGTTGCCGCTAGATATAGCAGCAACGGCTCTTCTGGTTTAGGTGCGACTAGTATTGGCATGGAGGAGAGGTACTTCTTAAAATCATGTAGCGCTGCCTCTGCCTCCGGAGTCCATTTCATTGGACCTGCCTTTTTCAAAACATTGAAAAAGGGGAGGGTGTGCACAGCAGATTTGGAGATGAACCTACTTAGGGCAGCAATGCAGCCGGCGAGCCTACGGACGTCCTTGACCCATCTCGGCGCCTCAATCTGCTCAATCGCCTTGATCTTGTCGGGATTGGCTTCGATCCCGCGTTGAGACACAAAGAACCCAAGAAGTTTGCTAGATGGGATACCAAACACACACTTCTCTGGGTTGAGCTTGAGGTTGATCTTGTGCAGATTTGTGAATGTTTCTTCCAGATCCTGCACGAGTGTAGCCTTGTCCTTGGTTTTGACCACTATATCATCCATGTAAGCTTCCATATTTCTATGCAGCTGGGGCTCAAAACAAATTTTCGGGCAAACATCGAACCAGTACTTTTCAACCCGAAAGGCATTCGTACAAAACAGTACGTATCACATGGGGTGATGAACGCGGTCTTTTCTTCATCTTCCTTCATCATGAAGATCTGATGGTATCCTGAGTAGGTGTCGAGGAATGATAGCAGGTCACACCCGGAAGTGGAGTCCACAATCTGGTTGATGCGTGGCAGAGGGAAAGGATCCTTTTGACAAACCTTATTGATATCTGTGTAATCAATACACAGCCTCACTTCCCATTTGCCTTACACACCACCACCAGATTGGCCAACCACGTGGGGTGGAGCACTCCTCTGACCAAACCTGCCGCCTCCAACTTCCTGATCTCTTCGATGATGAACTCTTGCCGCTCCAAAGCTTGCTTCCTGACCTTCTGCTTGACGGGTCACAAGATGAGGACAGATGCAAGATGGTGCTCAATCACCTCCCTGGGAACGCCGGGGATGTCGGATGCTTGCCACGCAAACACGTCGACATTCACCCGCAGGAAGGCGACGGGCGCACTTTCCTATTTGCTGTCAAGGGTGGAGCTTATAGTAAAAGCCCCACCCGTGTCGTCCTCCTTGACGGGCACCTTCTTGGTCTCTGGTGGTGCTGCCTTGGATTTCTTGCTCTTGCCGGTGGAGCTCTCTGGCACGTCCTCGACGGGAGCGCTGCACTCCGAAGAGGCGCGCTTGCCGGAGTGGGTGCAGGAGGTCTTACCGGAAGAGGTCTTGTCGATCTTCTTCCCTCCCAGGGTGATCCTCGGTGTCAAAAATGATAGGTGCGCTAGACCACTTCGGTGGCTTCTGGGCGTCCAACGATGGCTCTGCCGCAGTGACCTCACACGCCCACTGCTTCAGCTGGCGGTGAGAGGTATGCAACGAGGCGCCACCGTCGACGCACAGGGCCTCCATAGCCTTCTGGAACTCGTGCTCGCCGGACTCGTCATCCTCACCATGATCATCATCCTCCTCCTTCTTGTCACGGCCCTGAGCGGGCCTCTCTTGTTGATTATCCTTGCCGCTGCGACCTCCTTGGCTGCCATGCTTCTTGTCGGACCCCTCAGCACCATCTTGTCCCTTCTCCTTGTCCTGCCTCTCATATTCGGCTTTCTGTTTCTCCGCAAGTAGCTCAAGCTGTCAGCAGTTCTGGAGGTCGTGGCCCTTGGTGCGATGAATCTTGCAATACTGCTTGTCAGAACCTCCTGGCTCGTCGGCAGCCGCCAAGGCCCAACAGGCGGTGCACCCGACAACTTCCTTGCCGGGGTCGTCAGCCTTGGCCTTCTTGGCGGCGTCGGGGTCGCCGGATCCCTCAACGGCAAGCACGGTCTTGCCCTTATGCTTCCTATTGCAGCGTTGACCCTTCTTTGCGGGGTGGTGGCGTCTTCGTCTGTGGAGTCGGTTTCCGTCGGCATCTTCGCCAGGGTACTTCCTTCCTTCTTCAGCCCGAGCACATTTGTCAGCTAGAACATAAAGCTCCGCTACATCCTTGACCTTGTTCATCGCCAGCTCTTCGCGCATCTTGCGGTTGCGCACATTCTGATGGAATGCACTGATGACAGCGGCGGGGTGAACATCTGGGATGTTGTACTGCACACGACCGAACCTTTGTATGTACTTGCGTAGGGACTCGCCGTCCTTCTGGGGGATGACATGCAAATCGCTTGCCTGGCCAGGAGCTTGGTGGCCTCCGGTAAAGGTGCCAACAAACTCGTAGCACAGATCCGACCAAGAAGAGATGGAATCCACTGGTAGGTGCATTAACCATGACATGACTTTGGGCTTAAGTGCCAATGGAAAGGAGTTGGCAAGCACCTTGTCGTCACGAGCCCCGGCGGCTTGCATCACGATGGTGTGGATGCTGAGGAACTCCGACGGGTGAGTCTTGTCATTGTACTTCTCCCCGACATCAGGTTTGAACATGCGGTGGGAGGGCCACTGGAACTGCCGCAGCTCACGGGTAAAGGTCGGACAACCCACCTCGTAAGGCAGGTCGCCGGAACCCCCCGGCGTTGGGTGGTCCATAGTGGGCCCCACACGCCTATCTGACTGATGGCGCGCTTCCCGCCGCCGCTCAATGGTAGTCCGAGCATCCTCCTGAGCTCGCTCTCGAAGAATTTGACGTTGGTCTCAGCGGGCCCGCGGGTCAGACGACGCTGTGGAAATGTTGTCACAAGCGTCGCCCCGACGAGCCGGCGGCTGTTGTTGCTGGCGTGGGGGAGGGGAGTGCACCGTGGTCGCAGCACCCCTAGTCCTCTCTTCTTCGGCATGCACCGGCTCTACCGAGCGCCAGCATGAGGGTCCCGCTAGCTGCGGTTCATCTTTGTTGGTGAAGCTGATGAGGCTCCGGATGGTGGCTCTCCACTCGTCGAGCTTCTCCATGGCGGGAGGAAAGTCGAGTAGCAGTTGCACGCGCGCCAACGCTTCTGCTGGCGTGGGTGGTGGAGAAAGCTGTGTGGACCGTGACGCACTCCGACTTCTAACCATGTTAGAAGGAGCTCCATCACGGTCTCGCGGCCGCGCGCCACTTCCGCCAGCATCCAGGTGCGCACGTCAGCCCGGTGTGTCCTGGGAGTGACGCAAAGGGCTCTTCCCGCGGTGGCGCCCGGGGGCACAGACGTCGTGGCATTGCTCAACGCGCGCGGCCTAGTAAGGCCGTCATGCAGGCGCCGGCTGGGGCGTCATAGAGGTCGCCGCGCCGCCTGTGGGTCGTGGTCTCGGATCCGAACAACGTCGCTCGCCCCCAGATCCAGCGGCGTATGGCTCGTCGTCTCGGATCCGAACAACGCCGCTCGCCTGGCTCCGATTGCCAGAGTGTCGTGGATGCTCGCGGGCCATGCCTCCGGCGCCATCCGTGGCCACCCCATTGCCTGCCCGCGCTGGTGCCGACGGGCCTGCTCCGGTCGACCCGATTGCTATGATCCCCTTCTTCTTGGGGGCCATCGCGATGATGAAGTCGATGCACTAACTTCTAAACCAGATTTTTCACGGCTTGCGCCCCCTACCTGGTGCTCCAAGGATGTCGGGGTTCAAGAATGACACCTATGGGATCACGGGGAATCCCTACTACGGTTGGCGGGGCGCGGGGCTGTGCAAAGTGCGGGTTTAGAAGATCAACACGGGGGAATTTTATCCAGGTTCGGGCCGCAAACGATGCGTAATACCCTATTCCTGATTTGGTGTATATTTGCTGTTCTTGAGCTCTTGAACTAGCTGCGGTGCATGCCTAGCCCAGAAAGTCCAAATCCTTCCTCAGTACGCCTCGGGCCTCCTTTTATACGTCAAAGGGGTCGTCACAGTGGCACACAGGAGGTGGAAAGTATGTACAGTGTACAAGTCTGTCCCTGACATCGTGGGACAAAACACATTTAATGTGCCGCTGACGTGTCCTCTTGCTTATCGGGGACGGCAAGGAAGCTCGTCTCGTCTGTTGCCGCCTCACCTCGCTTCGACGCGCGTCCAAGCTGACAAGGCATGCAGCACCACGCTGGCTGGCTGCTGCGGTGGTAGGGTCTTCACGAAGATTTGCATACCACCACGTAGGTGGTTGCCTGGTTGGCCTAGAAGCTGCATGATGCCACGTAGGTGTGTGCCTAGTTGGCAGGCTGGCTACTGCGTCGGAACGGCCATGGGGCAGCGAAACCTTTGTAAGTGCGGGCCTGGCTGTGGCCCCGCAGATGTCCCCAGCAAGGGTCTTGCCAGGGTCTTGTGGGCGTCCCCAGCAAGGGTCTTCCCGGTGGACTTCGTCTTCTGGTTCTCATCTAGTCTTGCAGGCCTCTGGTCTTCACAAAGATCTACATGCCACCATGCAGGCGCCTCCCGAGCCTTGGTTCCAATGTTGTCGATGGAGTCGGAACTCTCAGGCTCATGGGTGGCAGTCTTGCTGGTGTTGGATAAGTTGCCCCAGCAAGGCCCTTGCCGGGGCAAGCCCACCTCTTCCCTTTGCTCTTCGTGCCCCTGGCTTGAGCGCTGCTTTAGTAGTCTTGTATTGTTTCTTCATCTGCCCCGCCAAGCGTGGCCATAGGCATGGCTACAACTGCCTGTCCACAAGTAAAGGGGTACAGAAGGGCCCCTACTTTTGTACACCGACACGTGTGATGACCATGATGGTAAGTGATACATGTGGTAGTTACGAGGTAACCCCGAACAAAGTAAGTTGGTGCATGATATTGTTAACATGTTGCATACTAGTATCATCATATGTTCATGCCGTGCTCATCTGATATTGTTCTAGTGCTATTTTGTTCACCATGTCCATGTCATGTGTTCTGATAGTATCATGTTCAACATTGCTAAGTAACCTGTAAATGTCATGTTGTTGTTTGTCTTGATTGCTGTGAGCTTGCAAGTGCATTCAATGTACTGACCTGGTGTGTCATGCCAGTTTGCAGGTCATGCCTTGTCTGCTTGCTTGTTTGCCGAGGATCTTTAGTTTGGGAGCTAGGATAAACGTTCCAGCCATAGTCCCCGCGGAGTGGAGTCCATGACTGTCGTCGCTGTTCTGCTGCTAGTAGTTATTCCGCTGCTTCGAGTTGTTCTGCTCCTTGCATAGAGCAACCTTGGCAGGCGTAGCGTCATCATGCCGTTGTAATCCCCTTGTACCCATATCGATTGTAATAAAGAGCTGATTTTTTCTATGCCAGCAGTGTCGTATTCCAGAAGACTTACCTCGATCTCTGGGTTGGAATACAGGTCGTTCCGGTCTCTCTGAGCCGGGGTGTCACAACGGTTGGTATCAGAGCCAGGTCTGGTTGTAGGACGTCCTAGTCCGCGCGAGCATTAGAAAACGGTAGTATAGGGTCCAGTTGTTTTTTGTTTGTGGTTGCTACATTCGGTTGTTGCATTTGTTTGCCACATAGCATGCATATAGACTTATTTGGTCGCTAACGATCTATCTTGTGAGTGTAGGTGGTTTCGATCCACTACCTGCACCCTCCTCCTTTGCATCCCTGCTTTTCGGTGTTCGACGTCGTCTCTGTCCCAATGGAGAGATGCCATGGTACCAAGTGTTCCAGACACCATTTGCAGGAGTTATGCTCAGGTACCACGTCAATATCTTTCTGCCATCCACCCATATCGTTTCGGTGATAGACTTGTCTCTATCCCGAATCATGCCCTTCAACTCGCCACTTTGGTAACCCTTACTGATCTTTGCTATCAGAAAAGGGCAAAGCCAGCAAGCCCAATTTTCCACCACTATTCTACCCTATCATCCTATTCTTTGGACGTGTACGGTTTCCCTTCAGTCCACTTGATGATAATGTGGTCGTGACTGCTACTTCTTGAGATGCGTTGGTTTTTCCCTTGAAGAGGAAAGGGTGATGTAGCAAAGTAGAGTAAGTATTTCCCTCAGGTTTGAGAACCAAGGTATCAATCCAGTAGGAGACAACGCACGAGTCACCGAATACCTACACAAACAATAAAGCAACTTGCACCCAACGCGATAAAGGGGTTGTCAATCCCTTCAGGTTACTTGCAAAGGTGAGATCTGATAGAGATAGATAAACGGTAATGTAAATATTTTTGGTACTTTTGGTTTATAGATTGGAAAGTCAAAGATTGCAAACAGAGTAAATAGGAGACTAATATTGTAGATCGGAAACTTATATGATGGAAAATAGACCCAGGGGCCATAGGTTTCACCAGAGGCTTCTCTCAAGATAGAAAATATTACGCGTGAACAAATAAATGTCAAGCAATTGATAGAAGAGCGCATAATTATGACGATATCTAAGGCAATGATCATGAATATAGGCATCACATCTGTGTCAAGTAGACCGAAACGATTCTGCATCTACTACTATTACTCCACACATCAACCGCTATCCAGCATTCATCTAGAGTATTAAGTTCATAAAGAACGGAGTAATGCATTAGGCAAGATGACATGATGTAGAGGAATTACCTCAAACAATATGATGAAAACCCCATCTTTTTATCCTCGATGGCAACAGTACAATACGTGCCTTGCTGCCCCTACTGTCACTGGGAAAGGACACCACAAGATTGAACCCAAAGCTAAGCACTTCTCCCATTGCAAGAAAAACCAATCTAGTTGGCCAAACCAAACCGATAGTTCGAAGAGAATAACAAACATATCAAATCATGCATATAAGAATTCGGAAGAGATTCAAATAATATTCATAGATAAGCTGATCATAAATCCACAATTCACGGGATCTCGGCAAACACACCGCAAAAAAGTATCACGTCAAATAGATCTCCAAGAACATCGAGGAGAACATGGTATTGAGAATCAAAGAGAGAGAAGAAGCCATCTAGCTACTAGCTATGGACCCGTAGGTCTGTGGTAAACTACTCACGCTTCATTGGAAGGGCAATGGTGTTGATGTAGAAGCCCTCCGTGATCGAATTCCCCTCCGGCATGACGCCGGAAAAGGCCCCTAGATGGGACCTCATGGGTACAGAAGGTTGCGGCGGTGGAAAAGTGTTTTTGTGGCTCCCCCTATTAGTCTTGGGATATATGGGAATATATAGGCGGAAGAAATAGGTCGGTGGATTCACGAGTGGACCACAAGGGTGGGGGCGTCCTACCCCCCTGGGCGTGCCCTCCGTCCTTGTGGACGCCTCGTGGCTTCCCCGACTTGTACTCCAAGTCCTCTGGATGTCTTCTGGTCCAAGAAAAATCATCACGAAAGTTTTATTCCGTTTGGTATTCCTTTTCTGCGAAACTCAAAAACAGGGAAAACAGGAATTGGCACTGGACTCTAGGTTAATAGGTTAGTCCCAAAAATAATATAAAACAGCATAATAATGCATATAAAACATCCAAAACAGATAATATAATAGCATGGAACAATAAAAAATTATAGATGCGTTGGAGACTTATAAAGCATCCCCAAGCTTAATTCCTGCTCGTCCTCGAGTAGGTAAATGATAAAAACAGAATTTTTTATGTGGAATGCTAGCTAACATATTTATCCATGTAATTTATTTATTGTGGCATGAATGTTTAGATCCGTACGATTCAAAACAAAAGATTAATATTGACATAAAAACAATAATACTTCAAGCATACTAACAAGGCAATTATGTCTTCTCAAAATAACATGGCCAAAGAAAGCTTATCCCTACAAAATCATATAGTCTGGCTATACTCCCTCTTCATCACATGAAATATTTAAATCATGCACAACCCCCGATGACAAGCCAAGCAATTGTTTCATACTTTTGATGTTCTCAAACTTTTTCAACTTTCACGCAATACATGAGCGTGAGCCATGGACATAGCGCTATAGGTGGAATAGAAGGTGGTTGTGGAGAAGACAAAAAGAAGGAGATAGTCTCACATCAACTAGGCGTATCAACGAGCTATGGAGATGCCCATCAATAGGTATCAATGTGAGTGAGTAGGGATTGCCATGCAATGGATGCACTGGAGCTATAAGTTTATGAAAGCTCAAAAAAGAAAGTAAGTGGGTGTGCATCCAACTCGCTTGCTCACGAAGACCAAGGGCAATTTGAGGAAGCACATCACTGGAATATACAAGCAAAGTACTATAATGAAAATTCCCACTAGTATATGAAAGTGACAACATAGGAGACTCTCTATCATGAAGACCATGGTGCTACTTTGAAGCACAAGTGTGGTAAAAGGATAGTAGCATTGCCCCTTCTCTCTTTTCTCTCATTTTTTTATTTGAGCCTTCTCTCATTTTTTGGCCTCTTGTTATTATTATTATTATTTTCGTCCGGAGTCTCATCCCGACTTGTGGGGGAATCATAGTCTCCATCATTCTTTCCTCACATGGGACAACGCTCTAATAATGAAGATCATCACACTTTTATTTACTTACAACTCAAGAATTAGAACAAAAGTTGACTCTATATGAATGCCTCCGGTGGTCTACCGGGATGTGCGATGAATCAAGAGTGACATGTATGAAAAAATTATGAATGGTGGCTTTGCCACAAATACAGTGTCAACTACATGATCATGCAAAGCAATATGACAATGATGGAGCGTGGCATAATAAACGGAACGGTGGAAAGTTGCACGACAATATATCTCGGAATAGCTATGGAAATTCCATAATAGGTAGCTATGGTGGCTGTTTTGAGGAAGGTATATTGTGGGTTTATGGTACCGACGAAAGTTGCACGGTACTAGAGAGGCTAGCAATGGTGGACGGGTGAGAGTGTGTATAGTCCATGGAGTCAACATTAGTCATAAAGAACTCACATACTTATTGCAAAAATCTATTAGTTATTGAAATGAAGTACTACGCGCATGCTCCTAGGGGTATAGATTGGTAGGAAAACACCATCGCTCGTCCCTGATCGCCACTCATAAGGAAGACATTCAATAAATAAATCATGCTCTGACTTCATCACATAATGGTTCACCATACGTGCATGCTATGGGAATCACAAACTTTAACACAAGTATTTCTCAAATTTACAATTACTTACTAGCATGACTCTAATATCACCATCTTCATATCTCAAAACAATCTTAAGGAGTCAAACTTCTCATAGTATTCAATGCACTTTATATGAAAGTTTTATTATACCCCTCTTGGATGCCTATCATATTAGGACTAAATTTATAACCAAAGAAAATTACCATGCTGTTTAGAGACTCACAAAATAATATAAGTGAATCATGAGAGTTCATCAATTTCTATAAAATAAAACCACCGCCGTGCTCTAAAAAGATATAAGTAAGTACTAGAGCAAAATTGTCTGGCTCAAAAGATATAAGTGAAGCAAAAAGAGTATTCTAATAAATCACGATTCATGTGTGTCTCTCTCAAAAGGTGTGTACAGCAAGGATGATTGTGGCAAACTAAAAAGCAAAGACTCAAATCATACAAGATGCTCCAAGCAAAACACATATCATGTGGTGAATAAAAATATATCCTCAAGTAAAGTTACCGATAGATTTAAGATTTAAAGAGGGATGCCTTCTGGGCATCCCCAAGCTTAGGCTCTTGGTTGTCCTTGAATATTACCTTGGGGTGCCTTGGGCATCCCCAAGCTTAGGCTCTTGCCACTCCTTATTCCATAGTCCATCAAATCCTTACCCAAAACTTGAAAACTTCACAACACAAAACTCAACAAAAAATCTCAAAACATCCGTTAGTATAAGAAAATAAATCACCACTTTTTGGTACTGACGTGAACTCATTCTTTATTTATATTGGTGTAATATATACTATATTCCAACTTTTCCATGGTTCATACCCCCCGGTACCAGCCATAGATTCATCAAAATAAGCAAACAACACAAACAAAACAGAATTTGTCAAAAACAGAACAGTCCGTAGTAATCTGGATATTTAGAATACTTCTGTAACTCCAAAAAATCTGAAAAATTAGGAAAACCTAAGAAATTTGTTTATTAATCTTCTGAAAAAGAATCAGTATTTTATCAAGCTTCTTTTAAAAATGAGAATTGTTTTCCTGAGAGAAAAAGTTTCTATTTTTCAGGAAGATCAAATCAACTATCACTGTAAGGTATCCCAAAGGTCTTACTTGGCACAAACTGTAACTAAAACACAAAACCACATCCAACCACAGGCTAGATGAAATATTTATTGCAAAACAGAACCTAAAAAGCAAAAACAAAAATAAAATCGGGTTGTCTCCCAACAAGCGCTATTGTTTAACGCCATTAGCTAGGCATAAAACACAATTAGATCTAGGTATTGTCATTGACGGTGTCCTGGACTAGGGGATACTCACCACATTGTCTCTCGATCAGTTGGATTTGGCCGAGGATCCCCATGGCCGTATACTCATGGGCCAGTCCGGACAGTTGCCGCATACAAGGAAGATTCCACAAGACTTGGCGATCAAGACAAGGACTCCTCCCCCACCGGCGTATTCGGCTAGGACTCTTGTTATCCTAGCATCTAGTGCATTATATAAACCGAGGCCAGGCTAGTCGATAGAGATACAACAATCATACTATAGGCTAGCTTCTAGGGTTTAGCCTCTACGATCTCGTGGTAGATCAACTCTTGTAATACTCATATCATCAAGATCAATCAAGCGGGAAGTAGGGTATTACCTCCATAGAGAGGGCCTGAACCTGGGTAAACATCGTGTCCCCTGTCTCCTGTTACCATCCGCCTTAGACGCACAGTTCGGGACCCCCTACCTGAGATCCGCCGGTTTTGACATCGACATTGGTGCTTTCATTGAGAGTTCACGTGTGTTTGGCAAAAGGTCGATGGCTCGCTCACAGATCAATCTGCGACTTCAAAGATCTTCGTCACCAGCTCGACTGGTCACCTTGGTTCGACCAAGGACTACGCCCTACCTCCGATCGTCATGTTCGGATGAGGGCCTTCATCAACATCAACTCCGATCTCTATCAAGATCATGGAGGAATCACCCAGGGAGCCCGGGGGCTCAACGTCAACATTGCCCTCGGGCGACCATACTGTTTTTTTGGACAGCGAACTTGTATCCGCCGCCACCGCCTCCTCGAGTGTCGGTTTGACGATTGCTTCGGTGAAATTGTGCGGAATTGAGTCTACAACAACCCTGGAAAATTTCGTCGAGTACCGATGGAGGAATCTTTGGCAATCTCCGATATACCGGAGCCGCATTGAATCTGGACGAGAATCCGGACGAGTTTAGGGCGTGGTGTCCAGCTTCTAGCTCGGACCTCCTTTGGAAGATCCAACCGTTGATCGACTGCGGAATTCCTATATCTACCACCCCTCAAAATTTCAGCTCGATCCAACCGTCCAAACTCCGGGAACCTTCCGATTAGTGCATCACTTTTCGGATCTGTTTTCTGCGCGAAAACAAATCCGAACCGAGTTCGTCCTTTTTACGAACGGGATTTCGGACAACCTTTTTGAAGGAGGTTTTGTATGGGGTATTGTGTTTTGTTCCCGAACACATCCCACTAACTTTAAAATCTTTTGAACATGATCTTCAATATCATGCTGGTGTCAAACCAGTCCGGCAATATTGCTCCACTACCGCCGACTCCACGCTAGACACGTCGTCACTTTGTTGAGCCGAGCTCAAATTCTTCGGATCATCATCTCGGCAAGCCGAACAAGAGTCCGGCATCGCGAAGGATAAATCATCACCAACATCGCCGCCCCACGGATTACACGGAGTGGGCATACCGACATCGCCGCACGGTCGCTTCATCAAGCCGGCATCGACCACGTCACAACCTGCATCGGCAGGGCCGCACTATTGCTTCTTCAAGCTGGTGTCCATCACGCCGACCTACTTCGACATCTCGGCTGGACCGGGGGCTTTGCCATCTCTTCATCAACCTACTCCGGACGCTTCAATGTCGCTAGCCGACCAGCTCCGTCACGTTAGCTGGACCGAGGGCTTTGCCTCGGCGAGCCAACCTTTGCCAGCATTGCCATGCCGTCGTTTTATCGCCCATCAGGCAATGGGTGCGCGGATCGAGTCCCAATTTTGGGAATCACCTTCCTTCAGATTACTACAACAAACAAACCAGGTGCTATTAATCCCAGTATTTTTTGCTTGTTTGGGTGCATTTTTTCCAAGGAATTATTACTCTGGTTTGTCCATCATATGTACAGTGTCTATCAAATGATGGCCGCGATTAACGACAAATGCATGGTGGTTCGGTCAGTTTCAGACATAGTCCGTGACGCCGCATCCGGAGCTTGGACCGACCTGTGAATCCAGGCTTTGCCACGCCTTTACCGCATCACGCCGACGCCCTCCATCGACATCGACTTCGGCGCCAGGCCATATTTCTTTTATTACTCACTTTGCATAAATTATTTATTATGCAACGATTTTTTTTAATTATCATTATTACTATTATCTCCAGTTTGCACTATTTTTTGTGCACAGTAAAATGATCCAGCCGGACTATATCCTTTGGCGTCACCTCGGCTGGACGGGGGGCTTCGTCAACACTTCATTACCCCATGCAGGGACTTCGCATCACTGGCCGTCCTGCATTGACCGTGCTATGTCACCACTTCGAGTGCCGAGCTCTTTGCTGCGCCACCTCGGGATCGGCTTGGGGATGGAACCTTGTCCCGCATCAAGCTCGAACCGCGTCGTCAATACCGAACACATTAACCAGCTAAGTTGCCTTCATGCTCAAAGTTTTAAATTTTTAACTTGTGTTCGGCTCGACCAAGCGTTATACTTTTTTGGGAAAAAGTTGCTTGTAAAATTTTTCCTTGTGTTTGTGACGCGCAAATTCAAATACCCCGTTTACTTGGGGGCTTCCTTCATGAAGCTTTTTCCTCTTGCACATGATTATACTTGTACGGCTTCGTTCCTTGTTCGTGTATTACGCCACAATATGCACCATATTGACTTAAGTGATTTGCAAGCTGGGTTGCCTTGCTCTGTGTTTACCCCTCGTTCCCGATTGTTCGGCTAGAGAGTAAAGGGAGCACCTCTGCGATTGTCACGATCGGGTCACCCGAGCCGACCTCGATCAAGGGCGGAAAAGCTAAGCGCTCTTACTGTTTTCAATAATGGTCGGCACACAACGGAACTCATGAGTACAAAAATCTATTGCACAAGTCTCATATTAACAATGAGAACCGAAGAAAGGTATCGGTGGGGGTACTATTTTCTTGAAGATGCTTCTTACACTTTATCGATAATATAGCATAAGTTCCCGAGCGCTTTATGCATTATAGCCTTATGACCTGATTGCCTGGTTATTGGAAACACCGTCGATATTCTCGACAGATGGAGTGCATAACACTTTTCGGTCCTTGACCGAAGAGGGAGAAGCCGACGGTCGGTTAAGACGCGTTTAAAGTTCGGTTGAACATAGATATCATATAAGTACTTCGGTACATAGAATCATTCTTTTATCCAAGTCACTTGGGGGCTCTTATGTTTATTTGAGCCGTTTTATAATAAGTGTTTTTCTTCTTAGTCGTTGCAGAGTTATTATTATTATTTATCACTCCTTTTCTCGACACGAAAAGCGGTCACTAGCAGGAAGCCTAATTTCTCTCTCAAAACCGCTAGAGTTTAGTTTTCTAAACTGGCCTAATGAGAAGTACTCCGCCTTCGGGATGGGAGACTGAAACCGTAGGCTGACCCGCTTGAAGTCTTGAGATAGGATGTGTCATGTTAAAGCACGATGTAAGCACTTTTTCTAAAGTCCAATTTTCGGATTGGCACCGAACACTTGATCTTGTTTGGACGTCATGTTTTACCGACGCGTTTTGGTTTTCCAAGCTTTTGGCACTTTTAACTATTTGTGTGTTTTCAGCACAAGTCTCGCATGCAACGCCGGACACCTTTAGAGATTCGCAAAACATTCTCGGAAATTGCTATATATGCATCAGTTTGAATTGTGTCTTTGGTCAATAGTTGGGTTGCGGCTCCGCTTGCCTCCTACGTTCCGCTTTGTTCAACTAGGTGTGCAAAGGAGAACCATCATGATTGTGCTTCCAAACCGCATGGTCAAGCACCTCGATGGAGAAAGCCGAAACCGACCGTCACAATAGGTGTAAACTGGTCAGCGATCCGATGACTATATTAAATGACGGGTCATTCATAAAATTGGCCGAAGTGTTTCCGGCTTGACCTCGACTGTCGTCGAACACTACCGGGGGCTAGTAACTGGCCTCCCAAACTAAATCCTCAATATTTTGCTCTTACATTGGAGCTGAGGTTTCATGATCATGCTTAGCATGACAACCAAAAGAAAGGAACCGATAGCGGGACTATTTTCTTTGGAAGACATTTCTTACATTAAACAAGAATATAACATATCTCTTTATGCGTACCTTTGTTTATAAAACCGTATGGCAGATTGCCTTGTTTGTCATAAATCTTTGCCCTCATAAAGGCTTTATAAAGTAGGATTAAACACTCCTCGACTCTTGGCCGAGGAGGTTAAGCCGATGGTCGGTCAATAAAGTTTTGTACAATGCGGATCCGAGCATTAATGACATAAAGTACTTGGATACATTGAGTCATTACACATAATTTGTGATTTTACTATGGATATCGATCCTTAATTCGGCCACCCGTGCCCGCATTAAGGCTCGGGGGCTACTGGGCTTCGGGCTTATTATTTATAAATATTAAAGGGGCACATCAATCCCCTGATCTGGTGTTGCCACCCGACCAGTGTCTCGGGGGCTACTGCATGGCCTGTTCTATGCAGAAAATTTTAAGTGCAATACAGTTTCCGAGGAGATCTTGATCCTCAGGTTGGTCGGCCGCACCCAACTCAAGTCTCGAGGACTGAGCACGCCGCTTTTCGTGTCCCGAAGTATTCTGCCGAGCTAGGACTTGATCCTCAGGCCGATTTTGCAAATCAACCTAAGTCTCAGCGGCTACTGGGATGAGCGGTCTTACGTCATCCTTCAGGTGCATCTCGGTTTTAGACCGATACACACCTTGTGGGCTATCGCTATGTATCTCGGCGGAGAATAAATTGCACCAATAAAAAATATTGACAAAAATCGGCCCACATTCGGGTGGTGCACCACCTCGGAAGCGATCCCGACATAAAGCTCGGGACGCTAGTGGCTGGCTCCATAGAGGGCATTTCCGGCATTAAGCTCGGCTAAACTCCTTCAAACTTCTTTGAACCAAGGTGATTTACGACACCTCGGATACAGTCTGGCGTTGGAGCTCAGATACATAGTCCGGCGTTGGTGCTCGGCTGCAAAAGATACCTCGAATGTAGTATGGCGTTAGAGCTCGGACGCAAGAGGACACTGCCTCCCGGGAATAACTTCAAACCCGAGGCGTGGCATAAAAATAACAAGGCATTGATAAAGGCCATAAACTTAAAGGGGCTCCTCGGATACCCAACGTGTAAACTCTTCGTATGCACTTAGGCGATCCTCAAGATCGAAGATGAGAAGATTTGTTGAACCAGTTTTCAAGACCGACGACCGAAGATGAAGAACAGTTCGAAAGAATTAAGGAGCGTCCCCAACTTGAAGACCGGTTCAGGGGGCTACTGACGGTGTCCTGGACTAGGGGATACTCACCACGTCGTCTCTCGATCAATTGGATTGGGCCGAGGATCCCCACGGCCGTATACTCATGGGCCAGTCCGGACAGTTGCCGCATACAAGGAAGATTCCACAAGACTTGGAGATCAAGACAAGGACTCCTCCCCCACTGGCGTATTCGGCTAGGACTCTTGTTATCCTAGGCCTCTGGTGCATTATATAAACCGAGGCCAGGCTAGTCGATAGAGATACAACAATCATACCATAGGCTAGCTTCTAGGGTTTAGCCTCTACGATCTCGTGGTAGATCAACTCTTGTAATACTCATATCATCAAGATCAATCAAGCAGGAAGTAGGGTATTACCTCCATAGAGAGGGCCCGAACCTGGGTAAACATCATGTCCCCTGTCTCCTGTTACCATCCGCCTTAGACGCACAGTTCGGGACCCCCTACCCGAGATCCGCCGGTTTTGACACCGACAGTCATCTTTGGCATGCAATCCATAAGTAGCTCTCATAATAGATTCGTAAGGCAATATAATTTTTTTTCTTGGAAAGTGTTCCATGCCCTTCCTTAACAGAAATTCAAATCTAATGTTTCCTTCTTTCATATCAATAATTGGGCCAATCGTTCTAAGGAAAGGTCCACCAAGAATAATAGGACATGTAGGATTGCAATCTATATCAAGAACAATGAAATCTACGGGCACATAATTCCTATTTGCAACAATAAGAACATCATTAATCCTTCCCATAGGTTTCTTAAAGGTGGAACCCACAAGATGCAAATTTGAAGAACAATCACCAAATTCACGAAAACCTACCACATCACACAAAGTTTTTGGAATCATGGAAATTCTAGCACCCAAATCACACAAAGCATGGCACTCATAATATTTAATCTTAATCTTAATATTAAGTTCCCACTCATCATAAAGTTTTCTAGTGATAGAAACTTCCAATTCAAGCTTTTCTTCAAAAGATTGCATCATAGCATCAACGATATGTTTAGTAAAAGCTTTGTTTTGATTATAAGCATGAGGATAATTCAACATGGATTGCAACAAGGAAATAGAACCTATTAAAGAACAATTATCATAATTAAATTCCTTGAAATCCAAAAGAGTGGGTTCATTGCTACTTAAAGTTTTGACCTCTCCAATCCCACTTTTATCAATGTTTGCATCAACATCTAAAAACTCCGAATCATTGGGACGCCTTTTAACTAAAGTTGACTCATCTCCAGTCCCATCTTTATCAAGATTAATATTGGAAACAAAGATTAAACAGGAGTCACATCAATCACTTTAAGATCTTCATCATTATTTTCACGGAAAATAGAAGAACACGCTTTTACAAACCAATCTTTTTTGCACGCGTCTTAGTGGTTCTTTATTTGCACTCATCAATGGAAATTCTTGTAGCTTTGAGAGACTCATTGATATCATGATTGGGTGGAATAGATCTAGGTTTCAAAGAATCAACATCAAGAGAAATTCTATCCACGTTCCTAGCCAAATCATCAATCTTAAGCAATTTTTCTTCAATCAAAGAATTGAAATTCTTTTGCGAACTCATAAATTCTTTAACACTATTCTCAAAATCAGAGGACATCTTATTATAATTTCCATAAGAATTGTTGTAGTAATTACCATAATTATTAGAGGAATTACTAGGGAACGGCCTAGGATTAAAATTACCTCTATACGCGTTATTACCAAAAGTGTTCCTACCAACAAAATTCACATCCATAGATTAATTATTATTATCAATCAAAGTAGAAAAAGTCATATCATTAGGATCAATAGGAGCACTCTTGCTAGCAAATAATTTCGTAAGCCCATCCATCTTTCCACTCAAACCATAAATCTCTTCAATTGCATGCACTTTTTTACTAGCGGAAGATCATTCGATATGCTCTTGAGAATAATTAACCATAATATTATCTAGGAGTTTAGTAGCTTCTCCTAAAGTAATTTCCATAAAAGTACCTCCCGCGGCCGAATCTAAAAGGTTTCTAGAAGCAATGTTCAATCCAGCATAAAATTTTGTATAATCATCCACAAATTCAAACCATGAGTAGGGCAATTTCTTATCATCAATTTCATCCTCTCCCAAGATTATGAAACATGTTCATGATCAAGTTGCTTAAAATTCATAATATCGTTCCTAAGGGAGATGATCTTAGTGGGAGGAAAATACTTGGAAATAAAAGCATCTTTACACTTATTCCATGAATCAATATTTATTTTAGGCAAAGATGAAAACCAAGTTTTAGCACGATCTCCTAGTGAGAACAGAAATAGCTTCAATTTAACAATATCATTATCCACATCTTTTTTATTTTGCATATCACACAAATCAATGAAATTGTTTAGATGGGATGCGACATCTTCACTAGGAAGGCCAAAGAATTTATATTTCATAACAAGCTTCAGCAAAGCGGCATTAATTTCACAAGATCCCGCATTAGTAGCGGGAGCAATCAGAGTACTAATAAAATCATTATTATTGGTGTTGGAAAAGTCACACAATTTGGTATTCTCTTGAGCCATCATGACAAAGCAAGCAATCCAACACACGAGCACACAAAAAAGCAAGCGAAGAAGACGAAGGGAAGAGGGGCGAAGAAAAGGCAAATCTTTTCGAAAATCGTTTTAGAAGTGGGGGAGAGGAAACCGAAAGGCGAATGGCGAATAATGTAATGCAAGAGATGAGAGTTTATGATGAGTACTTGGTATGTCTTGACTTGGCGTAGATCTCCCTGAGCACCAGAAATTGGCAAGTTGACAGCAGACAAATCTTGACTTGACTTGGCGTAAATTTCCCCGGCAACGGCGCCAGAAATTCATCTTGCTGCTTCTTAAGCTTGAATTGGTTTTTCCCTTGAAGAGGAAAGGGTGATGCAGCAAAGTAGAGTAAGTATTTCCCTCAGTTTGAGAACCAATGTATCAATCCAGTAAGAGACAACGCACAAGTCACCGAATACCTGCACAAACAATCAAACAACTTGCACCCAACGTGATAAAGGGGTTGTCAATCACTTCACGGTTACTTGCAAATGTGAGATCTGATAGAGATAGATAAATGGTAAAGCAAATATTTTTGGTTTATAGATCGGAAAGTAAAAGATTGCAAAAAGAGTAAATAGGAAACTAATATTGTAGATAGGGAACTTATATGATGGAAAATAGACCAGGGGGCCATAGGTTTCACTAGAGGCTTCTCTCAAGATAGAAAATATTACGGAGAGTGAACAAATTACTGCCGAGCAATTGATAGAAGAGGGCATAATTATGACGATATCTAAGGCAATGATCATGAATGTAGGCATCACATCTGTGTCAACTAGACCGAAACGATTCTTCATCTACTACTATTACTCCACACATTGACCGACTCCTGCCTGCATCTAGAGTATTAAGTTCATGAAGAATAGAGTAACGCATTAAGTAAGATGACATGATGTAGAGGAATAAACTCAAGCAATATGATGTAAACCCCATCTTTTTATCTTCGATGGCAACAATACAATATGTGCCTTGCTGCCCCTACTATCACTGGGAGAGGACACTGCAAGATTGAACTCAAAGCTAAGCACTTCTCCCGTTGCAAGAAAAAACAATGTATTTGGCCAAACCAAACCAATAGTTCGAAGAGTTACAAAGATATCAAATTAGAATTCAGAGGAGATTCAAATAATATTCATAGATAAGCTGGTCATAAATCCACAATTCACCGGATCTCGTCAAAACACACCGCAAAAAAGTATTACATCGAATAGATCTCCAAGAACATTGAGGAGAACATGGTATTGAGAAATAAAGAGAGAGAGAAGAAGCGATCTAGCTACTAGCTATAGACCCGTAGGTCTGTGGTAAACTACTCACGCTTCATCGGAAGGGCAGTGGAGTTGATGTAGAAGCCCTCCATGATCGAATCCCCCTCCGACAGGACGCCAGAAAAGGCCCGTAGATGAGATCTCACGGGTATAGACGGTTGCAGCGGTGGGAAAGTGTTTTCGTGGCTCCCCCTATAGGTTTTGGGATATATGGGAATATATGGGCGGAAGAAATAGGTCGGTGGAGTCACGAGGGGCCCACAAGGGTGGGGGCACGCCCTACCCCCCTGGGCGCACCCTCCGTCCTTATGGCCACCTCGTGGCTCCCTGACTTGCACTCCAAGTCCTCTAGATGTCTTCTGGTCCAAGAAAAATCATCACGAAAGTTTTATTCCGTTTGGACTCCGTTTGGTATTCCTTTTCTGCGAAACTCAAAAACAGGGAAAAAACAGGAACTGGCACTCAGCTCTAGGTTAATAGGTTAGTCCCAAAAATAATATAAAATAGCGTAATAATGCATATAAAACATCCAAAACAGATAATATAATAGCATGGAGCAATCAAAAGTTATAGATACGTTGGAGACGTATCAGTGACCTCCGTGTTCCGCCACATGATCACCAAGTCCGTCCTCACCTCTGTATCCGTCCAGATGCAACCGGTGTTAAGCCAACGCTTGGTGTAACCTTGTTTACACCAACTCCTTCCACACTTGGATTCACTTTCGTGCACACCGTCACAGCATGTTAGACCGTAATGCCGGAGTTTCCGCGAGATTTGTGTGCTTATGTATGCATGCATATTATTGTTGTGAGTAGCAGTAATATGGGATGTTGCTTGAATATATTTGTATGCCTTGTATGTTGTGTGCCTTGTTGCAATCGATTGTTTCTTGTGCTTCTTGGTTTGAATCTTTGGTGTTACATCATTTCGCCTTATGGAAGTTGCTCACCAACCGACACCGAACCAGAAAAATCAGTGAGAAGTGTATATACACCAGGAAGCTCAGTTAAACACAATGAGATTGTCAGCATCGTATTACTGACATCCGGTCTGAATACCAATTATATCCTACTCAGACTATCAGCATTAGGTACCCGTCAGAGAGACATTTTCACTGCAGCAATAATTAAACTAGCAGGAGTACAAAAATTGGGTACAAGACAAACCATACACTTCGAGTCATACTACACAGCAAGAAGGACAATCTGAAAAATTCTTTCATACATGAAGTCCTTAGCAGAAATATTAAGATGGTGTATATGTGGATTTCAGTCTGCCTAATCACAATGAGAAGTTTCTGGTGGGAGCAACCTAGTCCGCCTCCGCAAGCTACCAGAAAGCTTATAATGCAAGACTCCTCAATCTTCCTCACTAGGGTATGAATGACTAATGACCCACAAGTATATGGGATCAATTGTAGCTCTTTCCGGTAAGTAAGAGTGTCGAACCCAACGAGGAGCAGAAGGAAATGACAAGTGGTTTTCAGTAAGGAAATGTCTGCAAGTTCTAAAATTGTAAGTAACAGAGTAGTTTGATAGCAAGATAATTTGTAACGAGCAAGTAATGATAGTAGTAACAAAAGTGCAGCAAGGTAGCCCAATCCTTTTGAGGCAAAGGACAGGCCAAAACAGTCTCTTATGATAAGCAAAGCATTCTTGAGGGTACACGGGAATCTCATCTAGTCACTTTCACCATGTTGGTTTGATTCGTGTTCGGTACTTTGATAATTTGATATGTGGGTGGACCGGTGCTTAGGTACTGTTCTTACTTGAACAAACCTCCTACTTATGATTAACCCTCCCGCAAGCATCAGCAACTAAGAGAAAAGTATTAAGAATAAGTTCTAACCATAGCATTAAACTTTTGGATCCAATCGGTCCCTTACGGAATAGCGCATAAACTGGGGTTTAAGCTTCTGTCACTCTCGCAACCCATCATCTAATTGCTACCCCACAATGCATTCCCTTAGGCCCAAATATGGTGAAGTGTCATGTAGTCGACGTTCACATGACACCACTAAGGGAATCACAACATACATACTATCAAAATACTGAACACATATCAAGTTCACATGATTACTTTGCAACATGATTTGTCCCGTGACCTCAAGAACAAAAGTAACTACTCACAAATAATAATCATGCTCAAGATCATAGGGGTATTAAATAGCATAATGGATCTGAACATATAATCTTTCACAAAATAAACCATATAGTAATCAACTACAAGATGTAATCAACACTACTAATCACCCACAAGCACCAATCTATAGTTCCGGTAACAAGATTGAACACAAGAGATGAACTAGGGTTTGAGATGAGATGTTGATGGAGATTGCCCTCCCCAAGATGGGAGAGTTGTTGTTGATGATGATGACGATGATTTCCCCCTCCGGGAGGGAAGTTCCGCTGGCGGGATCGCTCTGCCGGAGGCAAAAGTGCTCCTACCCAAGTTCCGCCTCGAGACGGCGGCGCTCCGTCCTGAAAGTCCTCTCCTTATTTTTTTTTCTAGGTCAAAATGACCTATATACCAGAAGATGGGCACCGGAGGTGGGCCTGGGTGAGCACAACCCACCAGGGCGCGCCTGGGCTCCCTGGTGCGCCCATGTGGGTTGTGCCCACCTGGTGGGCCCCCTCTGCTAGTTATTTGCTCCAATATTCCCCAAATATTCCATAAAAATCTCCGTGAAGTTTCAGCTTGTTTGGAGTTGCGCAGAATAGGTAGCCTGATGTAGCTTTTCCAGGTCCAGATTTCCAGCTGCCGGAATTCTCCCTCTTTATGTATACCTTGCATATTATGAGAGAAAAGGCATTATAATTACTCCAAAAAGCATTATGATGGATAAAAAATATAAATAACAGTAAGAAAACATGATGCAAAATGTACATATCAACTCCCCAAGCTTAGACCTCGCTTGTCCTCAAGCGAAAACCAAAATCGAAAAACATGTCCACATGCTTTGAGAGAGAGGTGTCGATAAAAAGAAAATACGGACATAGAAGCATCATGTTGATTATTATAACAGCAGCATACTTAAACATAAGACTTTTATCATAGAACTTTTATCATAGACTTCTCATGAATAAGTAACAGTTCATCACACAATCGAAGTATGAAGCAAAAACTCTATTAATAACTAACAAACTATGTTCTCAGTCAACTTTGCAACTACAATTCATCATCTTTTCAGGAAGGGTCACATATCGGAGCCTTTAGGCAAGTCCACATACTCAACCATCATATAGTCTTCTATGATTGCTAACACTCACCGCATACACATGAGCAAAACGTTTCAACCGGACACATAGAAAGATAGGGGCTTATAGTTTCGCCTCCCAACGTATTCACCTCAAGGGTGATGTCAACAATAATAAATCATGCTATCTATATTTAACTGGACATATGTGCCTAGATCTTTCCTCACCACATGATGCTTGCCAAAGGAGAAAAATAAAAAGGAATACAAGGAAAACTTTGACTCTTTGCATAAAAGTAAATACATAAAAGTAAAAGATAGGCCCTTCGCAGAGGGAGGCAGAGGTTGCCATGCGCTTATTTGTTTGTATGCTCAACCCCTTAGTGCAAAAGAACATCACGTTGCATTGACCCTTGTGATAGCGACCTTTATTATGCAGTCTGTCGCTTCTATTCTTCACCATCACAAGTTCGTGCAACGCTCAATTTTCTCTTACACTAAATTATCTCACACTTTTAGAAGCAATTTTTATTGCCTTTTTGCACCGATGACAACTTACTTGAGGGATCTTGCTCAATCCCTAGGTAGGTGTGGTGCACACTTGAAAATAAGATTTGGGTTTAAGGTTTTTTGGATGCACAAATAGTATCTCTACTTAGTGCGGAATTTTTGGCTAGCAAAGATAGGGGGCAAGCACCACATATTGAAGGATCCATGACAATATGACTTCTATGTGAATATAAACAAGCATAAACCATTAAGTTGTCTTCCTTGTCCGACGTCAACAATTTTGGCATATAATATTTTGATGAGGGCTCACAATCACAAAAGATTTCTAGGATAGTATATTTATATGTGAATTTTCTCTTCCCTTATTAATTCTTTCATGAGTTGCATCATTGACTAATGCTATGTTTGTCAATCTCTAATAGAATTTTCTACTTATACTTTTCCTTATGTGGTGTCATCACCTACCATAGGATTAGTATATGATCTTTTTCATTATTTCTTTCCTTTTATTTATTTCCTTTCTCTTTTTCTTCCTTATTTATTTTCTTTTATTTGCAACATGAAAGTAAAGAAAGCAAAAACTCAAACTAAACTTTATTATATAGCTTGCACACGATTACAAGGATAGATCACTAAGCAAACTCTCAAAGAAGAAATGATCGAACTAAAATTTTATTCTTCTAAAGCAAAAGATCGAACTAAAATAAGTAAAAGCAAAAATATAGTGGGATGATACGATACCGGGGCACCTCCCCCAAGCTTGGCGGAAGCCAACGGGAGTGCCCATACCCGATACTCAGTTCTCCTTTGGTGGTGAAGAAGGTGGTGGTGATGAAGTAGAGGTCTTGTCCTCGGATTTCCATGGTAGTGGTCCACCATCATAAGAGGAGGAGTGAGTCCCACGGGTCCTGCAACTAGCAGCCAAACTCATACCTTTAAACCTCGTCTCATATTCAAAGACTTGGTTTTGGAGGTCATAGATCTGGCTTTGGAGGAAGTTGATTTGCTCGTTGAGGGTGAAGACGATGTCCTTCATTGGCTTGCCATCCACCTTGAGATCACGGGAGAGGACCGTGATCATAAGGTGATTGGCGTTGAGTCCACGCTCCACCATTCCCTTGCACCAGAAGACGTCTTGCTCCATAGCTTCAAGCTTGGCCTCCATGGCTCCCGTCCCCTTGGGACATGGCACATCGCGAAAGTGAAGCACCCCCTCATGCACCTGGATGACCTGAGGGTGTTGCACCACCTGCCGAAGGTATGGGTTGATGACGTTCTTGAAGAACTTTTCCTTGGAGGAGCTTGAAGCAGCCATGGTAAATGGGATCTGACAAAAAATAGCAAGGAAAAGAAAATAGAGGATTTCTCCGCGATACGGTGATCAACAGGTTCGGGAAGTATATATAGATTTTTTTTATCTTGGAGGACAAGCATACGGTAGAAAAATGGAGTCCGGAAGGTGTCCCAGGTGGGCACAACCCACCAGGGCGTGCCTACCAGGGTACGCTTCCTGGAAGTTTATTTATTTCCTAATTTTCTAAATATTCCAAAAGTGTAAAAAATATTTTTGCGGATTTTTCGGAGTCCGTTTACTTACAGTATCACGTACTTCCTTATTTTCATGATTCTAGAGTGTTCCGAAAGGACTCATTTATGCGTTCTTCCGGTGTTAAAGTTTGGATAATTTACTTTCAACATTAATGGGCGTACCTGAGATATAATCTTTTATTTGTTGCCCATTTACAACCCTCGGGTTAGTACCTTCGGAATTATTTATTTTGATGGCTCTAGACCGATAAACCTCCTCGATAACATATGGGCCTTCCCATTTTGAGAGGAGTTTTCCTGTAAAGAATCTAAAACAAGAGTTGTACAAAAGAACATATTCTCCGACTTTAAACTCACGCTATTGGATTCTTTTGTCATGCCATCTTTTAACTTTTTCTTTGAATAATTTCGCATTTTCGTAAGCTTGGGTTCTCCATTCATCTAGTGAGCTAATATCAAATAATCTCTTTTCACCAGTAAGCTTGAAATCATAATTGAGTTCCTTAATTGCCCAATATGCTTTATGTTCTAACTCAAGAGGCAAATGACAAGCTTTTCCATAGACCATTTTATAAGGAGACATACCCATAGGATTTTTGTATGCTGTTCTATATGCCCAAAGTGCATCATCTAATTTCTTAGACCAATTCTTCCTGGACCTATTGATAGTATTTTGCAAAATTAATTTTATTTCTCTATTGCTAAGTTCAACTTGACCACTAGACTGAGGATGATAAGGTGATGCAATTCTATGGTTAACATCATACTTGGCAAGCATTTTACGGAAAGCACCATGAATAAAGTGTGAACCACCATCAGTCATTAAATATCTAGGGACTCCAAACCTTGGGAAGATAACTTCCTTAAGCATTTTAATATAGGTGTTGTGATCAGCACTACTGGTTGGAATAGCTTCTACCCATTTATTAACATAATCAACAGCAACCAAAATATGTGTATACACATTAAAGGAAGGAAAAGGTCCCATGTAATCAAGTCCCCAAACATCAAATGGTTCAACAGCAAGTGAATAATTCATAGGCTACCTTTGGCATTCATCAAAAGATAGGACGAACTTACGGGCATCCTTGAAGAGAGTAGGCCAATAAAATCCAGATTGTAATACCTTGTGAGCAGTTCTATCTCTAGCATGATGCCCTCCATAAGCTTCGGGGTGACATTTCCGTAGTATTTGTCCCTGTTCATGCTCAGGTACACACCTTCTAATAATACCATCTACTCCTTTATAAAGATGAGGGTCATCCCAAAAGTAATGTCTTAAATCATAGAAGAAAATTTTCTTTTGTTGGTATGTAAAGCTAGATGGTAAATATTTAGCAACAATGTAATTAGCATAATCAGCATACCAAGGAGTACTGTGAGCAACATTTATTGCAGCTAACTGCTCATCAGGAAAACTATCATCAATAGGTAGTGGGTCATCAGGCACATTTTCAAGCCTAGATAAATTATCAGCTACTGGGTTCTCAGCTCCTTTTCTATCAATGATATGTAAATCAAATTCTTGTAACAAGAGAACCCATCGAATAAGTCTAGGTCTAGCATCTTTCTTTTCCATATGATATTTAATAACAGCATGGTCTGTGTACTTTGGAATCAACAATATAAGGTCTAAACTTATCACAAGAAAACACCACTGCTAAGAATTCCTTTTCAGTAGTAGCATAATTTCTTTGAGGACTGTCTAGAGTTTTACTAGCATAATGAATTACATTAAGTTTCTTATCAACTCTTTGTCCTAGAACAGCACCAACAGCATAATCACTAGCATCACACATAATTGCAAAAGGCAAGTTCCAATCAGATGGTTGAACAATAGGTGCAGAAATTAAGGCGTTCTTGAGTGTTTCAAAGGCTTCTAAACGATCATCATAAAAAACAAAAGGAATATCCTTTTGCAAAATACTAGTAAGAGGCCTAGAAATTTTAGAGAAGTCTTTGATAAATCTCCTATAGAAACCAGCATGACCTAAGAAACTATGAATACCTTTTATATCTTTAGGACATGGCATTTTCTCAATTGCATCAACCTTAGCTTTGTCCACTTCAATACCTCTTTCAAAAATTTTATGACCCAAGACAATGCCTTCATTAACCATAAAGTGACACTTCTCCCAATTCAAGACAAGATTTGTTTGTTCACAACTCTGCAAAACTCGATCAAGATTGCTTAAACAATCATCAAAAGACTTCCCATAAACAGAAAAGTCGTCCATGAAAACCTCAACAATCTTTTCACAAAAGTTAGAGAATATAGCAGTCATACATCTTTGAAAGGTAGCAAGTGCATTACATAAACCGAAAGGCATACGTCTATAGGCATAGGTTCCAAAGGGACAAGTAAAAGTGGTCTTTTCTTGATCAGGTTGAGAAACAGGTATTTGTGAAAAACCATAATGTCCATCAAGGAAGCAAAAATGTGTGTGCTTAGATAAGCTTTCAAGCATTTGATCAATAAAATGCATAGGGTAATGATATTTTCTAGTTGCTTTGTTTAGTTTTCTAAAATCATTTACCATTCTATAAGTTCATTCTTATCATTAGGAACAACAATAATACCTCCTTTCTTAGGGACACAATGGACATGACTCACCCATCTACTATCAATTATAGGATAGATTATACCTGCTTCCAGAAGTTTTAATATTTCCGTTCTTACCACTTCTTTCATCCTCGGGTTTAACCAACGTTGGTGGTCAACAACGGGTTTAGCATCAAGTTCCACATTAATTTTGTGCTGACATAGAGTGGGACTAATACCCTTTAAATCAACAAGAGTATATCCAATAGCAGCTTGATACGTCTCCAGCGTATCTATAATTTTTTATTGCTTCATGCTATATTATATTCTGTTTTGGATGATTAATGGGCTTTGTTATACACTTTTATATTATTTTTTGGGACTAACCTATTAACCGGAGGCCCAGCCCAAATTGCTATTTTTTGCCAATTTCAGAGTTCAGCAGAAAAAGAATATCAAACGGAGTCCAAACGGAATGAAACCTTCGGGAACGTGATTTTTGGAACAAACGTGATCCAGAGGACTTGGACCCTACGTCAAGAAATCAACCAGGAGAGCACGAGGCAGGGGGGCGTGCCTACCCCCCTGGGCGTGCTCTCCACCCTCATGGGGCCCACGTTTCTGTAACATCCCAAATTTCCTATTTGGAATGTTTTACAATTATAGCTAAGCATCTATGCATTCTGTTTGAATTTGTGTGGCATTTGAAGTTTCAGAAGTTTTGGAGTCGTTGGAAATTGAATTCAAAAAATTTGGCGATTGAAATCATTTCAAAAACTATGCCCGATAAATACTTGAGAAAAAGTATGAGAGGAGTAAACATGACACTCCAAAAATATCAAGAAAACAATGCCAAAAGTTTTGAATTCAAATTTGAGTTTTATTTGAATTTTGAAAAAATGATTTTTATAAACTTTGGATTTTGCCTGGAAAAATGTTCAAATGATAGGAATATTCCCTGATTATTTTGATATATATATATGTCCTATATAAAATATTTATATTTTATATTTTATATCTCTGCTTTTATTTTCAAAAAATTATTAGAAAAAGAAAATACCCAGCGCCCGCCAGCTAACTGCCTGACCAAGGCGACTCCACCCAGCGGCCCATCGAATCGGCCCGCCAGTACGAGCCGCCAATGAGCCGACCGCACTTCCCAGAAACTTCCCGTCGATCGACCGACCAGCCGCTCCGCCGTCACAGGTGGACCCCCACCATCGTCAACCCCTCGCCCACGCCACTCGCGCCGGATCGAAGGATCCGGATTCGATCTCTCCCGATTGCCCCTCGCCCAAGATGAGGCCCCGCCTATTTATACCCCCCGACCCCGTTTTCCCTTCGCCTCACCGGACCCCTCTCTCGCCGCCAGACGCACTCACCGGAGTTGCCGAACGCCGCCATTATTTACCTGTCAGCCGACGCCTCTAGCCCTTCCCGAGCCCCGTTGACTCCACCTGTAACCACCCCTCGTCAACGCACTACGGAGCACTCCGCCGACTTCCCGACCACCGGAGACGCATGGCCTTTTCGCCGAGCCGCCGCCGCCGTCTATCTCCGGTAAGTCACCGAGTTCCCCCCGCCGTCCGATCTGGTTCTCTGGCTAGGATTAGATCCCCAAGGGTATGCCCTTTTAAATAAAACCGGGTTTTATTCCGGTTAGTTTCGGTTTAATATTTTTGTTAGGGTTTTTATTTTGTACCGGCCCGATTCGTTTAACCCTAGGGCCCGTTTAGTTATATTACGCCGCATGCGTTAGTTAGGCCCATTAGGCCATTTTTCTTTTATTTTCGTTTTCAGTTTTAAAATAATAGTTTCATATTTGAAAAAATAATATCATTTAATCTACATAATAATTTTTACTGATAATTTTTTTTGTTAGTTTGCAAATTTCTTATAGTTTCTGTAGAATATATAATTAGCTATGTTACAATTATTTAAAATTGCTTTATTTTAGATTTAGTCAGAATAGTAAATCTGCTATAAAATGAGTTAGGAAAATTATTTTTTATGATTCTTTTGTCCCAACTTTGTTTTGACATTGCCTAACCGTAGGAATTAATTTGGGCATTTTAGGATTATTAAAAAATTAGTTTTAATTAGAATCATGTTATTCTTAATTAATTAACTAGCTACTGCTTTTCCTATTATTTTAATTAGCAAATAAATTTATTTCTCACATGTGATTGATTATTCTAAGTTAGTTTCTGTCACTTTAGAGCATGAACTTTTATTTATAATAAATAAAACTTTTATTTTATTTGTCCTACTAGAATTTGCTTTAGGCCTAATAGGAGTTTTATAATAGATTTTAAAGTGATTCTTTTTGCTCCTAGTTGCTTGATGAATCCTTTTCTGTTAAGTTAACAAAACCCATGCTTAGGTTATGTTGAGAAAATCTTTGTTATATAAAACTATTTTTAGTTGTTGCTTGAAGTAGGAAAACTTTGAGTTGGATTTCTTGAGTTTTCCTTTGGGTTTTGATTCGTTTGTTTTGGTGTGTTATGTTACTATGCTGTTATGTAAGTGATCATATACTATATGCTTATTGTGAATTATTGTTTGTCTCGGTAGAGTTTCCGGAGTGCGAAGCTTGCTACTATGAGTCCCTAGCTTACGAGGATCGTCGACAAAGGCAAGTCATTGATCATGTTTTCTTTACAATACCTATGATTTTTATTGCATTAGAATTACCTCCCCACCATGCATGCAGTAGGTGAAATTTTGAAGTTATGTTCTTGAGTAGTATCATGAGGTAGGATGAACCAATTCCCTTGTTACCATGACGGGGCCAAGTAGTTTATTTTGCTATGCTCGTGAGACGGGTTGGTTGAGTGAATTCATAAGGGAGATGTGAGAGTCTTAAAGATGATGACAACCCCATGACCTCAAGATCAAGATGGACTTGAAATTCACTCTTTGGGTGGAGGATTTGCCGACGGCACCTGGAGAATCCAGTGGTTGGCGGGATGCATGGAGAAGCGCCATGACATCTTGCGGAAAGCTTCACCCAGCCACGAAGAGACGGATGGATACCCCATTGACGGAAGCTTATCTCAGGCAGCCGCAAGCCATTATGGGCTCGCTTGGTCGACCCCTAGGTGTCACTCTGGCGGACGGTACTACGAGATGTAGAAGAACGGTAGGATTGGATGGGTACTGGCGGTGGCGGAGGAACTCTTCGGAAGACCCTGTTTAGATTCGTCCGTCTTCAAACACTCAAGTGCGAAGACTAAAAAGGAGGAGCGATTCTTGCGGGTAAAGTCATGCAAACCTCTGCAGAGAAAAGATCTAATCGATTAGCCGTGTCCCGATTTACGGACATTTGAGCCTCTGGAACTTGGAGTATTTCGAAATCTCAACACTGAAATTAATAATTTAATTGAGGGGTTATTACTTAATAATTTGGGAATGAGACATTGGTTGGCGGAACCATCTCAATAACTACCAACAATTTCGTAGTAATTGCAAACAAGACCTTATTGTAGGGAAAAGCGGCTTTTCGCAAAATGATGAAACTTAGAGCCCCACCCAAATTGCATATAGTGTTAGTAATTTTATTATTGTTCTCTCTTCATGACTTGCCAAAGATATTCAAAATGCTGACCTACGGCTGCAACGTCTTATGTTGCGTAGGTTTATTCCGATCAGAGTGAGGCTACGCTCCGCGCTTAGCGATTGCCCTTTGGAGTCGGATGGACTCGCTATTCTTCTACGCTTAGTAGCTTTACTTAGTTTATTTCTCATGAGTTGGCCTTTGGCGAATTTATTCTATTGTAATAAAGACTCGATATGAGAATCGTGTAATAAATTCAGGTGTGATTGAACTTTGTTTATTTCATCAATGTACTTTGTGAGTGCCAAGATGATCTTGGGATGGTATGCATACGTAGACTTGACCGATTTTGGGTCGGTCGCTACGAGATGGTATCGAGCACATCTTGACCGTGGGGCGTAACCCCTAGGATCGGAAAGCCATAGGAAGAGACTATTTATTTTATGTCCTTATCATTCCGTAATTCCCCTGTTCATTTCTCGACTTCTCTCCGATTTTCAACATTTTAGATGGTCACGAGTTCACCCCAGGTTTGCTACGGAGTTTTGCGGCCCAGATGAGACGATGCCCTTGGCGGTGAAGCTGGTCCAGATCGTGAAGAAGCTGAAGATTGCTCTGCCCTCGATCACGGAAGCCTACCAATGCACTTCCGACGGATACCCGCCATGTGATCGAGGTGCACATTCCAGGAGAACCTTCGGAGGACATACTGAGCCTATTGACTTTGAGTTTACCGACTTCTGGATCCTCGGAAGAGACATGGCGATTTATTGTGCACTTGGACATCTCCGAGAAGAGTACAGGCCGAGCTCGATCCATCGACCTCGCCATGGTTTCTCGCAGAGCAAGGAATGGAGATATCATCCGTGCCGTGAGGGCGACTCCATTCTCTCAGATGTCCAAGACTTGGAGTGTCTCCTCAGAAGCAGGAGATCCGGACTTCGCCCGTAACTTCGAAGGTACACAGAGGCTGTTGTTCCGTGAACTGGAACTAGAGGAGAAGGCACACGCAGACTTCCTTGACCATGAGGAAGAAATCGCGGACTTCATGGAGAGAGTCGACGACCTGAAGATGAAGGTTGCCGCATTAGAGGAGAAGATGGACCTGGCAGAGGACCTTTTTCCGAGTGGAGATGACGGACCTCTCGTGAGCAATGATCAGGATTATGAAGGGAGTTCCACCGAGAAAGCCGCAAGAGGAGGCGCCAGATCGGAGGACGCCCACCGGAGGACGCCGCACTGCAGGACGCAAGGATTATTGATGAAGACATCTAGCCGACCACCATGTTATTTTATTTTCCGTCGATCGCTTAGGCCGTTATTTTGATTAGTCGTGAGATATTTTGTAATCCGAGATTGAACCATGTTTGAGTGGAATGAATAAATGATTGGTGTGATTATGATTGTGCATTCATATGGGTAGTGATATTTTCTCATTAGACCCTTGTTCTATTCTAATTTTCTCATCCACTCCAAAACACCGGATGCCTCCAGAGGGCGTGACCTTTGGTTTTCCGCCGAGCTCACCCAGCTACTCCAGCAGCAGAATGCCCTCATGCAGATACTCATCCAGAATCAGAACAACAACAACAACAATCCACCGCCACCACCCCCTGTTGACCACTTGACTCGATTCCTAAGGCTGAATCCGCCAGTGTTCTCTAGCAACCTTGAGCCGATTGTGGCCGATGATTGGCTCGCAAGGTCGGAAGAGAGCTAATCACCGTTGGATGCACCGATGCAGAGAAGGTGCGCTTTGCAGACATCAACTTGATGGACCTGCAGCTTCTTGGTGGGAGAACTACACCGCCACTTATCCCATCGGCACCATCACGTGGGATCAGTTCCAGCAGGCCTTCCGCACCGCTCATGTTTCAGCTTGGAGCCATGAGTGCGAAGAAGCGTGAGTTCCGCAACTTACGCCGGGGAACCGTCTTGTGGGGCGTCGTGGATGACTTCAGCAAGTTAGCTCGCTATGCCCCGGATGATGTGGCCACAGATGCCGCAAAACAGGAGAAGTTTCTCGAGGGACTCAATGACGAGCTGGGTATGCAGCTTATGGTGGCTACCTTCACCAACTACCGTGAGCTGGTAGACAAGGCCACCATACTTGAAGGCAAACAGAAGAGATTGATAGCCGCAAGCGGAAGTACAGCGGGAAGTACAACTCTGGAGCTCAGCAGAGCCCCGTTATGCCCCATACTCCGGAGGGCATACCCATCACAACCATGGAGGAAATAACCATGGAGGAAATGGGAACAACCGCAACCAGGACAATAAGTCAGGCAACGACAATGGTAACCAGCGTATCGCCCGGCTCGTAAAGATCTCGAGTCACATCACTGCTTCAAGTGCCGGAAAACAGGGCACTATGCCACCGACTACCCGGAGGCCAAGCGGAGGAATGGAAACGGCAATGGAAGCTCAAATAAGAAGCCCAACCCTTTCCCTCGTGCTCGGGTGAACCACATTGGCGTGGAGGACGTCTATGATCAGCCGGACATCGTGGTTGGTAAGATTTAATTGAATTCACGATCAGTATTGGTACTCTTTGATTATGTTGCAATGCATTCATTCATATCAAGGGTAGTTGTGGAAAAGTATGGGTTGCCCACTAAAACCCTTAGAAGCCCCCTTCGCGTCAGTTCCGCAGGAGGAGAAATGATGGCAGGCTTAGGCTGTCATGCAACCCTCTACATCGGGAACCATAAATTTCCCGCAGACCTCATAGTGTTGGAAACCCAGACCTTGGATGTAATCCTAGGCATGGATTGGTTGACGAAGTTTGAAGGAAACATAGATCGTGCCCAAGAAGTCGATTCTCGCTCACCACCCGGGCGTAAGAGGATCAAGTATGTATCCGTGCATAGCCGGATGAAGAATCGGTGAATTCCCTCACGGGAGTTGTTCAGAGGAAGTGCCAGTAGTGCAAGATTTTCCCGATGTGTTTCCGGAGGAATTACCAGGAATGCCACCGGACAGGGACATTGAATTTCTGATTGAATTATTGCCCGGCACAGCCCCAATATCCAAGAGACCTTATCGGATGCCACCAAACGAATTGAAAGAGATCAAGAATCAAATTAATGAGTTATTGGAGAAAGGATATATTCGGCCAAGCTCATCACCATGGGGGGCCCCAGTTCTTTTGGTAGAGAAGAAGGATGGAACCTTGAGGATGGTTGTGGATTATCGTTCGTTGAACGAGGTGACCATCAAGAACAAGTACCCTCTGGCGATGATTAATGATCTATTTGATCAGCTAGTTGGAGCCAAGGTATTCTCCAAGATCGATCTTCGATCAGGGTATCATCAGTTGAAGATCCGTGAAACGGATATACCCAAAACAGCATTTACCACTGTGTATGGTTTATATGAGTATACCGTCATGTCATTTGGATTGACTAATGCTCCTGCATACTTCATGAATTTGATGAACAAGGTATTTATGGAATATCTGGACAAGTTTGTCGTGGTGTTCATCGATGATATACTGATTTTCTCCAAGAGCGAGGAAGAGCATAAGGAACATTTGCGTCTAGTTCGGAGAAACTTGAGAACATCAGTTGTATGCCAAGTTCAAGAAATGTGAATTTTGGCTGAAAGAAGTCGGATTCCTCGGACATGTTATTTCAGGAGAAGGAATAGCGATTGACCCCGCCAAGGTTGAGTCGGTCATCGATTGGCGATCGCCCACCTCGATCGAGGAGATCCGCAGTTTTCTCGGACTCGCATGATATTATCGGAGGTTTATTGAGAACTTCTCGAAGATTGCCAAGCCTATGACTGAGCTGTTGAAGAAGGAAGCCGAGTACATTTGGACCGAGGATTGTGAAGCCAGTTTTCAGGAATTGAAGAAACGTTTGGTTACTGACCCGATCTTGATTTTGCGGACATACACAAGGATTACGGGTATATTGTGGCGCTTCTCGTCGAGGACTCGGAGGAGTACTCATGCAGAAGGAAAAGTTGTAGCTTATACCTCCGGACAACTACGACCTCACGAGATGAATTACGCCACACATGATTTGGAGTTAGCGGTAGTAGTGCATGCACTCAAGACTGGAGACATTTCCTCATCGGAAACCGTTGTGATGTTTACACAGATCACAAGAGCTTGAAGTATATTTTCACGCAGAAAGAGTTGAACCTCGAGCGAGAGGAGATGGCTAGAGTTAATAAAGGACTATGACATGAGACTGCATTATCACCTGTGGAAAGCTAATGTTGTAGCAGATGCTTTGAGCCGTAAGAGTTATATGAATACTCTTATAGCGGAGGATTACCTCAGAGTTAGTCGATGACTTGAGAGATCTCCGACTGGAGATAGTTCGAGAGGATATGTTGCAACTCTGGAAGTTCAGTCCACCTTGACCGAAAAGAATTCGTGAAGCCCGTAAGGCGGACAAGGAAATTGATGAGATAAAGAAAAGGATGAATGAAGGAAAAGCTAAAGGGTTCCGTAAGGATGAGCACGGAGCTATATGGTACGAGGATCGTATTTATGTACCCAATGATCCCGAACTCGTGAAGCTAATTCTTCAGAGGCTCATGATTCACCATACTCGATTCACCCGGTAACACCAAGATGTACCGGATTTGAAGGAAAGTTTACGGTGGGCGGTATGAAGAAGGATATTGCCGAGTACGTAGCGATGTCGATGTTTGTCAACGAGTAAAGGCGTAACATCGAAGCCAGCAGGTTACTTCAACCTTTGCCGATTCCGAGTGGAAATGGGAAAAACTTGGAATGGATTTTATCACGGGATTACCCGGGACACGTTCAGTTATGATTCCATCTGGGTAGTGGTTGATCGATTGACCAAGGTAGCTCATTTCATTCCCGTGAAGACTACCTATACCAGCTAAGTTAGCCAAGATATACATGACCAGGATCGTATGTCCGCATGGAGTTCCGAGGAGTATCGTGTCGATAGAGGAACACAATTTACCTCAAAGTTTTGGAATCGGTTGCATGAAACTTTGGGTGCGAGGCTGGAGTTCAAGATCTGACCTTTCATCCGCAGATGATGGATGCACCGAGAGAGTCAACCAGATTACGGAGGACATGTTGAGAGCTTGTGCGCTAGACTATGGATCTAGCTGGGATGATAATTTGCCGTCTGTGAATTCTCGTACAATAACAGTTATCGCACGATCTCAAGATGGCCCCTCACGAAGCTCTATACGGAAGGAGATGCAGAACACCATTCTTTGTGGGATGGTGTTGGAGATCGAAAACTTTTCGGTCCCGATCTTATCAGAGATTCGAAGAGAAAGTCAAGCTGATTCGAGATAGGCTCAAGGTGGCTCGATCGAGACGGAAGAGTTATGCCGACAAGAACGCATAAAGGAAGTAACATATGAAGCGGGAGACCGAGCATATCTTCGTGTGTCCCCACTTCGTGGAATCAAGAGGTTCGGTGTCAAAGGAAAGTTAGCACCCCGATTCATTGGCCCCTACAAAATCCTCGAACGTCGTGGAGAAGTTGCTTACAAGTTGGAATTGCCGGAAGGATTGTCCGGAGTTCATCATGTTTTCCATGTTTCTCGGTGAAGAAGTGTCATGCCGACATGGCCGACATTCCGTTGAGAGACACACGGTGCCCCTAGAAGCCATACAGCTCGACGGTGATCTGACTTATGAGGAGAAACCCGTTCGAATTCTCGAGACTGCGAACAGAGTCACCCGCAGCAAGATCATCAAGTTTTGCAAGGTGCTGTGGAGTCACCACTCCGAAGAGGAAGCCACCTGGGAGCGAGAAGAAGACCTCCTTCGAGACCATCCGCACCTATTTGCTAGCCAACCCGAATCTCGAGGGCGAGATTCATCTTAAGGTGGGTAGGTTTGTAACATCCCAAATTTCCTATTTGGAATGTTTTACAATTATAGCTAAGCATCTATGCATTATGTTTGAATTTGTGTGGCATTTGAAGTTTCAGAAGTTTTGGAGTCGTTGGAAATTGAATTCAAAAAATTTTGGCAGTTGAAATCATTTCAAAAACTATGCCTGATAAATACTTGAGAAAAAGTATGAGAGGAGTAAACATGACACTCCAAAAATATCGAAGAAAACAATGCCAAAAGTTTTGAATTCAAATTTGAGTTTTATTTGAATTTTGAAAAAATGATTTTATAAACTTTGGATTTTGCCCTGGAAAAATGTTCAAATGATAGGAATATTCCCTGATTATTTTGATATATATATGTCCTATATAAAATATTTATATTTTATATTTTATATCTCTGTTTTATTTTCAAAAAATTATTAGAAAAAGAAAATACCCAAGCGCCCAGTTAATCGGCCCAGCCGACTGGCGACCCACCCAGTGACCGAACCGGCCCGATAACGAGCCGAGCCAATGAGCCGACCGCACTTACCGAAACTTCCCGCGTCGGTCGACCGACCAGCGCCCGCTCCCGCCGTCACGATGTGGACCCCACCGTCGTCAACCCCTCGCCCACGCCACTACTCGCCCGCGCCATCTCGGATCCGAAGGATCCGGATTCGATCTCTCCCGATTGCCCCTCGCCCAAGATGAGGCCCGCCTATTTATACCCCCTCGACCCCGTTTTCCCTTCGCCTTCACCGGACCCCTCTCTCTGCCAGACGCACTCACCGGAGTTGCCGAACGCCGTCGCCGCCATTTACCTCGTCGCCGACGCCCTAGCCCTCCCCGAGCCCCGTTGACTCCACCAGAACCACCCCCTCGTCGCGCCGCACCCGCCGGAGCACTCCGCCGACTTCCCCGACCACCGGAGACGCCGACCTTTTCGCCGCCCGAGCCGCCGCCCGTCTATCTCCTAAGTCACCGAGTTCCCCACCCCCGCCATCCGATCTCGTTCTACGGCTAGGATTAGATCCCCAAGGGTATGCCTTTAAATAAAACCGGTTTTATTCGGTTAGTTCCGGTTTAATATTTTAGTTAGGGTTTTTATTTTGTACCGCCCGATTCGTTTAACCCTAGGGCCCGTTTAGTTATATTACGCATGTATGCGTTAGTTAGGCCCATTAGGCCATTTTTCTTTTATTTTCGTTTTCTGTTTTAACAGAATAGTTTCAGATTTGAAAAATTCATATCTTTTAATCTACTTAATATTTTTAAGTGATTCTTTTTTTGTTAGTTTGCAAATTTCTTATAGTTTCTGTAGAATATATAATTAGCTATGTTACAATTATTTAAAATTGCTTTATTTTAGATTTAGTCAGAATAGTAAATCTGCTATAAAATGAGTTAGGAAAATTATTTTTTTATGATTCTTTTTGTCCCAACTTTGTTTTGACATTGCCTAACCATAGGAATTAATTTGGGCATTTTAGGATTATTAAAAAAATTAGTTTTAATTAGAATCATGTTATTCTTAATTAATTAACTAGCTACTGTTTTCCTATTATTTTAATTAGCAAATAAATTTATTTCTCACATGTGATTGATTATTCTAAGTTAGTTTCTGTCACTTTAGAGCATGAACTTTTATTTATAATAAATAAAACTTTTATTTTATTTGTCCTACTAGAATTTGCTTTAGGCCTAATAGGAGTTTTATAATAGATTTTAAAGTGATTCTTTTTGCTCCTAGTTGCTTGATGAATCCTTTTCTGTTAAGTTAACAAAAACCCATGCTTAGGTTATGTTGAGAAAATCTTTGTTATATAAAACTATTTTTAGTTGTTGCTTGAAGTAGGAAAACTTTGAGTTGGATTTCTTCGAGTTTTCCTTTGGGTTTTGATTCGTTTGTTTTGGTGTGTTATGTTACTATGTTGTTATGTAAGTGATCATATACTATATACTTATTGTGAATTATTGTTTGTCTCGGTAGAGTTTCCGGAGTGCGAAGCTTGCTACTACGAGTCCCTAGCTTACGAGGATCACAAGAAGGCAAGTCATTGATCATGTTTTCTTTACAATACCTATGATTTTTATTGCATTAGAATTACCTCCCCACCATGCATGCAATAGGTGAAATTTTGAAGTTATGTTCTTGAGTAGTATCATGAGGTAGGATGAACCAATTCCCCTTGTTACCATGACCCGGGACGAAGTAGTTTATTTTTGCTATGCCCGTAGACGGGGTTGGTTGAGTGAATTCATAAGGGAGATGTGAGAGTCTTAAAGATGATGACAACCCCATGACCTCAAGATCAAGATGGACTTCGAAATTCACTACTGGGTGGAGGACGGTTGACGGGCACCCTGGAGAATCCAGTGGATTGACGGGATGCATGGAGAAGAGCCATGACATCTTGCGGAAAGCTTCACCCAGCCACGAAGAGACAGATGGATACCCCATTGACCGGAAGCTTACGTGCAGCCGCAAGCCATTATGGGCTCGCTTGGTCGACCCCTAGGTGTGACTCTGGCGGACGGTACTACGAGATGTAGAAGAACGGTAGGATTGGATGGGTACGGCGGTGGCGGAGGAACTCTTCTAAGACCCTGTTTACGTTAAATCCGTCTCCGTCTTCAAACACTCAAGTGCGAAGACTAAAAGGAGGAACGATTCTTGCGGGTAAAGTCATAAACCTCTGCAGAGAAAAGATCTAATCGATTAGCCGTGTCCCGATTCACGGACATTTGAGCCTCTGGAACTTGGAGTATTTCGGAAATCTCAACACTGAAATTAAAAATTTAATTGAGGGGTTATTACTTAATAATTTGGGAATGAGACATTGGTTGGCGGAACCATCTCAGTAACTACCAACAATTTCGTAGTAATTGCAAACAAGACCTTATTGTAGGGAAAACTGGCTTTTCGCAAAATGATGAAACTTAGAGCCCCACAACCAAATTGCATATAGTGTTAGTAATTTTATTATTGTTCTCTCTTCATGACTTGCCGGATATTCAAAATGTCGACCTACACGGCTGCAACGTCTTATGTTGCAGAGGTTTATTCCGATCAGGAGTGAGGCTACGCTCCGCGCTTGGCGATTGCCCTTTGGAGTCGGATGGACTCGCTATTCTTCTACGCTTCCGTAGCTTTACTTAGTTTATTTCTCATGAGTTGGCCTTCGGCCGAATTTATTCTATTGTAATAAAGACTCGATATGAGAATCGTGTAATAAATTCCGGTGTGATTGAACTTTGTTTATTTCATCAATGTACTGTGAGTGCCAGCATGATCTTGGGATGGTACAGACACAGAGACTTGACCGATTTTGGGTCAGGTCGCTACAGTTTCTCCACCGACGTACTTCTTCCTCCTATATATACCTACGTACCCCCAAACCAACAGAAGCATCCACGAAAACCTAATTCCACCACCGCAACCTTCTGTACCCATGAGATCCCATCTTAGGGCCTTTTCCGGCGTCCTGCCGGAGGGGGCATTGATCACGGAGGGCTTCTACATCAACACCATAGCCTCTCCGATGATGTGTGAGTAGTTTACCTCAAACCTTCGGGTTCATAGTTATTAGCTAGATGGCTTCTTCTCTCTCTTTGGATCTCAATATAAAGTTCTCCACGATTCTCGTGGAGATCTATTCGATGTAATCTTCTTTTGCGGTGTGTTTGTTGAGACCGATGAATTGTGGGTTTATGATCAAGTTTATCTATGAACAATATTTGAATCTTCTCTGAATTTTTTTATGTGTGATTGGTTATCTTTGCAAGTCTCTTCGAATTATCAGTTTGGTTTGGCCTACTAGATTGATCTTTCTTGCAATGGGAGAAGTGCTTAGCTTTGGGTTCAATCATGCGTAGTCCTTTCCCAGTGACAGCAGGGGCAGCAAGGCACATATTGTATTGTTGCTATCGAGGATAACAAGATGGGGTTTATATCATATTGCATGAGTTTATCCCTCTACATCATGTCCTCTTACTTAAAGCATTAGTCTGTTCTTTTGAACTTAATACTCTAGATGCCTGCTGGATAGCGGTCGATGTGTGGAGTAATAGTAGTAGATGCAGGCAGGAGTCGGTCTACTTGTCATGGACGTGATGCCTATATACATGATCATACCTAGATATTCTCATAACTATGCTCAATTCTATCAATTGATCAACAGTAATTTGTTCACCCACCGTAATACTTATGCTCTTGAGAGAAACCACTAGTGAAACCTATGGCCCCCGGGTCTATTTTCCATCATATTAATCTTCCAACACTTAGCTATCTTTTTCCTTTTATTTTACTTTGCATCTTCATTATAAAAATACCAAAAATATTATCTTATCATATCTATCAGATCTCACTTTCGTAAGTGACCGTGAAGGGATTGACAACCCCTTTATTGCGTTGGTTGCGAGGTTTTTATTTGTTTGTGCAGGTGCGAGGGACTTGAGCGTGGCCTCCCTCTTGGATTGATACCTTGGTTCTAAAAACTGAGGGAAATACTTACGCTACTTTACTGCATCACCCTTTCCTCTTCAAGGGAAAACCAACACGATGCTCAAGAGGTAGCAAGAAGGATTTACGGCGCCGTTCTTGGGGAGGCTTACGCAAAGTCAAGTCAAGATTTGAACTCCCGACAACGAGCCATTTCTGGCGCCATTGCCGGGGAGTCTACGCAAAATTCAACATACCAAGTACCCATCACAAACTCTTATCTCACGCATTACATTATTTGCCATTTGCCTCTCGTTTTCCTCTCCCCCACTTCACCCTTGCCCCTTTATTCACCCTCTCTTTTCCGTTCGCCTCTTTTTTGCTTGCTTCTTGATTGCTCGTGTGTTGGATTGCTTGCTTATCAGGATGGCTCTACCTAGATTTGGTGATCTTCACCTTAAAAGGTTAGAAGAGATCGAAAGCAACGTTAGAAGTTTTATGACTTTACAGTTTGAGCACAATAAATTCTTTAGATGATAGTTATTTGATCTTGCTGAAAATTCCAGAAACTGATAGGATCTTCTTGGATGATAGTTATTTGATCTTCTTGTTGATCTTCACCTTAAAAGGTTAGAAGAGATCGAAAGCAACGTTAGAAGTTTGTGCCAAGTTAAACCGATAGGATCTTCTTGGATGATAGTTATTTAATCTTGCTGACAATTCCAGAAACTTTCTGTTCACGAAAAAATTGTTAAGAATCACCAGAACGTGATAAAATATTGATTCCAATTGCATCATATCAATAAACAAATTGTCTAGGTCGTCCTATTTTTGTAGACTTTTTGGAGTTCCAGAAGTTTGCGTTAGTTACAGATTACTACAGACTGTTCTGTTTTTGACAGATTCTGTTTTTCGTGTGTTGTTTGCTTATTTTGATGAATCTATGGCTAGTAAAATAGTTTATAAACCATAGAGAAGTTGGAATACATTAGGTTTAACACCAATATAAATAAAGAATTAGTTCATTACAGTACCTTGAAGTGGTGTTTTGTTTTCTTTCGCTAACGGAGCTGGCGAGATTTTCTGCTAAGTTTTGTGTTGTGAAGTTTTCAAGTTTGGCAAGAGCCTAAGCTTGGGGATGCCCATGGTACCCCAATATAATCTAAGGAAACCAAAAAGCCAAAGCTTGGGGATGCCCCGGAAGGCATCCCCTCTTTCGTCTACTTCCATCGGTAACTTTACTTGGAGCTATATTTTTATTCACCACATGATATGTGTTTTGCGTGGAGCGTCTTGTATGGTTTGAGTCTTTGTTTTTTAGTTTACCACAATCATCTTTTATGTACACACCTTTTGGGAGAGACACATATGATTCGCAATTTATTAGAATACTCTATGCGCTTCGCTTATATCTTTTGAGCTATATAGTTTTTGCTCTAGTGCTTCACTTATATCTTTTAGAAACCTGGCGGTGGTTTTGTTTTATAGAAACTATTATTCTCCCACGCTTCACTTATATTATTTTTAGAGTCTTAAACAGCATGGTAATTTTCTTAAATTGGAAAATTAATCCTAATATGCTAAGTATTCAAGACTAGTAAAAACTTTATTATGAGTGTGCTGAATACTAAGAAAAGTTTGATGCTTGATGATTGTTTTGAGATATGGAGGTAGTGATATTAAAGTTGTGCTAGTTGAGTAGTTGTGAAATTGAGAAATACTTGTGTTGAAGTTTGCAAGTCCCGTAGCATGCACGTATGGTAAACGTTATGTAACAAATTTGAAACATGAGGTGTTCTTTGGTTGTCTTCCTTATGAGTGGCGGTCGGAGACGAGCGATGGTCTTTTCCTACCAATCTATCCCCTAGGAGCATGCGCGTAGTGCTTGGTTTTTGATGACTTGTAGATTTTTGCAATAAGTATGTGAGTTCTTTATGACTAATGTTGAGTCCATGGATTATACGCACTCTTACCCTTCCATCATTGCTAGCCTCTTGGTACCGTGCATTGCCCTTTCTCACATTGAGAGTTGGTGCAAACTTCACGGTGCATCTAACCCCCGTGATATGATACGCTCTGTCACACATAAACCTCCTTATATCTTCCTCAAAACAGCCACCATACCTACCTATTATGGCATTTCCATAGCCATTCCGAGATATATTGCCATGCAACTTTCCATCGTTCCGTTTATCATGACACGTTCATCATTGTCATATTGCTTTGCATGATCATGTAGTTGACATCGTATTTGTGGCAAAGCCACCGTTCATAATTTTTCATACATTTCACACTTGATTCATTGCCTATCCCAGTATACCGTCGGAGGCATTCATATAGAGTCATACTTTGTTCTAGTATCGAGTTGTAATCATTGAGTTGTAAATAAATAGAAGTGTGATGAGCATCATTCATAGAGCATTGTCCCAATAAAAAAAGAGAAAGGCCAAATAAAAAAAGGGAGGCCACAAAAAAGGGACAATGCTACTATCTTTTTTTCCCACACTTGTGCTTCAAAGTAGCACCATGATCTTCATGATAGAGAGTCTCTTGTTTTGTCACTTTCATATAATAGTGGGAATTTTTCATTATAGAACTTGGCTTGTATATTCCAACAATGGGCTTCCTCAAATGCCCTAGGTCTTTGTGAGCAAGCAAGTTGGATGCACACCCACTTAGTTTCTTTTGTTGAACTTTCATACATTTATAACTCTAGTGCATCCGTTGCATGGCAATCCCTACTCCTTGCATTAACATCAATCGATGGGCATCTCCATAGCCCGTTGATTAGCCGCGTTGATGTGAGACTTTCTCCTTTTTTACCTTCTCCACATAACCCCCATCATTATATTCTATTCCACCCATAGTGCTATATCCATTGCTCACGCTCATGTATTGCGTGAAGGTTGAAAAAGTTTGAGATTACTAAAGTATGAAACAATTGCTTGGCTTGTCATCAGGGTTGTGCATGATGGGAGCATTCTTGTGTGACGAAAATGGAGCATGACTAAACTATATGATTTTGTAGGAATGAACTTTCTTTGGCCATGTTATTTTGAGAAGACATAATTGCTTACTTAGTATGCTTGAAGTATTATTGCTTTTATGTCAATATTAGACTTTTATCTTGAATTTTTCGGATCTGAATATTCATACCACAATTAAGAGGGTTACATTAAAAAATTATGCCAAGTAGCATTCCGCATCAAAAAATTTATTTTTATCATTTACCTACTCGAGGACGAGCAGGAATTAAGCTTGGGGATGCTTGATACGTCTCCAACGTATCTATAATTTTTGATTGCTTCATGCCATATTATATTCTGTTTTGGATGATTAATGGGCTTTGTTATACACTTTTATATTATTTTTTGCGACTAATCTATTAACCGGAGGCCCAACCCGAATTGCTGTTTTTTTGCCTATTTCAGAGTTTCGCAGAAAAAGAATATCAAACGGAGTCCAAACGGAATCAAACCATCGGGAACGTGATTTTTGGAACAAACATGATCCAGAGGACTTGGACCCTACGCCAAGAAAGAAACCAGGAGAGCACGAGGCAGGGGGGCGCGCCTACCCCCCCTGGGCGCGCCATCCACGCTCGTGGGGCCCATGTTGCTCCACCGACGTACTTCTTCCTCCTATATATACCTACATACCCCCAAACCAATAGAAGCATCCACGAAAACCTAATTCCACCGCCGCAACCTTCTGTACCCGTGAGATCCCATCTTGGGGCCTTTTTCTCAAGCGTCTGGGGGGGCATTTATCATGGAGGGCTTCTACATCAACACCATAGCCTCTCCGATGATGTGTGAGTAGTTTACCTCAGACCTTCGGGTTCATAGTTATTAGCTAGATGGCTTATTCTCTCTCTTTGGATCTCAATACAAAGTTCTCCACGATTCTCGTGGAGATCTATTCGATGTAATCTTATTTTGTGGTGTGTTTGTTGAGACCGATGAATTGTGGGTTTATGATCAAGTTTATCTATGAACAATATTTGAATCTTCTCTGAATTCTTTTATGTATGATTGGTTACCTTTGCTAGTCTCTTCGAATTATCAATTTGGTTTGGCCTACTAGAGTGATCTTTCTTGCAATGGGAGAAGTGCTTAGCTTTGGGTTCAATCTTGCGGTGTCATTTCCCGATGTTGAGGGGCAGCAAGGCACGTATTGTATTGTTGCCATCGAGGATAACAAGATGGGGTTTCTATCATATTGCATGAGTTTATCCCTCTACATCATGTCATCTTACTTAAAGCATTAGTCTGTTCTTTTGAACTTAATACTCTAGATGCATGCTGGATAGCGGTTGATGTGTGGAGTAAAACAAGTAGATGCACAGTGAGTCGGTCTACTTGTCACGGACGTGATGCCTATATACATGATCATACCTAGATATTCTAATAACTATGCTCAATTCTATCAATTGCTCAACAGTAATTTGTTCACCCACCGTAATACTCATGCTCTTGAGAGAAGCCACTAGTGAAACCTATGGCCCCCGGTCTATTTTCCATCATATTAATTTTCTAACACTTAGCTATTTTTTTGCCTTTTATTTTACTTTGCATCTTCATTATAAAAATATGAAAAATATTATCTTATCATATCTATCAGATCTCACTTTCGTAAGTGACCGTGAAGGGATTGAGAACCCCTTTATGGCGTTGGTTGCGAGGTTTTTATTTGTTTGTGTAGGTGCGAGGGACTTGAGCGTGGCCTCCTACTGGATTGATACCTTGGTTCTGAAAAACTGAGGGAAATACTTACGCTACTTTACTGCATCACCCTTTCCTCTTCAAGGAAAACCAACGCAGTGCTCAAGAGGTAGCACAGCTCGGTGCTTCCTTAGAACTTTCAATAATCTTTCTTCTTCATGTTCTGAAAGGTTAGCACTGATAATAACAGGATATATCTTCTTTTCATCAAGATAAGCATATTTCAAAGTGTCTGGCAATTGTTTTAATTCAAACACAGGATCACCTTTAGGTGGAGGAGGACCTCCTAGAGTTTCAATAGGTAAATTGTGTTTAAGCAGAGGACATTGTTCAAAGAAAATCTTATCTATTTCATTTCTTTCATGCATATGTAAATCATTTTCATGGTCTAGCAAATATTGTTCTAGTGGATCAGTAGGTGGTACAACAATAGAAGCAAGACCAACAATTCTTTTTCATGAAGTTTTTACTAAACTTGGAAAAATTGAATTCATGAGACTCATCACCAAAACTAACACCAACAATTTGCTTCTCACAATCTATTCTAGCATTAGGGGTGTTCAAGAAAGGTCTACCAAAGATAATGGGACAAAAATCATATTGTGGGGAACCAAGAACAAGAAAATCAGTAGGGTATTTTATTTTGCCATGCAAGACTTCAACATCTCTAACAATCCCAATTGGTGATATTGTGTCTCTATTAGCAAGTTTAATAGTAACATCTATGTCTTCTATCTCTGCGGGTGCTATGTCGTTCATAATTTCTTGATATAAGGTGTAAGCAATAGCACTCACACTAGCACCTATGTCACATAAACCATGATAACAATGATCTCCTACTTTAACTAAGATGGCGGGCATGCCAACAACAGGTCTGTGTTTATCTTTTTTATCAGGTTTGGCAATTCTAGCAGCTTCTTCACAAATGTAAATAACATGCCCATCCATATCTTCTTCCAAGAGATCTTTAACCATAGCAATACTAGGTTCTACTTTAATTTGTTCATCAGGTTTAGGTGTTCTAATGTAGCGTTTGTTAACCACAGTTGAAACTTTAGCATGTTCCTTTATCCTAACAGGGAAAGGTGGTTTCTCTATATAAGCAGAAGGAACATCTGGATCAACATTATAAAGTATAGTTTCTTATTTAACTGGTACCGGTTCTTTAGTTTCTTCTTTAATAGGTGGGTGATATTTAAACCACTTCTCTTTAGGGAGATCAACATGAGTAGCAAATGATTCACAAAAGGAGGCTACTATCTAAGAGTCAAGTCCATATTTAGTGCTAAACTTTTGAAAAGCATCGGTGTCCATAAAAGATTTAACACAATCATACTTAAGCTTAATACCTGACTATTTACCTTCTCGAGTTCCCAATCTTCAGAGTTGCGTTTAATTCTTTCCAAAAGATCCCACCAGAATTCAATAGTCTTCTTCATAAAAGAACCAGCACAAGAAGTATCAAGCATGGTTTGATCATTACGAAAGCCGAGCATAAAAGTTACGGATGATAATTTCTCTTGAGAGCTCATGATTGGGGCATGAATATAACATTGACTTAAGCCTCCCCCAAGCTAGAGAGACACTTTCTCCTTCACGAGGCCAAAAATTATATATATAATTCCGATCACGATGAACTAGATGCATAGGATAATTTTTTTGGTGGAACTCCAATTTTACTCGTTTCCAATTCCAAGATGGTGATGTTGAAGATGTTGATGGAGATTGCCCTTCCCAAGATGAGAGAGTTGTTGGTGATGATGATGATGAAGAAGATGATGATGATTTCCCCCTCCAGGAGGGAAGTTCCCCTAGCGGGATCGCTCCACCGGAGGGCAAAAGTGCTCCTGCCCAAGTTCCGCCTCGAGACGGCGACGCTCCATCCCGAAAGTCCTCCCCTTATTTTTTCTAGGTCAAAATGACCTATATACCAGAAGATGGGCACCAAAGGTGGGCCTGGGTGAGCAAAACCCACCAGGGCGCGCTTGGGCTCCCTGGCGGGCCTAGGTGGGTTGTGCCCACCTGGTGGGCCCCCTCTGGCAGTTATTTGCTCCAATATTCCTCAAATATTCCATAAAAAATCTCCGTGAAGTTTCATCTTGTTTGGAGTCGTGCAGAATAGGTAGCCTGACGTAGCTTTTCCAGGTCCAGATATCCAGCTGCCGGAATTCTCCCTCTTTATGTATACCTTGCATATTATGAGAGTAAAGGCATTAGAATTATTCCAAAAAGCATCATTATGGATAAACACATTATAAATAACAGTAAGAAAACATGATGCAAAATGGGCGTATCAATGACCTCCCGTGCAAGATATTTAGTCTTCTTCAGCAACATACCGCAAAAGTTTGTGGCATAAAGTACCGAGTCTTCCCTAGCAATCCATTAAGGGGGGAAGCTTGTGAGGTACCGTACCCAATCTTCTTCAGCAAGTTGTCTGACGAAAGCTTCCAGCGCAAGTCATCCAGTCTACCTCAGCACGATACTCTCGATGGCTTCCGGTGTAAGATATTAAATAATGAGTTGGCAGCATATAGCAGTGCATCAAAAGTCTCAGACCCGCAACGGATTGATCAAAAAGCAAGAATCATACAGAACACAAGTACACCTCAGAAATCAGATATTCCTATATCCAGTGAGCATGTTGCCAAGTTCATACAAGACCCTCGTTCCAGGAAGAATTCAAGGTACACATCCGACAACCTCACCGGGTATGCAAGAGAAAGAAAGCCAGTGGGTGATGCAAGAACCGACAAGCCTTAAAGAAAGGAAACATGGAGACAACTATCTTGGCCAGTGGTTATCAAGGTCAGTCTCCTCGCACCCGACAAAGTAATATTATTAACCTATGTCACTGTCTTGAATGATTGACGACAACAATAAGCTTCGTACAAGCACATGTGAACCTGCAAATAACCCGAGACTCGAGGCATGAACAAGGCCAAGGTATGATTGCCAAATATTGCATATGACAGCACCCACGGTCACACGAAGAATCAAGAGTATATATGGCAACGCTCTTTCAAATAAAGGATCCAGACCGATAAAACAATAATGAAGGAGCAAGATCGGCAATACAAGTATATGGTTGCATAACCAACAGGGTACATATATCCCTGATAGTTTGAGTCAGTATCTACCATCATGAAGATATACCGAAGGGGTCTACTCCGTCTAGGTAAGGACCTCATAGCAAGGTAACCCGCTCAGCCAACCGTATGTGCGCAGTATTGTCAGTATCGAATATCCAAGCCTGTTGTGTCAGACCAAAGTCGAACTCAACAGATCAAGTCCAGCAACCGTGTTATGGCATCACATGGCTTACCATCCACATGAACACACCGACTGAAGGAGTAAACCGTATGTTGAACGACAGTATCACAGCATGTGCCCGCACTTATGGTAATTGATTAAAGAATAGCCTATCATGGACAATATTCTTTTACCCAAAACACCGCCAGTCAAGTCTGTGAATGTTATCGAGACAAGGTGGTACACTTTTTGTCAATCACAACAAGAGACAATCAAATATTTGGTACGGACTGGATACTCAAGAAGGTGGAACCAATCAAGATAATTCGGAAACTCCTGCGAGAAGTCGGAATCCATCAAGAAAACAGGTATGATTCACATTACTATTTTGAAACCGGAGGGCGTGCATATATTCAAGAAACCCAATACCTGGATAGAAGAGATTCCTTCTTCCCTGAGGAGATGTACTCCATGGAATATTCTCGATAATGTATACAAGAATCACACCCCCGTCGAGAATCACTATCGAGAAGGACACGTATGTCAGTTATAATAATCTTTCGTACCTCAGCTAAGTCAGCAGATATGAAAGAAATTGGAGCCGGTGTGAACAGAAATATATGAGGTAAGTCAGGATGTCAGATGTGGTGAAGCAAACCACCCCAGAGAAAGGCAGTCAGTCAGATAAAATCCAGCGGGAAAATAATATAAAGGGAACCCCAGTTGGGAATAGTTTTGTTGAGTCAGAATATTGGCTTCATCCCTAAGCAACCAAATCTCGAGGACGAGATTTCTTTAAGGGGGGAAGGTTTGGAACACCCTGGATTTTGCCTTTTTCTTTTTCTTTTGATTTCCTTTGGATTTCTGCTTTGATTTGCTTTTCTGTGGCTCTGTGATCCTAAAACTTGGGAAGATTATGTCTTCCTAGGTTTCATAGTGGCTTGTTATCCTCAAAATCATCCCAAGACCCTGTCATTTCTCATCCTAGCCCAAATCCCAATGTTCTTTTTATTGGGAATATTCCTTTTCTATTAAAGGAATAATTCTTTTTGCTCTAGGTTGTGATAAAACCTATATTTCTGTCACTCCCAAAATTCCCAAATAATTCTCATAGATTGTTTGGGTCATATATTCCACATATATGTTAAAATCCTTCCTTGGCATCATCAAAGATAATTCACAAATATTCTTTTTCTCATTTTTCCCTAAGTGGCTTGCTGAGAAGGAAGTGTCATTTATCTTTGCTTCATTGACCCCAAACTTTTTGGACAACTTTTCCTGTCCATATCATTTCCCCATGACAAAATACACAATTTGCCTAGTAAATATTCCTAATCAATTTTTCAAAGTTCCTGTCTCAAGGAAGCCCTTGTGAAGGAAGTACTAACTAGGGTAATCCAAATGAGCTAAAATTTTGCAAGGTCCTTATTATGATCAAATAATCACACTCCTCAAGATTTGGGCTCATGTCATCACTCTATGTGAGGTCAGCATCAAATCTTGGTTTCTGGTCAGATTTTCAGGTTGTGGAGCAATTATATTTTATATTGCCTCATTATTGCTGAAAATTTACCAGGACATGCTCATACCCATATAAACTCTCTCCACCAAATTTGGACTCATTTCATCTAGCCATTTTCCCTGTGCATTTTTCCTAAGTTTTTTTTCTAGATTGAAGCTCTGTGAAGCAAGTACCATTTTGGTATTTCCAAATGGCATGAAACTTTTACACAAGCTTCATATCATCAAATAACTCATCTCCTCCAAAATGCAGCTCAATCTAATCTAATATGTGAGTGCTACTTCATACTTTGTATTTCTGTACAGTATGGTGTATTCTATAGCATCAGCAAATGCTCTTTTCATTCATCCAAATGAGCTGATTTTTGTCCAACACAATGTTCTTAGCTTCTGATCAACCCCAGACAAATCAGTTCATTCGTTCCCAAGCTTGTGTTCCCTCTGCACAGCACAAGCAGGTTGCTGTTGCTCTGTTTTGGATCCTCCTACAAATCTCTTCTTTGCCCTTGGACTGAGTTGGTTCTTCCTTTGAACTGAGGGCCGTAAGGTCCATCTACTGGACATGATTTTCCCGGCCCGAGCGCGCCGCGTGCGCCAGTTCACGCGGTGACTGCATGGCTCGCATGCACAATCTCGCGCTCTGGCAAGTGGAGCCCCATGTCCCAGTCTGTTCCCTCTGTTTCTCGAGCCCTCGCCATGTCTAGTAGTTGCCCCGTGATCCCCTGCATCGTAACGTGCCCCTTCCTGTCCTGGTTTGCCTTGGTCGCCTCGCAAACACCATGCCTGTGCCGCTAGCCGCCCCTGTCCTCCATTGTTGCCTAGCCATAGCTCGCCAGTGAGCTCCAGAGCCTTCCTAGCGGCTATATAAGCATGCTCGAGGTCCCTCCACAGCTCCCAGGCCTCTTCCCCACCTCTCTAGCCGCTCCATTGCCTCTCTGGCCGCCGCGAACATCGCCAGCTACCGTTGCAATCGGGCTGCTCCGAGCCCCACCACTCCTCCCGACCACACCATAGTCTTCACCACTCTCCGGCGATCCTCTGAACCTCCTCGTATCGTCGCCGTACCGACCGGAGCCACCGTCCCCAAGATCCGGTCGCCGCCTGTCTCCGCGTGGCGTCGCCGCTGCGGCATCCCCGGCGTCTGTGAGGCTCGACGGGCCAGACACGGCGTGCCGCCCGAGCCCGCCGATGGCCTCCGCTGGCCGGAGCAGGCCGGCCCGTCGCCGACAGCACCCTCCCCTGCTCCCTCCTCTATTTCCATTGGGGGCAGGGAGAGGAGGAAGAAGACGATGTGCCTGCCGGACGCAGCTTCAGTGACTCCATGAAGCTAAGTCTCACCGTAACTTAGCCCCCTCTATCAGTCATCCATTGAAGATTTGACGTACCAGATTGACCCGTATTCCGAACGGTTTTTTCAAAACTGTTCAGAAAAAAAATCATAAATGTTTCATTTTGTATTCTGGGAATGTTTCAACCCATTTGGATGTATGATTTGTGATTAAATAGCCTTTTGAGCTCAAATAAATAAAAAAGGTTTATTCACAAACGATACATCCAAATGGATTGAAATTTTCATAGAATACAAAACGAAACATTTATGATTTATTGGAATTTTTTTATTTTTTCTGAATAGTTTTGAAAAAATTGTTCAAAAATTGGGTCAATCTGATACGTCGGATCATCAATGGACGGCTGATAGAGGGGGCTAAGTTACGGTGAGACTTAGCTTCACGAAGTCACTGAAGATGCGTCTGCACCTGCCCCCCTCCCCTATGCCCACGGGGCCCGCATGTCGGCCTCTGGCCGTTGACCCAGCCCCGCCATGTCACGTAAGTGGAGACGCCTTTTTCTGAAATACGTTTTCAGTGCATGAAAGCGTATTCTCTTTCTACTACGGCTCTGAGTACGTTTTCTTCTCCACTAAGTGTATTTGACTGAAGGCGCTTTCTGTTTTTCAGCCCAGGGACCTGTTTGTGGAGGAATATTTATAGATTGGTCCCTGATCTTCCAACTCTCGTATCTCCGCAACCGTAACTCCGTTTGAGGTGAACCCAAAGCTCACTTCTTCGTATCATCGAGCTCTATCTGATAGTACCATTTTCACTAGGTGGTCCCACTATCAAAATGACATTTATACCCTTTCCCTTATCAGCCCCCTCCGTGAGTGAAGCGTCCGGTGAATTGTCCCGCGTCTTCATCGCACTTCTTCCCGGGGTATTTTTCATCCCCAGGCAAGCCACAATAGCCACTTGCATGATGGATTTGCAGTAGCCATGGTTTCTACTTAAATGTTTAATAAATGTTTGCTCTTTTACCACTGATGTTGATGTTTCGGTTATGCTTGTGGATCCCTGCTATCATCATGTTATGCTATGATGCACTCTGTTAGTCGTATGTTTGCTTGCTAGTAGTATTGGTCTCGTACTTCATGTTGGTATTCATGTCATGCTAGTGATAGTTATGTCATATGATGCATGATTAGCGTCAGTTATGAAGAGTATCTGTGATATGCATGATCATCGCTATGCCATGTTCATCTGCATCTAGTAGTCGAAGTGCTGCATTATTCTTGATGCTAATGATTCATATGGTTATGTTGCTCATCCATGCTTACGTTAATATCATGCTCATACGCATTATTATTTCATCATGTTATTATGACTCAGCATCTTTTGCATTCAAGTTTAACCAGACATTAATTAAACTTGAACACATGTTGGCTAAGTCATAGTGCAATCGAATCGACCTGACCAATGCAGCCACACTTGCCTTTATGGGAGGGTCCTAACTGGGTCTATTGTCATGCCTCTCGCAAGTGCCTCCAACTAGGGAAGGTTATACGCGTGCACTACCCTGATCAGGTAGGCCGGTATAAGCCTTGTGAGCCCGAGTTTGGTTATGTGCACATGTCCCCGTTTGGCACCATTTTGTTTTGCCACGGCGGTGGCCATTGGGTGTCACGAGGTGACATCGGGGCCACCCATGACTTAGCCCAAAGGGGAGTTGGTCGGAGTGGCCGGGAGAGTGTCATGGCAGTAGATCGGTTTTATTGAAACGACGTTGGTCCACCCGAATGGGAGCACGAGGCCTTGGGTTCCGTAGTGTGGGTACAGTGTGCTAACCTCTGCAGAGTGTTTAATCTATCGATAGCCGTGCCCGCGGATAAGGGCCCAGTTCGTAGTAGGTCATACTATGGGTCAACAGTAATAATAACCTGTATAATTACAACCCCGATTCGATGATGAAAGAAGTGGTCGATCCTTATGTGATCGCGAGAGTATCACAGTGGTATCGAGGATACCGAAGATGGCTGAGGTTTATGGTATTATGCGAGAATCAAGGGTAAAGATCAAGCTCCTTGTGGTCATGTAATGATTACTAGGATATTGTTAATACCAAGCTTGATTTGATCCTGAGGTGATCGTGCGATGACCATGATGGTAAGTGATACGTGTGGTGGTTACGAGGTAACCCCGAACAGAGTAAGTTGCTGCATGATATTGTTAACATGTTGCATAGTAGTATCATCATATGTTCATGACATGCTCATCTGATATTGTTCTAGTGCTATTTTGTTCACCACGTCCATGCCATGTGTTCTGATAGTATCATGTTCAACATTGCTAAGTAACCTGTAAATGCCATGTTGTTGTTTGTCTTGATTGCTTTGGTTGTTGTGAGCTTGCAAGTACATTCAATGTACTGACCTGGCGTGCCATGCCAGTTTGCAGGTCATGCCTTGTCTGCTTGCTTGTTTGCCGAGGATCTTGAGTTTGCGAGCTAGGATAAACGTTCCAGCCAGAGTCTCTGTGGAGTGGAGTCCATCACCGTCGTCGCTGTTCCGCTGCTAGTAGTTATTCCGCTCCTTCGAGTTGTTCTACTGCTTGCATAGAGCAACCTTGGCATGCGTAGCGTCATCGTGTCGTTGTAATCCCCTTATACCCATATCGATTGTAATAAAGAGCTGATTTGTTCTATGCCAGCAGTGTCGTATTCCAGAAGACTTACCTCGATCTCTGGGCTGGAATATGGGGGCGTTCCGATCTCTCTGAGCCGGGGTGCCACATTTGGGAGGCGCGAAACCCGGGCTCCAAACACACTAGGAGACTCGCACTTTTGGGATGGTGCAGCGCCGGGGTCGGACCATTTTAGCGGATCTCGAGGACCCTGTCTCCTTGGATGCTGACACTAGTTGTCTCCGCCCAGACATGGCGACACGGGCGTAAAGGCTTTTATCCTTCTTGAAGGTTACTGAAGAAGTTGACTTAGCCATAAGTTTATAAATTTCATATCTTGAAATGATTAGGTTGTTGTTGTATATGCTATGTAGTCCATTTGTAAGCCGAAGTCCTACTCTGAGCTCGAGCTCAAATGCTCTTGCATAAATAGTAAAATAAAAAAAATTGAAAAATTAAAAAAAATCAATTTTTTTGTGTGGCAAACATTAAGGAATATTTTGAGTGCTTACACATTTTTAGCATGAAATCACATTCGTGAAAGTCGTGGCAAAAAACATAAAATCAATGCTCCAAAATGCTTTTGAAAGTAGCATCTTCGGAGCATCGATTTTGTTTTTATGCCATGACTTCCATGAATGATGATGGCTTCCGAAAACGAAACTATTCCTATATATCTAAGAGTCGTTCCCACAAACTTATTTAACTAAAGATAAGTATGCCACCTCATCATACAATAATGAATGAGATAAGACTCGCCTCAAAACACAACCATATAGGAGAAAAGACCCACCACAAAGGTCAACCATGCATGAAAAATGTCTTCGATTCAATAATTTTACTTATATTTAAAAAATATTGTTACAATTATACATAATCAAATACTTCATATGTTCCTAAATATAAGTCTTTTTAAAGATTTCAATATGTACGGATGTATATAGATATATTTTAGAGTTTAAATTCACCCATTTTGCTCCGTCTGTAGTCCATATTGTAACCTCCAAAAGACTTATATTTAGAAACAGAGAGAGTATAATAAATCATATGTATTTTAAATTTTGATCCTCATATTCTTAGCCTAAGTTTTCGTCGATCAATTCCCAAGGCAACTCATGGGATATCCTCTAGCTTATTTTATAAGCACCGCCCGCTCTAGTTTTAGCCGGGCAAACCCTAACCCTAGGACGACTCGGCCGTTGATCCATCTCAAGCATCTCGAGGCATGTACAGTGAACTCATGATCTATAAACAACTGAAAAGCGCATAAATCCAAGCTCCAGTAAGCACCGGCAGTGGGGCGGCTACAAGTGGTCAACTGGCCCGGTCTGGTATGTTCCTCACCCTTTCCGCGCTAGTGGGCGTGCAACTTGCAGCCCCCTTCCCGCCTGAAACCTGCCTCCCTTCATTCTGGCCTGCTGCGACAGTGACAGCCCCCTCCCTCCTCAAGGAAGCCGACAACCGGCGCGCCACCAACCTTGGACAAAATCATTAGATCGCTAATCAGATTTGATCCTGATTCCTGAACATACGGTGACATCGCAACCAATCTGCATATGGCCCTCCTTGACAGATTCCTAGGTAAGAAAAACCGCATGAATACACACGTATACCTGCCAGTTCAGTCCTAACAAGCAAACTTTGTAGTGCATGCGTGCTACTCCCTCCGTCCCATAATATAAAAGAGTTTTTGATACTACATTAATATCAAAAACGCTCTTATATTATGGGACGGAGGGAGTACATTATTGTTGGTATTCTGATGGCAATCAAATGGAACATATTCTATCAATCCATCGACAACCAGGCCCGTCCGTGAGAAGAGTCGTCTTGCATCTACAATCTGATCTGGTGTGAGAATTTTTTTTTTGACAGAATCTGGTGTGGGAATTTGACTCAATATCAAGACCAGTTCAGCCACTCGTAGTATTACGCTGCAAGTTCCAACAGATTGCAGAGAACGTGCCCCGTTACTTTGTCAGATTCTTTGTACAAGGTGCCTGTCTCCTAGCTTTGATAGTCAAACACATAGGCAACAACCAGTTATATGATGGATTGTAAAACAAAAGGTTATATGAAATTGACACGTCATTTATAGCCAATTTAATAGTCAATATGTTTTTTTACACAGTATAGACGCAAGCGCTCATATACACGCGCATACACTCACCCCTATGAACGCACACACGAACACCCTACCCCTATAAGCTCCTCCGAAAGACTGAGCCGGCATCGCATAAATGCAAGCACCAGGACTTGAACCCTGGTGGGCTAGGGATACCACAGTCCCCCTAACCATCCAACAACAGGTTGGTTCACAATAGTCAATATGTTAGTATGTTATTAAGAAGTACTCCCTCTGCGCGGCTTAATTAGGCTGCTCTTGCCGTGTTAATTTAGCCACTCCCCGCTAGGGTTTTGAGCGCCGCCCGAGAGTAAACTACCTCCATCCACCGTTCCTCTCCCCCCGCGTGCACCTCTGCCAAGGGCTAGCCTCTGGTCGTGGTCTCCCGAGGGTACGGTGGGGTTGATCTACCCTCTCAGGGTTAGGGTTTTCGAGTAAGCTCGAGATGGCATCTCAGGAGGAGGCAGGTGGATCGCGCCCGAGGAAGGAACCGATCGAGGATCTCCTGAAGCGCTTGGAATTGCAGGAAGAGGAAGAGGATAACTTCGTCTGGGAGGAGGAATTCTAGGAGAACTAGGTGGCGGCGAAGTGGCTTGCGATCGGGAAAGTCCATACAGATAAGGGATTTAGTCCCTCTGCTTTGTACTCGGATATGAGATCTGCATGGAACCCGGCAAAGGAACCACGATGGCGCATGATTAAAGACAACCTGTTCACGGTACAGTTTGGCTATCTGGGTGACTGGAACATGGCGATGAACATGGGACTATGGCTCTTTCGCGATCATGGGCTCCTGATTGCGGAATACGATGGGTTTACGAATCCAACATCAGTGGTGCTTAACAAAATAGTGGTCTGGGCAAGAATCTTGAAGTTGCCTGACAATTACCAAACATGTGCAGCAATCAGAGGGATGTGCAGGAAGATGGGAAAGATCGTAGAGATTCAGACTACTCTTCCAGCGGGTTTCACATGCGAGTTTGTTCGAGTCAGAGTGGAACTTGATGTCACAAAAAAGCTGATCCGGTTTGTAGGGATCACAAAACAGGAAGTCATAGACTACTACCAAGTTCAATATGAGAAGCTACATATCTTTTGTGGGCAATGTGGTCTCATGGGACACTGGTACCAAGAATGTGGGACGGGGGAACATGATGTTTCCAAGCTAGAGTGGGGAGATTTCCTATTGGCAGATGGTGGTAGAGGTTGTGGTAATGGACGGAACACGGGAAGAGGCAGAGGTGGTGCTGGAAGAAACGGGGATGCCTTTGAAAGGGGCCGTGGCAGGGGTGATTGAGGGAGTCCTGGATTAAGGGGTCCTCGGGCGTCCGGCCTGTTGGACATGGGCCGGACTGATGGGCTGTGAAGATACAAGACCGAAGACTCTCACCCGTGTCCGGGTGGGACTCTCCTTGGCGTGGAAGGCAAGCTTGGCGCCCGGATATGAAGTTTCCTTTCTCTGTAACCGACTTTGGGTAACCCTAGTCCCCTCCGGTGTCTATATAAACCGGGGGGCTTAGTCCGTAGAGGCAAGAACAATCATAGTCATACAGGCTAGACTTTTAGGGTTTTAGCCATTACAATCTCGAGGTAGATCAACTCTTGTAATACTCTTATTCATCAAGATCAATCAAGCAGGAAGTAGGGTATTACCTCCATAGAGAGGGCTCGAACCTGGGTAAACATCGTGTCCCCCGTCTCCTATTACCATTGATCTTAGACGCACAGTTCAGGACCCCCTACCCGAGATCCGCAGGTTTTGACACAGACATTGGTGCTTTCATTGAGAGTTCCGCTATGACGTCGAAGACAGGATCGATGGCTCGCCTTGTTATCAAGGACAGTATCACCTCCGGAGGTGCCCTGACCTCAGGCCAAACCCTCTGGCTGGGCGGCTTTACCATGACCGCCCCTACGGCCGTTAAGCCAACAATGACTTCTCAGGTCATCAAAAACCACCTCCGTGTTAGCTCTGAATACTCTAAACAGATGGATCCGGCTGAGGTATCGTCTTTAAACGAGCTCCTAGACCGCATCGCCTCCCTGGGGGTCGCTATAGACTACGATCGGATTGGGCTTAAACCCGACCAGAGAGAAATTAAATCACCGCCGATCACCCACCAGATAGTGGTAATTGAGGAGCAAGACAACAACTCTTCCTCTATACTAAGGACGAACTATGCTCAGATTCCCGAGCTCGAAGAGCCAGACACCCGCCCTCGGAAAGACATAGCCCGCCCTCCGAACCTAGAATCGGACAACGAGCCTGAAAAATAAGTTAATATCCCAGAACCCGAGCTATTAAGTTCAGAAGTTTTTCAAACTCCGGATTCCAAATTGGGCCAGGGTTCGGATTTAAAGCCACCCACCCACCCAGATAGACGCGATCTCACGTACATACGGCAACAGTCTCAGGAAACAGTCCATCACTTTTGGGCCAGATTCCTCCTTGGCAAAGACAAGATTAAAGATTGCCGTGACGAAGACGCGATCTCAGCATTCTGCAATAATTGCACGGATGTAGGACTCCTCAACACTATCAATCGCCGTCGCGTACTATACTTCACTGACTTGGCAACTATCGTACAGAAGTACTGCGCAATGGAAAGCACCTGGAAAACTCAGGCAGCTCTCTGGGAACCACCGGTTTCCGCTCAACCCTTCGTCCGGGCAAAAAGGGTGCACCCTCGAGGCGCACCAGATCCAATAGTAAAGAAATCTAAGCACATCACGGGGCGTGGAACCGTTCTGCAAGGATGGCTCGATAGGCCATGCAAAATACATACAACACCGGACACCATACCAACCCATAGCCTTAGAGCATGTTGAATACTCCGGCAAGTAGCCAAGAGGGCGAGGATATCCTCACCAAAAACACACCAGTGCAACACACCCCATAAGATGACGACCCCAGCATATTGACAGTCTTCGAGACTTTCGCTTCAAACAATCGGCGTATAAGGGCTTTCCGCGACCTCCCCGAAGTCTGCCAAGTCGCAGCAATAAACCCTTGGAACGACACGGCCATAACTTTCAATGCCAGTGACGAACCAAAATTTCGGACAGTCCGGGCACCAGCCGCCTTGGTCCTTAATCCAATTGTGGACGGGTTTCGGCTCACCAAAGTGCTCATGGACGGTGGCAGCGGATTAAACCTCATCTACGAGGATACACTCAATAAAATGGAAATCGACAGGAGCCGCATCAAGAAAAGTAGCACGACCTTCCGGGGAATCATTCCCAGTCGGGAGGCGTGATGCGCGGGAAAAATCACGCTCGACGTGGTATTCGGCACACCGGAGAATTATCGGTCCAAAGAGATAACCTTCCAAGTGGCTCCCTTCAACAGCGGATATCCCGCCCTATTGGGGCGAGATGCATTTACACACTTCCAAGATATACCTCATTACGGGTACATGAAGCTCAAGATGCCCGGGCCCAACGGTATCATCACTCTTGCCAGAGATCCGGACATAGCACTCCGCGCCAAAAATAAAACCGCATCCCTGGACCTCGAGGCATTGTCTGAAATACTCGCGACCGAAGAGCTAACCGCGTTGCGCTCTACTGTGGATGGGGATGACATAATCCTGGACAAACGACCCCAAATCCACCTCCTTTAAATCAGCAGATGAAATAGTCAAATTTCAAGTCCACCCGACGGACCCCAAGAAGACAGCATCCATCGGGGCACAACTCAACCCAACGGTCGACGCCGCTCTACGAGAGTTCCTGCGTGAGAACTGGGACATATTCGCTTGACACCCTTCTGATATGCCAGGAATCCCGCGCAGGTTGGCCGAACACAGCCTCAATATATTAAAGGGATATGATACGTCTCCAACGTATCCATAATTTTTTATTGTTCCATAATATTATATTATCTATTTTGGATGTTTAATGGGCTTTATTATACACTTTTATATTATTTTTGGGACTAACCTACTAACCAAAGGCCTAGTGCAAATTGCTATTCTTTTTGCCTATTTCAGTGTTTTGCAGAAAAGGAATATCAAACGGAATGAAACCTTCGGGAGAGTTATTTTTGGAACAAACGTGATCCAGGGGACTTGGAGTGGACGTCAAGAAAGAAGCGAGGAGGCCACGAGGCAGGGAGGCGTGCCCCCCACCCTCGTGGGCCCCTCGCAGCTCCACCGACCTAGTTCTTCCTCCTATATATATATCCATAGACCCCCAAAACATACAGGAGCACCACGAAACCCTATTTCCACCGCCGCAAACTTCTGTACCCGTGAGATCCCATCTTGGGGCCTTTTCCAGCGCTCCGCCAGAGGGGGAATTGATCACGGAGGGCTTCTACATCAACACCATAGCCTCTCCGATAATGTGTGAGTAGTTTACCACAGACCTTCGGGTCCATAGTTATTAGCTAGATGGCTTCTTATCTCTCTTTGGATCTCAATACAAAGTTCTCCTCGATCTTCTTGGAGATCTATTTGATGTAATTCTTTTTGCAGTGTGTTTGTCGAGATCCGATGAATTGTGGGTTATGATCAAGATTATCTATGAACAATATTTGAATCTCCTCTGAATTCTTTTATGTATGATTTGTTATCTTTGCAAGTCTCTTCGAATTATCAGTTTGGTTTGGCCCACTAGATTGATCTTTCTTATAATGGGAGAAGTGCTTAGCTTTGGGTTCAATCTTGCAGTGTCCTTTCCTGGTGACAGCAGGGGCAGCAAGGCACGTATTGTATTGTTGCCATCGAGGATAAAAAGATGGGGTTTATATCATATTGCTTGAGTTTATCCCTCTATATCATGTGATCTTGCCTAATGCGTTACTCTATTCTTATGAAATTAATACTCTAGATGCATGCTGGATAGCGGTCGATGTGTGGAGTAATAGTAGTAGATGCAGAATCGTTTCGGTCTACTTGTCGCGGACGTGATGCCTATATACATGATCATGCCTAGATATTCTCATAACTATGCACTTTTCTATCAATTGCTCAACAATAATTTGTTCACCCACCGTAATACTGATGCTATCTTGAGAGAAGCCACTAGTGAAACCTATGGCCCCCGGGTCTATTTTCCATCATATAAGTTTCCAATATATTTTACTTTGCAATCTTTACTTTCAATCTATATCATAAAAATACCAAAAATATTTATCTTATTATCTCTATGAGATCTCACTTTTGCAAGTGGTCGTGAAGGGATTGACAACCCCTTTATCGCGTTGGTTGCAAGGTTCTTATTTGTTTGTGTAGGTACGAGGCGACTTGCGTGTAGTCTCCTACTGGATTGATACCTTGGTTCTCAAAAACTGAGGGAAATACTTATGCTACTTTGCTGCATCACCCTTTCCTCTTCAAGGGAAAACCAACGCAGTGCTCAAGAGGTAGCAGGATATAAACCGGTCAAGCAAACACTGCGGCGTTTTTCCGAACCCAAATGACAAGCTATGGGAGAAATAAAACAACCGGACTGGCTAGCAAACCTGGTGACAGTACCAAAGAAGGATAAATCCTGGCGCCTATGCGTCAATTTCAAGGACCTCAACAAGGCCTTCCCTAAGGATCCCTTCCCCCTCCCTCACATCGATCAGATTATTGATGCAACCGCAGGACACGACTCACTGTGTTTCCTCGACGCATACTCCGGATACCATCAAATCAAGATGAAGGAGTCCGATCAAGCCGCAACGACATTCATTACCCCATATGGGCCTTTCTGCTTCAACACTATGCCTTTCGGGCTCAAAAACGCTGGCGCCACCTACCAACGCATGATTCAAACATGCCTGGAGAAACAGATCGGCAAGACAGTTGAAGCATATGTGGATGACGTCGTCATCAAAACCAGGCACGTCGAGTCATTGATAGATGATTTACATCTCACATTCGACAACCTTCGCACATATGACATCAAGCTCAATCCGGAAAAGTGTGTTTTCGGCATCCCGGCGGGAAAACTGCTGGGCTTCATCGTTTCCAATAGAGGAATTGAGGCAAATCCAGTCCAAATCCGAGCTTTGTCACAATTGGCTACGCCAACAGACCTGAAACAGGTCCAAAAACTCACGGGATGCGTGGCAGCTTTAAGCCGCTTTATCTCCGGATAAGGAGAAAAAGCATTGCCACTTTATTGCCTTCTCGGACGCACCGACCACTTCGAGTGGACAGACGCGGCAACAGCCGGACTGGAAGAAATAAAGGCCCTTTTAGGAAGCAACCCAATCCTGGCCGCGCCAAACGTCGGCGAACCCATGTTATTATACATATCGGCAACACACCAGGTGGTGAGCGCCGTGCTCATCGTTGAGCGAGAGCAGGACGGACACAAGTTCCCACTCCATAAACTAGTATACTATGTATCCACTGTCCTCACACCATGCAAATCTCGATACCCTCATTACCAAAAGATAGCATACGCGGTCTTCATGGCATCCCGGAAGCTGCGACACTACTTTCAAGAGTGTTCAATTATGGTGGCTTTCGAGGTACTGCTCAACAACATAATAAACAACCGCGATGCCACGCGCCGGATTGCCAAGTGGGCTATTGAGCTCCTCCCATTTGACATAACATACAAACCGCGCCGAGCCATTAAATCCCAAGTACTGGCTGACTTCATCGCCGAATGGACAGAGGCCGGGCTCCCTAAAGAGTACGGCACATACTCCAATTGGGTTATGTACTTTGATGGTTCCAAAATGTTGGCGGGGTTAGGGGCGGGCGCGGTCTTAACGTCCCCCACTGGAGACGTAGTTCAGTACGTACTCCAAAAATTATATACAAACTCCAACAATGCAACCGAATATGAGGCCTTATTGCATGGTCTTCGGATGGCTGCCTCCATGGGCATACAACGCCTGGAGGTGCGAGGGGACTCAAACCTCGCAATATCCCAAATAAATGGAGATTTCGATGCCAAAGACCCGAAAATTGTGGCTTACCGTAACGCCGTTCTCAAAATGTCGGCCCGGTTCGAGGGGCTCGAGTTTCATCATGTAGCTCGAGAAAGTAATCAAGCGGTGGACGTCCTTGCTCGCATCGGTGCCAAGCGCGACCCCGTCCCACCTAACATCTTTTTGGAAAGGCTTTTTAAGCCGTTCGTGGTGTGGCAAGGGGAGAGCGGCAACACCAGTCCGGATCTGACTATAACCCCAGATTCTGAACACACTGATATCATCGGAGGCTCAGCCACCGAAATAACACCGTCGGCCCATCTCATCATGGCAATCATTGCCCCATGGACCGAACCCTTCTTGGCCTACCTTAATAGGCGAGAACTCCCTGCGGATCAGAATGAGGCTCGCCGCATTGTCTGGCGCTCAAAAGCCTACAAGGTTCATGACGGAGAACTCTACAAGAAAAGTGCTACCGGAGTACTTCAAAGATGTATCTCCGAGGAAGAGGGGCGGCAGCTCTTGGATGAAATTCATGCCGGTCTCGGCGGTCACCACGCCGCGGCTCGGGCCCTTGTAAGCAAGGCCTTCCGTACAGGTTTCTATTGGCCGACGGCCCGAGAAGATGCACAGGACCTTGTCCAACGTTGCGTCGGATGCCAGCTTTTTGCCAACCAAAGCCATATGCCACCCACTGCTCTACAAACAATCCCCATCACTTGGCCTTTCGCGGTCTGGGGGCTCAATATGGTCGGACCCCTTAAAGGAGGAAGCCATAAGAAAAAGTATCTGCTGTTCATGGTGGATAAATTCACTAAGTGGATAGAGGCCAAACCAGTTAAAACGGCTGAAGCCGGGCCAGTGATAGAGTTCATATCCGGTGTTGTGCACCATTATGGTGTTCCACACAGCATCATCACCGATAACGGCTCCAATTTCACAACCGATGAGGTGAAAACCTGGTGTGCCAATCTGGGCATTAAACTCGATTATGCCTCTGTCTATCACCCGCAAACAAATGGTCAAGTCGAATGGGCCAATGGTCTTATTATGAGCGGCATCAAACCCAGACTAGTGCGGTCTTTGAAAGAATCACACAAGCACTGGGTTGAGGAGCTCGACTCCGTACTCTGGGGGCTGCGGACCACACCCAACCGCACTACTAGATATACACCTTTCTTCATGGTGTACGGCACGGAGGCTGTGTTACTAGATGCCCTGGAGGAGGAACGGGATGTCGCAAAAGCCCGTTCCGCATTTTATCAACAACAGGCCCGCAGATATCAAAGCATGGAAGTACGGGCCAAGACTTATAATGTTGGCGAACTCGTTCTACGCTTGCCGGAGAAGAAAAAGGACAAAATCAAGCCAAAGTGGGAGGGTCCCTTAATCATTGACGAAGTTCTCACTGGAGGAGCGTACCGCCTGCGTGATGCATCAGATAATCGCCTAGAGTCGAACCCCTAGAACGCGGCCAGACTCCGAAGATTCTATGCCTAGCGCTGAACTCTTTGTTCGTTTCCTTCTCCCTATTGTTTCCATTACTTTTTCCTCTCTTTTTGCTTTTTCCTTTTTAGCCTTAAAGCTTTTCGTGCGGCTAAACCGTGCACCGATGACATACACATCCTCAAATATGTACGCCCATTATACAGGGGCTTCTTGGATGTGGCTTATTATTGTTGTTTTCCGAGCATCAGGCTCATCACATATGTGTGTTTTCCCCATATGTACCTTTTCTTCACCATTATATGCATCGATATAACTTAAGTTTTAGCCAACCTTGGTTGCCTGGCTCCTGTGCTTATGCCCTACGTTCCCGTTAGTTCGGCTAGGGCATAAAGGGAGCACCTCTGCGATTGTTACTGCCGGGTCATCCGGATGTGTACCTCAGACTGGGTGAAGCCGAAAGCTAGAGTACTTAAGGGAATATTCGGTCGGCGGGCTAAAGATGTTCTTCTATTCACCCAAATGTGAACCCCCAGATGCTACGTATACTGCAATTTTTTCAATTACAGTTCGGGCATGCACATTAACGCATGTACACCCAGGGAAGGGAACCCTTAACGGAACTATTCTCTCTGGAAGATGTTTCTTACAATCACAATGTAATATAACATAGCTAGCCGGATACAACTTGTCTGTTCAAGCAACTATGACCCCTACGCCTAGTTTCCACGCATACCTCGGCCTATTTTTGCCGCTCAGGTATTCCTAAACACTTCGCACCTTCGGGTCCAGAGGTTGAAGCGAAAAGGTCTGCCATGAACATCGCTTTACAATCCGGCTAGGGACAAATATGTCAAGGAAAGTACATAGTCACTTGGACTCAAAAATTTCCTCCTCTATACCGTCTAACAGGCTGTCTAACTTACAATCCTGTTGGGAATATTTCGCGGCTACTTCGACCTGGTCATATACCAAATTAACGGGAATTTCTTTTTGATCTGACCCTATAGGTCCGACCCGGGCCATATGATTCGGATCAAGCTTGGTATACCGTGTTTTCACCATGGCCCAGGCTTCTCGTGCACCTTCCCGGCAAGCCGATATCTTCCATAATTAGAAGCGCCACTGCGCTCCCTTGAATAGCTGTATAAGCTCCTCCATCCTTCCTGGAGGGGAGGCGGATGGCCATAAAGCCTTGGCAACACTTCGCATCGCCTGCCCAGCTTGTTGGTGCATTTGCGACAGCTCTTGTAGCAGATCGCCCGAGAATCCGGACATCTCCTCTTCGGGACGGCCAGTCAACATACCTACAGACATAACTCTGTCAGTCCCTTTCATCTCCGAATTACATGAAGGTAAGTTTGACCACATACTAAATATGTCGCCGCGCAGCCTCTTATTTTCCTTCACGGAGTCAGCCAGCTAGGCTCGTACATCTTTCAGTTCTTCGCCCAGCTGGGTGTTGGAATCCTGCAGCTTGTTTTTCTCATCCCTGACTCGTGTCAGCACACGTTCGCCCGCGGCCAGTAGTCTTTTGGCTTCTTGTTCTCCCGCTTGAGCGGCTTTCCATTGCTCCTTCAGTTGATCTGACGATCCTGCCATAAGATGAGCAACAGTGTTAGCATTGCTAGTATATAATTATGTTTTCTCGATGGAGGGGAACATTACCAGGTGATGCCTTCTTGGATTTCTCCAGTTTGGCGGTAGCAGCAGTTAGCTAGGTCCGACACTTTTCTAGTTCCTGAGTCAACATGTTGTTCTTCTCCGTAAGCACCTGGTTATACAATGATCCTTAAATCAGTCGTATCAACTGCTTCAAGTCTCGGGGGCTACTGGTATATCATTATCAGATTTGTATAATATAAACTTACCCTCATATCTTTCAAATGTTGGTCTGCGGCTCTGGTAAGCCCATCTCGAGCAGCTCGGATATATGCATCCGCCGAGCTAAAGGCATCGAATGCCTCTTTTGTAAAATCGGGGTCGCGAAGAATGGCCCTCTGGCGCCGATGGGACCCATGGCGCTCTCCACTTCCGAGTTTGTGACGGGTACATCATCCGAATCCTCGGCCAAAGGACAATCCGGCATCACTCCCGTATCTGCCCTTGTCTTCACGCAGGGTCTGGAACCTGGCAGTTGGGAGTATGACCAACAGCACCCCCGGACATAGTCCGACGAATGCTTTTCCTGGTAAGACACAAACGAAAAATGTCACAGTTGGATGTGACTGCCAAGGGGCATATTTACGAAGCCATACCTCTTTGATGAAAGGCTCGGCCGGGGTTTCGTTTGCCTTCCTCTTCGAAGGCTTGACCGGCGTGGGTGTCGCTCTCTCTGGAGTGGCCTCTGGTGTAATACGGCGCGCCGAACGCCTCCCCTTTGGAGCACGAGACAGTGTGGTGGGTGAGGCAGAACGAGGAGGCTCTTTTGGAGGAGATGTCTCCTGATTAATTACGTGTGAGGCAGGGAGAAGATCGATAGTCGTGGTGATGGCCATACGTGCCGTCATAGCTCGCCTGGTAGAACACCCCATCCTCGAGCACCACGAATATGTCCGGTTCCTCTTCGAATCCGGGATCAAGGTCCTGGTTGTGATCCTCTGGCTGTGGGGCGGGGCTGTGTAGCCCCTCGGTGATCTTTTGCCACTCCTGTTACAAATGGACGGATTAATGTTCATTAAAATTGACTCAGGGAGTAGAATGAGTGGAGCAGCGGGGTTGGAACTCACCCAGCTAGGAGGATTGTACATGGAGAATCCATCTCCGCGCTTGATACGAACAAATTCCTCTTCCTCCCCTTTGAACAGCTCGGCCAATATTTTTGCCAAAGCGACGGGGGTGTCCGGACCCTTCCGACCGCAGCGGGAGGTGTCATCTTCTCCATTACAGTGCCACATGGGAAGCCCTTTGTATTGGAGTGGATGCACCCCTCGCACTATGGATGTCGCCATTACCTGGACTATCGATAACCCGGACTGGGCAAGCGTCTTTATCTTGCTCATCAGTTGACGGACTTCCACACTATCTTCCTCCTCGAAGCTCCGAGGGCGCCAGTTGTGGCGTTTCTTCAACGGAACACTTGTAAATTCGGGAAGACCCATTCAAACTGGGTCAGGAAGGGCGACGTCCTCGATATAGAACCATTCGGAAGGCCACTCTTCAGATGCCTTCTTCGGTGTGCCGGACAGGTATCCGTCGGCGATACGCCATACCTCGGCTCCGCCCACTTCGAATATTGATCCACCTTGGTTGCGAGGGACGAGGCAGAATAGCTTCCTCCACAATTCAAAATGGGCCTCACAACCCAGGAATAGCTCACAAAAAGCGACGTAACCCGCGATGTGCAGGATGGAGGCAGGAGTGAAGTTGTGCATTTGAAGGCCATAATACTCCAGAAGCCCTTGGAGGAACGGATAGATTGGAAATCTGACACCTCTTAGCAAGTAGGGGACGAAGCACACTAGCCCCCCTGGATGGATTGGGGAAATTCTCAGCCTGAGCCCCGCCGTTGAAGGAAGTCAATCCTGCTCGAACGGGGACTAGATCCGCGGGGGGAAGAAATCCCTGTGTTTGCAGCTTCACCAGCTGACCGTTAGATACGGAACATCTCTCCCAATCGCCTTTTTCTGGGCCGTGGGGACGGGAGGAAGAGCTGGGAGCGCTGGCCATGTTGGAGTGGTTTTTCCTAGCAAGCTCTGAAGATTTTCCGCGTGGTGTGGAACCTGGGTAAATATCGTGTCCCCCGTCTCCTGTTACCATCAATCTTAGATGCACGGTTCGGGACCCCTACCCAAGATCCACCGGTTTTGACACCGACAGTGATCCTACCCCTGCTCCAGGTGTTACGAACATGAACATGACGACAAGCTGGCGCCATAATGCTCTGTTTAATAACGAAGGGGCCCAAAACTTGGATACAGAGGGGAACAGTATTGAGAGGACCGAGATTGATCAAGAAAATGTAGGAACGGTGATGGGTTCAGCTTCTATAAACCTGTTGGGTAAGCGCTCGGCCTCCGATTCTTTGTCAGGAAAGTCAGAGCCGAGCTCGTCCCTTGCATTAATCCCTGTGGAAGGGCTGGCAATTCCAAAGCCCTCGGTTGTGACCAATCTGGTGGATTGTATTGAAAGAGATAGTTTGGGGGAGGATAAGCAGGAGAATGCCAACACACCTCAAAAGAATCTCAACAGGAAGAAATTGAGGGCAGAGGATGGTGGTTCAGTAGATAAGTCTGATGGTGCAAAAACTCAGGAGATATCGGTGTCCTCCCATGAGGAGGATGTCCGGATGCAATGAAAATCATAGCTTGGAACTGCCGGGGGCTTGGGAACACCCCGATAGTTCGAGCTTTGCTAGATGTCCAACAAAGATACCGCCCCGATGTGATGTTCTTGTCGGAGACTCACCTCGATAGCTATCCGTCTGAGGATTTATGTAGAAGACTAAAGATGGATCAAAAATTTGTCTGTACAAGTGATGAAAGGAAAGAACGATTGAGCCTCTTCTGGAATAATAATGTTAAAGTCCATAAGCTGGCCCTTGATGCAATGTTCATTGATGTAAGAACTGAGGAAAGTAACAACGTGTCCTGGCGTCTGACTAGGATGTATGGAGAGTTTAAATGGGCAAACAAACACCTAACATGGAGTCGGATGAGATAGCTCCATCAAAACAATAATCTTCTCTGGCTCATGATAGGTGACCTCAATGAGATTCAGTTTATCCATGAAAAAGAAGGGGGCAATCCTCGCCCTACTCAATATATGCAAGCTTTTCAGGATGCTATTGAGGACTGTGAACTTCATGATCTAGGATTTGTTGGTGATAGGTTTACTTAGCGAAGAGGAAGGATAAGTGAGAGATTAGATAGAGGCCTTATAAATGATACATGGGCAAATCTTTTCCCTCGCGCGGCCCTGGAGAACTTGGAATATAATCATTCTGATCACCGGCCGCTCCTGGTAAACACAGACTACTATGATGGTATGGTAAATAGTAGTGGCTATGCGTGCCCAAAGAGATTTGAAGCGAGATGGTTTCGCGAAAAAGATTTCTGTAATCTGGTCAGGAAGCTTGGGCGGAAGCGGGTGAAACACCAGGACTGCCAGGTATAGCTGCAAAGTTAAACTTGATGCATGCTAAATTCCATGATTGGGATCAGCGAGTATTGAAGAAGCCAAAGAAAAGATTACGCCAAGCTCAAAGGGAGTTGGAGAAGGTGATGGCGGGCCCCATGGATGATGAGTCTGACACAAAAAAGAAGGAACTTTCTGAACTAGTCGAATATCTACTGGAAATTGAGGAGATACAAACTATGCAGCGTTCAAGGGCAACATGGCTTACATGTGGTGACCGAAATACAAAAATTATCCAAGCCTTTGCTTCTGCTAGGAGGAAAAGAAATTATGTCAAGAAACTGAAAGATGATGGAGGTAGTTGGCTCGAAGGTATTCCAGAATTGAATTCCCACATTCATGATTATTTTTCAAACCTCTTTACATCTGAAGTGCAACACACAGATCCCAGCTTATTGCAAAAGGTGCAGACAAAGGTCACCACCAAAATGAATGAATTTTTATTAGCTCCTTTCTCGGCAGAGGACGCTAAGAAAGCGGTGTTTAGCATAGGGGATCTGAAAGCCCCTGGCACGGATGGTATCCATGCCATATTTTTTAAGAAGTTTTGGCATGTCATTGGAGAAGATATATCGAATAAAGTGTTGCAGGCAATCAACTCCAGAAAGATACCTGATGATTGGAATGATACGGTAATAGTTATGATTTCGAAAGTTGAAACACCTGAGCTGGTCAGTCAATTTCGCCCTATAAGTCTTTGTAATGTTCTCTATAAAATCATCTCCAAAATGTTAGCTTTGTGTTTGAAGAACATCCTGCCTGAAATTATCTTGCCCACACAAAGTGCTTTTGTACCAGGGAGGATGATTACTGATAACATTTTGATTGCTTATGAATGTGTGCACAAGATCAAGAATAAGAGAGCTGGTAACGGTCTTTGTGCAGTAAAATTGGACATGCATAAAGCATATGATGGGGTTGAATGGTCATTCTTACATGATATGATGCCTGCCTTGGGTTTTCATGAACACTGGATAGATATGATGATGGCATGTGTGACCTATGTTAAGTACAAAGTCAGGTTTAATTCCCAAGAGACAGAAGTTGTTGTCCCCACCAAGGGTTTAAGGCACAAAGACCCTATCTCCCCATACTTGTTCCTCTTATGTGCGGAAGGTATTTCTAGTTTATTGCAGTATGAAGAAGAATCTGGTGGCATGAAGGAAATATGCCCTAGAGGCAATAATAAAGTTATTATTTATTTCCTTATATCATGATAAATGTTTATTATTCAAGCTAGAATTGTATTAACCAGAAACATAATAAATGTGTGAATACATAGACAAACAGAGTGTCACTAGTATGCCTCTACTTGACTAGCTCGTTGATCAAAGATGGTTATGTTTCCTAACCATAGACATGAGTTGTCATTTGATTAACGGGATCACATCATTAGGAGAATGATGTGATTGACATGACCCATTCCGTTAGCTTAGCACACGATCATTTAGTATGTTGCTATTGCTTTCTTCATGACTTATACATGTTCCTATGACTATGAGATTATGCAACCCCCATTTACCGGAGGAACACTTTGTGTGCTACCAAACGTCACAACGTAACTGGGTGATTATAAAGGTGCTCTCTGTGTGTCTCCAAAGGTACTTGTTGGGTTGGCGTATTTCGAGATTAGGATTTGTCACTCCGATTGTCGGAGAGGTATCTCTGGGCCCTCTCGGTAATGCACATCACTTGCGAGATGATGTATTATGGAACGAGTAAAGAGACTTGCCGGTAACGAGATTGAACTAGGTAATAAGATACCGACGATCGAATCTCGGGCAAGTAACATACCGATGACAAAGGGAACAACATATGTTGTTATGCGGTCTGACCGATAAAGATCTTCGTAGAATATGTGGGAGCCAATATGAGCATCCGTGTTCCGCTATTAGTTATTGACCGGAGACGTGTCTCGGTCATGTCTACATAGTTCTCGAACCCGTAGGGTCCGCACGCTTAACGTTTCGATGACAGTTATATTATGAGTTTATATGTTTTGATGTACCGAAGGTTGTTCAGAGTCCCGGATGTGATCACGGACATGACGAGGAGTCTCGAAATGGTCGAGAAATGAAGATTGATATATTGGAAGCCTATGTTTGGATATCGGAAGTGTTTCGGGTGAAATCGGGATTTTACCGGAGTACCGGGAGGTTACCGGAACCCCCCGGGGACTTAATGGGCCTTAGTGGGACTTGGTGGAGAAGAGGAGAGGCGGCCAAGGCAAGGGCCGCGCGCCCCTCCCCGTAGTCCGAATAGGACAAGGAGAGGGGGGCGGCGCCCCCCCCCTTCCTTCTTCTCCTCCACCTCTTTCCCCTCTCTCTCCTAGTCCAACAAGGAAAAGGGGGAGTCCTACTCCCGGTAGGAGTAGGACTCCTCCTGGCGCGCCCCCTCTCTAGGCCGGCTGCACCCCCTTGCTCCTTTATATACGGGGGCAGGGGGCACCCCATAGATACAACAATTGATCGTTTGATCTTTTAGCCGTGTGCGGTGCCCCCCTCCACCATAGTCCACCTCGATAATATTCTAGCGGTGCTTAGGCGAAGCCCTGCGTCGGTAGAACATCATCATCGTCACCATGCCGTCGTGCTGACGAAACTCTCCCTCAACACTTGGCTGGATCGGAGTTCGAGGGACGTCATCGGGCTGAACGTGTGCTGAACTCGGAGGTGCCGCGCGTTCGGTACTTGATCGGTCGGACCGTGAAGATGTACAACTACATCAACCGCGTTGTGCTAACGCTTCCGCTTTCGGTCTACGAGGGTACATGGACAACACTCTCCCCTCTTGTTGCTACGCATCACCATGATCTTGCGTGTGCGTAGGAATTTTTTGAAATTACTACGTTACCCAACAGTGGTATCAGAGACAGGTTTTATGCATAGATGTTATATGCACGATTAGAACACAAGTGAGTTGTGGGCGATAGAAGTCATACTGCTTACCAGCATGTCATACTTTGGTTCGGCGGTATTGTTGGATGAAGCGGCCCGGACCGACATTACGCCAGACGCTTACGCGAGACCGGTTCTACCGACGTGCTTTGTACATAAGTGGTCGGGCGGGTGTTAGTTTCTCCCAACTTTAGTTGAACTGAAAGTGGCTACGCCCGGTCCTTGCGAAGGTTAAAACAACACCAACTTGACAAACTATCGTTGTGGTTTTGATGCGTAGGTAAGAACGGTTCTTGCTAAGCCCGTAGCAGCCACGTAAAACTTGCAACAACAAACTAGAGGACGTCTAACTTGTTTTTGCAGGGCATGTTGTGATGTGATATGGTCAAGACATGATGCTAAATTTTATTGTATGAGATGATCATGTTTTGTAACCGAGTTATCGGCAATCGCGTGGAGCCATATGGTTGTTGCTTTATTGTATGCAATGCGATGCGCCTGTAATGCTTACTTTATCACTAAGCGGTAGCGATAGTCGTAGAAGCATAAGATTGGTGAGATGACAACGATTCTACGATGGAGATCAAGGTGTCGCGCCGGTGACGATGGTGATCACGACGGTGCTTCGGAGATGGAGATCACAAGCACAAGATGATGATGGCCATATCATATCACTTATATTGATTGCATGTGATGTTTATCTTTTATGCATCTTATCTTGCTTTGATTGACGGTAGCATTATAAGATGATCTCTCACTAAATTTCAAGATAATAGTGTTCTCCCTGAGTATGCACCGTTGCCAAAGTTCGTCGTGCCCAGACACCACGTGATGATCTGGTGTGATAAGTTCTACGTCCATCTACAACGGGTGCAAGCCAGTTTTGCACACGCAGAATACTCGGGTTAAACTTGATGAGCCTAGCATATGCAGGTATGGCCTCGGAACACTGAGACCGAAAGGTCGAGCGTGAATCATATAGTAGATATGATCAACATATTGATGTTCACCATTGAAAACTACTCCATTTCACGTGATGATCGGTTATGGTGCACAGAAGAATTAAGTCCTGGAAGCACCGCTGGGTGCCAGGCCTGCTGCTGATGCAACTGACGACGTTAAGAACGTCTAGCAGTGCAAATCTGATGACTACTCGATAGTTCAATGTGCCATGCTTTACAGCTTAGAACCGGGACTTCAACGATGTTTTGAACTTCATGGAGCATATGAGATGTTCCAGGAGTTGAAGTTAATATTTCAAAAGAATGCCCGGATTGAGAGATATGAAGTCTCCAATAAGTTCTATAGCTGCAAGATGGAGGAGAATAGTTCTGTCAGTGAGCATATACTCAAGATGTCTGCATCATAATCACTTGATTCAACTGGGAGTTAATCTTCCGGATGATAGCGTCATTGACAGAATTCTCCAATCACCGCCACCAAGCTACAAGAGCTTCGTGATGAACTATAACATGCAAGGGAAGGATAAGACGATTCCCGAGCTCTTTGCAATGCTAAAGGCAGCGGAGGTAGAAATCAAGAAGGAGCATCAAGTGTTGATGGTCAATAAGACCACCAGTTTCAATAAAAAGGGCAAAGGGAAGAAGGGGAACTTCAAGAAGAATAGCAAGCAAGTTGCCGCTCAAGAGAAGAAACCCAAGTCTGGACCTAAGCCTGAGACTGAGTGCTTCTACTGCAAGCGACCGTCACCGGAAGCGGAACTGCCCCAAGTATTTGGCGGATAAGAAGGATGGCAAGGTGAACAAAGGTATATGTGATATACATGTTATTGATGTGTACCTTACTACAGCTCGAAGTAGCACACTGGTATTTGATACTGGTTCTATTGCTAATATTTGCAACTCGAAACAGGGACTACGGATTAAGAGAACACTGGCCAAGGATGAGGTGACGATGCGCGTGGGAAATGGTTCCAAAGTCGATGTGATCGCGGTCGGCACGCTACCTCTACATCTACCTTCGGGATTAGTTTTAGACCTAAATAATTGTTATTTGGTGCCGCGTTGAGCATGAACGTTATATCTGGATCTTGTTTGATGCGAGACGGTTATTCATCTAAATCGTAGAATAATGGTTGTTCTATTTATATGAGTAATATCTTTTATGGTCATGCACCCTTGAAGAGTGGTCTATTTTTGATGAATCTCGATAGTAGTGATACACATATTCATAATGTTGAAGCCAAAAGATGCAGAGTTGATAATGATAGTGCAACTTATTTGTGGCATGGCCGTTTAGGTCATATCGGTGTAAAGCGCATGAAGAAACTCCATACTGATGGACTTTTGGAACCACTTGATTATGAATCACTTGGTACTTGCGAACCGTACCTTATGGGCAAGATGACCAAAACACCGTTCTCCGGTACTATGGAGAGAGCAACATATTTGTTGGAAATCATACATACAGATGTATGTGGTCCGATGAATGTTGAGGCTCGTGGCGGATATCGTTATTTTCTTACCTTCACAGATGATTTAAGCAGATATGGGTATATCTACTTAATGAAACATAAGTCTGAAACGTTTGAAAAATTCAAAGAATATCAGAGTGAAGTTGAAAATCATCGTAACAAGAAAATAAAGTTTCTACGATCTGATCGTGGAGGAGAATATTTGAGTTACGAGTTTGGTCTACATTTGAAACAATGCGGAATAGTTTCAACTCACGCCACCCGAACACCACAACAGTAATGGTGTGTCCGAGGCCGTAATCGTACTTTACTAGATATGGTGCGATCTATGATGTCTCTTACTGATTTACCGCTATCATTTTGGGGTTATGCTTTAGAGACGGCCGCAACGTTAAATAGGGCACCATCAAAATCCGTTGAGACGACGCCTTATGAACTGTGGTTTGGCAAGAAACCAAAGTTGTCATTTCTTAAAGTTTGGGGCTGCGATGCTTATGTGAAAAAGCTTCAACCTGATAAGCTCGAACCCAAATCAGAAAAATGTGTCTTCATAGGATACCCAAAGGAGACTGTTGGGTACACCTTCTATCACAGATCCGAAGGCAAGACATTCGTTGCTAAGAATGGATCCTTTCTAGAGAAGGAGTTTCTCTCAAAAGAAGTGAGTGGGAGGAAAGTAGAACTTGATGAGGTAACTGTACCTGCTCCCATATTGGAAAGTAGTTCATCACAAAAACTGGTTTTTGTGACGCCTACACCAATTAGTGAGGAAGTTAACGATGATGATCATGGAACTTCAGATCAAGTTGTTACTGAACCTCGTAGATCAACCAGAGTAAGATGCGCCCAGAGTGGTACTGTAATCCTATTATGTAAGTCATGTTACTAGATCATGATGAACCTATGAACTATGAAGAAGCGATGGTGAGCCCAGATTCCGCAAAATGGCTTGAGGCCATGATATCTGAGATGGGATCCACGTATGAGAACAAAGTGTGGACTTTGGTTGACTTGCCCGATGATCGGCAAGCAATTGAGAATAAATGGATCTTCAAGAAGAAGACTGACGCTGACGGTAATGTTACTGTCTACAAAGCTCGACTTGTTGTGAAAGGTTTTCAACAAGTTCAAGGGATTGACTACGATGAGACCTTCTCACCTGTAGCGATGCTTAAGTCTGTCCGAATCATGTTAGCAATTGCCGCATTTTATAATTATGAAATATGGCAGATGGATGTCAAAACTGCATTCCTGAATGGATTTCTGCAACAAGAGTTGTATATGATGCGACCGGAAGGTTTTGTCGATCCAAAGGGAGCTAACAAAGTGTGCAAGCTCCAGCGATCCATTTATGGACTGGTGCAAGCCTCTTGGAGTTGGAATAAATGCTTTGATAGTGTGATCAAAGCATTTGGTTTTGTACAGACTTCTGGAGAAGCCTGTATTTACAAAAGTGAGTGGGAGCTCTGTAGAATTTCTGATATTATATGTGGATGACATATTGCTGATTGGAAATGATATAGAATTTCTAGATAGCATAAAGGGATAATTGAGTAAGAGTTTTTCAATGAAAGACCTTGGTGAAGCTGCTTATATATTGGGCATTAAGATCTATAGAGATAGATCAAGATGCTTAATTGGACTTTCACAAAGCACATACCTTGACAAAGTTTTGAAGAAGTTCAAAATGGATCAAGCAAAGAAAGGGTTCTTTCCTGTGTTACAAGGAGTGAATTTGAGTAAGACTCGATGCCCGACCACTGCAGAAGATAGAGAGAAAATGAAAGATGTTCCCTATGCTTCAGCCATAGGCTCTATCATGTATGCACATCATGTACCGGACTGATGTGTGCCTTGTTATAAGTCTAGCACGGAGGTACCAAAGTAATCCAGAGTGGATCATCGGATGATCAAGAACATCCTGAAATACCTGAGAAGGACTAAGGATATGTTTCTCGTTTATGGAGGTGACAAAGAGCTCATCGTAAACGGTTACGTTGATGCAAGCTTTGACACTGATCCAGACGATTGTAAATCGCAAACCGAATACGTGTTTACAATGAACGGTGGAGCTGTCAGTTGGAGCAGTTCTAAACAAAGCGTCGTGGCAGGATCTACGTGTGAAGCGGAGTACATAGCTACTTCGGAAGCAGCAAATGAAGGAGTCTGGATGAAGGAGTTCATATCCGATCTAGGTGTCATACCTAGTGCATCGGGTCCAATGAAAATATTTTGTGACAATACTGATGCAATTGCCTTGGCGAAGGAATCCAGATTTCACAAGAGAACCAAGCACATCAAGAGACGCTTCAATTCCATCGGGGATCTAGTCCAGGTGGGAGACATAGAAATTTGCAAGATACAAACGGACCTGAATGTTGCAGACCCGTTGACTAAGCCTCTTCCACGAGCAAAACATGATCAACACACATGGGTGTGAGGATCATTACTATGTAATCTGGATTATTGACTCTAGTGCAAGTGGCAGACTGAAGGAAATATGCCCTAGAGGCAATAATAAAGTTATTATTTATTTCCTTATATCATGATAAATGTTTATTATTCATGCTAGAATTGTATTAACCGGAAACATAATACATGTGTGAATACATAGACAAACAGAGTGTCACTAGTATGCCTCTACTTGACTAGCTCGTTGATCAAAGATGGTTATGTTTCCTAACCATAGACATGAGTTGTCATTTGATTAACGGGATCACATCATTTGGATAATGATGTGATTGACATGACCCATTCTGTTAGCTTAGCACACGATCGTTTAGTATGTTGCTATTGCTTTCTTCATGACTTATACATGTTCCTATGACTATGAGATTATGCAACTCCCATTTACCGGAGGAACACTTTGTGTGCTACCAAACGTCACAACGTAATCGGGTTGATTATAAAGGTGCTCTCTGTGTGTCTCCAAAGGTACTTGTTGGGTTGGCGTATTTCGAGATTAGGATTTGTCACTCCGATTGTCGGAGAGGTATCTCTGGGCCCTCTCGATAATGCACATCACTTAAGCCTTGCAATCATTGCAACTAATGAGTTAGTTGCGAGATGATGTATTACGGAACGAGTAAAGAGACTTGCTGGTAGCGAGATTGAACTAGGTAATGAGATACCGACGATCGAATCTCAGGCAAGTAACATACTGATGACAAAGGGAACAACGTATGTTGTTATGCAGTCTGATCGATAAAGATCTTCGTAGAATATGTGGGAGCCAATATGAGCATCCAGGTTCCGCTATTGGTTATTGACCGGAGATGTGTCTCGGTCATGTCTACATAGTTCTCGAATCCGTAGGGTCTGCACGCTTAACGTTTCAATGACAGTTATATTATGAGTTTATATGTTTTGATGTACCGAAGGTTGTTCGGAGTCCCGGATGTGATCACGGACATGGCGAGGAGTCTCGAAATGGTCGAGACATGAAGATTGATATATTGGAAGCCTATGTTTGGATATCGGAAGTGTTCCAGGTGAAATCGGGATTTTACCGGAGTACCGGGAGGTTACCGGAACCCCCCGGGGACTTAATGGGCCTTGGTGGCGAAGAGGAGAGGCGGCCAGGGCAAGGGTCGCGCGCCCCTCCCCCTAGTCCGAATAGGACAAGGAGAGGGGGGCGGCGCCCTCCCCCCTTCCTTCTTCTCCTCCACCTCTTTCCACTCTCTCTCCTAGTCCAACAAGGAAAAGGGGGGGAGTCCTACTCCCGGTAGGAGTAGGACTCCTCTGGCGCCGCCTCTCTAGGCCGGCCGCACCCACCTTGCTCCTTTATATCTGAGGCAGGGGCACCCCATAGACACAACAATTGATCGTTTGATCTTTTAGCCGTGTCAGGTGCCCCCTCCACCATAGTCCACCTCGATATCAGTATCGGTGCTTAGGCGAAGCCCTCGTCGATAGAACATCATCATCGCCACCACGCCGCCGTCGTCGATTTAAACTCTCCCTCAACACTCGGCTGGATCGGAGTTCGAGGGACATCATCGGGCTGAACGTGTCTTTGAACTCGGAGGTGTCGTATGCTCGGTACTTGATCGGTCGGATCGTGAAGACGTACGACTACATCAACCGCGTTGTGCTAACGCTTCCGCTTTCGGTCTACAAGGGTACATGGACAACACTCTCCCCTCTCGTTGCTATGCATCACCATGATCTTGCGTGTGCGTAGGAATTTTTTTGAAATTACTACATTACCCAACATGGCATTGAAGGAATCAAAGCATGCAGAAATGCACCATCAGTATCACATCTCTTATTTGCTAATGATTCTTTGATTCTTATGACAGCAGATACCTTAAATGTAGCTTCCTTACAACATGCTCTATAAACCTATTGCCAGAGCTCGGGACAGTTGGTGAGTTTGAACAAATCAAGCGTCTTTTTCAGCCCAAACACCTCGGCTATATACAGGACTGAAATTTGCCAAATCCTTAATATTGACACGGAAGCATTATCAGATAAGTACCTTGGATTGCCTGCAATGGTGGGTGCATACCAAAGTGACTGCTTCAAGCACTTCTGTGAAAGAAGCAAGGAAAGATTAAAAGGATGGATGGAGAAACAACTATCGACAGGAGGTAAGGAAATACTTATTAAATCTGTTGCCCAAGCAATACCAGTTCAATGTCTGTATTTAGTATTCCTAAAGGGATCTGCAAGGAGATCACAGATATGATTGCGGAATTTTGGTGGGGAGATGACGAGGATCATAAAAGGATGCATTGGTATACGTGGTGGAAAATGTGCTACCCTAAAAATGAAGGTGGTATGGGTTTCAGGGATCTTTACTCCTTTAACTTAGCAATGCTTTCAAAGCAATGTTGGCGCCTAATTACTAATCTAGAATCCCTATGTGCTTGGGTGTTAAAGGCAAAATATTATCCAAATGTCGACTTACTTCATGCAACACTTAAAAATGGTGCATCATTCACATGGCAGAGTGTGATGAAGGGACTGGAGACTTTCAAGCTGGGGTATATCTGCCGCATTGGTACCGGAGAACATGTAAATATTTGGCAAGACCCATGGGTACCAGCAAGTCCATATCGAAAGGTAATCTCAAGCCGGGGTCAATATATCCTAACTTCAGTTAGCAAGTTGTTGGATCCCTATGCAGGAACATGGGACGAGGAGCTGATAAGATCTATCTTTAATCCAGTTGATGTTCAAAGGATATTATAGATCCCAATCAGTACTAGCTCCTTTGATAACTTCATTGCTTGGCATCCTGTACGTAATGGCATTTTCTCTGTTCGATCAGCATATAAAGTTCAATGGGAGCGATCATTTAGGGCACATGCAAACAGGACCGGGCGCCCGCGCGGGCTCTCAAACTCCGGAGATTCGGAGGAAACTTTGGAAACTCACGATCCCACGTAAAGTTTCAATCTTTTGTTGGCGGGCTCTACACAGAATAATCCCCTTAAAATAGATACTTGTGAATCGCCATGTTGGAAGTGAAGGCGGGTGCCCAATATGTCATGGAGCGGCTGAAGATATTAAACACCTTCTGTTCGGTTGCACTCATGCAAAGGAGTTATGGAGAAACTTGGGAATACTAGAAATTGTTGAACAAGCTATGAGGTGCAACGATCAGGTTCGGTGGTCCTGGAAAATTTACTTTTGATGGATGATTGACCGCTTGCTCTGAAGCCGAGCTTAGACATCAAACATGTGATTGCGGTGGGGGGATGGTATCTCTGGTGGATCCGTCGTGAGCTTACGCATAATGGCTCACCTCCACCTCCCTCCAGATGGTCTATGTGAGTGATGGCAATCGCTAACAATTTCCAGGAAGCAAATAAAAAACCTCGAGAGAACCATATTCAGAGATGGTTGAAGCCTGACCTGAAGTATGTAAAAGTTAATGTTGATGCGGCCTTCTTTGAGAATGAGAGGGCGGGGGCAACAGCAGCAGTAATCCGAGATGATAAGGGGAATTTCTTGGCAGCTCAATGTAAATTCTTATCCCATGCTGCAGATGTGGTATCCTCTGAAGCTCAAGCAATGAGGGATGGACTTGTGTTGGCAAATTCTTTGGGGTTCCCTAGAGTGGAAGCTGAATCAGACTCGACAACGGTGATTGAACAATGCTCGGGCCAAAATAGATGGTGGGATGCAACGGCAGTCATCTTTGCGGAATGTGTGAAAGTTTCATCGCTTATTGGGAAGGTTAGCTTCAAGCACTGTGGTCGTGATTCAAACCAAGTGGCTCATTTGCTAGCAAATTACTGTTATTGTAATAAGATTAGTAGGAGTTGGGTTAACGAACCTCCAGACTGTGTTATTCCCAAACTCTTGGATGACGTAATCCCGTTTTAAGTCGTAATAAAGCTAGCCATGATGGCCTTTCCTAAAAAAAGAAGTATTCCCTCTGTTCCATAATATAAAATCCTTTTTAACACTATACAGTTTCAACAAATGACTCATATTATGGTACAGTGTGACTACTACTTTATTAATATCTAGCCCACCTGATATTCTCACAATATTTTTTGAAGCCTGTGTTGCAGCTCGTTGTTAATCTACAACCCGCTTCTCTTCTCTCTCATCTTCCCTCTCATCCAACTCAGCAAAAAACTTAATCTTTACAGTCTACTAAGTGTACCTTATTAGACTTGCTCTTAGGGCATCTCCCGTACCTTAAAGTGCATGTAAAAGTCTAGACCACATGGACTAGACACTTTTTTCATGCAATGCGGCCTCTAAATATCCACACACCAGTTTGGATGTGAGGCCTCCTCTTAGCGCTTCAGACGCTTGGAAGCTCCAAGGAGCAAGCGTAGAATTCACGGTGCTGCGACCCATTAGCGAGTTGCCTCTCCATCGACTCGCTCAGTCAGCGGTTGGATTGCTCGTTTTGTTGGTTTGCCCTTAACTTTCCCATGACCATTGAACAAGGTTGTTGACTGTCTACTTTCTAAAAAAATCTTGAAGTTTCAAAAAGCACAAATTCGGAAAACTATTCATGAGTTTGATTTTTTCATGAATTAAAAAAGTTTGCAAATTTGGAAAAGGTTCATGAATTTGAAAAAGGTTCATGAATTGGGAAGATATACTCATGAATACAAAAAAGGCATATTAAAAAGTCCAAGAATTAGGAAAGAGTTCCAATGATTTGGAAAAAGTTCACACGTTTTTAGAAAGTTCATGAATTCGAAAAAAGTTTGTGAATTTGCAAAAGATTCAAAAATTTAAAAATAACAAATTTGTAAATGTTTCGTGAATACAAAAAAATATTCACATATTTGCAAGATATCACAAATTTCTTTAAAAACTTACATGAATTTGGAAAGGATCATAATTTAAAAAATCATGAATTTAAGAAAGTTCAAAAAACTAAAAAAAAGTTCACAAACTTGAAAAATTACAAACAATTTTAAAAATACATGAATTTCAAAAACGTTTGTGAATATGAAAAAAGGTTCAAATTTCTTCAAATAATGAATTTGAAAAATGTCCGTGAATACAAAAACATATTCAAGAGTTCGAAAAAAATAAAATAATTTAAAATTATTTGGGAAAGATCGTAAATTTGGAAAAATGTGCAAATAAAAAACATTCGTGAGAGTTTGTAAAAAGTAAAAAAAATATTCACAAATTTGAAAAAGTTCACGAACTAGAAAAGCTGGCAAATTTGAAAAATATTCTTGAATACAAATATATTCATGAATTTGGAAAAAATTCACGGACTTGAAACAAAGTTCGCAAATTAGGAAAAAGAGCGTGAATTTGTAAAAGAAAAGTTCATGAAAAATAAGGTGAATACATAATTTAAAAAGAATAAAAACCAGCCAAAATGGACAGAAAAAGAAAAAACAAGGCAAAAAAATGTACAAAACCGACCAAATTGGACAGGAAAAAAAAGCAAGCGACTTCAAAGATGAAGTGGAGCTATTCGATTGTGTTACCGCATATTTAATTTTCAAGTGAATTGTTCACAACATGTTGTAGTGTATATTCATCATATGAAACCATATGGCTGGTAGCAATTATACAAAAACAATTTTGTTCCATTGCTTTTGGTCAATGCTATGCTCAACAATGATTTGGATGTTGTCACACCAGCATGTTGTTTTTTATGATCCAACACCTAAAGCTTTGAGCAAATGTACCTCACATGCCATCTAAATCGACATAAGGCAATTTGAATTATTCTTAATTTTGTCAAATATTCTGTTATCTAACAATTCCACAAAATTGTCAAAATCACCTCTTCAATCACTGACTAATATGTAAACTTCACTTTCATGTTTTGTGTCCATATATATAACCAAATTCTTGTTGGCACGAATGAGGATATTGTTGTGCGGATACCGGAAGCAGCCATGTTGGGTCATTATGCACCACCGATGCTTCGGCGTCCAAACAACTTCCTACTAGGGTTGCAACCCATCAGCACATCCTCTTGTCTCTTACTGGTGTTGTATTTTCATGCATTTTGTCCCAAAGAACTGATTTGAAGGTTAAATTGATATACAGGTGTGAAATTTGTTTCAAGCACAGGAAGGTTCTTTGCTTATTGTAAATGTAACTTAAATATGCTAGTTGGTCATATCCAATAGATTGGTATAGATCTATAAATTGGTCAAAGTGAGTGCTAAAATACATTGATGTTTAATTTACGTAGAATAAAAGCATGTCTCTTGGCACGTATGATGTGATACTTTTTGTCCATTTTCGGTCGAGTTTGCTCCGGTTCTGCTCTGAATCCATGGTCCGATATAATCTGCATTCAGATCCACATCCGGTCATTATCCGCTTCGCTCCGAATACCACAAAAAATTATAAAGGATATGGGAAAAGCACCATCTGAACCGTTCCATTGATACATGGATTGCCCGGCCCTGTAGCGTGCCAGGCCGCTCCCTGACCTAAAGCCTTCAGGCTAGCCCAACATGCCCCTTTTAAAATGCATGCTATTTTTTTATAAATTATATAACCCTCAACTATTTCCTAAAATAAACCCAGGGCAAAAATGCCTTGCTTTGGACTCAAGGCCACTCTATGCATTTTAGAACCAAACTGAAAAAACATATAAAAAATAAACCAAACCGAACAAATTTTATGACATTTATGGTTTATGGTTTCGGTATGGTATAAAATTTTCATACCATTTTGATTTTTGATTTTTATGGTATATGCCAAAAAACCGAACGGTTAACCAAAGCAAAAAAATATATTTATATATCTTGAGGCGACAGTCATACAAGTAGTCATTTTTTGTGCTGGAGCCAGATTTCCTCTTAAGCACATCATTTTTCCTGTAAATAATAATAATTCTCTTCAAAAGAATGCTAAGCACGTCCGTAACCATCAAATCCATGCATTCATATATACTTGTATATAGTTATATACTCTGTATAAAAAGGTATGTGTCTCGAGTCATAAAATTTGTAAATTATTATATGTCATTTTCAAATTTGCATCAACTTTGGTTTTTACAAAAATATGGTATATAGTGAAAGCATACAGAAATAATTTGATATGTACTGAAACAGAACCGTATCTTATTTCATACAGTATTTATCAAATTATTAATACAAAACCATATAAACCAAACACACAAAGTGAAGCCAAACCATGCTTCGAGCACTCGAACGTTTATGCGTAGCCAATAGGCCGCACTTCATTTTGTGTCAAAAGAGAGCAACAAGTCAAGTGGTACACCGCAACAGTCACTTTTGTGGGCTGAGAGCACGTCAAGTGATGCGTCCAGCCAACGTCACGTGTCGTGTGCTGGGCGCTCCCTCCAGATTTTTTTTATTTTTTATTTTTTTGTAAGTGGCGTTGGCTGAACGCTCCTCCAGATTTTTTATTTTTTATTTTTTGTACATGTTTTTTTGTCTTAGCTATTTTTTTTGTTTGTCTATTTATGTCTGGTATTATCTAGGTTTTGGATTAATATTATGATTTGTTTTGCTTCCACGAGAAGCACATCGTGGAGGCACAAATTTCCTTGCGTGCTTCTTGAACAAGGAAAAAAGTCCATCAATTTTTTATGTGAGTCTTTTTGCTTCCACCCAAAGCACATATTTGTTGCTCATGGAGGCACAAAGTTGCTTCCACGAGAAGTACTAATTCCGTAAAAAGAAAAAAAGTCGTAGAACTTTTCTTTGCAGATGTTTTTTGTTTCAACGAGAAACACATATTTGCTTCTCGTGGAGGCATGTCCGCGAGGAGCAAAGCTATGCTTCTTCGAAAAGGAAAAAAAAAATCACAATTCACATCTGTATTTTCTCATGGAGGCATAAATTTGCTCCGAGAGGTATAATTGTGCTTCTCAGGAAAGAAAAACAGTTCATGATTTTTTTTATGTGTAATTTTTTTGCATTCCACGTGAAGCATATATTTGCTTCTCGTGGAGGCAAAAAATTGTTTGTGTGAAAAACACAATTGTACTTCTCAAAAAAGGAAAAAAATCGTGAAATCATTTTTTTGCAATTTTTTTTGCTTCGACGCAAAACACATATTTGCTTCCGTGAGAAGCACAGTTGTACTTCTAAAAAAGAAAACAAATATTTGCTTCTCGTGAAGTTTTGCTTTGACGAGAAGCACATATTTGCTTCTCGTGAAGGCAGAGATTTGCTTCCGCGAGAAACAAAGTTGCGCTTCTTCAGAAAGGGGATTTTTTTGTGTGTGCGTTTTATGTAGAAGCACACATTTTTATCTCATGGAGGCATAAATATATGCGCTTCATGAACAGTTAAAAAACATGCTTCCGACTGATTTTTTTTGTGAAAAATGTTTGTCGAAATATATTAAAATAAAATCTAGTCTCAAAGATCTCGACGCGATAGGTCCAATGATGAAAATAGTTTAAGATTTGGGCACACGGTTAAAGAAATAAAAATTATATTTTAAAAAATGAATCTACGAAAAAAAAAGCTCACATATTGCGAAAAGTGGCGCACATTGCTATGCGAAAGGTGGGAGTGGTACCAGTGATTTCGTAAAAGAGGGGCTCGAGCCAATTATAGGGAATTCCCTATTTGACGCGCTTTGCGTCAAACTGCCAGCACTTCGCATAGCCGAAGCGACCGAGCCTTACGATGGCTGGCCCAATTTGCGTATACAGTTCGCATACAACATCGTCTCCCTGAACCGGTTTATTTTCTTTTACCAGGTTTACTTTTATTTATGTTTGTCATTTTTCTTTTTCCTTTTGTCACTTTTTGTTTACTTTTCTTCTTGTTCTTTATTTTTCCTTTTTATCCTGTTTTTTTTTCTTTTTCAAGTTTATTTTTTCTTTCTTCATTTTTTGCACATTGTCGAAAAATGTTCAAATGTAAAAAATTGTTCGTGATTTCAAATTTTGCTCTTAAATTCAAAAACATCGCTTCTTTAGATAATCTTCACAACTTTCAAAAAACTTCCAGTTATTAAAAAATTGTTTGGCATATTTTTGTACAATTTTTTCAAAACATTTCAGAAAATGTACATAATATCAATTCCGTATTCAAAAATTGTTGAAAATTTATTTGTGCTTCTGAAAAAATATTCGGAATTTCAATTTTTCTTCACAACATTTAATAATTGTTCTACGTTCAAAGAATGTTCAGAATTCATGTTCATATTTTTGGAAATTTGTTCACATTTTCCAAAATATTATTCAGAATTTCAAATTTTGTCCATAACTTTAGAAAATATTGCCATTTAAAAAAATCATGCTTCAAAATGTTCGTTTTTCATAAATTTATTTATGTTTTTATTTATTTTTCTTACAAAAATGTTTGGGTTTTAATAAATTTCAGAAATTTTCAGAATTTGTTTTGCTTTTCCAAAATATGTTACTGTTTTCCAAATTTTGTTCTCAAATTTTAAAAATGTTCCTGTTTTGAAAAACTCTTCTGGAATTTATTAAATGTTTGCATTTTAAAAAAATGTTCAAAATGTGCAAAAAAATGTCCCTGTTTTCAATAGCCGTTATCAAATTCAAAATGTTCCAAATTTTGAAATATGTTCACATTTTCCATTTGTTCATGACATTTTTTAAAAATTGTTCATTTTATGTAAAAATTTCAAAATTTGTTCACATGTTTTGATAAGTGTTCAAAAATTGTTCAGTATTTCAAATTTTTGTTCATGATTTCAAATGTTGCTCACATTTTTAAAATTCTTTGTTCACATTTTCAAAGAGAATGGTCGAAAAACTTTGAAAAAATAGGATGTGTATTTGTAAATTCTTTAGGAATTCGCGTTGTGTGAATGCCATAGCACTTGTCAGCCCGAGTGGCTACCGAGAAGGCAATCCCTATTTGGCAAACTGGCGCCTGCAGCGCACCTCCCCCTCTGCATCTGCAATTGTACCCCAACGACCGCAACCACCAAGCCATAGACCGGCTAATGTTCTAATACTTCTTTCCGTCTTTTTATTTCCTTCCCAAGTCGCGAGAACTCCAGAAGCTTCCGAAACCGGTTTATTGATTCGCTGGTCATTTTCAGGTGAGGTTTTATTCGGGTTTTCTTTTTCTTTTATTTTGTTCTTTTTTGTTTTTTAAATGCGCCTTTGAAAACAAATCACGTTCTTTTCAAAATCAATGATTTTTCTTTTTCACGTTTTTTTTTTGAAATTGATGAACTTTTTCAAATAAATGAACTTTTTCCAAATTCGATGAATTTTTTTTTTCAAATTGATGAACTTTTTTCAAATCTGATGAACTTTTTCCAAATTTGATGAACTTGTTTTCAGATTCGATGAACTTTTTTTCAAAATCAATGAACTTTTTTCAAATACGATGAACTTTTTTAAAACTTGATGAACTTTTTTCAAATTCAATGAAATTTTTTCAAATTTGATGCACTTTTTCCAAATCCAATGATTTTTTTTCAATTTTTTGTGAACTTTTTTGAAAAATTCATGCACATTTTCAAATTCATGAACTTTTAAAAAGTAATTCTGACTCTTTTTAATTCGTGGCTGTTTTCAATACTTTTAGAATTATTTTCCAATTTATACTTATTTTCAAAATAATTCATGCTGGGTATATATAATATATGTTAACTGAAGGAAAGGTCAAATAGTACTAGTTTATAGTTCTGGACAACGATAAAAATCTTCTTAATTTTTCTTCGCGCGCCACTTGCACCAACGGGCGTTGAAGGCGTTGTATAGGAGGTCCCACCAAGTAATCCTTTGGTAAGGAGTTCATTCCCATCTTAGACTGACTACAAGAACGCCCGTGCATTGCAATGGGGCCACATTAACTTTAAGATTTCAATATTAATTATGTTAATATTACATTTAATATTCTCATACATATTAAGTGACATTGACGACCTTTTTTACCATAAAATCCTCACACACTCTCTCCCTCCCTCTTCCTCACTCTTTCTCCCCCTCTCCCTCTCTTTCTCTTTCTCTAACACACACACACACACATATCCATCTTATTAGGTACGGGACGACCATAATCCATCTATTTCACACACACACTGTGACGCCTCCGATTCAATCATACACTAATCATACACGCAAACATGTACGATCAAGATCAGTGACTCACGGGAAGATATCACAACACAACTCTAAAATAAAATAAGTCATACAAACATCATAATACAAGCCAGGGGCCTCGAGGGCTCGAATACAAGTGCTCGATCATAGACAAGTCAGCGAAAGCAACAATATCTCGAAATCACGGACATAAGTTAAACAAGTTGCCATAAGATGGCTAGCACAAACTGGGATACAGATAGAAAGAGGCGCATGCCTCCTGCCTGGGATCCTCCTAAACTACTCCTGGTCATTGTGGGCGGCCTGCACGTAGTAGTAGGCACCCTCGGTGTAGTAGGGGTCGTCGTCGACGGTGGCGTCTGGCTCCTGGGCTCCAACGTCTGGTTGCGACAACCAGGAAGAAAGGAAAGGGGGAAAAGAGGGAGAAAAGCAACCGTGAGTACTCATCCAAAGTACTCGTAAGCAAAGATCTACACTACATATGCATGGGTATCTGTGTAAAGGGGAAATATCGGTGGACTAAACTGCAGAATGCCAGAATAAGAGGGGGATAGCTAGTCCCGTTGAAGACTACGCTTCTGGCAGCCTCCATCTTGCAGCATGTAGAAGAGAATAGATGGTAAGTTCAGCAAGTAGCATCGCATAGCATAAACCTACCCGGCGATCCTCTCCTCGTTGTCCTGTTAGAGAGCGATCATCGGGTTATATCTGGCACTTGAAAGGGTGTGTTTTATTACGTATCCGGTTCTAGTTATCATAAGGTCAAGGTACAACTCCACGTCGTCCTGTTACCGAAGATCGCGACTATTCAAATAGATAAACTTCCCTGCAGGGGTGCACCACATTAACCAACACGCTCGATCCCATTTGGCCGGACACACTTTCCTGGGTCATGCCCGGCCTCGGAAGATCAACACGTCGCAGCCCTACCTAGGCACAACAGAGAGGTCAGCACGCCGGTCTAAATCCTATGGCGCAGGGGTCTGGGCCCATCGCCCATTGCACACCTGCACGTTGCGAGGGTGGCCGGAAGCAGACCTAGCCCCCTTAATACAAACGCATGCTTACGGTCCAATCCGGCGCGCGCCATTCAGTCGTTGATGTCACGAAGGTTTCGGCTGATACCACGACGTTGAGTGCCCATAACTGTTCCCGCATAGTTGGTTAGTGCGTATAGGACAATGTCCAGACTCAGATCAAATACCAAGAACTCGTTAAGAGTGTTATTTTAAAGTAACCACGGACGCCGACCAGGGCCAGGCCCACCTCTCTCCTAGGTGGTCTTAACCTGCCCTGTCGCTCTGCCACAAAGTAACAGTCGGGGGCCGTCGGGAACCCAGGCCCACCTCTACCGGGATGGAGCCACCTGCCCCTTCAGCCCCAATCTCCGAACAATATCATAAGTAATGTAACAATATAAAGTATATAGCATATGCCCGTGATCACCTCCCGAAGTGATCACGGCCCAGTAGTATAGCATGGCAGACGGACAAGAATGTAGGGCCATAGATGGAATACTAGCATCCTATACTAAGCATGTAGGATTGCAGGTAAAGGTAACAACAGTAGTAGCAAGGACATGCTATGCAGCAGAATAGGATTAACGGAAAGCAATAACATGCTATACTACTCTAATGCAAGCAGTATAGAGAAGAATAAGCGATATCTGGTGATCAAGGGGGGGGGGGCTTGCCTGGAAGCTCAGCCGAGAAGGAGGGGTCGTCAACACCGTAGTCGTACTGGGTAGCGGCGACATCGGTCTTGTTGGGGATATTACTATTGGGCGTAAACCGGCCAGGAGAGGCCGGATTAACTTGAAGCCCATGAAGACAGACGGTGACGCTGTGTAAAGGCCCAGGGCCCAGAACCGGTTTAAAGGCCTGTAACTATAAGCCGGCATTGGTATGTAACTTGCATTGTAAGATAGAAAGAGTGGGGACCGAGCCGGACACGTTAATGAGCCGGCCTCGGGACTCTGTAAACCGACGGGCGTCAATCCATGTATATAAGGGGACGACCCGGCGGCGGTTCAGAACGACAGACAACAACTCAAGACTCAGGCAAAGCGTATTCGCTCCCTAGTCATCGAAACCCCATCAGTTCCATCACAACTAGACGTAGGCTTTTACCTTCATCGTAAGGGGCCGAACTAGTATAAAACTCTCTTGCTCCCTTGTCCTCTTTAACCCCTTTAAGCTAACCCGTAGCGATGGCTCCACGACTAAGTCCTTTCCTGAGGACATCTGCCGTGACAAACCCACGACAGTTGGCGCCCGCCGTGGGGCTATCGCACGATGGTTTCAAGTTCTTGGAGGGCAACTTCGAAGGACTCAAGGGTTACGCTGTGGGCCGGATGACCAAGAGTCGTCGCGGCAAGCTTTACATCGACGATGCAGGCTGGGGCCCCGAGGCCGGCTCAATCGAGTACGGGTACCGGGTACCCTTTGGTGGCATACACATTTTCATTGGCATGATCGGCGAACCGGGCCCTGAGCCGGACATCTGCACCGACCTCGTCGAAACGGCTCAGCGTGCGAGATCCTCCCAGGTCAAGCCTGCCATGAAGCGTGCCTTCGTGGGAGTCATCCATGGAGGGGAATACGAGGACGGATCGGAGTCTGGTGGCGAAACTGTCATTTATTCAGGTGCCGAGTCATCGACCGGAGAGACCGAGTCGTTATATCAGTTACAAGATGGCCAGATTGGGGGCTGTTCCGATGGCGACAGTATTCCAGACCCCTCTGATCGGCCAAACCGGGTTGGAATATTCATGGCCGGTACACAGCCGGTGATTCACTCTTCGACCGCCGCGGCGATGATTTCCGGATTAGCGGCGGCGACGGCAGCCGGGGCAGGAGGCCCTGTGCGACCGCCGTCTCAGGTTTTGTCTGATTTATTCGATGCGTTGGCAATACTGATGGCGGAGGCTAACCCGGTGGATCAGGATGCCCACAATGCGGAAATCGCGAAAGTAAAGGATCAGATTACTCAGGCCAAAGCCGATTTGGCCGCTGAGGATACCAGGATGGCCACAGAGCAGGCCGCTTTGGATGCCCAGGCCTACCGGCTTATGCTGGATCAGAATGCGTCACACGAGGTTCTGAAAAGGAGACACCGTTCTCGCCTACCTCCGGTTTATGAGGCTAGGAACCTCTTTAACGCCCCGGGAGCAGGGACCAGCAATCCGCCAGTGGTAAACCGGGCGGAGGCACCTGGGGCAGGGGCGCCGGTTCAGCCATGATTGATGGATCCGCCTCATTATTTTACTCCGATGGACAATCTTGTCGCTGTCGCTTCACGGCTGGAGGCTATCCCGATTGAAGGTGATTCTCCGGCGGCGGTCGAGAGGCGTCAGGTTAAGGAGCTTCTTCGGACAGCCTTGGTTCAACAGGAGGCATACTCATACAGTCGTGATCAAATTCATTCCACCCCCCGTCCAAGATGGAGTTACAACAGGCATATGGATGAACCGGCTGTGTCAAACAATGCACGGAGCCGTGAACCGCCCCGTGGCAACAACCCGGCAGGTGGCGCTGGTGATGCTTAGGAGGTGGTGGACCGGGCTCGAGCACGCAGGGAGGCCGAGTTAGCGGCGCAGCATGAAGCCCGTCAGCTTACTCCGGTTCGTCCAACCACGTCAGTAGAGCCAGGAGTTACCTCTATTTCTTCGGGGGTACCGTGTCTCGTCCCAGCGTTGCGCAACATGCGCCTGCCCAAGGATTTCAAGGGCCCGCGTAAGGTGCCGCATTACACGGCCGATTTATCCCCTGAGACATGGGTTGAAAGCTACTAGATGGCCATGGAGATGCTGGATGTGGATGATATGCTATGTGCAAAGTATTTCACCATGATGTTGGAAGGGACGGCACGTACTTGGCTAAAGAGTTTACCGGCGAATTCTATCAGGTTGTGGGCCGAATTGAGAACCCGGTTTATCCAGAATTTCAAAGATACCTACAAGCAACCCATGTCAATTGTGGACCTAGCTGCCTGTGTCCAGGAGGAAGGAGAGTCAACAACCCGGTGGGTGCGCCGGGTTTCGGAAATTTTGCATTCATCAGACCGCATCAATGCGGATACTGCAGTTCTGACCTTGGAGGGCAATTTTCAGTTTGAGCCTCTGAAGTTGAAGTTGGGGCGGTTGAAACGCCATTGCAATGACATGGGAAGCCTCATGGCTGCTTTAGTGAAGTATGCTGACTCTGATAGTACCAAGGATCCCGAGTCTGATGATGATAAGACAGGGAAGGGAAAAAAGAGCGGCAATGCCAAGGGATAGCACCACAACCCGGGGGGTCATGGAAACAGCGGCAAACGTAAAGCAGATCACAGCTTGGACTTTGTGGCTAACATCAGCACACAGGATAAGGGCCAGCGACGTAGGGGTAAACCGCCACAGCGCAGCGGAGCACCTAGTCCTAACCCGGACCGCCTATCTTACCTATTGAACCAGCCCTGCCCAAAACATGGGACGAAGGAGATGCCGGCCACGCACCTCTGGAAGGACTGCTACATAATGCAAGAGTTCAAAAATTCTAATGCTTTCCGGTATGATCACGGACCAAGTGGCGGTTCAGGCCCTGGATCTCATGGGCCGGGTTATGGTGGAGGAAATTCTGGTTCAGGCTTCCATAGTAATCAGGGCGGACACAACAATCAAGGTAGTCAGGGCAACCAGGGTGGCTACAGTCAACAAGGCAACCAACAGCAGCAGCAGCAATCAGGTTACCAGAGCAACCCGAAGCAGTTAAACAGTGGGCAATATCATGTCTTCACCACTAGCTTAGACAAGCGTGACCAGAAGCTTCATAAGAGGGCAGTTAATTCCGTTGAACCGGCAGTGCCCCGTTACTTACGCTGGTCTGAGCAGCCAATTGTATGGAGTAGAGAGGATCATCCACCCCGGGTTGACAATCCGGGTCATCTAGCATTGGTGGTGGCACCTCAGGTGGGAGGTTATAAGTTCACCAAGGTGCTCATGGATGGAGGAAGCAGTATCAATATCCTTTATTATGAAACCTTCCATCGCATGGGGCTAACAGATAAAAATCTTAAACCGTCCAATACGGTGTTCCATGGCGTGGTGCCTGGTAAATCGGCATATCATGTTGGTAAGATAGCTCTGGAGGTGGCTTTTGGAGATGATCATGACTCAAGATCAGAAAGTTTGACCTTTGAAGTGGTGAAAATCAGAAGTCCGTACGACGCCCTGTTTGGACGGTCGACTTATGCTAAGTTTATGGCACGGCCCTGCTATGTCTATTTGCAGCTCAAGATGCCGGGTCACAAGGGAACTATAACCATCCATGGAAGCCGCAAGATTGCTCTAGAATGTGAAGAAGGTGATGCGGCTTACACTGAGTCGGGTTGTGCCACAGAAGAGTTAAAGTTTTACAAGGATAATGTTGATCCGGCAGATATGACTTCATTGAAGAAACCAACTACAGAGCATGATCCGGCCCTGAAGTTTAAATCGGCTGATGAGACTAAGCTTGTTGACTTCGTACCTGGCGATTCGTCCAAGCAGTTCAGCATAAGTGCCAACTTGGATCCGAAATAGGAAAGCACGCTCATCGAGTTCATCCGTGAGAATCAGGACATCTTTGCGTGGAAGCCTTCTGACATGCCAGGTGTACCGAGAGAACTCGCTGAGCACACTCTTAATGTTGATACTAAGTATAAACCGGTGAAGCAGTTTCTCCGCCGGTTCAATGAAGAAAGACGCAAAGCTATTGGAGAACAAGTGGCCAGGCTCTTAGCGGCTGGATTTGTCGTTGAAGTTTTCCATCCTGAATGGTTGGCTAATCCGGTGCTGGTCCTTAAGAAGAATGGCACCTGGCGTATGTGTGTGGACTACACAGATCTCAACAAGGCTTGTCCAGCAGATCCTTTTGCTCTCCCCCGTATTGATCAAATTATTGATGCTACGGCGGGTTGTGAGTGTTTGAGCTTTTTGGATGCATATTCTGGTTATCATCATATCAAAATGGCAGTTAAGGACCAGGAGAAGATGGCCTTCATAACTCCCTTTGGAGCCTTCTGCTATGTGTCCATGCCCTTTGGGCTCAAGAGTGCCCAGGCGACTTATCAACGATGTGTGCAAAATTGTCTTCATAAGCAAATCGGCCGTAATGTTCATGCCTATGTGGATGACATTGTGGTAAAATCAAGGAAGAAGGAAACATTTATTGATGACTTGAAGGAAACCTTTGATAACTTGCGGGTTTACAAGATGATGCTTAACCCGGCCAAATGCGTTTTTGGTGTACCGACATGCAATCTTTTGGGCTTTTTGGTGTCTAACAGGGGCATTGAAGCTAATTCAGAAAAAAATCAAGGCCATCACCTCCTTGGCTAAACCGAAGTGTATCAATGACGTTCAACGCTTGGCAGGCCGGATTGCCGCGTTGAGCCGGTTTATCAGCCGCCTCGGCGAGAAGGCCATTCCTTTGTATCAGATGCTGAAGAAAACGGATAACTTCGTCTGGAGTTCTGCCGCAGATGAGGCGTTTGAGGACTTAAAGCGGCAGTTGGCTAATCCGCCGGTTCTTGCTGCTCCGGTTGACAAAGAGCCATTATTGCTATATGTGGCGGCTAATGCTCGAGCAGTCAGCGTGGCTATTGTGGTGGACCGCAAGGAAGCAGGAAAGGAATATCCGGTTCAGCGTCCGGTTTACTATATCAACGAGGTACTTATTGAGTCCAAGCAGAGGTACCCCGCATTGGCAGAAGCTGGTATATGGGGTTTTCATGGCAAGTCGGAAGCTCAAGCAATATTTCCAAGGTCACCCTATCACGGTGGTCAGCTCTGCTCCTTTGGGAGATATAATCCAGAACATGGAAGCAACTGGCCGGATTGCCAAGTGGGCTATTGAGCTCGGGCCTCATGGGTTGAAATACATACCCCGAATGGCGATCAAGTCTCAGGCACTTGTGGATTTCATCAATGATTGGACAGAATTACAAGCACCTGAAGAGAAGCCGGATCACATTTATTAGACTATTCATTTTGATGGGTCCAGGCAATTGGAGGGCTCGGGGGCTGGAGTCGTATTAACTTCCCCACAAGGTGATAAGTTTTGTTATGTTCTTCGTTTAATGTTCCCTTGCACTAACAATGCAGCTGAGTATGAGGCCTTACTCCATGGTCTTCGGATGGCGAAGGAGATGAACCTAAGCCGAGTTAAGTGTTTCGGTGACTCGGACCTGGTGGCCCAACAGGTGTCTGGCACTTGGGATTCCAAGGACCCACTCATGGCAGTGTATCGTCGTGAGGTGGACATCGTTGCAGGTCACTTTAAGGGTTATCAGGTGGATCATGTGGACCGGCGGAAAGACGAAGCGGCAGACGCTTTAAGCCGCCTTGATTCTCAACGTAAACCGGTTCCGCCTAATGTCTTCTTGGATGTTTGGCATAATCCGTCCGTCAGGCTCCCTGGTGAAGAGGATTTGGCTATTCTTGATCCGAAAGCTCAGTTGGTGGCGGCTCTTCATGTAATCCCGGATCAGACGGTTCCTTATCTGGCGTATATGAACCGGGGCGAGTTGCCAGAGGGTGAGACTCTGGCCAGGAAGATAATCCGGCGGTCCAAGTCCATGACCATTATCAATGGAGAGCTGCATCATTGCAGTGTGTATTTGAGGCGTTCAGTGTTGTGTGTCTCCTGAAGAAGGCTGTGAAATCTTGCGTGAGATCCACGAAGGAGACTGTGGTCACCACGCCGGTTCAAAATCTTTGGTGGCCAAGGCGTTTCGTCACGGTTTCTATTGGTTGATGGCTCATGCCGATGCTGAGGACTTGGTCAGACGATGTGATGGCTGTCAGAAATTCTCAAGGCACGCTCACGTACCGACTCAAGAATTAAGGATGATTCCAATCACTTGGCCGTTTGTGACTTGGGGGCTGGATATGGTTGGGCCTTTCAAGAGGTCCAAGGACAAGAAGACCCACCTTTTGGTGGCGGTTGACAAATTCACAAAGTGGGTGGAGGCAGAGCCAGTCAGTAAGTGTGATGCGGCCACGACGGTTCAATTCGTCAAAAAGGCGATTTTCCGGTTTGGTTTTCCACACAGCATTATAACAGACAATGGTACCAATCTGTCCAAGGGTGCCATGAAGGAGTTCTGTCAACGTGAGCACATCCGTCTTGACGTGTCATCAGTGGCTCACCCACAGTCCAATGGTCAAGCGGAAAGGGCCAATCAAGAGATCTTGAGAGGCATCAAACCCCGGCTTATGGTTCCTTTGCAACGGACGCCGGGTTGTTGGGTTGAGGAGCTACCTTCTATGTTATGGATCATCAACACCACACCCAACAGATCAACAGGATACACGCCGTTCTTCATGGTTTATGGAGCAGAGGCGGTTCTTCCTAGTGACATACGTCATGACTCACCTCGTGTAGCGGCATATGTTGAAGCTGACAACGAGAAGGCACGGCAAGAGGCTCTTGACCTGTTAGATGAGGAGCGTGACATAGCGGCAGCCCGTTCGGCGATTTATCAGCAAGATCTGCATCGTTATCATAGACGCCGTGTTAGAACCAGAGCCTTTCAAGAAGGAGATTTGGTGCTTCGGCTCATCCAGGATCAGACGGACATGCACAAGTTATCCCCCCCTTGGGAAGGACCCTTTGTGGTCAGCAAGAATCTACACAACGGGTCGTACTACCTAATCGATGTTCGAGAGCGCAAAGACTCACGCAAATCGGAGGAGGAGACCAACCGGCCGTGGAACATTGCTCATCTTCGGCCTTACTATACTTGAGCTATAGGCTCTGCTTATGTACATATTATGACAATGTATATATTATGATCAATATAATAAACCGGAACCTCAGTAAAGCGGGGTATCTGTTGTTTTCTTTCATCATGTGTGGTTACATGGAGCTTCTGTTTTTAAAGCGGCGTCCGGTTTACCCCTTGATTTAGCTTCTCAAAGCTTTATGTTATATCACTTGGGGGCTTGGTCATGTCCGAACCATAGCTACACCTTTTGATAGGCGCAATGCCACAACATCACTTGGGGGCCTGGTTGTATCCGAACCATAGCTACACCTCTTGATCGGCTCAATGCCACATCATCACTTGGGGGCTTGGTCGTATCAGAACCATAGCTACACCTCTTGATCGGCTCAATGCCACAGCATCACTTGGGGGCTTGGTCATACCCGAACCATACGCTACACCTCTTGATCGGCTCAATGCCACAGCATCATTTGGGGACCTGGTCGAACCTGAACCATAGCTACGCCTCTTGGGGGCTTGGTCGTGTCCGAACCATGGTTACACCTCTTGATCGGTTCAAAGCCTCGCCTACAATGGTTTTATTTGCCTTTATTTGAGTTTTGTTCTCTTTTTGATAAACATTTTTGACTGCCTTTTAAACTGACGTTAACAACCCGGCTCGACTGTCAATTGCAAGTTGACGATACACGATCATATAATCATCCGGAGACTATCAGCCCGGTTTGGTTTTCAATCAAACTCGAAGTACAGAGTAAACCGGTGTTTATAATAACCCGGAACGGTTTATACTATAAACCAGCCTTATGTCCACAGGAGTTGTTTTCTCCTCCAAGAGTTGGGTCATGCCCTTCATTACAACGTTGGTTAGCCAACCTTATGCCTCAAAGTCACAGGTATTATATATTTCCATATTTGGTTATATGTCACAACTTAAGTTATCATCTTTGGTTGTATATCTATGGGTATCATGACCCGCCCGGCGGTAAATCGCCAGGGCGTTTTAAGCTTCTTTTCTGCAGAAACAGCTTGGATAACTGAGTATGAATATCATATCTATGACGAATCAAGCCTGTATCAATTAAAGAAAAATATGCGCGAAGGCATATCAGAACAAGTATTTTAACTAAGCCTATTACAAGGCTTTCCAGTGCCCAAAAGGATAAGTGCTTTTTTAGACACATGTCGCAGCATGTGGAAGATTAAACCGGCTTACAGTTTATGGTTGGTCACCAGCTTGGCCTGATGGTTGTGGATCATCCCTCGCCGGTTCAGCTTCCTCTTCTCTACCCAGTGGCTGGAAATCAACAGTTGCCCAGTCGATCCCAGTTAGGGCTTGGAAGGCAGCCTCATCACTTATCAGCGTGGACGGATCAATATCAGGGGCATAAGTGTGCTTACGAATTGGAGGGATAAGATTTTGAGCCTCTGGAATCGGTGCAGCAATCCGCCTCTGGATAAGTTTCTCCATGGCGCCTAAGGCGCTGGTCAATTCTTCTTTCTCCTTGGAGGTTTCAGCTTGTTGAGATTTAAGGTTCTCCTGCAGGTCAGCGGTTTGGTTCTCTTTCTTGCTCAACTCGGCCTGCATATAGACAGTTATATGATGAAGTGACAGTACATATTTGAAGTACCAAGCACATAACAAGTTATGCCCTTACTACTTGGGGGCTAATGGATATTTGCTCAAAGACTGCTGATGCAGAAGTTATCTTTTACAAAGTCCCGGTTCATCTTCATAAAAGTCAAACCGCCACCTGGGGGCTACTTCAGTGAAGTTTAGATGCATTGTGGCAAAGTATAAAGTTTTTTACTAAAGTCCCGGTTCGGATTGATATCTTAAACCATCACTTGGGGGCTACTGGAATTGACAGATTGCGATTAAGAAAATAAAGGGGCAGTGATTATGAAATTACCTCATATCGTTCCTTCATCATGTTTACCAAGCCGGCTTCATAGTCACGGCTGGTGTACAGATGGTTCAGATAGCCGGAATGAAGGTCTTGAGCGTTCAGATGGGCGTAGGTGGACAGATCGGCATTCCATTTGCCTTTTCCAATTGCAAAAAATTCCTCTTTGGCGGTATGCTTCGACAGAGCGACATGATTTCCCGGTTCAGTTTGGCCAACGCCTGTAATCAGAACATCATCATCCTTCTCCTCAGCAGCTCGTATTGCAGTTGCCAGTTTGTCGGTATCTTTTGCTGGACTTGTCGGTTTATCAGTCCGGATAGGACTGGTCGGCTGGTCAGTATGGCATGTGGTGTCAACTCCCACCTGATTAGCAGTGAAGTCATGATCCTGGGGTGGTGGATCATTCAGCAGGTCATCAACATTGGCTTCTTCAAGGTCAGGAGTTTTCTCCGGTTCAACAGCTGCGTCCTCCTCTGTCGGTTTAGTCAGGCGAGCCTTCTTACTCGGTCTGGGCTTAGCACTTAGCACTGGCAAAGTAAACATGAAGATCAGTATAATGGATAAAATGCATGTTAAGGGTAAAAACAAATATATAACTCACCCAAGAACTGTCTTGAGGGGTGGGAGTTTGGTGGCCGACGACTCGCCAGAGGATGAATGAGAAGTGCCCTGATAATTTGAGTCAGACGGATTAAGAGGTTGATGAAAACAACCCGCTTTGGGGCGTGAAGTATCAAGGGAATAAGAGACCTCTGATCGGCGTTTCCGAACCGGACTGTCCGGTAAACCGGTGGAGGTAACTACCTGGCCACTATGTCGGGTTGTGCGGCGAGCCTCGTGCTGCTGTGTCTTCACAAGAAAGTTTGGATCCAAATAAGCAAGAGGATGAGAAAATTAACTTTCTGGGTTGCTTGACGGATTTTTAGTGATGGCAAAGGGTTTGAATCGGAGGAAAGAACAATTACCTCTACAACATCAGCGTGACTGGCTTCAGCGTCATCCTGACAAAAATCATTATCAATAAGGCGTATGAAAAATAAACCAAGTGAGTCAAGCTCTGCCTCTAAATCCGGGTTACCCACATCATCGTCAGCTGGTGGATCGGAAGATGCAGTTGTCCTCTTCCTGTTGGCAGGTTTTTTCACAGCCTTGGTCTTTTGACGGGTCGGCTTTGACGGTTTATCTTGCGGGGGTTTCTTGTTCCAGAATGGATCATCGCCCTGTCAAGAAAATAATCACACTTTCATAGAATATTGGGACAAAAGCAATTTCAGATAAACAAGTTATATGATTCTTACAACTGACGGTTTGTTGGTAGTGCAGAAAGGAAGCAGTCCGGTTTGGGCACAGACTTCCTCCGGTTCATTCAACATCTTTTTCACAGCTTCAGTGACTTCATCATCTGTAAGATGAATATCAATGTGCCGCTGAGCATCCTTCAAGTTCCCAGTATACTCACACATCAAAACGGGGTGATGGCTCAAGGGCAAAACACTCCAGCTTATCCAGCAGCGTGCAAAATCAACTCCTGTCAAACCGTTTGCCATAAAGGCCCTAAGCTTTGATAGTTGAGGAGCATATTTGATCCTCTCCTTAGCAGTTAGCCTTTGAGGAAAAGGGTGTGTGTTGCTCAGACGTTCAGGACGGTAACCCGGCAGGGGGTTTTTGTCAGCTGGAGATGTATCCTTGCAGTAAAACCAGGTCTGGTTCAACTCTTTGGGGTGACTATGGAGATTGGCATGCGGAAAAGTGACTTATTTTATTTTCTGAATCACCATTCCGCCCAATTCTATGTTGGGTCCGTCTTTGAATTCAGTGTGATGGTTTAAATGAAAGAAATCCCGGAATAGCTCTACTGTAGGTTCCTCCTGAAGGTAAACCTCACAAAAAACTTGGAAGTGGCAGATGTTGGTTATGGAGTTAGGGCGAATGTCTTGTGGGCACAGTTGAAAGCTGGCCAGTACATCCCAGAAATTTTTTGAACCGGGAGGATTGAAGCCCCAGCCTAAGTGATCAACAAATACAGCAACTTCTCCATCTTTGGGGGTAGGAGGACATTCCGGGCCAGGGACCCTCCAGTGAATGACATCTTTCTTGCTTAAGGCACTCATTTTGACAAGATTGTCTAACTGTTCTTCAGTCACTCGAGAAGGGACCCAATTGCATTCATAAACTTGCTTAGCCATGGCTCTACAAACATGATAATTACCGGTTTAAAGATTTACAGTGGACAAGCTATTTGGCGGTTCAAATATCTAAGCACATTGTCAAACCGGGGTTGGTTGATCATAAACCGGAGTTTATTAAAGCAAAGGCTAAATATGATGTATATTGGCGGTTCAACAAGGGGACTAATGGTATATACCGGATTGTCATTTTTTCTACAAAGTTAAACCGCCTAGTCTGACATTGAAGATTCAAGTCTGCAGATGTGTAAGTGAAGGACAAACAGATTTCACAAGTTGGTATTGTAATTTTGGATCTACCACATGTCATAAAAGGAAAGTATATTCAAGACCTAGGAAGCAGTACCGCAGCAATGGGTGAAGGTTCAGATAAGATCTTCTGTTTTGAGATGCATAGATGGAAACAGAGACTAAAGGCTATCATTATACGGAAAAAATATTCAGGATTCTATCAAGAGTCACCGTATGAGCAAAGAACGCTGGCGAACACCGAAGAACGCTGACGAACACCGAAGAACGCTGAAACCCTAGAATAGATCTATGGAGGAAAGAGCAGAGAACTTACCAGTGCTGATGAAGAAGCGGAGAGGCGCCGCAGTTTTCTGGTGCGTTCAGGGTGATGTAGCGGCCAGAGTCGGAGCAGAGGCGACGGTCGACGGTGGTGGCGGAGCTCCAAAGGCTGAGCGGCGAAAGGAAGATGACGATGCGAGGAGGCACGAGGGGGAAAGGTGAAAATGACCCCTCGGTCCTATTTATAAAGGCAAAGGATAAGTGTCAGGCGCGAAAATCGAGGAGCCAGAAATATGGAAATAAAGCGGAGCTGTCGCCTCGATTGTCGGAGACCCATTAATGAAGATGTGCCATACACAGTTTTTATAACAGATGACGTCACGACGGTTTACCATGATTCGGGAAGATGACGTCACGACGGTTTACGAAATTTTGTGAAGATGTTGAAGACGAAGTTTTTCTTGAGGACTGACATGAACCAGTTCAAATCAGTCTGGGGCCTAATGTTGGGGATGTTACTATTGGGCGTAAACCGGCCAGGAGAGGCCGGATTAACTTGAAGCCCATGAAGACAGACGGTGACGCTGTGTAAAGGCCCAGGGCCCAGAACCGGTTTAAAGGCTTGTAGCTATAAATCGGCATTGGTATGTAACTTGCATCGTAAGATAGAAAGAGTGGAGACCGAGCCGGACACGTTTATGAGCCGGCCTCGGGACTCCGTAAACCGACGGGCGTCAACCCATATATATAAGGGGACGACCCGGCGGCGGTTCAGAACGACAGACAACAACTCGAGACTCAGGCAAAGCGTATCCGCTCCCTAGTCATCGAAACCCCATCCATTCCATCACAACTAGATGTAGGCTTTTACCTTCATCGTAAGGGGCCGAACTAGTATAAAACTCTCTTGCGTCCCTTGTCCGCTTTAACCCCTTTAAGCTAACCCGTGGCTCCACGACTAAGTCCTTTCCTGAGGACATCTGTCGTGACAAACCCACGACAGGTCTCGGTGTCTAATGAGAGAAGAGGGGGAAAACAATAAATATAATGCAAACATAAGCATGACGATGCATGATATGACAATGAGCGGTGCTAGGTGTGCCCTAACGCGATAGGAGGTGATACCGACGAAGGGGGGAAGCAACCGGGAAAGTATCCCCGGTGTTTCGCATTTTTGAACAGATGAACCGGAGGGGGAAAGTTGCATGTTTCCTATGCCAGGGATGTGTGGCGGACGAACAGGCGGCGTGTCCGGATTTGTCTCGTCATACTGAGCAACTTTCATGTACCAAACATTTTCATCCGAGTTACGGTCTATTTTATATTATTTTCCAAAGTTTTAATAATGTTTTGAAATTATTATTAATTCAAAATTAAATAGCTAAATGCTAGGTGCACCTAGCTCGCCATACGTATGTACCAGAGGTGACAAGTGGGTTAGAGTCTCAAATGACCACCAATGTTTGATCGTCAATCGGGTGGGGCCCCCTATCATTGGCTATTACATTAACTAACTAGTTAATTTAGTCTAACTAGGTTATTAGGGTAACAAATTTTAATTGGTTTAGTTGAACCTAATTAGTTAAGTTAATTAATTTAATTAACTAATTAATTAATATTTTTATTTACTTATTATCATTTTTATTCTTTTTTTAAACCGTTCTGGGGGGATGGGCCCCGGCTGTCATTGGGCCAGGGGCCTTAACGGGCGCCGAGTGCTGGGTGCAGGGCGCAGCCCGACACTCCAAAACAAATACACTTCCGTGATGATATGTGTTTGTCACAGTAGGTCGCATTTTTTGTCATGCATGTACATCCATGACAAATTTATGACATAATCAAGATAGTCATACCTGTGCTGTCGTAGAAGTGTTCCATGACATTACCAAAATTATCATCATTGGCTAGAGGAAACACGTGTCGGCTCATCGTTGGGACATATGTCATCCACTCATTGGACAGGAGGCGCCTATGATAGGTCGACACGTGGCACGGCCCAACAGTGGCCCATTCCGGTGAAAAAGGCCGGCCCAGTAAATATTAGCGGGCCGACCAATATAAGGCCTACTTGTGTCAGGTCCATTTAAGCCCACTACCATACGAGATGTGCCAATTCGCCCGTTAAAGATTTGACACCATTGCAGCCCATCGCCGGGCGAGCCCGTTAACAGCCCGCCGTATATTCGCTCAATATCGCCCGATGAGATTTCGGCTGTTAACGGCCCATTTAATGGATGGGCCAATTTTCAGATGTACATCTTTCGCCTTTTAGCGACCCATTTAAATGTTGGGCTAATTTCCGCCCGGTGTGTCTTTCACTTGTTGATGGCCCATAAATCTGATGGGCCATTTGTAGTCGGACTGAGTTTTGGCCTTTAGCGGCCCATTTAAGTGTTGGGCCAATTTCTGCCCGGTGTCACTTTCAAATTGCTGACGGCCCATAAATCAGTTGGACCATTTGTAGTCGGACCTGAGTTTTGGCCTTTTAGTGACCCATTTAAGTGTTGGGCCAATTCCGGCCCTGTGTGCCTTCGGCTGTTAACGGACCATAAATGAGTTGGGCCATTTGTAGTCGGACCTTAGTTTCGCCTCTTAACGACCCATGCCCTTCATGGTCCAATACCAGCCGGCTTTCTCTTCGGCCTGCTAAAGGCCCACAACACGCTTGGGCCGTTTACAATTCGACCGACTTTCGGCCTCTTAGCGGCCCATGCTCTTCATGGTCCAAAGACAAGCCCATTGCCTCTTTCGCCTGCTAAAGGCCTATAGTATAGTTGGGCCATATGTAGCTCAAATTTAGTAACGGCCTCGTTAATCTAATTCGTGAAATAAATTGGGGCCACCTGTTGCCCGCTTCGATGTCGGCCTGTTAACGACCTGGGAGGTAAGAGGGCCGACCATTAACTTTCGGCCTAGTAACGGCCCATTAACTTAATGGGCCCACTAAAGTTCATTCATGTCTTTAGGACAAATTAGAAGAGCCCATTACGACGAGCAAAGGTACGACATACAGTGAATAAAGTTGCACATCCAGCATATATTACAGGAAATTACATCCACTGGGCAATCAAAGATTGATGCCAGTGCAAATAAATGAGCAGAACCTAACCATCTACAACGTCACAATCTGCAACCTCAGCACATATGACGCCCATAAGCATGTGGGCAAGTTCTTGCTGCTTTGCTACACTCGCTCTGAAAACATTGATCGCTTGTTGTGTCGCACGACTCGCACCTCTGATTCATCCACCATTTCCATCATTGCTTCAGCCATTAATTGGTTCACAAACATACATTTATTCCGTTGCATTCGAGACAGAGGATACTGAACAGATTCAGATGGCGTCATGATGTAATGTTAAGTCATTTCCTTTTGTATAGTGTCACTGAATTGTCAAGGCGGTGATGGCATTTTATTTTAGTAGAACTGCACAAAATTTTCTTAAAAGAAGAGGAAAGGTCAGGAATGGCTCACTTTTCCGTAAAAAACTATGCATGCCTTCCCCGACATCACCGATGTTGCTTTATTTATTCCTTCAAACAGGTGGTTAGAAACAGTCTTGCTAACTTTTCCCATTAAGAAATTGGAATGCTTATATTTTTGAGTCTATGCTTCAACTAGTGCCACTTTTAGAGTAATCACACTTTCAATATCTATGCAAACAGGGATGCTCGATTTTAGTGGAACTGCACAAAAAGTCCAACTGGTTCAACATTAGGAGCATTTTTTTCCAAACCTTTATATCCAATTGGTGGCACTATGAGCTGTTCATTACCAAGGTACATGGTTTGCTACTATCTTGCTACTCTTTTTTTACTATCATTAGATAGTAATACTAGTGGTTTGCATGTGAATTTATTGGTGGTGGACCTACATTGGAGGTGTGACAGGATTCAATGATTGGATGCTCAATTTCGGTTGTATCGATTTCACCTCTTCCATCATCATAACATGGATATCCTTGGTCCGATGAAGAATAGGCGTTATATTTCTTCTTTGAACCAGCAAATCAATTCAGTATGAAATTGTCGAGGGCAAAACATAATCAGATCGATTGTCCAAAGGCGTAACATGACAGATGCTAAGCGGAAGAGACATGTTTAAACCGAAAATACAAGGTGTGGTATATGTTTACTAGCTTCTTGATATTTGTGTAGACAGAGATGTCTCCGTTGCTATTTGGCAAACAAACAAAGTGTCCGCAATTTTGGTTGAACTGCACAAGAGAATAGTATAGTCACCGCATGCGGTGCCATTTGAAAATAGACACATAAAGATTGGATAGTCACTTCATGGACTGCAGAAAAGTAGTACTGTACTATTTATTGGCCAACACTAGGTGCTTCATTGCTTTGGTCTGATTATACAATGGGCATCATTTTGCCTAAGTTAAAGTTTGTATTCCGGAAATAGTCTTGCGGTGTGATCGAGAGAAGACCAAATCATATTGCAGTGGATGTTCCTCCATCATGTGTGGATCATTCTCATGGTTCCAGCTGTTGGTGAAACCATTTACGTTTGCAAGAGGAATTGTAGACTTCACAAACAAATTTGTCTTTCGATGCATCTTGAATGTTGGCCAAGAGAAGCATCCATGTTAGTAGGAAGAATGATGTTTTTCTAGATCTTTGCTTTTGGAGCTACATATTTGTATATGATCTCATGAATCATTGAGATGCATTAACATGTTGATCTTATGTATGGGAATCGTACTAGTTAGTTTTAGTTGCGACGCAAGATCCGAAGTGGCTGATCCTTGCTTTTGGAGCTATATATTTGTATATGATCTGTGAATCATTGAGATGCATTAACAGTTACTTATTTCTGTTCGCTCAGTGTTTACAAGTTACTGATCGATCACTAGCTAGCCTACAAATGCGCCTCCTGGCAGTTTTATTTATGACGCAAGATGGGAAGTGGCAGTTTTGAATAAAAATGCCTACCTCTCAAGAAACCGACAAGCTACACTATCGATCCTACACGGATAAATAGCGGATCACGCATCGCATTACCTCCTTTCCGGTTTGCATGGCTCAATTCAAGAAACGACCTACTCGATCCTACACGAATAAATAGCGGATCACACACGCATTAGTACCTCCTTTCCGGTTTGCGGTGGCTTAATTCAAACCTCTCACCAACCAAGGTACTCCCTCCGTCCGGTTTATTAGTCCCGTGAGCAAAGCGGCAAGACCAAGGCATGGCAATAATTAACGGCATGCGAAGTTTAAGGCTAATTAATTCCAGCAATTTAAGTGGCTGCATGCGCGTTCTCACCGCGACTCGTTGCATGCTGCTTATGCATCGCCTCATGAAGCGATTACGAGTGCCTGCATGCAGCCGGCCGTAATTAAGGCAGCTAACTGATGCGAAAAAAGATATGCTTTAAATCCATGGAATCATTATTGACAAGGAGGGAGATGATTCGAGTGCACTCATTTGACCGCCATGCCGGCGTGCAACCGTGACGGACGGACGGCACATCATAATGTCAGTTTCTCTAGTTTTCCACGGCAAGTGGGCGCGCTAAACCATTATGCATTGAATTCCGATGACCGTCGCGCTACCTTCCGCCTATAAGTACTGTTTCCCGGCCTTCTCCGGTGCCACCGTGACCCAACTCACCATATCCTCATAAGCCCCCACCGGCCCGACGTCGCCGCCACGCCCGCCAAGCCCCCGCCGTCCATGTAGGTGACGCTGGAGGCGGTCACCGCCGGAACTAGTGTTCGGGTTTTCACTGGAAGGCAGACGGAGGGAGGAGGCATTCTATCTGTCTTTAGATGGCAATGCGGAGATCGAGGAGTTTTTGGAGCGCGACCGCATGGCGGATGTAACGCCCTCGATGCGGCTATATCTCCCACGTGTCGAGGCACGACTTAGAGGCATAACCGCATTGAAAGCAATGTCGCAAGTGAGGTAATCTTCACACAACCCATGTAATACATAAGGGAAAGAGATACATAGTTGGCTTACACGCCACTTCACACAATACATAAATAAACATCCATCATTCAGAGTACACTCAAGGTCCGACTACGGAACCAAAATAAAAGAAGATACCCCAAATGCTACACGGATCCTCGATCGTCCCAACTGGGCACCACTACTGATCATCGTGAAAAGACACATAGTAACGACCACGTTCCTCGTCGAACTCCCACTTGAGCTCGGTTGAGTCACCGTGACCGCATCGCGGCACCTCGCAACATCGCTTTTGAAGTATCTGTGAGTCACGGGACTCAGCAATCTCACACCCGCGAGATCAAGACTATTTAAGCTTATAGGAAGGACAGAGTAGTACGGTGGAGCTGCAGCAAGCGACTAGCATATATGGTGGCTACTTCGCAAAAGAGAGCGAGAAGAGGAGCAAAGCACGGTCGTGAAGCTAGTAGCGATCAAGAAGTGATCCTGAACTACTTACGCCGACATAACTCCAACACCGTGTTCACTTCCGGACTCACGAGAAGAGACCATCACGGTTACACACGCCGTTGATGTGTATTTTTAAATGAGGTCAACTTTGGGTTTTCTACAACCGACATTAACAAATTCCCATCTCGCCTCATAACCGGGCACGGCTTTGAAAGATATTACCCTGCAGGGTGTCCCAACTTAGCCCATTATAAGCTCTCACGGTCAACGAAGGATATTCCTTCTACCGGAAGACCCGATCAATCTCGGAATCCCGGACTACAAGACATTTCGACAAAGAATAAAACAAGACCAAAGAAGCCACCGATTGTGCCGACAAATCCCGATAGGAGCTGCACATATCTCGTTCTCGTGGCACACCGGATGAGCCAGACGTCGGGTTGGCATAAACCCTGATTGCCCAAGGGCGCCGGACATCGCTGTTGGACCAGCACTTAAGGAGAACTGCCCGGGGTTAAAATAAAGATGACCCTCGGGCCATGAAAACCCGGGGAAAAAGGCTTAGGTGGCAAATGGTAAAACCAATGTTGGGCCTTGCTTTGGGACGAAGTCTTATTCAAAGCGAACTGTCAAGGGGGTCCCATAAATCACCCAACCGTGTAAGGAACGCGAAATCAAGGAACATAACACCGGTATGACGGAAACTAGGGTGACAAGAGTGGAACAAAACACCAGGCATAAACTAGGCATAAACTAAGAGCTCGATGCACTCACTACAGAGCCTTATATGATAAACTAGGCATACATACATCAAGAAGACATGGCATAGAAGACATACATGGCAAGAACAATAACATAGCATACATGGATCAACCACAACAACCTTGGCAAAATTGAATAACATGTAAACAATCTGCCAGAAACATTTTATAGCAAAAGTAGAGCTCGATTGACTCAAGCTATGGTACTCCATAATTGCAAACAAGGACATGGATGGATAGAGCAAGACATGTTTAACAAAACATCCTTACTGAAGTATCTCAAAATATGCATGGATCTCTCGGTAGCATCAAGTTAACATGACATCAAAATATCAAGAAACAGAAATAAAAACAGCAACATCAGGACACCTACTTTGCATGCTTGTGCTAGTCACCACATAGATCACAAAAATACATGGCATACACCTCTGGAAAGATGGCATGGCATATAACAAAACACATGTAGGACTCAAATTCATAGGGTGCACACATCAATCATGGCAAAAATAACAAAAGTGCAAATTCTGTTAAGAAACAGAAACTAACAACATATAGCACTCTTCCAACAGCATTTCGGGCGTCAAGATGAGCTCAAATGAAAATGATGCAATGAGATGAAATGATCTACTCTTCGAGGCGAACATTTCTACATATTATACACGCAAAATGGAGCTACGATGACAGAGTTACACCACGTTGAAAATGCAACAAAAATTCACTGAGATGAAAAACTTAGGGAAAAATGGAGGGGGGAGAAGTCAACCGCGGCGCGCGACCCGAGGCCGGATCCGGCCGGGATCGGACGAGGGCGGCGCGGGCGCGTTCGGCCGGAGGAGGCGGCCGGGCAGGGCGCGAGGAGGCGGCGGAGGGGCCGACCGGCGGCGGGTCGCCATGAGGCGGGCGGTGGCTTGCCGCCGGTGGAGGCGGCGACGGCGAGGTCCGGCTGGCGGCGGCCGGCCGTGCGGCGGCGCTGGGCCGGGCGGCGGGCGCTGGCGGCGTCTGCCCGGAGGGTTGGCGCTTGCCTTGCCAAGGCGGCGACGAATCGGGGACCGGCGCTGCCACGTGGCACGCCTGCTGGTTGGCGGCGGGCGTGACGTGTCCGCCCGAATCGGACACGCCCCGGGCGCGCGGAGGGGGAAAATTTGCTAGGGTTTCGAGGAGGATGATCCGGATTTGGAGTGGGGGTTGCTTAAATAGGCATAGAGGGAGCTAGGAGAGTCCAAATGAGGTGTAGTTTTCGCCCACACGATCGTGATCGAACGACGGAGAGCATGGAAGTGACTTGGATGGGTTATTGGGCTGTTTTGGAGGGGTGTTGGGCTGCAACTTAAAAGAAGCCTTTGCGAGAGTGCGGTTATCCGTTGGAGTACCAAACGAGCTCCAAATGACCAAACTTGACCGGTGGTCTACTGGTGGTATACCAAGGCCACAAGACAAACCTCGGTCCATTCCGAGAAGGTTTAGTACCCGCACACGGAAAAACGTAAAAGGGGACGCCGGGGAAGATAGGAGTGTCGGATTGCAAAACGGACAACGGGAAAAATGCTCGGAATCATGAGACGAACACGTATGCAAATGCGATGCACATGATGACATGATATAAAATGCATGACATGGACAAAATGCAAAATGAAGAAAAACCCAACCACAGAGGAATATCATATCACAATGCCGAAAATGGCAAGAGTTGGAGTTACAAATATGGAAAGTTACATCCGGGTGTTACAACACTCCACCACTACAAGAGGATCTCGCCCCGAGATCTAGGACCGAAAGAACTCCGGATATTCGAACGGAGGTGATCCTCGCGCCCCGTGTAGCTTCTCGGTCGGAATGGTGTGACCACTTCACTTTCAGGAATTTGATTGACTTGTTGCGAGTCTTGCGCTCGGTTTCTTCAAGAATAGCAACGGGGTGCTCATGATAAGAGAGATCTTCTTGAAGGTCAATCTCTTCGAAGTTGATAGTGCGTTCAGGAGTCTTGAAGCACTTATGCGAAGTCGTGACACGTGAAACACATCGTGCACGCTTGCAAAGTTGGATGGAAGCTCGTTGATAGGCGAGATCGCCTCTTTTGCCAATTATCTTGAAAGGACCCACGTATCTAGGGGCAAGCTTCCCTTTGATACCGGGTTTACGAGTGCCTTTCATTGAGAGACGCGGAGGTAGACATGGTCTCCGATTTCAAAAGTCACATCACGGTGCTTATCATCATAATAGCTCTTCCGGCGCGATTATGCTGCTTTGAGATTCTCACGAATGACTTGGCACATTTCTTCCGCTTCATGATCAAGTCATTGCCAAGAAGTTGGCGTTCACCGTCTCTGCACCAATTGAGAGGAGTACGGCACTTTCGCCATAGAGAATTTCGAATGGGGCCTTGCCGAACTCGCTTGGAAGCTGTTGTTGTAGGAGAACTTCGGCATATGGAAGACAATCTTCCCACTTCATACCGAAGAAATAACACAAGCCCCGAGCATATCTTCAAGGATTTGATTGACTCGCTCGACTTGGTCACTTGTTTGAGGGTGGAAAGCTGTCTTTGAAAACGAATGTTGGTGCCCATGGCCTTCCGAAAAGAATCCTTAACTTGGAGGTAAAGATGCTGCCACGGTCTCAAGAGATCAATTGTGGAATGCCGTGCAAGGAGACAATCCTGGAGGTGTATAGCTCGCCAACCGAGCTGCCGTGATGGATTCTTTGATAGGAAGAAAATGAGCCACTTTAGTAAGCTTGTCAATGACAACGAAGATAGCATCATTTCCACGCTTGGACTTAGGAAAACCAGTCACGAAGTCCATCTCGATATGATCAAACTTCCATTCTGGAATAGCAAGAGGTTGAAGGAGACCAGCTGGTCTTTGGTGTTCTGCTTTCACTCTTCTACAGACATCACATTCATTCACGAATTCAGCAATTTCTCGCTTCATTCGAGTCCACCAATATGACTGCTTGAGGTCCTGGTACATCTTCGTACTTCCAGGATGAATGGATAGAAGCGAATTGTGAGCCTCGTTCATAATGACTTTTCGTAGATCACCCTTAGGAACCACAATCCGGTCCTCAAAGAAAAGAGTATCTTTGTCATCAACGTGGAAGCACTTGTACTTGGAAATGCCCTTGTCGATACCACGCTTCACCTTTTTCACCATGGTATCCAAGTTGAGCCTCACGAATCTGATCTTCCAAAGTAGGAGAGACTATGAGGTTGGCAAGAAGGCCTTGAGGAACAACTTGAAGATTCAGCTTGGAAAGCTTCACGGAGATCCGGTGAAAGGGCTTGAGGATTAGACTGTTGCAGTAAGCCTTCTGCTCAAAGCATCTGCAATGACATTGGCCTTGCCCGAGTATATTCAATACTTGGGTTGTACTCTTGAATCATTTCGACCCATCGAGTCTGCCTGAGGTTGAGGTTGGGCTGAGTGAAAATGTACTTGAGACTCTTGTGATCGGTGAAAATGTCCACTTTCCTTCCCAACAAGAGATGTCTCCATGTTATCAATGCATGGACAACTGCCGCCAACTCAAGATCATGAGTGGGGTAGTTCTTTTCGTTGAGCTTCAATCGGGCGAGAGGTATAAGCCACAACCCTCTTCTCTTGCATTAACACAAAGACCGAGACCTTGAAGAGAAGCATCACAGTAAAACTTCGAATGGCTTGGATTCATCAGGAGGAGTCAAGACAGGAGCTGTGACGAGTTTCTCTTTGAGGGTATTGAAAGCAACGTCACACTCAGGAGACCAGACATACTTCACATGCTTCTGAAGGAGGTTGGAAAGAGGCTTCGCAATCTTGGAGAAGTTCTCAACGAATCTTCGGCAATAGCTTGCAAGACCAAGAAAGCTGCGGAGCTGCTTGACATTCTGAGGAGGTTCCCAATTCACAATTGCGGACACCTTCTCGGGATTAATAAATGATGCCCTTTGGCGGAGATGATATGGCCAAGATAAAGCACTTCATCAAGCCGTAATTCACATTTGGAGAACTTAGCATAGAATTGGTACTCTCTGAGCTTGTCTAGTACCAAACGCAAATGTTTGGCATGATCCTTCTTATTCTTGGAGAAGACCAAAATATCATCAAGATAGACCAAGACGAATTCATTGGTGTAGGGGTTGAAAATGAAGTTCATCATCCGAGAGAATGTTGGAGGAGCATTGACGAGGCCGAAAGACATGACAAGATATTCATAAGAACCAAAGCTTGTTCGAATGCGTCTTGGGAATATCTTGTTCACGAATGCGAATCTGATGATACCCCATACGAAGGTCAAGCTTAGAGAACACCGTAGCACCTTTGAGTTGCTCGAAAAGCTCATTGATGTTGGGAAGTGGATACTTGTTCTTGATTGTCTTCTTATTCAATGGACGGTAATCGACGCAAAGTCGGTCCGTGCCATCCTTCTTCCGGACAAAAAGAACACCACAACCCCAAGGAGATGAACTCGGTCCGATCAAACCCAGACGCTCTTGTTCATCGAGCTGCTTCTTCAATTCCTTCAGCTCATTAGGTCCAAGCTTGTATGGACGCTTGCAAACGGGTTCAATGCCGTGCTCAAGATCAATAACGAACTCAATCGCCGGGTGAGGAGGCATACCCTAAGCTCTTCCGAAAGACATCTTGGTACTCACAAACGATCGAATCTGAGAGATAGCATCCAATTCACCCTTCTCATTGAGAGAAAACAACCGAATGGTTTCATCACGAAGCGGCATAGATGATCACATCATTAGAAGAGTGAGTCAATTGAATTTCCCCGGTAGCACAATCAAGCCGAGCTTTGTGCCGAGAAAGCCACCATCCCGAGAATAAGATCAATATCCGAGTCACCAAGAACAATTGGTTTAGCCGTAAATCTATAATCGCCCATCTTGATAGAAACATCCGAACCATGGAGCTTGCATGCATGAATTTACCCGGAGAGACAACCGATAATGGTTTAGGCAAATCTTGAAAAACCAACTCATGCTTAGATGCAAAAGGTCTTGAAATGAAAGAATGCGATGCACCAAAGATCAAATAAGACTTTTGCAGAATATCATTAATCGGAAGATTACCCATGATCACATCGTAAGATTCCTCCGCTTGAGCTGCATTCATCATATTCACCTTGGCAGACTTGGGATTATGCTTGACCCTTTGCATTCTTTGGAAGATTTCACAGGAGGAGGAGGCGGAAGGCGCCTTTGGTTGAAGCACTTGTTCGCATAGTGACCTTTCGCCGACATTTGTTGCAAGTCACCTCGAGAGCGGACGGTGGTAAGGAGCACTTGACCTTGGAGCTTGAGAATTAGACTTGTTACGATAGCTTGGGTTGGGTGGGTGGGAAGATCCACGGCCACCGAGTTCTTCTCGCCGATAAGGCCGACGGAACGGAGGAGGAGGAAGGTAAAACTTCTCGCTTAGTCGCCACTTGAGAGGAAGAAGAAGACTGAATCGCATCCCTGATTCTCTTCTTAGAAGCCTCACATTTGAGCTGGGCAGCTTCTTGCTTCAAAGGCCATGTTGTAGAAATCATCATACTTATCTCGCTCAAAAAGCACAAGAGCTAATTGCAGATCTTCTCTCGCACCACCTCTGAATTGATAGATCATACTCTTTTCATCGTGCACGCCTTGCTTAGCAAAACGAAGCGAGCTTCAGAACTGGATATTGTATTGATAGATGTACATGTTGCCTCGCTTGAGATTGCGGAACTCCTCACGCTTGCTCTCAACAACACTTTTCGGAATGTGGTGAGCTCAAATCACGGCGGAACTCATCCTGTAATGACACGACCTCCTCTGGAATCTTTGTATTGCTGGTACCACTCCGCAGCTTGATCCTTGAGTTGAAACGATGCAAACTTGACAAAGTCCTCAAGTCTGACATTGCTACAATCAAAATGCTTGCAGATGTCCACAAGACAATCGTCAGCGTCTGTGGCCTCGACACAGAAACTGAAAGACTTCGGCTGATTAGCGAGGAACTGACTGAGAGTAGCAAAATGCGGCTGATTGTTGCCTTGACCTTGATTGCCTTGATTGCCTTGCCCTTGAGTACGTTCTTGCAAGAGCTGCAAAATCATCTGAGCATTGGCATTGGTGGCTGCCATGATAGCTTGCCATGCCTCTGGAGGCGGAGGTGGAGGTGGAGGTGGAGGGTTCGACTGATCCCCATCATTACGATCCGGATTCAGACGCCACGTTGGCGGAGCCATCCTGAAGAGGGTGACATCCGTTAGTCCTTTGATAGACAAAAGATAAGTAGAATCAACGGATAGAAATTGCAACATATAGTCTTCACAATAAACATTCGAACAAGAATGAACGAATGAATTCCAAAGTTAATCATCACACGTCCATTAAGGTGAGAAGCCACTTAGATAAAGATATGGAAACAACATCATCTTAGAAACAAATCGAGTATCACAACCGAAAACAAAAGGTTGGCTTCTAGAATGAGCCGAACAAACACATGATAGAGATTTCGCCCAAAGTGTTAGTGGTGGGGCCCACACGGCACGACGATATAGCGGCCGTCACGAATGACAAACAAGACGTCCCCGAATCAGCATAGCCAAGGATTCTTTAAGACGTCTCGCGACCACTTTAAATCGACCGTGAATGGGCGGACCACTAGACGTTGGACCCCAATCTCAAATCATACATCTGTCGGAAAGATATCCTATAAGCTACTAGAATTCCCACCTATAAACTCCCGAAACTTTCTCGGTTATGCAACTGGTGTTGGGGATACAGGGACACAAAATATATCACCCAAACTAACAATACCTAGATCCAAATTGTATCCATCCGTCAACACATAACCAAGAAATCCTCGGAAATCGTGTACCTCGACCTTGAAAAACATCCGTTATACAAGTCATGGCAATACTCCCTTTTCGCCTCGATCTTTGAGCTATCGTGGTTATCTCACCAACAACTGCACAAAAGAGATTTCGATGTCGGTAAAACTCAGGTATTCCAGAACTGCAACGATAAAATTGTGACGACAACACCTCGGAGCTCAACTCCCCGGGACACTGCCGCAACCCCTAAATGTCAGGAGGCACCAAGAACAATGTTCTCGTCACAAAACCATCGGAACGATTCCTAGATACCCACGTGATCCTAAAATTTTTTTTAGTGAAAATTTGAGGAGAGAAGAGTCAAAACACTACGTCAGGATACCTCATGTAGGCTTTAAGGACTGGAAGTAAAAAGAAACCTACTCTCCGATATATATAATCCTAAGACTCAAAACATTTTCCATTCTAGACTCAACAACGCCAAAGAAACAATCAAGTAGGGGGCTCCTAAGTCGGGAAGGCTCGATTACCAACTTGTAGCGCCTCGATGCGGCTATATCTCCCACGTGTCGAGGCACGACTTAGAGGCATAACCGCATTGAAAGCAATGTCGCAAGTGAGGTAATCTTCACACAACCCATGTAATACATAAGGGAAAGAGATACATAGTTGGCTTACGATGCCACTTCACACAATACATAAATAAACATCCATCATTCAGAGTACACTCAAGGTCCGACTACGGAACCAAAATAAAAGAAGATACCCCAAATGCTACACGGATCCCCGATCGTCCCAAGCAGCACCACTACCGATCATCGGAAAAGACACATAGTAACGACCACGTTCCTCGTCGAACTCCCACTTGAGCTCGGTTGAGTCACCTGCACCGGCATCGCCGGCACTGCAACTGTTTTGAAGTATCTGTGAGTCACGGGACTCAGCAATCTCACACCCGCGAGATCAAGACTATTTAAGCTTATAGGAAGGACAGAGTAGTACAAAGGAGCTGCAGCAAGCGACTAGCATATATGGTGGCTACTTCGCAAAAGAGAGCGAGAAGAGGAGCAAAGCACGGTCGTGAAGCTAGTAGCGATCAAGAAGTGATCCTGAACTACTTACGTCAGACATAACTCCAACACCGTGTTCACTTCCCGGACTCCGCCGAGAAGAGACCATCACGGTTACACACGCGGTTGATGTGTTTTTTTAAATGAGGTCAACTTTGGGTTTTCTACAACCGGACATTAACAAATTCCCATCTGCCTCATAACCGCGGGCACGGCTTTCGAAAGATATTACCCTGCAGGGGTGTCCCAACTTAGCCCATTATAAGCTCTCACGGTCAACGAAGGATATTCCTTCTACCGAAGACCCGATCAATCTCGGAATCCCGGACTACAAGACATTTCGACAAAGAATAAAACAAGACCAAGAAGCCACCGATTGTGCCGACAAATCCCGATAGGAGCTGCACATATCTCGTTCTCAGGGCACACCGGATGAGCCAGACGTCGGGTTGGCATAAACCCTGATTGCCCAAGGGGCGCCGGACATCGCTCAAGTTGGACCAGCACTCGAAGGAGAACTGGCCTGGGGGTTAAAATAAAGATGACCCTCGGGCTCGCGAAAACCCGGGGGAAAAAGGCTTAGGTGGCAAATGGTAAAACCAATGTTGGGCCTTGGGACGAAGTCTTATTCAAAGCGAACTGTCAAGGGGTCCCATAAATCACCCAACCGTAAGGAACGCGAAATCAAGGAACATAACACCGGTATATGACGGAAACTAGGGTGGCAAGAGTGGAACAAAACACTGCATAAGGCCGAGCCTTCCACCCTTTACCAAGTATATAGATGTATTAATTATAGCAGATATATATTGTGATATCCCCAACAAGTAAACATGTTCCAATAAGGAACAACATCTCCATGTTCCAACAAGGAACAAACTTCAACTTCACCGCAACTAGCAACGCTATAAGAGGGCCGAGCAAAGCGGTAACATAGCCAATCAACGGTTTGCTAGGAAAGGATGGTTAGGGCTGACATGGCAATATGGGTGGCATGACATAGCAAGTGGTAGGCATCGCAGCATAGGCATAGCAAAAGAGCGAGCAACTAGCATAGCAAAGATAGAAGTGATTTCGAGGGTATGATCATCTTGCCTGCAATGTTCTCAGAGTTGTCGAAAGCTTGATCCTCGTAAGCGTTCTCAACAGGTTCCTCGTTCACGTACTCGTCTCCCGGCTCTACCCAAAGCAATAACACAAACAAAGGAACCACAATAAATCATGGTGCAATGCACAATCAACATGATGCAAAACATGGCATGATATGCGGGATGTGAAATGCAATGCGTATGGGCGCTCCGGAAGGTAAATGATGAACCAGGCATCAACTTGGCAAACCAAGTATGCCACTGGAAAGATGAGATGATTTCGTTGAAATCGATATAAAGATCACCGGAATCGGATGCACGGTTTGGAAATGACAAGCAAAACAAGAATGGCACAAATCTGCCATTAACAGCATGATGCCACTTAGCAAGCAACAAGAAATTAAGCTACTGCACCCAAACGTATCAACAAAGTATATGGAAGTGATCTACACAAGATGCTTGACAAAAGATGAGCACTGAGCTTCGGCTAAATCACATCATAACAGGTTCAAACAAGCATGGCAAAAGTGCACAAAATATCAGGCTGGACATGGCAAAAACAACATCAGGTTGCAATGTTCAGAGCAAGAACACTACATGCTACATGAACTTAAAATAGCAAAACAAGGCACGGCATGAATCTACTCAAAGCATAGAATAAAAGTCCCTTACTGACCATAAGCCAAAAAGGATCCGAAAATATAGTAACACCCATGTCAATATTGAAAGTTCCGTTAACAGATTCAGCAACATGTCATGTCAAAAACTGATAACAAGTAGGCATGTTTAAGAGCTCGATGCACTCACTACAGAGCCTTATATGATAAACTAGGCATACATACATCAAGAATACATGGCATAGAAGACATACATGGCAAGAAAAATAACATAGCATAAATGGGTCAACCACAACAACCTTGGCAAAATTGAATAACATGTAAACAATCTGCCAGGAAACATTTTATAGCAAAAGTAGAGCTTGATTGACTCAAGCTATGGTACTCCATAATCGCAAACAAGGACATGGATGGATAGAGCAAGACATGTTTAACAAAACATCCTTACTGAAGTATCTCAAAATATGCATGGATCTCTCGGTAGCATCAAGTTAACATGACATCAAAATATCAGCAAAACAGAGCTGAAAACAGCAACATCAGGACACCTACTTTGCATGCTTGTGCTAGTCACCAAATAGATCACAAAAATACATGGCATACACCCCTGGAAAGATGGCATGGCATATAACAAAACACATGTAGGACTCAAATTCATAGGGTGCACACATCAATCATGGCAAAAATAACAAAAGTGCAAGTTCTGTTAAGAAACAGAAACTAACAACATATAGCACTCTTCCAACAGCATTTCGGGCGTCAAGATGAGCTCAAATGAAAATGATGCAATGATATGAAATGATCTACTCTTCGAGTCGAACATTTCGACATATTATACACGCAAAATGGAGCTACGATGACAGAGTTACACCACGTTGAAAATGCAACAAAAATTCACTGAGATGAAAAACTTAGGGAAAAAATGGAGGGAGAAGTCAATCATGCTGCGACCCGAGGCCGGATCCGCCGGGATCGGACGAGGCGGGCGGCGCGCGCTGATTCGCCGGAGGAGGCGGCCGGGCAGGGCGCGAGGAGGCGGCGGAGGGGCCGACCGGCGAGGCGGGTCGCCGGCGTGAGGCGGCGATCGGCTGCGAGGTCCGGCGGGGCGCCGGGCGCCGCCGGCGGCGGCTGGCCGGGTGGCGGGCGGCGTCTGCCCGGGAGGGTCAAGGCGCTGGCTCATGAAGCGCGGCGGCGACGAATCGGGGACCGGCTGCCACGCGTGGCACGCCTGTCGGGCGGCGGGCGGACGTGTCCGGCCCGAATCGGACACGTCCGGCGATGCGGAGGGGGAAAATTTGCTAGGGTTTTGGGGAGGATGATCCGGGATTTAGAGTGGGGGTTGCTTAAATAGGCATAGAGGGAGCTAGGAGAGTCCAAATGAGGTGTAGTTTTCGCCCACACGATCGTGATCGAACGACGGAGAGCATGGAAGTGACTTGGATGGGTTATTGGGCTGTTTTGGAGGGGTGTTGGGCTGCAGCTTAAAAGAAGCCTTTGCGAGAGTGCGGTTATCCGTTGGAGTACCAAACGAGCTCCAAATGACCCGAAACTTGACCGGTGGTCTACGGGTGGTATACCAAGGCCACAAGACAAACCTCGGTCCATTCCGAGAAGGTTTAGTACCCGCACGGAAAAAGCGTAAAAAGGGGCGCCGGGAAGATAGGAGTGTCGATTGCAAAAGCGGACAACGCGAAAAATGCTCGGAATCATGAGACGAACACGTATGCAAATGCGATGCACATGATGACATGATATAAAATGCATGACATGGACAAAATGCAAAATGAAGAAAAACCCAACCACGGAGGGAATATCATATCACAATGCCGAAAATGGCAAGAGTTAGAGTTACAAATATGGAAAGTTACATCCGGGGTGTTACAGCGGAGGATCAGGAGTTGTTGGAGCGCGACCGCCTGGCGGAGGAGCAGCGTATCGCCGATTTGCGCCGCCAGCGGGACATGGAGCAGCAGCGCACCGACGCTCTGAGTCGCAAGCAGAGCGCCCGCAACTGGGCCGACTACGTGGAGGCCGGCGCCCGGCAAATAGCCTCGAGGTCAAGACGCGACGCTGCGTTCGCGACGCCGATTTTTACTACCAGCTCGTCAAGTGGGTTTCCCGCTTGGAAGCCGAAGCTTCGGTGGACCACGCCGGCATGGAAAGGGCCAACGCGCGCGAGCAACGCGCCCTATCGCACCTCTTGCAAGTCTGAGGCGAGGCGCACGACGCCGGTGCTGGCGTTTAGCGTGTCCCACAGATGGCGGTCGGCATCATCTAGTTAGCTAAGAGTAAGTTAGTACTTGTATGCTACTAGAGTATTAGTGGGAGTAGATAGTTAACTTGGCTATGATGCTTGTCAATGTGGAAGTTCAGTACTCTATATGTGGATCAGACCTGTTACTTTGCTCTGAATGTTGAACTTTCCGTTTGAATGTATTGAATGGGCTGTTATTTTTTTAAATGGGTTGTATTTGTCCTCCACAGGTTTAGAGGCTGACTTGTGGGCCTAGCAAGTTGACGCGTACACAATCAGGAGATGATTGTACGTGGAGAGGATGACAGCAAGGACCCGCCAAGGTCATGGCAGTACGCAAGCAAGTGCCTCCTTATTTCAAGCCAATAAAAAATGGCTCCTCCTAGTGGATTTCGACATCCGGGTCCCATGCCATTGTCAACGTATTCAATAAACGAGAGAATTACAACGAAGCGGCCGACACGAGGACCCAAAGCAGCTCAGTTATTTTTGTTTTGGGTTAATTTGATAAATGCCACTCCAAATGTGGTGTTTCCGAGAAATGCCACTGCAATTTCCAAACTTTGAAAAATGCCATTTCATGTCATTTCCAGTGGCATTTTTCGAAGTCTGAAGTGGCTTTCAAAGTTTGCAAATTGCAGCTATGCGTTTTCAAAGTTTGCAAAAATTGCAGTGGCATTTTTCAAAGTTTGGAAATTGCGATGGCATTTTTATGAATCGCCATAATTGGACCGGCATTTATCTAATTTGTTTTTGAGATGGAAGTAGGGTGTCGGTTGGGTAATGCGGGACACTCTGACTGTCTAGACAGCCTTTTCTTTTATGTTTACCATGCACCAGCCCAGTAGTTTTTTTTCTTTCTGAAAATGGCTAGCCCAATTTTTTGTGATTTGTCAAGTAAGTCTCTTTATTATGCCTGTTGGGCTGCAAATCTTTCAATACGAGGAGAGCTTCATTCGGCTGGCCGAGAAAATGGCCTATCAGTAATGAGAAATGGGCTGTAAATTTTTAGAACACATCAAACCGGCAATTATTTTCAAATATCTTTTTTTCATTTCGAGATTTTAAATTGCATTGATTTTTATGCGTGGACAATTTATTGGATTTTATATTGATATACATTTATTTTTTAAATCAGTCTGAATGTGAATCGAAATTTCAGGATTAAAAACAGTTCAGACCGCACAGACATATGCAAAAGTTCGTATAATTTTTTAACTGTGGCCACAATATGGGCTGTAATGCTAACAAAAAGAATATGGGCTCCAAAAAAACCCGTAAGAATTAGCAAACGGGTTGTAAATTATTTGAAATAATGGCAGATGAGTTGTATGCTGTTTTCCACAGATTTGAGGCTTTCCACAGATGATTTGTATACTGTTGGATGTCCATCCAACAGCCATCGTGCTTCTTCAATCTCTGCTCTTCCTGCTCCAGCCGATCAAACAAGCGCCGGCGGGACTGCCTGCTCCCTCCTCCTCATGACCGGGTCAGGTTGTCAAGATGCCTTATCGCCCCATCGTACTCCATCATCGCCTAGCCATGCCTCTACTCACCCACACTGCTGTTATTCTCTGGCGGACGACAGACGAACGGTAAACCTCGTAAATTGCGTACTCCCCTCCGCGTGGGAAACAAAAACAACTGCCGAGTCTTCCCTTCCTCCGTGTCGTTCCCTTCCTAGGCCTCGCCGTCGTCCACCGCCCTGGTTCTCTCGGCGTGGCGTGGTCAGTGTGGTTAACGACCGACATGCATCTGAAGTGGAATGTACGTGGAGAGGCTGACAGCTGGGTCCACGGCCGCACGCAAGGAAATGCCTCCTTATTACGCGCAAAATGATGATTCCTCCACCTGACATTTGGGACCCACCGAAAGGGCCTCTGTATTTCGCAAAAAAACGTTACCGACATTTCGGATCCACCACTATATCTTCGCATGCGCAAGGAAGTGCCTCCTTATTACGCACAAAAATGAATACTCCCCGCTAGCTGGGACCCAAGATAGTGGGCCTACTAAGTTGTGACGGGACGAAGGGCTTTGTCAACTTAGTCAATATGCACGATTCTAGCTCGACCGACCGCACGATGTCCATCCAACGGCCGTAGTGCTTCTTCAATCTCTGGTCTTCTTGCTCCACCGCCCAAAGCAGCCCGGTCGTGTCGCCCGCTTCCTGCCTCCCATGGCCGGGTTGTGCCGCTGGAGGCCTCACCGCCCCCATACTACTCCCACCGCTGGCCGTGCCATCCCTCCACTCCACTCACCCACACCCTGTTATTCTCAAGGGCGGCAGTAGCGCACCAACCGATGAACCCTCGTATTCCTCTCCGAGTGGGCATCCACTTCTGCGTCTTCCCCGGCTCCGCGTCGTCCCCTTCCTAGGCCTTGCCGTCGTCCACCGCCGTGGTGCTCTCGGCGCGGCGTGGTCAATGTGGTCAACGACCGAATTCCATCGGAAGAATACTATACGTGGAGAGGCTGACAGCTGGGCCCACGGCAGCCGCAAGGAAGTGCCTCCTTATTACGCTGAAAACAATTATTCCTCCACCTGACAGCAGGGACCCACCGGACGCCCACCAGTATATCGTGAAAAAAATGTTTGCCCCTAACTGCTGGGACCCACCCGACGGGCCACCGTATTTCACGAAAAAAATGTTCCCCCTGCTGTCAGCTCGGACCCACCGGAAGTGCCTCCTTATTACGCACAAAAAAATGAATACCCCCTGCTAGCTGGGACCCACCTTGGTGGGAGGCTGACTTGTGGGCCTACTAAGTTGACGAGGACGGAGGGCTTTGTCAACTTAGTCAATATGCACGATTCTAGCTCCAGTGACCGTACGATGTACATCCAACGGCCGTAGTGCTTCTTCAACCTCTGGTCTTCTTGCTCCACCGCCCAAACCAGCGCCGGTCGTGCCTCGTGCTCCTGCCTCCTGTGGCCGGGCTGCGATGCGGCGGAGGCTTCACCGCCCTACTCGCCACCGCTGGCCGTGCCATCCCTCTACTCACCCACACCCCCTGTTATTCTGCGGCAACGACAACCTCACACTGCAGCGAACCAGTGAACCCTCGTACTCCTCTACGCGTGGGCATCCACTGCCGCGTCTTCCCCGGCTCCGCGCCGTCCCCTTCCTAGGCCTCGCCGTCCTCCACCACCCTGGTTCTCTCGGCGCGGCGTGGTCAACGTGGTCAAGGAACGGCTTCCATCGGACGTGGACTGTACGTGGAGAGGCTGACAGCTGGGTCCACGGCCGCAGCAAGGAAGTGCCTCCTTATTACGTGCAAAATAATTATTCCTCCACCTAACAGCGAGGACCCACCGGACGGACCATCGTATTTCACAAAAAAATGTTTGCCCCTGACTGTTGGGACCCACCAGCTACATCTTCGCACGCAAGGAAGTGTCTGACAGTCGGGACCCACCTGGTCGAAGCGTACGTAGCGTTGTCATTCTGGTCGCGAACGTGTACGTACATACTGGTTGATGTAGAGGCGCCGCACGCGTGTCATAGTAGAGGCGCCGCACGTAGCATGTACACGCACGTCTGACAGCCAGGGTGCAAGAAAGAAAATACGGCCACATATGTGTACATATGGGCGGGGTCTCGAACGCCTACTCGCGCATACGTACGGCGAGGGCTCGTGTACATGGCTAGGTCGGAAAGGAGAAACAACATCGTCGTCGTGTTCATGGGGAGGCAACGGAATGCATCGTGTTCATGGGGAGGCAACGGAATGCGTCGTGTTCATCGGGAGGCAACGAAATGCGTCGTGTTCATCGGGAGGCAACAGAACGCATGGGAGCCAACCGGCTGGGTCGGAACGGAATGCGTGGTCGTGTTCATCAGGAGGGCTTGGACGGAACAGGCGATGGAACGAGGCACTGGCGTCTGCGCTGGCGGAGGAAACAGACCTCCTACGGTCGAAACGGGGGTCCTGTTGATCGGGAGGGGTGTGGCGTACCGCAAAACGGAGGAAACGGACCTCCTACGGTCGAAACTGGGGTCCTGTTGATCGGGAGGGGTGTGGCGTACCACAAAACGGACGAAACTGACTTGTGTTGGAGCGCTACGGTCAAAACGAGGGTCTTGATCATCGGGAGGGGTGTGGCGTACCACAAAACGGGACTCCACGGGATACTTACTGTTCATCTCCACCTTCGACCTCTTCCAGCCTCCACGGGCTCCTGTTCATCCAGCCTCCACCGCGCGCTACTCCACCGGCTACTGTTCAACCACCCCTCCACCGTCTCATCGCTCATCTAGCCCTCCACACCACGGGGTCTGTTCAACCACCCCTCCACGGGCACCCCTCCACCGTCTCTGTTCATCCAGCCCTCCACACCACGGGGTCTGTTCAACCACCCCTCCACGGGCACCCCTCCACCGTCTCATCGCTCATCCAGCCCTCCACCACACCACGGGTCATGTTCATCCAGAGGCAACGCCACCGCTCCTTTGTTCATCCACCCCCCAACGCTCACTGTTCATCCCAGAGGCAGCATCGATCGGCTTGATTAGCGGCGATGGCGAAGGAGTCGCTCGATCGGGTTCGATTAACGACCATCAATCGATCGCTTTCGAGTTCGATGTAGCGTAGCCTGTCTGCAATCGCCGGGCTCGATTAGAGCCCAACGCCTCGCCAGATTCGATTAGAGCCAACGCCTACTCGCACACCAGACGTCGTGTCACGAGAAAGCAGCGCATCGCTTGGCCCCCGACCTCCCACCGTAACCGGGAACTCATCGAAATTTTCCTCCCCCTCGCTTCTACCACGGTTTTTCCATCATGGACGTCCCAAAGAATGTCATGCAGCTGCGTCTCCGGCCCGCCTAGGACGAAAAGCCCATTTTATGTCATTATTTTTTGTCATAGAAGTAGGAGCCCACCACTTCTATGATGATACCGGGTTTTGTCACAATTATCGTCATAGAAGTGTCATATGTATGACAGAAAAAATTTCGTTCGGCCCAAAATGTCACGGATGTGTCTTTTTTCTGTAGTGTGAACGCACAGGGCGGGGCGGACCCGACTGCGGCCAGCCGGTGCGGTGGAGGTTCGCGGCCACGGCGAGGCCACGGAGGAGCACGAGGCACCGGCCAGCGACAGGGGGCATGGCCAGGGCCGCTGGTACGCGGCCAGAGAGCGTCTCGGGGTGGCCGGAGCGGCAGCGGGAGGCGGCTAGGCGGCACCGGACAGGGGCCGCGCGGACGGGCATCGAGGCAGGACTGCGCGGGACGGCAGCGGAGCAGTAGCATCAGCGTGGCAACGAGCATCGACGAACGGTGGGATGCGCTTGCGCACTACGGAGGCAGCAGCAGGCGAGGCAGGTTGGCGCAGGCACAATAGAGGCGGCGGAGGTAGCGTGCGGCAAGGCTGAGCGGTGCGGCACGGGGAGCAAGGGCGACGGCCGCGGTGAGCGCGCGCGGGGCGCGGCCTGGCGCTGCGAGGCGAGGGGCAGCAACGAGCAAGGGGAGGGGTCTGTGGGCCCAGAGGGGCACCGATGCAGCGTGGGTGCATGGAGCATCAAGCCAGCAGGGCCGTGAGGGGGCGCGTACGGGCATGGTCGGCGCGCGGTGAGCGCGAGCGCAAGCACGTGGATGAGGGGCGGGGCCGCGGCGAGTAGAGCCAGGGCGCGGGCGGAGCGAGCGCGCGCGTGAGCGGCAGTGACCGCGGGGAAGGAGGAAAAAGGGGGGCTCACGGGGTGGTGTAGGGGTTCGGGCAGCGGGGGTTGAGGAGGAGGTCGGGGACATCTTTCCGGCGAGGATGCAGGCCGTCGTGGTGGCTCCGGGCGGCGACGGACGAGGGCGAGGCGGCAGCGCACGGCGGCGTCGTGCCCCGATCCGATCTGGATCGGGGGAGGGGGAGGGGAGAGCATCGTGGGGGAAGTGGGGAGTGGGCTAGGGTTTGAACGGGTGGAGTGGGGGGTTATGGGGAGTGGGGGTGGCCGGTTGGGCCGACCTGGTTGGATGGCCAGCTGGGCTAAGGCCCAGCGCGGGGGGGGGGGGGTCCTTTTTGTTTTGCTTTGTTTTATATCTTTTCTTTTTATTTATTCTTTCCTGTTTTATTTTAGTTGCATTTTATTTCAGTAAAATATACACTTAGTATCTAAATTAGTATTTCAACTTAGTCCACAATCACAAAAAGTCTAGACCCCAAATAACTTAGTTTGACATTTTATTAATTATAAAAAGTATTTAAATAATCGTTTTTGCTACTGTTTCATTCATCTCATAGTATTTAAACATTTTATAAAGGTGTGGTTTCTCCACCATAATTATCTATGCAATATTTGGTTCACTCCAAACATTTTAGTTTTAATATTTGAAAACTTTTATTGTTTGCTTGATTTTGAATTTGAATTTGAATCGGTTTCGAACTAACTCGAGATTAGCAACTATAATCGAGGTGATGTGGCATCGTTAGCAGAGGATCACTATAGCTTATTTACCTGGGCGTCACAATTCTCCTCCACTACAAGAAATCTCGTCCCGAGATTTAAGAGGGGAAGTGCGGGGAAGGGATTAGGTTACGAAATTCTAACGGGTCTTGTTGGTCTTGGTTACTCTTCTCGAAGAGGTCGATCCAATAAGTTGATCTTCTCCAGGTCATCATGATGAAGTCGACATCCTTTCTTCGGAACTCCATCGAATAGGTAAGGGGCAGGTCGATAACGATAGGATGGTATAAGGGGTAATCATCTGGGGTTATCCCATGAATGAACACATGACTATCTCTTGAGTTGAACAAATGAAACACATCGAGAGCAAAGTAAGACGGTACAATAAGAAGTTTCAAGCGGATAGACAATCGTTCCATGCCTGTTATAGGCCGTGAAAGCGGTTCAAAGCAACGGGAATAATTATTGTGTCAGATGCCAAAATTGATTATCTCTCGGAAGGTGGCTCGTGAATTACGTACGAGGCCACGGGCGAGGAACAACCTTGGGAACAGGGGGTGTACCGGAGAGTCAGGTTTCGATCATGTGGAACTGTGGGTTATGGGCCCACCATGTGGGTTAAAAGTAGGAGGAGCGGTGACATCTTGCATGGTCATGATAGCAAGGCAGGTCAGAGGGTAGCCTGTCGATTATGTCGGCAACAACATCGGTACCAAGGGCGAGGGACGAAGAGAACCATTTTCCTGCTCATTGAACGAGGAAGACCAATAGGCAAAGTTCTCGTCCATCGGTGGCTACCGAAATGTCATCAACAATGGTAACAGGGTCTTGCTGACAGAATTGTACACCGAGGTGTTTACATAAGCAGGAGAATGTTACTGCTTAGATCATATAGATCACAAGAAACGTTAAACCAACCAATGGAAAGGAAAATATGATTATCAGATTAATGAGAACAATGGAAAGGAAAATGTGTTTAAACACATATTTCAAGGGTATATCCTTCCCAAGGACAAGCAGAGCATGATATCCATGACATGATATAATGTAGAAAACTCTTTAGGTAGGGAAGAGAAATTTCATGACATTACCCATACATCGGTGTTTGGATAATTGAGCAGGAAACATTTAGCATTGGCTTCAAATGTTCTTGTTGAAAATCGGAGTACCATAGACATGCTTCGAAATAGCATTGACATGGTCATCAGGTGAAGATCAGACTTTGGAAACACAAAGGATCCATCAGGAATAACTTGTAGGATAAGTCTTCTGATTTCCTCATGGAAGAATGGATAACCTTGCTGAAAAGGAATCTATAACAATAGGGCCTCCGGCCAGGTGTGCTAGGCACGACATCACCTTACCGGGTCACATAAAGTCCAATGTTATAACTCTTCGAAATATGTTCCAACCATCATATCTGACCGAAATTCAGATCTGATTGGTGTTAGGATAACTCAGAATCGGGATGCCTGAGAAGACAGGTGCAACACAAATTGTCGAGACGACATTGTAAGATTCTCGGGAATTGAACTATGGAAGCGAGTTTTGAAACAAGAGTTCATCATTAATCAAGGAGAGGATGAGGAGGTGGCTGATGGAGTTGGCGACAACTCATCGAGATCTCTAAAAAGATAAATTCTGACAATTATGTGAACAAGGGGATAACATTCGTCAGATCAAGTGATATAATGATGTATGCTCGAGGAAAGCATACACAACTGATAATTGGTTGAAAGGTGCACCCAAGATATGGGCTCAGGTAGCATGATCAATGTTAAAATGGTGATTCGATAGCCAATGGTCTGAGAATGAAATGTCGGCCCCTAACTTCAAAGCAATAGGTTTTGCTAGAAGTATAGAATCCAAGTAGCATCGTTCACTTGTTGATATCCCAATTAGAAACATCATGGGGACCAAGAAAAGAATGGTGATGGCGAGAAGCATCACTATACCAAGAATTCTTAAGAGGTGGAGCAATCCTCACAACATTCTTGATATAGAAGACAGTAATACTCCAAGGTAAAGAAGAACAAATGCTGGATAGCAAGGAACTCAAGGGATAACACAAAACAAGGACAAGTTTGTGTTGAACAGAAGGCAATAAAGTGGTCGATGATAATACAAATCGTCGAGGGAAAGGATGGTATTTCTCATCATGAATCCAATTGATACCCTGGAAGGAGTCAAATGTTGATGATGATCACGACAAATTTTGTCGAGAGATTTCATGAGGATGTAATCGGTTAGCGATGACATCAAGTGAAAGGAATGATGAAGCAAGAGGTTATTGGAACCACAGGTACGACACAAACTCGAAATCAAGCTTGTTGTTCAAGGCGAAATGGTATGACGAGGAAGATTGGAGTAAGCTTAGCTTATCATCAAAAGTTGTGCTCCGGGGTTAAGAACCAGGTAGCACAGTTAAAATCGGCACGATAATGATATAGCCGAGCAGGCTAGGACTTACGTGATTGAGTTCAAATTCGTAAGTAATGAAGGTTACCAAGAGTTGTTTAATCACGGTGCGAACTCGACTTAGTTATCGGTATCTTTAAGTGTTTAATAACTCAGAGCCCGTGAAAAAATTGGAATTAGTGAGAATGTAGTACTTGATGAAGAACTCATAAGAAGTTATGCAATTCCGTGATAATCTCGAGATACCAGGGGGGCAATACTCGACGACAGATCAAAGTCGAGGTTGGACTGGGGTATTGCTCTGCAGAAGACAAGTGCTTAAACTTGCACGAGAAATGGTATTTAAAGGAGAACATGGTCGGAACCACGATTACAAAAGGCCAGATCCCAGATATAAGATGAACTTATACCAAAGGAATAATTAATTTAAGAGGAGTTTTAATGATAAGATCTACATCATGTCCATGGGCATGAACACAAAGTTCAAGGTCGACTCCCACTTCTCCAATGCATAACCTTTCATTCACTTCTCACTTTCGAAGAAGTTGTAGTGTTGAAATTTTATTTGGCAAAATACCAGAAGAGTATGACCCGTGAAAACTTTCGAGTTCACACATATTAAGGAAGGCATAGGTTCAACCCATCAGGGTATCGTGGAAACATATACCACAAGCTTCAATAGTAAATACCACCAGCTCGAAAGTTGAGCATGGTTGAGAAAGCAGGGGATAAAATTTACCAAAGGCATTATGTATCTGAGGGAAGGCTCACAAGGTTATTGAATATGAAGGACGCTGTTGGATAAAATCCAACAAAGGATCTGCCGATCCATAATGGAGCTGATATGAGTATCAGCACACAACCATGGGATGTAACAATGCAAAGGCATTGGATTATAGAAACAGCTGACTAATTCAAAGCTCAATTGCAAAGGAATTATGATTTCCAAATCAAGGGCTCAGAAGCAAACGCTCGGATTAAGGATGGATAAGTTGAGTAGACTTAGGGATACAATCGACGGTAGTTTGATTGGTCGAGATCCAGCTCATGTTTCAAATGACGTCTGAGCCGGAAGGATGAATTCTAGGATCTGATTGAGGATTGCAAGAATTCGCAACATATTGAATCAACGGATTCAAAATGATAATCACAAGGCCAATAAGAGTACCAGACTTATGGGATTAATCATAAAGCTAGCAAGCAAGAATTTCAAGAGCATTAGGCTGCTGAGGATTTTCAGAAGAACGAATGGTATTACTAAGACTTTTGTTAAATACATGGATCAACTGGGGATGAGCAGATACTTGATAGGTGCAATTTATCCGTAGGGGTATTTAGGCGACTTAGAACCGCAAGGCGTAGGCACAAAGTTTTCTCGGGGTATCTTGTAATAACAAGATCGACTGGGTATAAAGTAAGAACGACAGGTGTAAGTACTTATCCATAGGGATATTTCAGTGGTAGGGAATTGCAAAAGCAACGGGCACAAGGTCTCGAGAGAATATCGGAAGGTATCTTCGGAATCCTGTGGTGCACCAAGTAATCATCTGGACTGAAGAGGCTCTCCGGGAGAAAGTATTATCGAGAACCTAAAGTCAGAGTTAGTAAAAATCGTTTAACCCGAATAGAAGAGATATCAGATTCCCAGAGTACAGATCGAGAAATAAAAGATACTAATTCCACCCAATGGCGACGTGGGCCCGTAAGCCACACAGCCATGTTAGTAAAAAGTTTTGCAATGTCTAGACTCGACTTCGACCAAGGAGTGTGGAAGGGGGGGGGGGTTCCTACAAGCAGTCGGCTCTGATACCAACTTGTGACGCCCTGATTCAATCATACACTAATCATACACGCAAACATGTACGATCAAGATCAGGGACTCACGGGAAGATATCACAACACAACTCTAAAATAAAATAAGTCATACAAGCATCATAATACAAGCCAGGGGCCTCGAGGGCTCGAATACAAGTGCTCGATCATAGACGAGTCAGCGGACGCAACAACATCTGAGTACAGACATAAGTTAAACAAGTTGCCATACTATGGCTAGCACAAACTGGGATACAGATAGAAAGAGGCGCATGCCTCCTGCCTGGGATCCTCCTAAACTACTCCTGGTCGTCGTGGGCAGCCTACACGTAGTAGTAGGCACCCTCGGTGTAGTAGGGGTCGTCGTCGACGGTGGCGTCTGGCTCCTGGGCTCCAACATCTGGATGCGACAACCAGGTAGAAAGGAAAGGGGGAAAAGAGGGAGAAAAGCAACTGTGAGTACTCATCCAAAGTACTCACAGGAAAGGATCTACACTACATATGCATGGCTATCTGTGTAAAGGGGCAATATCGGTGGACTGAACTGCAGAATGCCAGAATAAGAGGGGGATAGCTAGTCCTGTCGAAGACTACGCTTCTAGCAGCCTCCATCTTGCAGCATGTAGAAGAGAATAGATGGTAAGTTCACCAAGTAGCATCACATAGCATAAACCTACCCGACGATCCTCTCCTCGTTGCCCTGTTAGAGAGCGATCACCGGGTTATATCTGGCACTTGAAAGGGTGTGTTTTATTAAATATCCGGTTCTAGTTGTCATAAGGTCAAGGTACAACTCCAAGTCGTCACATTGCGAAGATCACGACTATTCGAATAGATAAACTTCCCTGCAGGGGTGCACCACATTACCCAACATGCTCGATCCCATTTGGCCAGACACACTTTCCTTGGTCATGCCCGGCCTCGGAAGATCAACACGTCGCAGCCCTACATAGGCACAACAGAGAGGTCAGCACGCCGGTCTAAATCCTATGGCGCAGGGGTCTCGGCCCATCGCCCATTGCACACACCTGCGTTCTGGCGGCGGAAGCAGACCTAGCCCCTTAATACAAGTGCGAACTTACGGTCCAATCCGGCCGCATTCGATCGGCCCGACGTCACGAAGGCTTCGGGTGATACCACGATGTCGAGTGCCCATAACTGTTCCCGCGTAGTTGGTTAGTGCGTATAGGCCAATGTCCAGACTCAGATCAAATACCAAGAACTCGTCAAGCATGTTATTTTAAAGAAACCGCGGACGCCGACTAGGGCCAGGCCCACCTCTCTCCTAGGTGGTCTCAACCTGCCCTGTTGCCCCGCCACAAAGTAACAGTCGGGGGTCGTCGAGAACCTAGGCCCACCTCTACCGGGATGGAGCCACCTGCCCCTTCAGCCCCCATCTCCGAACAGTATCATAAGTAATGTAACATTATAAAGTATATTGCATATGCCCGTGATCACCTCCCGAAGTGATCACGGCCCAGTAGTATAGCATGGCAGACGGAAAAGAATGTAGGACCACAAATGGAATACTAGCATCCTATACTAAGCATGTAGGATTGCAGGTAAAGGTAACAACAGTAGTAGCAAGGACATGCTATGCAGCAGAATAGGATTAACGGAAAGCAATAACATGCTATACTACTCTAATGCAAGCAGTATAGATAAGAATAGGCGATATCTGGTGATCAAGGGGGGCTTTCACAGAAGCTCGGTAGAGAAGGAGGGATCGTCAACACCGTAGTCGTACTAGGTAGCGGCGGCATCGGTCTCGATGTCTAACGAGAGAAGAGGGGGAAGAAACAATAAATATAATGCAAACATAAGCATGACGATGCATGACATGATAATGAGCGGTGCTAGGTGTGCCCTAACGCGATAGGAGGTGATACCGACGAAGGGGGGAAACAACCGGGAACGTATCCCCGGTGTTTCGCGTTTTCGGACAGATGAACCGGAGGGGGAAAGTTGCGTGTTTGCTATGCTAGGGATGTGTGGCGGACGAACGGGCTGCGTATCCCGATTCATCTCATCGTTCTGAGCAACTTTCATGTACAAAACATTTTCATCCGAGTTACGGTTTATTTTATATTATTTTCCAAAGTTTTAATAATGTTCTGAAATTATTATTAATTCGAAATTAAATAGCTAAATGCTAGGTGCACCCATCTCTGCGTACGTAGAAGTGTACCAGAGGCTGATAGGCGGGCCAGGGTCCCGATTGACGATCGATGTTTGGTAGTCAGCGAAGTGAACCCCTGTCATTGGCTATTACATTAACTAACTAGTTAATTTAGTCTAACTAGGTTATTAGGGTAACAGATTTTAATTAGTTTAATTGAACCTAATTAATTAAGTTAATTAATTTAATTAACTAATTAATTAATATTTTTATTTACTTATTATCATTTTTATTCTTTTTTAAACCGTTACAGGATGGGCCCCATTTGTCATTGGGCGAGGGGCCTTAGCAGGCGTCGGAGTCTTTGAGTGCGGCGCGGCCGAGCGCCTGGCGAGGCAGACCCAGCTGCGGCCAGCAGCGCGGTGGAGGTTCGCGACCACCTGGCGAGGCCATGGAGGCCTTGGCGCCGACCAGCGAGGCGTGGCGAGGCCAGCAATGCGTGGCGGGGCCACCTGTAACGAGCGGCTCGGGGTGGCCGGAGCGGCACCGGAGGCGGCTAAGCGGCACGGGACGAGGCAGCGTAAAGCGGCGTCGAGACAGGCTACTTGAGCAGCGGCAGAGCGATAACATCAGCGTGGCAGGCATCGGCAGACGGCAGGGTGAGCTTGCGCCGCTGCGAAAGCGGCGGCGGCGAGCGGTGGCGTGGTGCCGAAGGCAGCGCGAGTAGCGTCGCAAGGCAGCGGTGCAGCGCGCGAGAACAAGCGGCGGCTGCGGTGGCCAGCGCCTGGCGCGGCCCGATCTTTGCGGCGAGCGGCAAGCAAGGGAGGAGTCCGAAGGTGGCGGGCGCCGATCTGGCGCTGAGTGCACGAACATCGAGCAGCCGAGGGCGCGAAGCGAACGGCGTGGTCGGTAGCGGTGGCAGTGCGAGGCATGTGGAGGCGGGGCGCGGCAAGCGAAAGAGCAGCGGCCGGGCAGCAGCGTGGCAGCGATGACATGAGGAAGGAGGAAAAAGGGGGCTCACGAGGGTGGTGTAGGGGTTGAGCGTGAGGTTGAGGAGGAGGTCGAGGCGTCGTTTGGTGAGGATGCAGCCGTCGTGGTGGCTCCGGGCGGCGACGGACGAGGGCGGGGCGGCAGCGCATGGCGGCGACGTGCCCCGATCCGATCTGGATCGGGGGAGGGGAGAGCGTCATGGGGGAAGTGGGGAGTGGGCTAGGGTTTGACCGGGTGGAGTGGGGGGTTATGGGGAGTGGGGGTGGCACATTGGGCGGCACAGTTGGATGTGGTGGGCTAAGGCCCAAGTAGCAGAGAGTCCTTTTGTTTTGCTTTGTTTTATTTCTTTTCTTTTTATTTATTCTTTCATGTTTTATTTTAGTTGCATTTTGTTTTAGTAAAATATACACTTAGTATCTAAATTAGTATTTGAACTTAGTCCACAGTCACAAAAATTCTAGACCCCAAATAACTTAGTTTGACATTTTTTAATTATAAATGGTATTTAAATAATCGTTTTTGCTACTGTTTTATTCATCTCATAGTATTTAAACATTTTATAAAGGTGTGGTTTCTCCACCATAATTATCTATGCAATATTTGGTTCACTACGAACATTTTAGTTTTAATATTTGAAAACTTTTATTGTTTGCCTGATTTTGAATTTGAATTTGAATCAGTTTTGAACTAACTCGAGATTAGCAACTATAATCGAGGTGACGTGGCATCATTAGCAGAGGATCATTGTAGCTTAATTACCCGGGCGTCACACACACGCTAGTGCATAATAATATGGATTATGTGTATTATATTTGCCACCACAACTGAGGGAATTAATTTCATGTAAATCGGCCAGCCACAGCTCCATGACAAACAATACATCTAAATTCTCAGCTTATTTTTATGTATTATGCATTATCTTTATACTTTTCTTGAGTGTGTTCAAACTATTACTTGAACTTGCTACCACCAAATGATATCTAAATTCTCTCTCTCTCTCTCTCTCTCACACACACTCTCTCTCTCTCTCTCTCACACACACACTGATATTGTAGGACCAAAAACTTTTACCAATTACCATACTGTTACTTTTGTTGTCCACAAAATTCAGCGAGGTAATTCCGAGGAAATAAAATGCAGAATTGACCAAAACAATTAACCACTATACTTGATGTAGAATATGATGAAAGTATAAGCACTGGCGACAAATAACACCTAATGAATCTTCAAGAACTCCACCCGCACAAGGTTTAAAATTTTAATCTAGAACCATACAAACTCAACTTCAACATGACTCTCCCTCCTTAATTGCCTTCTCTAATCTTCATCTTGCCCGTGTGTTGTAGCTCGTTCCAGAAAGAAATAAAACATGAGCTGCTGTGACTTGCAAGGAGCATCAACGTATGTATAGACAAATTTTCTTAATATTAGTTCATAGCGGAAACCTAGGAATATCAAAGCAATGGTTGAAATACCTTTGAGTCTTTAACATCCAATTATAATGTGGTGCCTGTGTAGGCGAGGTGAAATACGGAATATATGACAGCCTAGCCACTTTGTGATGGGGAAAACTATAGATGGAGCCTCCTCTTTGCACACATCTTCCCATGGGAGTGGACTTATACGTCCCTCTCCCTCGCTCTGTGCTCTACTGATGCAAGCCACACAAGCTAGCTAGCAATGGCCGTTTTCTGATGCACGCTGAACCTGGATGACCTCCCCCGATTATTGACGCATGAGATCCTAGCGAACATAGGCATCGCAACACCGTGTCCTTAGGGCTCAGACACATGCGTCATTTGGCCATCGCATCCCCGCCACCTTGGCACACCGATACGTGCGCTGTCTGCTGCAGCATAATGACCGAACGACCTCAAGCAAGCACGTCCTTCAACCACTACCGCCGCCGCGCCAATTCGGTCCACCGCGCACACGCCGTGTGAGCTCCATGCAACTCAACAAGCCACTTCGCGTTCATGCGTCGTCGCCGCCGCGCGCCACTCCAGGAGAGATGCCCAAGAGGAGAGAGATGACGTAGGCTTAGGAGGAGAGGATGAATGGGTACCTCACTTCTGGCCTCTGATGCACCATAAGCACGTCGTGTTGCTGCCCCGGCGCCGCTCGACTTGTCATGCCGCCACAGGAGAATACACGAGATGGGGGAGGGAATAAGGTTTCTTCGGTTGGATCGTGGATCAGGAATCGGATCAGTCAATCATGAGCGAAACAAAATTGGCGCTCAGGACGACGTGGTGTTGTGACATGATCCCAACATCACGTCATAGGGGTCTGGACCAAGACCATGTCACGTAGGTGATATGCCTAGTATGAATTTGGTATTGGCGAGAGGTAAATGACGGTGATGTAGAGGTTAATTGTTTCCTTCGTTTGGAGATTGATTACCATCCGTGAGTTAAGCTGGGTACTAAAGAAGAATCTGATTCTGATACGTGAATTGATTGTTGCCTTGTACGTTTGGTTTTGGTATTTGAAGATTGATTACCATCTGTTAGTTGGGTTACCAAAGAAGAAATCAATTGCCATATATGAATTCATTGTGTTACCAAATAAACGTTGGGTTTGTTCGGCCAGTGGGAGGGGGCGAATAAAAAACCGACGAAACTGGGAGGTGGGATTGTTACTGTGGGGGAATTGGGAGGTGGGAGGGAGGACGAATAAAAACTAGGGGAGGTGGGACTAAAATTAACCGCAGAGACTATCAACTGAGACATTAGGAGTAGAGATATTTCGATGTATTTTAAAATCGTCACAATGCCTAAATGGGCCGACCTAGTCGGGGCTCCATTGTGTGCGTCGGGACGGAAATTTTCTACAGAGCGCGTCAAATAGGATCCCCAATTATAGTAATCATGGCCTGTACTAGCCCACTGAAATGGCCCACAAGGCAGAAAATAAAATAAGGTTGTCCTATAGGCATGCAACCTTTTAGTTGGCGTGGCAGGCCGCTCCACGCGCATAAGCTTTCGGGTTGACACGGGCCACCCAGTGCCAGGCCTTTTTATGGCCGTGGCCAGGTTTGTTCTGCACCGATGACCATTGCCAAACTAAGATTCCCCTATTTGGCGACCTGGGCGCCCCCACCCCACCCTGTTGGGACGGCCCATGCATGGGGCGGGATGCTCCCTGTTTTCTTCATTTTCGTTTTTAAGTTTTCTTTTTTATTTTCTATTTTTGTTATATTCTATGTTAAAATAATTCGGGACTACAAAAGGTTCTAAATTTTCAAGAAATTGTGAATTATCAAAAACAGTTCTTGAATTCAAAAAAATGTTCATGATTTACAAAAAAATGAACATTTCTAATTTTAATGACTTTTTCATTTTGATGAACATTTTTTAATAATGATTACCAACTTTTTATATTTTATGAACTTATTTTGAACTTGATGAACAAAATTTGTATTCAAGAACAATTTTTTTTGAATAAATGATGAACAAATTTTGAATTCAAAGAACAAATTTGAAAGTGATGAAATTTTCTTCAAAATGATGAACAAAAATAGAACATTTTTTAAAATGATGAACAAATTTTGAATTCAAAGAACAAATTTGAAAGTGATGAAAATCATGAATTTGAAAAGAAAAAAAGTGAAAAGGTAAAGAAGAAAAAATGGAAAAGGAAAAGGTAAACAGAAAGGAAAAAATAAAATGAAAGAAAAATAAGAAAAGAAAGAAAAAGTGAAAAAAAGAAAAAGAAAAAATAGGAAAGAAAATAAAAATGAAAAAAGACAAAAAGAAGAATCGGTAGAGAAAAAAATTGTTTTGCGAAGGTTCTTCCAAAAACCGGTGGGAAATAAACCGCAAAATTGGCCAGCCCTTACGCTGATCGGGAGCTTGGGGGGTGCGCGCTACGTGGCTAGTGCGTGACCTACGTGTTGTATATGATCTGACCCAAGCAGATCCAAATCATCAAGCATAGCATTAACCAGAAGCAATGGAACAAAGTTGTGTTTTGCATAATTGCTACTAGCCATATGTGATGAATATACACTACAATATGTTGTGAACAATTCACTTGAAAATTAGATATGCGGTAACACAATCGAATAGCTCCTCTTCATCCTGGGAGTCGTGTGGATCGTGGCCTGTACCAGCTCACCGAAACGGCCCACAAGGCAGAAAATAAAGGAATGTTGTCCTATAGGCATCGCAGGCCGATCCGCGCGCGTAAGATTTCGGGCCAACATGGAACAACCCTTATATGAATGGGCTGACATGGGTCGTGTCGTGACAAGCCTTTTTATGGCCGTGGCCAGGTTTGTTCTGAGCGGACGACCATCGCCAAACTCGGGCGCCCCTATTTGGCAACCTGGGCGCCCCAATCGCGAAAAGCGCGTTCCCTCTAGCCCCCCCCCTCCCGGTCGCCATGTTGGGCTAGCCCATGCGCGTGTCAGACGCTCATTGTTTTTTCTTTTCCTTTTTTACTTTCCGTTTTTGTTTTATTCAATGTTAAAATAATTTGGGATTACAAAATGTTTCTAAAATTTTGAAATATTGTGAATTTACAAGAACCATTCTTGAATTCAAAAAATGTTCGTGATTTACAAAAGAATTAACTTTTTTAAATTTAGATGAACTCTTTTACGAACCATTTTTATGAGCATTTTTAAGTAATGATGACCATTTTTTTTGTATTTGAACAAATTTTGCATTTGATGAACAATTTTTTAACTTGATGAACAAAATTTGTATTCAAGAACATTTTTTGAAAAAATGAAGAACAAAATTTGAATTTGATGAACATTTTTTGGAAACCACGAACAAAAATAGAATTTGATGAACATCTTTTTAGTTCGTTGAACAATTTTTTTAACCTAATAAACAAAAAATATAATTGATGATTATTACTTGAATTTTTGAAAAAAAATAACATGGTTGAACATTTTTTGAATAAATGAACAAAAATATGTTCATGAATTTGAAAATAAAAAATGTGAAAAAAGTGAAAAGTTAAACAAGAAAAAATAGAAAGAAAAAGGAAAACAATAAGAAAATAAAGAAAAAGTTAAAAATAAAAATAATAAATTAAGAAAGAAAAATTTAATAAAAACGGGTAGAGAAAAAAAGGATTTTGGGTTCCCAAAACCGGTGGAAAATAAACCGCAAAATGGGCCGGCCATACGCGCTGTATAGGATCTGCGGCCGAACTCATTCGGTCCTTCCCTCGAGATTTAGAGTGGAGCTCTGCTCTTGCCCTACTCCTTCTCAGTTTCCGCCGCCGCCCAATTCACGACCGCGACCACGTCCGACGCGCTGTCATCTTGTCCCTTTCTTCTCTCCCGGCCGGGCCCTACAATTTCGGTATCAGCAGACAGGCATTATACTATCTTGTAAGATTGCAATAATTCTAGTCCTGTTGTTCGTGAAGCTTCCTATTATGTCTGCTGATGAAAGTGCAACTATCCCTAGGTGGTTTTGGTAATTCATAACAACATATAGCTCATTGAGCTAATGATATTCCAAGACAAATATTTCAGGAAAGCTCAATGAATGGCATGGCATGGATGATGAAAGTGGATCCCTCAAAATATTAAGGACAAAGGATTGGCTCAAGCTCAAAAGCTCAAGACTCTACATTTTACATTTTGGTGATCCAAGATCACATTGAGTCTATAGGAAAAGCCAATACTATCAAGGAGGGATGAGGTGTTGCTTAATGAGCCTCTTGCTTCATGTGCTTAGTGATATGCTCCAAAAACCCTCAACTACTTTCTCACATCCACATATGACCTAAACCTAAAGTCAAAATTGGTCCTACAAATTCTTTCTATCCGGCGCCACCGAGTTCAAATGTCATAGCCACTTCCACAAACCATAGGCAAATCAGTTTCACTGATAGGGATCTCGGTCTCACCGAGTCGGGATTGTAATCTCTCTGTTTCCCTTCATAACGTTTCGGTCTAACCGAAGTGAGCGATCGGTCCCACCGAGATTGCAATGTAAACTCTCTGTTTCCCTTTCGTAACATTTCGGTCTCACCAAAAAGAGTGAATCGGTCCCACCGAGTTTACTGACCAACTCTCTGGTTAGCTAATTACCAAAATCGGTTTCACCGAGTTTGTATGTCGATCTCACCATGATTACGTTATGCCTAACCCTAAACATATCGGTCCTACGAGTTGCATGTCGGTCCCACAGAAAACCCTAACGGTCACTAGGTTTCTTGAATCGGTCCGACCGAGTTTGTTGATTCGGTCCCACCGAGTTTGGTAAATTATGTGTAATAGTTAGATTTTGTGTGGAGGCTATATATACCCCTCCACCTCCTCTTCATTCGTGGAGAGAGCCATCAGAACAAACCTACACTTCCAACTTGCCGATTACGAGAGAGAACCACCTACTCATGTGTTGAGGCCAAGATATTCCATTCCTACCATATGAATGTTGATCTCTAGCCTTCCCCAAGTTGCTTTCCACTCAAATCTTCTTTTCACCAGATCCAAATCCTATGAGAGAGAGTTGAGTGTTGGGGAGACTATCATTTGAAGCACAAGAGCAAGGAGTTCATCATCAACACACCATTTTTTACTTCTTGGAGAGTGGTGTCTCCTAGATTGGATAGGTGTCACTTGGGAGCCTCCGACAAGATTGTGGAGTTGAACCAACGAGTTTGTAAGGGCAAGGAGATCGCCTACTTCGTGAAGATCTATCGCTAGTGAGGCAAGTCCTTCGTGGGCAACGACCATGGTGGGATAGACAGGGTTGCTTCTTCGTGGACCCTTCGTGGGTGGAGCCCCCCGTGGACTCGCGCAACCGTTACCCTTCGTGGGTTGAAGTCTCCATCAACGTGGATGTACGATAGCACCACCTATCGGAACCACGACAAAAACATCCGTGTCTCCAATTGCGTTTGAATCCTCCAAACCCTTCCCTTTACATTCTTGCAAGTTGCATGCTTTAAATTCCGCTGCTCATATACTCTTTGCATGCTTGCTTGAATTGTGTGAAGATTGCTTGACTTGTGCAAAGATAGCTAAAATTTGCCAAAGTCTAAAATTGGGAAAAGGTTAAGTTTTTAATTGGTCAAGTAGTCTAATCACCCCCCTCTAGACATACTTCAAGGTCCTACAAGTGGTATCAGAGCTTTGGTCTCCATTTGCTTTGATTTACATAGCTTTTGGTGGTCATAGCCTTGGTTTCACAACCTAGCAGAGTATGGCGCCTAGCGAGGGAAATTATCACCGTAGAGGTCCTTACTTTCATGGCACTAATTTTGCTAGTTGGAAGCATAAGATGAAAATGCATATTCTCGGACATAACCCCGCCGTTTGGGCTATTGTGTGTATTGGCTTGCAAGGTGAATTCTTTGATGGAAGAGAACCAAATCGTGAAGCTAGTGCGAAGGAATTGAAGATGCTGCAATACAACGCTCAAGCTTGTGATATCCTCTTCAATGGCTTGTGCCCCGAAGAATTCAACAAAATGAGCCGTCTTGAGAATGCAAAGGAAATTTGGGATACTTTGATTGATATGCATGAAGGTACCGACTCCGTCAAGGAATCCAAGTTGGATGTGCTCCAAAGTTAGCTTGACAAGTTCAAAATGAAGGATGGTGAAGGTGTCATTTGAAATGTACTCTAGGCTTGCTCTTATCACAAATGAGATTGCCGACTTAGGAAGTGAAGAGATGACCGACAGATTCATCATCAAGAAGATCCTAAGAGCATTGGATGGAAAATATGATACCGTGTGCACATTGATCCAAATGATGCCAAATTACAAAGATCTCAAGCCAACGGAAGTCATTGGAAGAATTGTTGCTCATGAAATGTCACTCAAGGATAAGGAGGAACTTCACAACAAGTCAAGTGGTGCTTACAAAGCCTCATGTGAAGCCCCCACATCATCAAGTGAGAAACAAACCTTCAATGAAGAATTGAGCTTAATGGTGAAGAACTTCAACAAATTCTACAAGAGTAGAAGCAAAGAAAGAAGCTCTAAGTCAAGATCCTACAATGACAAAAGATCTTCTAGTCGAGAGCGCAATTGCTACAATTGTGGGAGACCGGACACTATTCAATGAGTGTACGGCACCCTACAAAAGAAGAAGATTCTCCAAAAGAAGGAGTAGAAGAGGGAATCACCACCAAGAAAGAGAAGGAGTAGAGATGATCGTTATGAGCGAAGACCCTCACGGAGAAGCAAGGATTCGGAAAGGAAGGACAAGTCATCAAAGAGCTACACAAAGCGAAGACATCAAGCTCATGTTGGTGAATGGGTATCCGGCTCCGACTCCGACCATCACTCGAGAGAAGCTATCACTCCGACTCGAATATACTCAAGATGTAGGTGTTGCCGGTCTAGCACTTGTGTCAACCTACTCCTTCGACATATTTGATTCACCAAATGAAGGAATTGGAAGATGCTTCATGGCCAAAGGTCCTAAGGTAACACACCCCGAGTATGTTGATTTTAATAGTGATGAAGATGACTTGTTAGGTGATGATGATTTACTTATTGACAACTCTAGTGATGAATACTATGATGAAACATCAATTAATCATGATAATCAAGATAAAATGAATGACAATGATAAGAAGAAGATTGAGCTTCTAACTAAAGAACTAAACACTCTTAAGTTAGCTCATGAAACTATCTTCGAAGATCATCGAGAACTTTTAAGGGCTCATGAGAAGTTACGCTTTGAAAAGCTCAATCTTGAGCAAGAGCATGAGTTCTTAAAGGCAATCAATGATGATCTCCGTAAGAAAAGTTCTTCTTACATTGCCAAGCGTTTACTCTTATCTACTTACATGCCTCAAGTCAAGTCTAGTAACAAGAACAAGAAAGATTCTTCCTCTAGTTGTAACAATAACAATGCTAAATCCAATATTGTTGCTTCTAGTAGTTCTCTTGATTCCACTAATGATTCTCTTAGCCAAGTTACACTTGAGCAAGAAAACAGCTTATTGAAGGGAATTATAGAGAAAGGTGTATACAAGAGCCTTGCAGGAGTAAGCAATTCGAGGAAATTATGCATAAGCAAGGAAGGCACGGAAGAATCAAGGTGTTGGTTTTGAACGGAAGTTCAATGACAATGGAGTTGAGTGGGAAGAAGATCAATACCCCAAGACGAAGTTTGTTCCTCAACAAGAGAAGTATGATCCTACTTCCTTCAAGGGAACACAAGCACAAGATGATCTTCCACCATAAAACCACAAGAACAAAGGCAAGGACAAGATTCAAGAAGAGATTGATGCATTTGAAGAAGCACCTAAGGCCTTGGTCAAGTGGGTTCCCAAGACTACGTCAAGTTCTACTTCATCAAGTACAACTACAACTCCAAGGATTCCCATCAAGAGGATGTGGATCCCGAAGAAGAAGAACTAGAGAGTTCTTGAGGGTGACTCGCCAACATTCTTCACTCATATCATTATGGCAAGGACAAGTGCAATCAACTTCCATATCTTGCACTAGTTCAAGGAGTCACAAACCCTCATGTTGGTAAGGCAAGGGACAAGGTAACCTAATGTTTTCATGGACATCATCTTGTGTGTGCATCACTCTATGTCTATGGATATTCTTGTTTGTTCCTTGTGGGACTAACCCATGTAGGTATTGAAAGTGCAACTCACTCCAAAGGATTGCTCCAAAAGATCTACATCAACATTGAGCATCCACATCTTCAACACCTACATGAAGTCATCATCGACAAAACCCAAGGTTAGTTCATCCCTCTAAGGGGATCTCACATCTAGGGGAGCTTAACTCTAAGAATTGAGTCAAAGCAACTCTAATGATGTGAACACATCAATGCATTATGTAAAAGTGGTAACCCCACTTGAGCTTAAACAATGAGTATGACCTATGATCAAATGTTCTCATTTGACTCCTAAGTCAATATACTCATATATAGATGACCTAGTCATCGCCAATTGTTTGATAGATGCTAGAATTGTTTGTGCATGCTTTGTCACATATTTCATTTGTCATTTTATTGTGTGAGCATGTTGGTTGGATGTTTTACTCATTCGAGGACATCCAGTTGTTGTTTTGATTGATTGGTTTCTTTTTCTTTGGCCAAGTGGATGGACAAGAATGCCTAAGAACCTTCTCTAGCTATCTATGATTTTCTCGTCTCAAACTCTATTCATGCTACATCACAAAATTTGATCAAGTCAGATTCGAACCACTATGTGTGAGGAGCAATCTGAGTCCCGATTAAGTCATAGACTTAAACTTCCAAAACTTCTTTGTGCTTTTCGGTCGACCGATTCCTCCATTTCAGTCATACCGAGATCACTAAGTCGATCTAGGTTTTCAATCTCGGTGCAACCGATTTGAACTTCGGTCTAGCGAGTTCTTTATGTATCAGCAGTTATGCATCTCGGTGCCACCGAGTTGTTCCACTCGGTCACACCAACTGTGATGTCGGGCTATATATTCACGGGCAAATTTTTGAAAAACTTTCTCCAAACCTCTTTGCCCGCGCATAGCTCGCTCTGCCTTCTAGGTCTCCGGATCGTCGACTTCGTCGCCAGCTACCTCCTGTCGCTGGTCTCCGCCACTGTCAACGGATTTCATTTCTGTTGTTGCCGCCGTAGCGAGTTCACCGCTGAATTAGGGTATGAACTCGATCACAGTGCTATCCTCGTCTGATTCTCAACACATTGTGTTCATTATGATTCTTGCCACGATTGAAACACCTCTATCCAATCAAAACAATCCCTAGAATAGATACGATTCAAAAATTTAGGGTTAGGTTTCCGCCGAAACCATCTCGGACCCACCGAGTTGAAAAACTCGGTCCCACCGATTCGGCTAACGCCATTGCACTAGTAACTCTCGGTCTGACCGGGAATTGCTAATCGGTGTGACCAATTTTAGAACTTTGTGAAACCCTAGCAGTCTCGGTGCCCTTTGAGCTGTGACTCGGTCTGACCGAGTTCACTAGTTTAGGTTCCAAAACTGCTTCGGTATCACCGAGTTTGAAAATCGGTTGATCTGAAATGCTTTCTGTGGAAAACTAAAACTAAGTTTTGAATCATTCTTTTGCAAAAATCTCTTCATTTTGTGATGCTCATCCACTCTATCTCATCTATAACTATTCACAGGGGTCAGCGATCGGTGTGTGTAGCATGTCGGACCAAAGTGACAGCGGAACAAGTCGGAGGAGCGGAATCTGAGATGAGTGAGGGCACTAGTCCCTCTAGCAGCTCGGATGATGGAAGCGAAGCACTCCCGACAATTTGCCCAAAGCTGCCACGGGACAAGGAAGAAGAGAACCTCGAGAATCTGAGGATGAGGATTATGTGGCAATAGAAGATGAGGCCATTTCAAAGAATAAAGTGCTCAAGAAGGAGTATAGCTCAAGCTGCGGTAAAGCCGGGGATGAAGATCAAAAGGCTGCGGGAAGACAACCAATGTTTAAAGCGAGTCTCCACTCAAGCATCTTTGGAATCCCAACCCAAAGAGCACAACTGCGGAAGGAAAGAAAAGGAAGGAAAGGGTCAAGAAGACCACGGCCAGAGTGATTGGAAAGCCTTCCATGATGGAAGAAGAAGAAGAAGAAGAAGAAGAAGAAGAAGAAGAAGAAGAAGAAGAAGAAGAAGAAGAAGAAGAGGTTGCTACACCAGCACCCAAGGTACAGAAGCTGATGGGTGATGCTATAAAGTCAGGGGCTGCAACATCAAAGCCCAAAGAAGCACCCAAAGCTGCCTCCAAGCTCAAGAGAAGAAGGAGAAAGCAAAGAAAGAGAAGGCTGCCAAGATGCCAACACAAGAGGAGGCGTCTGAGTACTTTTTAAAGAGCAAGCAGGACCAACTTAGTTACTTGATAGCATCAACTCTGAGGATTGAGAAAGGGTTGGCCACCCTAAATCAAAACCGGGAGAGCACAGGAAAGAATCATGGAACAAAAATTCTATGATCTTGATGTCAAAGTAACTTAGATTCAATCAGTTGTGGAGCAGCTACAGGATGACATGCAGGAGAGGAAGGGCAGGACAACTGCTGATGCATTTGCCAGAGTGCCTCGAGCTCAGAGATCAGCTGTAGAGCTAGTAACAGACACCAGAGTCACTTCCTCTGCTCCAGCTACAGCTCCAGCGCAACCAGCTCCAGCACCAACTCCTTCAGCTCCTTCCACATCAACTGAAGTCTTCGTCCAAGGAACCATGTCTACGCCACCAACTGAAGACCAAGACTGAGAGACGATATAGTACTATGCATTTTCTAGGAACTTTTTGGTAACTTGTTGCCAAAGGGGGAGAAAAATGTATAGATCATAGGCTTCGAGAGAGAGAGAGAGAGAGAGAGAGAGTTTGCTTTTGTTCTCTGTTGTCTTCTTGGTTGAACTTTGTTTGCTTTTGATTGCTTAAGATACTATGCTATTATCTGTGAGACATTGATGATCATGTGTTTGATCATAAGCTACACTTATGCTTAGACGATATTATCTTACTTATCCTTATATGATCATTCACTTTGCTTGGTGATGAGTGCATGTATTCAATCTTTATTATTTTGAGCGCTCCACCAAGATGTATGTGACATGGAAGAGTAACCCATGATAATTCCTTGTGCATTTGCAGTCCAAAGCAAATATTAAACTATGCACAAATTTAGGGGGAGCTCTTGCTTATCACATACTTCTCAAAGCGACGATGTTTTCCAATCTTATTATCATTTGTCGAAGCTTTGATCTATATGTTGTCATCAATTACCAAAAAGGGGGAGATTGAAAGCGCAACTATCCCTAGGTGGTTTTGGTAATTCATAACAACATATAGCTCATTGAGCTAATGCTATTCCAAGACAAATATTTCAGGAAAGCTCAATGAATGGCATGGCATGGATGATGAAAGTGGATCCTCAAAATATTAAGGACAAAGGATTGGCTCAAGCTCAAAAGCTCAAGACTCTACATTTTACATTTTAGTGATCCAAGATCACATTGAGTCTATAGGAAAAGCCAATACTATCAAGGAGGGATGAGGTGTTGCTTAATGAGCCTCTTGCTTCATGTGCTTAGTGATATGCTCCAAAAACCCTCAACTACTTTCTCACATCCACATATGACCTCAACCTAAAGTCAAAATCGGTCCTACCGATACTTTCTATCTGGCGCCACCGAGTTCAAATGTCATAGCCACTTCCACAAACCATAGGCAAATCGGTTTCACCGATAGGGATCTCGGTCTCACCGAGACGGGATTGTAATCTCTCTGTTTCCCTTCGTAACGTTTCGGTCTAACCGAAGTGAGCGATCGGTGCCACTGAGATTGCAATATAAACTCTCTGTTTCCCTTTCGTAACATTTCGGTCTCACCGAAAAGAGCGAATCGGTCCCACTGAGTTTACCTGACCAACTCTCTGGTTAGCTAATTACCAAAATCGGTTTCACCGAGTTTGTATGTCAGTCTCACCTTGATTATGTTATGCCCTAACCCTAACCATATCGGTCCTACCGAGTTGCATGTCGGTCCCACCGAAAACCCTATGATCACTAGGTTTCTTTGAATCGGTCCAGGCCGAGTTTGTTGATTCGGTCCCACCGAGTTTGGTAAATTGTGTATAGCAGTTAGATTTTGTGTGGAGGCTATATATACCCTCCACCTCCTCTTCATTCGTGGAGAGAGCCATCAGAACAAACCTACACTTCCAACTTGCCGGGTTAGAGAGAGAACCACCTACTCATGTGTTGAGGCCAAGATATTCCATTCCTACCATATGAATCTTGATCTCTAGCCTTCCCCAAGTTGCTTTCCACTCAAATCTTCTTTTCACGCAACCAAATCCTATGAGAGAGAGTTGAGTGTTGGGGAGACTATCATTTGAAGCACAAGAGCAAGGAGTTCATCATCAACACACCATTTGTTACTTCTTGGAGAGTGGTGTCTCCTAGATTGGCTAAGTGTCACTTGGGAGCCTCAGAGCAAGATTGTGGAGTTGAACCAAGGAGTTTGTAAGGGCAAGGAGATCGCCTACTTCATGAAGATCTACCGCTAGTGAGGCAAGTCCTTCGTGGGCGACAGCCATGGTGGGATAGACAAGGTTGCTTCTTCGTGTACCCTTCGTGGGTGGAGCCCTCCGTGGACTCAGCATAACCGTTACCCTTCGTGGGTTGAAGTCTCCATCAACGTGGATGTACGATAGCACCACCTATCGGAACCACGACAAAAACATCCGTGTCTCCAATTGCGTTTGAATCCTCCAAACTCTTCCCTTTACATTCTTGCAAGTTGCATGCTTTAAATTCTGCTGCTCATATACTCTTTGCATGCTTGCTTGAATTGTGTGAAGATTGCTTGACTTGTGCAAAGATAGCTAAAATCTGCCAAAGTCTAAAATTGGGAAAGGTTAAATTTTTAATTGGTCAAGTAGTCTAATCACCCCCCTCTAGACATACTTCAAGGTCCTACAGTTCAACAGATAAGTGTTATCTTGCGGACGCATATTTGCTTTTCTTTATGTATGTGTGTCAACACGGAAAGGTTCACATTTGTTGATATACATATGCTTCTTGATGTCATGTGGTACTGTAACCTAATAATCTTCGTATGCTTCACTCTAATGTCTCTAATTTCAGTGCAATATGATGTATACCTGCTGAACATTAAGATTACCCATCAACACAGCAGCTTTCCTCGATGGAGGATCTCCCAGAGCCAGTGCTAGAAGAGATTGTCAAGAAGGTTGCCAAGAGAAGTGATCTGAATTCGTTTTCCCATGTGTCAAAGCAGCTCTACTCCATTGAGGCATCACAAAGGGGTGCCATCCATGTCGGCTCTGGCCTTCACCCTGCTAGAAAAGCCTTGGCATCACTGTGTTCCTGGTTCCCCAATTTGTGGAAAGTGGAAATTGATTACTCTGGTTGGACCAGTGGCCATTGGAATCAATTGGGCAATAAAGGCCTCCTTGTGATCTCGTCATGATGCCCCTCGCTAACTGATCTAACCTTAAGCTTCTGTTCATGCATCAAGGATTCTGGTCTTGGATATCTCGTTAATTGCAAGAAATTGATGTCTCTGAGGCTGAACTCCGTCCAAAAAATTACTTCAGGTGGGATCCTCTCGGTGGTAGTTGGTTGCAAGACTCTATCTGCTCTCCACCTTATTGACTGTGAGAAAATAGGGAGCGAAGGCTGGCTGGAGAACCTTGGTTGTGAGGGATCATTGGAAGAGCTTGTTGTGGAGAACTGCAAAGGCATCAGCCAGTATGACCTCCTAAAGTTTGGACCGGGATGGATGAAGCTCCTGAGGTTTAAATTTGACCCTGACCCCATGAGTTGTTCCTGGAATATATATCGCAGTGATGATCTCTCGTATGTGGCTCACTACCAATATAAATACGATTTTTGTTGCGAGAGTTTGACGGATTTGTCATTGGCACACATTGCAACTAAGCCAGGAATAGGACTTCGTTTTCTCTTGGGGAAGTGCAAAGCATTGGAGAAACTGCGTCTGGAGTATATCAATGGCCTAAATGACAGTGACATGATCACGCTATCCAAGTGCTGCAAAAACCTTGGAAGCATCTCACTTTGGCTCCTGCCACAGTTCTATGGTGGCAATTTCAGGACGACATTTACTGATGACAGCCTGAAATCTCTAGCTGTCAGTTGTCCTATGCTTGAGTCTATTGAACTCACATTTGATGGTTGTGAGCCCTTATATCCATCAGAAATAGGCTTCACACAGGATGGCCTTATCATGCTCATTCAGTCTTGTCCGATTCGTGTTCTTGTGCTAAGGGGTGCCAACTTTTTTGCAGACAAGGGGAGGAAGGCCCTCTCATCTGCTCCATTACTGGAGACACTCGAGCTTGTGTGCTGCAGAGCGATAACAGATGCTGGGATGCGTTTCATTGCACGTGCCCCATGCTTGATAAATCTCACACTCCGGATCTGTGCACAAGTGACTGATGCTGGAGTGGCCAAGCTAGTACATGCACTGAAGTTAGAGTCTCTGATCATCGAAGGCTGCGACCGGGTCTCTAAGAAGGCTGTGAAGAGGGTTGATGGATCAGCTCAGTGCCACACTTCCAAAAAAAGATTGGTTCAGTACTCCGCCGAGTCTGCAAGCCCGACCGAATTAAAAAGAATTCGCTACTAATGCTGTTGAGTTTAGAACCATCTGCTGGGTTCATGCTGGACTTCGGACGACTTCAGACGGTGCACCACTAGTGTGTTGCTCTATGTTGCTACTCCCTTTGTCCTATAATATAAGATGTTATTACAACATATATACTCACATATTTGTTGTAGTAACATCTTAAATTATGGGATAGAGGGAGTACTACTTTGTGTATTTTTCTTTGTTTGCACTTGACAAAATTCACTTATTCTGCCCAAGATTCGGTATTTCAGGTTGTGAACTTGCAGATCATAGCAGTGCAACTTGATTCTCCATGCGGTGTTCAACATAATTATTTGGCTGTTTGCTTTCGCTGTATTTCTGCAACCTGTAATATTGTGGAAACAGTTTTGAATATGGCTGTAGCATGCTCTCTCTCGGCCCTTTTTTCTGACGTGCATATGTACGGTACCTAGCAAGCATCGATGATTCCCATAGTCTGTTCTGTTTAAGTTAGCAAAGGGTTTGAAGGCCTAGCTGGTTTAAATAAAAAATAAGACCTTTTTGTAGGCTGGGCAAGGGCAATTTGCAAGGATATGTGTGAGTTTTACTCGCAACTGCAAAAGATTGACTCCAGATACATACATGCTACAACAGTGCAATAGACGCAGTGTTCATATGTTTCAAAATACGGAGGCAAAAGTTTTGCCTCATCACATTGACTAAGAATCCAGGAGTTTTGCCTCTCACATAGAAAGCCAGATAAAAGACAATATCATAAGACGGGACTATCGAGGAGTTTTTTTTCGGTTAAGCATCTATTGAGGTTGACTTTTCCTTTGACTTTCGGGTGAGCATCTATCGAGGTTTACCTTTTCTTCGAAAAAAATTTAGAAAATTCGCGAAGCCTTTATTAATCCATCACCACAGGATGAAAGAAAGATTACCGGGGTGGCCTAACCAGACACGGTGGCCCGCCCCTAACTTTAAAGCATGCTTCGCTAAATTGTGAGCCCCGACATTCGAGCCCCTAAACTCATGAACAAAATTACATAAAGTAAAGCTACGAGAATGTTCTATGATCTCGTGAATAATTGCACCGTAAGCTATCCCATTAATCTGCTTGATGTCATCGATCACAACTTTGCAGTCTGAGGCCACCTGAATGGAGTGAAGTTGTAAAATCATCCGCCAACGCCATTGATTCTCTCATCGCCAATGCCTCTAGGGTGGATGGGTCGGTGATAGCTGAAAAGCCAATAGTGGATGCACCCAGGTATGATCCATCAGAATCTCTTGCTATAGCTGCAATGGTTCCCACCCCTAACCTTCCCGCGACGGCAGCATCCACATTAATCTTCGCCACCCTAGCCCGGGGGGGGGGGGGGGGCAATCCAGTGCATGGGTCTCGGTGCCCTTGTGCTAGCTCCTGTCACCGGTGTTTTTCTCAAAGTATGTATGTCTGTCAAGTAAGATTTGATGAATAAGTGGGTAGACAAGGGGCTCTGGTGGATATCTTCGTATACAACCTTTCTCTTCGCTTCCCAAACTGCCCAGAGGGTGACTGCCATATGCATGAACATGTCGGGTGACAGAGCTTCATTCAGAGCAAATAAACAATCCCTAGGATTAATGTTGGTATGCTGGCTTATCTCTTGCACTAAACTATCGTCCTCTAGTGCCCAAATACACATGGCCATAGTGCAGTCAATCAAAGTATGGCACCAAGAGTCTGGGGCTCCACATATCATGCATGCTGCAGAATCAGACATATGTCTATGCTCAAGCACATCCGCTGTTGGTATCGAGCTCCTCGCTAGCCTCCAGAGGAAGAACTTGATCTCGGGTGGTAGTTTAGCCTTCCAGAGGGTAGACCAAGCATTAATCTCCCGCTCCGACCCAGAAGATCCTGCAACTTCCTCAATCCAGCTCTCCCTAGTGAGCTTAGTGTTCAATATAATTCTATATGTTGATTTGACAGAGAAACCGCCCCTTTTCTCACCGCACCATGCCCAGAAGTCGCTAATGTTTCTTGTGCATAGCGGAATACTTAAGATGGCGTGGGATCTCGCACAAAAGGTCAACATCCGCCCCCTGGAGGAAAATATGTATACACTACAATTCTCATGCTTGGGGGAATGGGAGCGCGTAATGGAGGAGGGGCCCTGTGAAGAAAATATGCCCTAGAGGCAATAATAAAGTTGTTATTTATATTTCCTTATATCATGATAAATGTTTATTATTCATGCTAGAATTGTATTAGCCGGAAACTTAGTACATGTGTGAATACATAGACAAAACAGAGTGTCCCTAGTATGCCTCTACTTGACTAGCTTGTTAATCAAAGATGGTTAAGTTTCTTGACCATAGACATGTGTTGCCATTTGATGAACGGGATCAAATCATTAGGAGAATGATGTGATGGACAAGACCCATTCATTAGCTTAGCATTACGATCAATTAGTTTTATTGCTATTGCTTTCTTCATGACTTATACATATTCCTCTGACTATGAGATTATGCAACTCCCGAATACCGGATGAACACTTTGTGTGCTATCGGGCGTCCTGGCAATCGGGTGATTATAAAGATGCTCTACAGGTCTCTCCGAAGGTGTTTGTTGGGTGGCATAGATCGAGATTAGGATTTGTCACTCCGAGTATCGGAGAGGTATCACTGGACCCTCTCGGTAATGCACATCACTATAAGCCTTGCAAGCAATGTGACTAATGAGTTAGTTACGGGATGATGCATTATAGAAAGAGTAAAGAGACTTGTCGGTAACGAGATTGAACTAGGTATGATGATACCGACGATCGAATCTTGGGCAAGTAACATACCGATGACAAAGGGAATGACGTATGTTGTTATGCAGTTTGACCGATAAAGTTCTTCGTAGAATATGTAGGAGCAAATATGAGCATCCAGGTTCCGCTATTGGTTATTGACCGGAGATGTGTCTCGGTCATGTCTACATAGTTCTTGAACCCGTAGGGTCCACACGCTTAACGTTCGATGACGATTTGTATTATGACTTATGTGTTTTGGTGACCGAAGTTTGTTCGGAGTCTCGGATGAGATCACAGACATGACAAGGAGTCTCGAAATGGTCGAGAGGTAAAGATTCATGTATTGGAAGGTTGTATTCCGACATCGGAATGGTTCCGAGTGATTCGGATATTTTATCGAATCTTGAGGGGTTACGGAACCCCCGGAAATCATGGGCCTCATGGGCCATGGGAGAGAAGAGGGGACATCCCACAAGGGGGACGCCCCCCCCCCAAGGGGAGTCCGAATAGGAAGGGGAGGGGCGCGGCCCCCCCTTTCCCTCTTCCCCTCCCCTCCTTCCCTCTTTCCCCCTCCGTTGGAAGAAAAAGGTGGGGCGTGGGGGGGCGAATCCTACTTGGACTAGGAGTCCAAGTAGGACTCCCCCCTTGGCGCTCCCCTCCTAGGCCGCCGGCCTCCTCCTCCCCCCCCTTTATATACGTGGGCAGGGGCACCCCAAAGGCACAACAATTGTTTCTTAGCCGTGTGTGGTGCCCCCTCCACAGTTTATCACTTCTGTCATATTGTCGTAGTGCTTAGGCAAAGCCCTGCGAGGGTCACATCACCAACACTGTCGCCACGCTGTCGTGCTGACAGAACTCTCCCTCGACCCTCTACTGGATCAAGAGCTCGAGGGACGTCATCGAGCTAAATGTGTGCTGAACACGGAGGTGTCGTACGTTCGGTACTTGGATCGGTTGGATCGTGAAGATGTTCGACTACATCAACCGCGTTAACTAAATGCTTCTGCTTTCGGTCTACGAGGGTACGTAGACACACTCTCCCCTCTCGTTGCTATGCATCTCCTAGATAGATCTTGCGTGATCATAGGAATTTTTTTGAATTACTACGTTCCCCAATAGTGGTATCAGAGCCAGGTCTATGCGTAGATGATATATGCACGAGTAGAACACAATGAGTTGTGGGCGATAATAGTCATACTGCTTACCACCAACGTCTTACTTTGATTCAGCGGTATTGTTGGATGAAGCGGCCCGAACCGACATTACATGATCGTGTTCATGAGACTAGTTCTACCGACGTGCTTCACACACATGTGGCTGGCGAGTGTCTGTTTCTCCAACTTTAGTTGAATCGAGTTTGACTATGGCCGGTCCTTGCTATCTCTTGAGCACTGCATTGGATTTCCCCGAAGAGGAAAGGATGATGCAGCAAAGTAGCATACGTATTTCCCTCAGTTTTTGAGAACCAAGGTATCAATCCAGTAGGAGGCTACGCGCGAGTCCCTCGCAAAGCAAATAACTCCTCGCAACCAACGCGAATAGGGGTTGTCAATCCCTTCAAGGTCACTTACGAGAGTGAGATCTGATAGAGATGATAGATAATATTTTTGGTATTTTTGGTATAAAGATGCAAAGTAAAATAAAAGGTAAAGTAAATAGCAAAGCAATAATAAAGTGATGAAGATTAATAGACCCGGGGGCCATAGATTTCACTAGTGGCTTCTCTCAAGAGCATAAGTATTCTAGGGTGGGTGAACAAATTACTGTTAAGCAATTGACAGAATTGAGCATAGTTATGAGAATATCTAGGTATGATCATGTATATAGGCATCACGTCCGAGAAAAGTAGACCGACTCTCACCTGCATCTACTACTATTACTCCACTCATCGACCGCTATCCGGCATGCATCTAGAGTATTAAGTTCAAGAAAAGCGAGTAACGCCTGTAAGCAAGATGACATGATGTAGGCGATAAATTCATGCAATATGATGAAAAACCATCTTGTTATCCTTGATGGCAACAATACAATCGTGCCTTGCTGCCCCTCATCCTTTGGGAAAGGACACGCAAGATTGAACCCAAAGCTAAGCACTTCTCCCATTGCAAGAAAAACCAATCTAGTAGGCCAAACCAAGCGATAATTTAAACAGGACTTGCAAAGATAACCAATCATACATAAAAGAATTCAGAGAAGATTCAAATATTGTTCATAGATAATCTTGATCATAAACCCACAATTCATCGGTCTCAACAAACACACATGAAAGAAGATTACATCGAATAGATCTCCACGAGAGAGGGGAGAACATTGTATTGAGATCCAAAGAGAGAAGAAGCCATCTAGCTACTAACTATGGACCCAAAGGTCTGAGGTAAACTACTCACACTTCATCGGAGGGCTATGGTGATGATGTAGAAGCCCTCCATGGTGGGTTCCCCTTCCGTGAACTCAGAGCAGGCCCCAAGATGGGATCTCGTGGAGTGCAGAAGGTTGCGGTGGTGGAATTAGGTTTTTGGCTCCGTATCTGATCGTTTGGGGGTACATAGGTATATATAGGAGGAAGGAGTACGTCGGTGGAGCTTTGTGGGGCCCACGAGGGTGGGGGTGCACCCCCCTATCTCGTGCCCACCTCGTGGCTTTCTTGACGTAGGGTCCAAGTCTCCTGGATCATATTCGTTGAGAAAATCACGTTCCCGAAGGTTTCATTCCGTTTGGACTCCGTTTGATATTCCGTTTCTTCGAAACACTGAAATAGGCAAAAAAAAAAAGCAATTATTGGTTGGGCCTCCGGTTAATAGGTTAGTACCAAAAATAATATAAAATTGGAAAATAAAGCCCAATATGGTCCAAAACAGTAGATAATATAGCATGGGGCAATCAAAAATTATAGATACGTTGGAGATGTATCAGACATCCCCAAGCTTAATTCCTGCTCGTCCTCGACTAGGTAAATGATAAAAGAAAGAATTTTTGATGCGGGGTGCTACTTGGCATAATTTCAATGTAATTCTTCTTAATTGTGGTATGAATATTCAGATCCAAAAGATTCAAGACAAAAGTTCATATTGACATAAAAATAATAATACTTCAAGCATACAAACTAAGTAATCATGTCTTCTCAAAATAACATGGCCAAAGAAAGTTATCCCTACAAAATCATATAGTCTGGCTATGCTCTATCTTCACCACACAAAGTATTTAAATCATGCACAACCCCGATGACAAGCCAAGCAATTGTTTCATACTTTTGACATTCTCAAAACTTTTTCAATCTTCACGCAATACATGACCGTGAGCCATGGATATAGCACTATATGTGGAATAGAATGGTGGTTGTGGAGAAGACAAAAAGAGGGGAAGATAGTCTCACATCAACTAGGCGTATAAACGGGCTATGGAGATGCCCATAAATAGATATCAATGTGAGTGAGTAGGGATTGCCATGCAACGGATGCACTAGAGCTATAAGTATGTGAAAGCTCAACAAAATAAACTAAGTGGGTGTGCATCCAACTTGCTTGCTCACGAAGACCTAGGGCATTTTGAGGAAGCCCATCATTGGAATATACAAGCCAAGTTCTATAATGAAAAATTCCCACTAGTATATGAAAGTGACAAAATGAGAGACTCTCTATCATGAAGATCATGGTGCTACTTTGAAGCACAAGTGTGGTAAAAGGATAGTAACATTGTCCCTTCTCTCTTTTTCTCTCATTTTTTTATTTGGGCCTTTTCTCCTTTTTATGGCCTCTTTTTTTTTCGTCCGGAGTCTCATCCCGACTTGTGGGGGAATCATAGTCTCCATCATCCTTTTCCTCACTTGGGACAATGCTCTAAAAATGATGATCATCACACTTCTATTTTCTTACAACTCAACAATTACAACTCGATAATTAGAACAAAATATGACTCTATATGAATGCCTCCGGCGGTGTACCGGGATATGTAATGAATCAAGAGTGACAAGTATGAAAGAATTATGAACGGTGACTTTGCCACAAATACGATGTCAACTACATGATCATGCTAGCAATATGACAATGATGGAGCGTGTCATAATAAACGGAACGGTGGAAAGTTGCATGGAAATATATCTCGGAATGGCTATGGAAATGCCATGATAGGTAGGTATGGTGGCTGTTTTGAGGAAGGTATATGGTGGGTGTATGATATCAGCGAAAAGTCTTGGCGGTATTAGAGAGGCTAGCAATGGTGGAAGGAAGAAAAGTGCGTATAATCCATGGACTCAACATTAGTCATGAAGAACTCATATAATTATTGCAAAAGTCTACAAGTTATCAAAGCAAAGTATTACGGCATGCTCCTAGGGGGATAGATTGGTAGGAAAAAACCATCGCTCGTCCCCGACCGCCACTCATAAGGAAGACAATCAATAAATAAAGCATGCTCCGACTTCATCACATAACGGTTCACCATAAGTGCATGCTACGGAAATCACAAACTTTAACACAAGTATTTCTCAAATTCACAACTACTCAACTAGCATGATTCTAATATCACCATCTTCATATCTCAAAACAATTATCAAGCATCAAACTTTTCTTAGTATTCAACGCACTCAAAAGAAAGTTTTACAAATGATGAATACCAAGCATATTAAGATTATTAAGCAAATTACCATGCTATTTAAGACTCTCAAAATAATCTAAGTGAAGCATGAGAGATCAATAGTTTCTATAAAACAAATCCACCACCGTCCTCTAAAAGATATAAGTGAAGCACTAAAGCAAAACTATATAGCTCAAAAGATATAAGTGAAGCACATAGAGTATTCTATCAAATTCCAACTCATGTATGGCTCTCTCAAAAGGTGTGCACAGCAAGGATGATTGTGGTAAACTAAAAAGCAAATACTCAAATCATACAAGACGCTCCAAGCAAAACACATATCATGTGGTGAATAAAAATATAGCTCCAAGTAAAGTTACCGATGGAAGTAGACGAAAGAGGGGATGCCTTCCGGGGCATGCCCAAGCTTTAACTTTTTTGTGTCCTTAGATTATCTTGGGGGTGCCATGGTAATCCCCAAGCTTAGGCTCTTGCCACTCCTTATTCCATAATCCATCAAAAGATTTCACCCAAAACTTGAAAACTTCACAACACAAAACTTAACAGAAATCTCGTGAGCTCCGTTAGCGAAAGAAAACAAAAGACCACTTAAAGGTACTGTAATGAACTCATTCTTTATTTATATTGGTGTTAAACCTACTGTATTCCAACTTCTCTATGGTTTATAAACTATTTTACTAGCCATATATTCATCAAAATAAGCAAACAACACACGAAAAACAGAATCTGTCAAAAACAGAACAGTCTGTAGTAATCTGTAATTAACGCAAACTTATGGAACTCCAAAAATTCAGCCAAACTAGGAAGACCTAGGAAATTTGTTTATTGATCAGCAGCAATTGGAATCACTATTTTATCACGTTCTGGTGATTTTTAACAATTGTTTTTGTGAACAGAAAGTTTCTGGAAATTACAGCAAGATCAAATAACTATCATCCAAGAAGATCCTATAGGTTTAACTTGGCACAAACACTAATTAAAACATAAAAACACATCTAACCAGAGGCTAGATCAAAGATTTATTCCTAAACAGAAGCAAAAGAAAAAAACTAAAAATAAAATTGGGTTGCCTCCCAACAAGCGCTATCGTTTAACGCCCCTAGCTAGGCATAAAAGCAAGGATAGATCTAGGTATTGCCATCTTTGGTAGCCAATCCATAAGTGGCTCTCATGATAGATTCATATGGTAATTTTATTTTCTTCCTAGGAAAGTGTTCCATGCCTTTCTTTAACGGAAATTGGAATCTAATATTCCCTTCCTTCATATCAATAATTGCACCAATCGTTCTAAGGAAAGGTCTACCAAGAATAATAGGACAAGAAGGATTGCAATCTATATCAAGAACGATAAAATCTACGGGCACATAATTCCTATTTGCAACAATAAGAACATCATTAATTCTTCCCATAGGTTTCTTAATAGTTGAATCCATGAGGTGCAAGTTTAGAGAGCAATCATCAAAATCACGGAAATCTAGCAAATCGCACAAAGTTTTGGGAATAGTGGAAACACTAGCACCCAAATCACATAAAGCATAAAATTCATGATACTTAATCTTAATTTTAATAGTTGGTTCCCACTCTTCATAAAGTTTTCTAGGGATAGAAACTTCCAACTCAAGCTTTTCTTCATAAGATTGCATCAAGGCATCAACGATATGTTTAGTAAACGCTTTATTTTGACTATAAGCGTGAGGAGAATTTAGCACGGATTGCAACAAGGAAATACAATCAATTAAAGAGAAACTTTCATAATTAAATTCCTTGAAATCCAAAATAGTGGGTTTAGCAACATCTAGGGTTTTGATTTCTTCAATCCCACTTTTATGAATTTTAGCATCAAGATCTAAAAGCTCCGAATTTTTGGAACGCCTTCTAGGTAAAGGTGGATCATATTTAGTCTCATCATTATCAAGATTCATATTGCAAAACAAAGATTTCATAGGGGACACATCAATAACTTTTAGATCTTCATCTTTATTTTCATAGAAATTGGAAGAACACGCTTTAATAAAGGCATCTTTCGTAGCACGCATCCTAGCGGTTCTTTCCTTGCACTCATCAATGGGAATTCTCATGGATTTGAGAGACTCATTGATATCATGCTTAGGAGGAATAGATCTAATCTTTAAAGAATCAACATCAAGAGAAATTCTATCAACCTTCCTAGCCAATTCATCAACTTTAAGTAATTTCTCTTAAGCAAAGCATTACAATTCTTTTGTGAATTCATAAACTCTTTAACATTAGTCTCAAATTCAGGGGGCATCTTATTAAAATTTCCATAAGAGTAGTTGTAGGAATTTCCATAATTATTAGAAGGATTACTAGTATAAGGCCTAGGATTAAAGTTCCCTCTATACGTTGTTACCAAAATTATTCCTGCCAACAAAATTCACATCCATAGATTCATTATTATTCTCAATCAAAGTAGACAAAGGCATATCAATAGGATCAGAAGAAACACTCTTAGTAGCAAATAATTTCATAAGTTCATCCATCTTTCCACTCAAAACATTAATTTCTTCTATCGCATGCACTTTTTTATTAGTAGATCTTTCAATGTGCCATTGAGAATAATTAACCATAATATTATCTAGGAGTTTAGTAGCATCTCCTAAAGTGATTTCCATAAAAGTGCCTCCCGCGGACGAATCCAAAAGATTTCTAGAAGCAAAATTCAATCCGGCATAATTTTTTTGTATAATCATCCACAAGTTCAAACCATGAGTAGGGCAATTACGTATCATTAATTTCATTCTCTCCCAAGCTTGTGCAACATGTTCATGATCAAGTTGCTTAAAATTCATAATATCATTTCTAAGAGAGATGATCTTAGCGGGAGGAAAATACTTAGAGATAAAAGCATCTTTGCACTTGTTCCAAGAATCAATACTATTTTTAGGCAAAGACAAAAACCAAGATTTAGCACGATCTCTAAGCGAAAAAGGAAATAGCTTCAATTTAACAATATCATTATCAACATCTTTCTTATTTTGCATATCACACAAATCCACGAAGCTATTTAGATGAGTAACGGCATCTTCACTAGAAAGGCTGGCGAATTGATCTTTCATAACAAGATTCAACAAAGCAGTATTGATTTCACAAGATTTAGTGTTGGTAAGAGGAGCAATCGGAGTGCTAAGGAAATCATTATTGTTGGTATTGGTAAAGTCACGTAATTTGGTATTATCTTGAGCCATCGTGACAAATAAGCAATCCAACACACGAGCAAACAAAAAGCAAGCGAGAAAAAGGCAAACGAAAAAGAAGGGCGAATAAAATGGAAAGGGTGAAGTGGGGGAGAGGAAAACGAGAGGCAAATGGAAAATAATGTAATGCGAGAGATAAGGGATTGTGATGGGTACTTGGTATGTTGACTTTTGCGTAGACTCCCCGACAACGGCGCCAGAAATTCTTCTTGCTACCTCTTGAGCACTGCGTTGGATTTCCCCGAAGAGGAAAGGATGATGCAGCAAAGTAGCGTAAGTATTTCCCTCCGTTTTTGAGAACCGAGGTATCAATCTAGTAGGAGGCTACGCGCGAGTCCCTCGTACCTACACAAAGCAAATAACTCCTCGCAACCAACGCGAATAGGGGTTGTCAATCCCTTCACGGTCACTTACGAGAGTGAGATCTGATAGAGATGATAGATAATATTTTTGGTATTTTTGGTATAAAGATGCAAAGTAAAATAAAAGGTAAAGTAAATAGCGAATCAATAATAAAGTGATGAAGATTAATAGACCCGGGGGCCATAGATTTCACTAGTGGCTTCTCTCAAGAGCATAAGTATTCTACGGTGGGTGAACAAATTACTGTTGAGCAATTGACAGAATTGAGCATAGTTATGAGAATATCTAGGTATGATCATGTATATAGGCATCACGTCCGAGACAAGTAGACCGACTCACTGCCTGCATCTACTACTATTACTCCACTCATCGACCGCTATCCGGCATGCATCTAGAGTATTAAGTTCAAGAAAACAGAGTAACGCCTTAAGAAAGATGACATGATGTAGAGGGATAAATTCATGCAATATGATAAAAACCCCATCTTGTTATCCTCGATGGCAACAATACAATACGTGCCTTGTTGCCCCTCATCCTTTGGGAAAGGACACCGCAAGATTGAACCCAAAGCTAAGCACTTCTCCCATTGCAAGAAAAACCAATCTAGTAGGCCAAACCAAACTGATAATTCAAGAGACTTGCAAAGATAACCAATCATACATAAAAGAATTCAGAGAAGATTCAAATATTGTTCATAGATAATCTTGATCATAAACCCACAATTCATCGGTCTCAACAAACACACCGCAAAAAGAAGATTACATCGAATAGATCTCCACGAGAGAGGGGAGAACATTGTATTGAGATCCAAAAAGAGAGAAGAAGCCATCTAGCTACTAACTATGGACCCGAAGGTCTGAGGTAAACCATCGACACTTCATCGGAGGGCTATGGTGATGATGTAGAAGCCCTCCATGGTGGATTCCCCTTCCGCGAGCTCGAACAGGCCCCAAGATGGGATCTCGTGGGTACAGAAGGTTGCGGCAGTGGAATTAGGTTTTTGGCTCCATATCTGATCGTTTGGGGGTACGTAGGTATATATAGGAGGAAGGAGTACGTCGGTGGAGCATGGAGCAATCAAAAATTATAGATACGTTGGAGACGTATCAGTCCTTGTTGAAGGTTAAAATAACACACTTAACGAAAAATCGCTGTGGTTTTGATGCCTAGGTAAGAACGGTTCTTGCTAGAAGCCCATAGCAGCCACGTAAAACTTGCAATAGCAAAGTAGAGGACGTCTAACTTGTTTTTGCAGGGCATGTTGTGATGTGATATGGTCAAGAGGTGATGAGATATAAATTATTGTATGAGATGATCATGTTTTGTAAAAGTTATCGGCAACTGGCAGGAGCCTTATGGTTGTCGCTTCATTGTATGAAATGCAATCGACATGTAATTGCTTTACTTTATCACTAAGCGGTAGCGATAGTCGTAGAAGAAATAGTTGCCGAGACGACAACGATGCTACGATGGAGATCAAGGTGTCAAGCCGGTGACGATGGAGATCATGATGGTGCTTTGGAGATGGAGACCAAAGGCACAAGATGATGATGGCCATATCATGTCACATATTTTGGTTGCATGTGATGTTTATCTTTTATGCATCTTATTTTGCTTAGTACGATGGTAGCTTTATAAGATGATCCCTCACTAAATTTCAAGGTATAAGTGTTGTCCCTGAGTATGCACCGTTGCTACAATTAAATGCGTCGAGACACCACGTGATGATCGGGTGTGATAAGCTCTACGTTCACATACAACGGGTGCAAGCCAGTTTTGCACGTCTGAGAATACTCGGGTTAAACTTGACGAGCCTAGCATATGCAGATATGGCCTCAGAACACTGAGACCGAAAGGTCGAACGTGAAACATATAGTAGATATGATCAACATAGAGATGTTCACCATTGAAAACTACTCCATCTCACGTGATGATCAGACATGGTTTAGTTGATATGGATCACGTGATCATTTAGATGACTCGAGGGATGTCTATCTAAGTGGGAGTTCTTAAGTAATATGATTAATTGAACTTAAATTTATCATAAACTTAGTCATAGTAGTATTTGCATATCTATGTTATAGATCAATAGCTCGCGTATAGCTTCCCCGTTTTATTTATGATTTGTTCCTAGAGAAAACTAAGTTGAAAGATGATAGTAGAAATGATGCGAACTAGGTCCGTGATCTGAGAATTATCCTCATTGCTGCACAGAAGAATTATGTCCTTGATGCACCGCTAGGTGACAGAACTATTGCAGGAGCAGATGTAGACGTTATGAACATTTGACAAGCTCGGTATGATGACTACTTGATAGTTTAGTGCACCATGCTTTACGTCTTAGAAGCGGGACTTCAAAAGTGTTTTGAATGACATGGATCATATGAGATGTTCCAAGAGTTGAAATTGGTATTTCAGACTCATGCTCGTGTTAAGAGGTATGATACCTCTGACAAAGTACTTTGCCTACAAGATGGAGGAGAATAGCTCAGCTAGTGAGCATATGCTCAGAATGTCTGGGTACAACAATCACTTGAATCAAGTGGGAGTTAATCTTCCAGATAAGATAATGATTGACAGAGTTCTCTAGTCACTATCACCAAGTTACTAGAACTTCGTGATGAACTATAATATGCGAAGGATGACGAAAACGATTCCCAAGCTCTTCGCAATGCTGAAATCAGCGAAGGTAGAAATCAAGAAAAGCATCAAGTCTTGGTGGTTAACAAGACCACTAGTTTCAAGAAAAGGGCAAGGGAAAGAAAGGGAGAACTTCAAAATAATGGCAAGAAAGTTGCCACTCCCATTAAGAAGCCCAAAGCCAGACCCAAGCCTGAAACTGAGTGCTTCTACTACAAAAGAAATGGTCACTTGAAGTGGAACTGCCCTAGATACTTGGCGGATAAGAAGGATGGCAAAGTGAACAAAGGTATATTTGATATACATATTATTGATGTGTACTTTACTAGTGTTTATAGCAACCCCTCGGTATTTGATACTGGTTCAGTTGCTAATAGTAGTAACTTGAAATAGGAGTTGCAAGATAACCAGAGACTAGTTAAGGACGAGGTGATGATGTGTGTTGAAAGTAATTCCAAGGTTGATACAATCAGCATCGCACACTCCCTCTACCTTTGAGATTAGAATTGAACCTAAATAAATGTTATTTGGTGTTTGCATTGAGCATTAATATGATTAGATCATGTTTATTGCAATACGGTTATTCATTTAAGTCAGAGAATTATTGTTGTTCTGGTTATATGAATAAAACCTTCTACGGTCATACACCCAATGTGAATGGTTTATTGAATCTCGATCGTAGTGATACACATATTCATAATATTGATGCCAAAAGATGCAAAGTTGATAATGATAGTGCAACATATTTGTGGCACTGTCGTTTGATACGTCTCCAACGTATCTATAATTTTTTATTGTTCCATGCTATATTATATTCTATTTTGGATGTTTAATGGGCTTTATTATACACTTTTATATTATTTTTGGGACTAACCTATTAACCGGAGGCCCAGCCCAAATTGCTGTTTTTGCCTATTTCATTGTTCCGTAGAAAAGAATATCAAAGCGGAGTCCAAACGGAATGAAACCTTCGAGCGTGATTTTCGGAACAAACGTGATCCAGAGGACTTGGAGTCTACGTCAAGAAATCAACGAGGAGAGCACGAGGCAGGGGGCGCGCCTACCCCTGGCACGCCCTCCACCCTCGTGGGGCCCATGTTGCTCCACCGACATACTTCTTCCTCCTATATATACCTACGTACCCCCAAACCATCAGGGGCATCCACGAAAACCTAATTCCACCGATGCAACCTTACATGCCGTGAGATCCCATCTTGGGGCCTTTTTTCCGACGTCTGCCGAGGGGCATTGATCATGGAGGGCTTCTACATCAACACCATAGCCTCTCCGATGATGTGTGAGTAGTTTACCTCAGACCTTCAGGTCCATAGTTATTAGCTAGATGGCTTCTTCTCACTCTTTGGATCTCAATACAAAGTTCTCCACGATTCTCGTGGAGATCTATTCGATGTAATCTTTTTTTGCGGTGTGTTTGTCGGGACCGATGAATTGTGGGTTTATGATCAAGTTTATCTATGAACAATATTTGAATCTTCTCTGAATTCTTTTATGTATGATTGGTTATCTTTGCAAGTCTCTTCGAATTATCAGTTTGGTTTGGCCTACTAGATTGATCTTTCTTGCAATGGGAGAAGTGTTGAGCTTTGGGTTCAATCTTGCGGTGTCCGTTCGATGTGATGAGGGGCAGCAAGGCACGTATTGTATTGTTGCCATCGAGGATAACAAGATGGGGTTTATATCATATTGCATGAGTTTATCCCTCTACATCGTGTCATCTTGCTTAGCGTTACTCTGTTCTTATGAACTTAATACTCTAGATGCATGCTAGATAGCGGTTGATGTGTGGAGTAATAGTAGTAGATGCGGTGAGTCGGTCTACTTATCGCGGACGTGATGCCTATATACATGATCATACCTAGATATTCTAATAACTATGCTCAATTCTATCAATTGCTCGACAGTAATTTGTTCACCCACCGTAATACTTATGCTCTTGAGAGAAGCCACTAGTGAAACCTATGACCCCTGCGTCTATTTTCCATCATATTAATCTCCCGTCAACAAGCTATTTCTATCTTTATTTATTTTGCTTTCTTTACTTTTAGTCTTTATCATAAAAATACCAAAAATATTATCTTATCATATCTATCAGATCTCACTCTCGTAAGTGACCGTGAAGGGATTGACAACCCCTTTATCGCGTTGGTTGCGAGATTTTTATTTGTTTTGTGTAGGTGCGTGGGACTCGAGCGTAGCCTCCTACAGGATTCATACTTTGGTTCTCAAAAAATGAGGGAAATACTTACGCTACTTTACTACATCACCCTTTCCTCTTCAAGGGAAAAACCAACACAGTGCTCAAGAGGTACCAAGAAGGATTTCGGGCGCCGTTGCCGGGGAGTCTACGCAAAAGTCAACATACCAAGTACCCATCACAAACCCTTATCCCTTGCATTACATTATTTGTCATTTGCCTCTCGTTTTCCTCTCCCCCACTTAACCCTTGCCGTTTTATTCGCCCTCTCTTTTCCGTTTGCCTCTTTTTCGCTCGCTTCCTGTTTGCTCGTGTGTTGGATTGCTTGCTTTTCACTATGGCTCAAGACTGTCGGCGTTCTGGGAATGGGGGTCCCCAGACTTGCCTGCCTGCGGCCTGCGGCGTGGCTCAAAGGAGGCCCAGGACGGCCCATCTTCATCAACACAAGCTCAAGACCCTCGCGAGGCCAAGCCTCATGAGGCGGCGACCATGAGCTTCCTCAGCGCGACCTCGTCGAGTGGCTCTTGAGGAGGCTGAGAACTCACTGCGGGGTACCTCGCGAGGTGCCCGTGACGTAAGCCATGACGACTAAGGGCGCCAGTCGGGCGCCAGCCCGCGAAACGTCCTCCTTTCCTCTTTGGTGCAAAGGGGGCAAGCGCAGGCAAGAGCATCAAGCAAAGGCATCCGTTTCGGTGCAACAAGACCAATACCAGCCCCAACGGCTGGAATGCAGTCATCGTGGAGCCCAGGCAGGCGTCATCACAAGTGTACCCGTTGTTCCCCTTCAAAATGGCCAATTGTTGGCGCCCTTCCTGCTGAATATTTGGGAAGAGGCCCAGGGCCTTCGCCTATAAATAGGGCTAGCCACACTCAGACGAGGGGGAGGAGAGAAGGACGAAGGACGATCGGATCGAGCATTCAGAATCCAGAGAGAGAGAGAGAAACCCGCTCCTCAGGCTAGAGCAACGGGATACCACTTAGCAGTTCATCACACCCACCAAGAAACGGACCCTCGCGAGGCTGTTCTTCCCCTGATCTTATTCTTCATCAGCCCCGAGGCAATCCACACACCACAAACTAGAGTAGGGTATTACACCTAGCGGTGGCCCGAACTAGTATAAATCTTGCGTCTCTTGTGTTGTTCTTGTTAGTAGTTTAGGTCCCTGCGATTCGGCCAGTGCGAGGCGGTGGAGGTTGGATCTCCGCGCGCACCCCAGAGTTCGAACCTTAAGGGTCTGCCGGAACCCGTGATCCGACATTTGGCGCACCAGGTAGGGGTGCGCCGGAATCTGCCTTTCATCGCCTCGTTCTTCCCCGGCCACTGCAACCATGTACGACGCTCGTCGGGCCCGCACCGCGCGCCGAGCCGCCCTCACCTCCCACGTCGCCCGGGCCGCTCCCGTCAGCGGGCACCCTCGTCGTTCCCCGTCGCCCGCCGTCAACACCGCCATCGGCCCGGCGGGGGACGGGCTGCAAGCATCGCTCCTGCGCTCCCAGCGACTTCACGGGAGGCCGCGGCTCCCTGGTCGCCCGCCCCCTCGCGTCGGCTTCTCCACTCGTCGCGGCCCTCCTCGGCGGCTCGCAGGCGCCGCCCTCCAGCCACCATGTCAGGACATTCGTCCGCTGGGTCGGCGCCGCCTCCGCGCGGCAGGGGGCTCCCTCAAGCCGGACGGAGTCGTCGGCCGGGCTGACCTTCGACTCTCAAGACCACCCCGCCAACTCGGCCGGCTCGGGCGCGCTCCCGCTGCTCTGCACACCTACCATCTGTCAGGTCGCCGTCACCAGGACCCTCATCGACGGCGGCGCCGGCCTCAATGTACTCTCGGTCGAGGCCTTCAACCTCCTCTGCATACCCAGGGGGCGGTTGCTGCCCAGCCGGCCTTTTTCGGGCATAGGAGGAGGGTCATCCAGCTCCTTGGGGCAAATCCGGCTTCCGGTGACCTTCGGCACCTACGACAACTTCCGCACGGAATTAGTCGACTTCGACATCGCCCCCATCGGCCTCCCCTACAACTCCATCCTCGGCTATCCGGCATTGGCCAAATTCATGGCCGCAACCCACCCGGGGTACAACCTCATGAAGATGCCGGGGAGCAGTGGTGTCCTCACCGTGCCCGGGGAGACCCGAAGGTCTTGCGGCCTTCGAGCTCACCCTCAGGACGGCGGCCGCAGCACAGCCCGCCGATGTGGAAGCCCCCAGGCCCAAGGGGGCTGCGCCGACCAAGAAGAAGCAATTGTTCACCCAAGACAAGGCGGAGACCAAGAAGATACCCGTCGACGAGGACGGGTCCACGAACTCCACCTTCACCATAGGCGCCAACCTCGAGCCTGAGCAGGAGGAAGCCCTTGTCAAGTTCCTGTGTGCGAACAACAAGGTGTTCGCCTGGGAGCCCGATCAGCTGGCTGGGATTCCACGGGGCGTGATCGAGCACCACCTCAACGTGTGCCCCAACGCGTCGTCCCAAGTGAAGCGAAAGCAAGGAGGCAGTCCACCGAAAAGCAGGCCTTAATCGTCCAAGAGACCCGCATAATTTGGAAGCCATGGGGTTATCCGCGAGGTCCGATACCCAGATTGGCTGGCCAACCCCGTGGTGGTGCCGAAGAAGGGAGGAAAGGAGCGCATGTGTGTTGACTTCACCAACCTCAACAAAGCATGCCCACAAGATCCATTTCCACTCCCTCGCATCGACCAGATCGTCGATTCCACCGCCGAGTGTGACCTGTTGTGCTTCTTGGACGCCTTTTCGGGGTATCACCAAATCAAGATGGCGGTGGAAGACGTGGAGAAGACGTCCTTCCTGACCCCGTGTGGAGTATACTGCTATACATGCATGCCATTCGGGGTGCGCAACGCAGGGGCAACCTTCCAGCGGCTCATGCACATCACCTTGGGCCCGCGGCTCGGGAAGAATGTGGAGGCATACGTCGACGACATCGTGGTGAAGTCTCGCGAGGCCGAGACCTTGATACAAGACCTGGAAGAAACCTTCACGAGCCTCAACGCAGTGAGCCTGCGGCTCAACCCAGAGAAGTGTGTGTTTGGAGTTCCCTCAGGCAAGCTCCTTGGTTTTCTCGTGTCCCACCGAGGCATCGAGGCCAACCCAGAAAAGGTCAAGGCGGTGGAAGACATGAGTCCATCGAAGACCCTCGTGGAGATGCAGCTCACAGGCGTAGCCAGAACGGCTGGGCCGTTTCATCTCCCGATTGGGGGAGCGGGCGCTGCCTTTCTTCCAGCTGATGAAGAAAAAGGGGCCCTTCGAGTGGACTGAAGAGGCCGACCAAGCGTTTCAAGACCTCAAGATACCTGACCAGCCCTCCAGTGATGGTGGCCCAGCGCCCTCAGGAGCCCTTGGTACTATACCTCGCCGCCACTCCTTACTCCGCTAGCGCTGCTCTAGTGGCGGTTAGGGAGGAGCGTCAGGCCAAGACCACGACGGCCACCTGAGCTAAGGCAAGACCGAATCAGAAGGAACTAGCAGAAGTCAGCACCGCAATGGAGGAAGATCAGCCGTCACAGCAGAGCGCACCAAGGGTGGGGGGGGGGGACCTCCCGTCCAAGCACCCAGCTTCCGGAGGCGCCAATGCCTCAGGAGGCACCACCGCCTCAGGAGGGACCACCGCCTCCGGAGGACGCCACCAGTACTGGCGCCCCTAACCTCGTCGAGCACCCGGTGTACTTCGTCAGTACCGTGCTATGGGATGCGAGGGCACGGTACCCCATGCCGCAGAAGCTCCTCCTGGCACTCCTAGTGGCTTCGCGCAAGCTGCGGCACTACTTCCAGGGTCATCCAATCAAGGTTGTCTCGGCACACCCCCTGGAGAGGGTGCTCAGGAGCCCCAACTCGGCAGGAAGGGTCGCCGAGTGGAATATTGAGCTGCAAGCATTCCAGCTCGAGTTCAGTACGACCAGAGTCATCAAGGGGGCCGCGCTGGCAGATTTCGTGGCCGAATGGACAGAAGTGTCGGGCCTCAGGGCCGGCGAGGACCGGTCCCTCTCCCCAGGGAGCGAAGCGCCAGAAGGTTGGGTCATGTACTTCGATGGAGCGTTCTCCAGACAGGGCGCTGGGGCTGGGGCAGTACTCATATCCCCCTCTCAGGACAAGCTCTACTATGTCGTGCAGCTCTGTTTCCAGCATGGCGAGAAGGTCTCCAACAATATAGCAGAATCTGAGGGGGCGATAGCAGTGTCTCAAGGCTGCCGCTGCCCTGGGGGTGAAGCGCCTTACCATCAAGGGTGATTTGCAGCTCCTCGTCAATTTCTCCAACAAGGTGTACGAGCCAAGGGATGAACACATTGAGGCCTACCTTGCGGAGGTCCGCAGGATGGAGAAACAGTTCTGGGGTTGGAGCTGCAGACGTGCTCATGGGCACCAATCAAGAGGCCGGCGACATCGCCAAACGAGCCTCCAGGAGGTTACCCCAGCAGCCGGGTGTCTTTGAGGAACGGCTCTTCAAGCCCTCAGCCCTACTGCCCGTTATCAAGCATGACACAACCTCGGGAGGAGCTCCTCGGCCTCCGACCTCGGGAGCCCCAGCCTGTGGCCCGGCCTTGGGAGCACGCCTGCTCCTAACAATGGAACCTCAAGAGGAGTGCTGGATCACGGAGCTCAAGAGTTACTTAACGCGTGGGACTTTGCCAGAGAAGGAGGAGGAGGCAGAGCGTGTGGCGCGGCAAGCCACGGCATACAACATCATGGATGGAGAGCTTTACTGAGACGACCAAACAACGTATCCCTACGCCGCATCACCGAGAACAGGGAAGGAATTATTGGCGGATATACATGGCGGAGATTGTGGGCACCATTCATCGTCACGGACCCTTATGCGGAAGGCGTTTATGCCGGTTTCTATTGGCCCACCGCGCTCAATGACGCCATCGACCTTGTGAAGGCTTGCGAGGCTTGCCAATTCCATGCCAAGCAGATCCACCAGCCAGCAGGAGGCCTGCAAACCATTCCCCTCACTTGGCCAGTCGCGGTCTGGGGGCTAGACATTCTGGGCCCTTTCCTCGGCGCCGAGGGCTATCGCTACCTCTACATCGCCGTGGACAAATTCACCAAGTGGGCCGAAGTCAAGGCCGTCCGTGCCATCCCCGTTGGTTCTGCGGTCAAGTTCATCAAGGGCATCGTGAGCCGGTTCGGAGTGCCGAACCGCATCATCACCGACAACGGTTCGCAGTTCACCAGTAACCTTTTTAAAATGTACTGCGCTAACCTTGGAAACGCAGATATGCTACGCTTCGGTGGCACACCCCCGCAGCTATGGACAGGCCGAGCGGGCCAATGCAGAGGTCCTGAGAGGCCTCAAGACCAGGACGTTCAAGAAGAAGCTGGAAGCCTGCGGCGAAGGCTGGTACGACGAAGCTCCCCTCCGTCTTTGTGGTCCATCCGCACAACCGCGACCAAGTCAACCGGAGAGACCCCTTCTTCCTGGTCTCTGAGCCGGGCGGTCCTCCCTCACGAGGTCAGCGTCGATCCACAAGGGTCCTGGCGTTCGATGAAAGCAGCAGGACGCCATGCGAGGATGGCTCTTGTCTTTGGGGAGGAGCGCCGTCGGGAAGCTGCACTGCGAGCGGCAAGGTACCAACAGGCACTCCGGCGATACCACTGCCGCAACATCCGCCCCAGAACTCTCGAGGTAGGAGACCTCGTGCTCCGACGGGTCCTCTCCAGGGAGGGACTGCATAAGCTCTCTCCCATGTGGGAGGGCCCATTCAAGGTTGTTCATGTTTCCAGGCTTGGCTCCGTGCGCTTGGAGACGCAAGAGGGAGTACCTATACAAAATGCGTGGAACAGCACCTCCGGAGGTTCTACCCCTAAAAGGCCCAGAGCCTGTGAAGAAGGCGAATGCCTGTGAAGCTCATCTTTTTGGAAAAGGCCCAGAGCCTATGAAGAAGGCGAATGCCTGTGAAGTTCATCTTTTTGGAAAAGGCCCAGAGCCTGTGAAGAAGGCGAATGCCTGTGAAGTTCATCTTTTTGGATAAGGCCCAGAGCCTGTGAAGAAGGCGAATGCCTGTGAAGTTCATTCTTTTGGAAAAGGCCCAGCACATGAAGAAGGCGAATGCCTGTGAAGTTCATCTTTTTGGAAAAGGCCCAGAGCACATGAAGAAGGCGAATGCTGTGAAGTTCATCTTTTGGAAAAGGCCCAGAGCACATGAAGAAGGCGAATGCCGTGAAGTTCATCTTTTGGAAAGGCCCGAGCACATGAAGAAGGCGAATGCCTGTGAAGCTCACCTCTTGGGGAAGGCCCAGAGCCTGTGAAGAGGGCGAACGCCCGTGAAGCTTGCTTACCAGAGGAAAGGCCCGGAGCCTGTGAAGAAGGCCTAGTGCCTATGAAGCTCGCCGCCCCGTGACACTCTCACGTAACAATGAGTGGGGCTGTACACGCCCCGGAGTCTCAGGGGTGCCGGCCTCAGGCCCTGGGGCTCCCTCCTACGCCTAGTAGCAGCACTTAGCTCCATGCTGGTGAGAAGACGTCCAAGACTAGACTAGGTGCCGGACACGGCTTTTTCATTTGCTTTCTGCAGTTGACTGGTTATTCCCATTTGAAGTTTTTATCGAAACTATCGCCCCGTTTTGGTCCGTGGTCCTTTGATCTTTATTACCCTCCTGCCTCGGTTTCTCTTGCGCGGGGGCTCGCGAGGCAGAAGCCTCGGGAGCCCCCGCGGGTGTTTCTAACCCTATCGCTCAAGTTTCACGGCCCTGGTCCATGGCTGGAGCACCCCTCCTGACCATGCCTCACGGGTAGCACAACGCGAACACGAGGCCAGGGTCGGCCGCCCACGCGGCCACGATCGGGGTTCGCTTGTGAATGAGCGCACGGCAGAAGGGAACAATAACAAGATAAAAAAAGCAGTACACTAATTAACGGCGTTGCCCTAAACACGCCCCCACGGGGCCGAACATTGTTCCCTTTTTACGCAGGAGAAAAGGAAAGAAAAGGACAAAAGCAGGTGAAGCACGCCCCGTGCCGGCTCTCTTGGGAGGCCCGAGCCGCCTCCGGAGCTCAGTCGGACTCCATCTCGCGCTTCACCGGGGCGTGGCGACAAGCGGACCCGCTGCCACCCCCCAAGCAGGCGCCGCTGGAAGAATCGCCGCTCGAAGAGGAGCTGGTGAAGCGTGGGGAGTCGCGGGCATCGCCAGCCGCCCGCACGCTGCCCCCTCCGCCCAGCCGCTGAGTCCTCGGCCGGTCGTCGCCTCGAGGCAGCACCCCCTGCGGCGGCCGTCTTCCCTGAACACCCTCACGTAGAGGGTGGCGTCGCCATCATACTTGAAGTGCAGGGAGCACCGGCGGCGGAGACCACGCGCACGCGCGAACGTCTGCCAGCCGTGGGCCAGGAACAAGTTCCCTGCAGCAGAGACCTCCAGAGAAGCCCACGAAGCCCGGCTGCAATAGCCATCTGCCTGGAGCCAGAGGCCGCTCAGGGCGCCATCTGGGAGCTCACCCAGAAGGAAGCACGGAAGCTGAAGCCGGACACTGAACGGCTCCTCCACCCTCACCAAGAACTCCGGCAGTGCTTCAGCAGCATGGAGGCGCGGCCTCGGGGGACGAGCGGCCAGGGCACACCCTCCGACCATGGCCAGCCGCTCGTCACCACGCTGAGAGCCTCCCCCACGACCGTGGGAGACCGCCGTGGAGGCCACGGGGTGCTTGCGAGGGCGACCTCGACCACGCTTAGGCGGAGGAGAGGAAGATTGGACCTGGCGGCCCTTCCCCTTCTCCGCAGCCGAGAACTTCCTTGGTGGAGCCATGGAGAAGGAGAGACAAGAAAGGATAGACTGGAAGGGCGTGCGCCGTTCCATACTTATAGCCGGCGAAGGCCAACCGTTGACCTCCACGATCACCGGCCATCATGACTGACCATGCATGCAAGGACTTGTCGAATCCGAGCGGTTACCAAGGCGTCGTGGGGGCTCCAGTGCGCCCACGTCCAATCAACCGCCATGCGGTGCCCAAGGCCGCAGGCTGTTAGGGCCTGGCAACGCCGCACTTGCCCTTTCGCCTCTCGCACGGCCAAGTCCGGGCGCTGTCGTGGCCCGGGGCTCTGTGCCGGTGTTCGGGAACGGGGTCCCCAGACTTGCTGCACTGCTGCGGCTGCGGCGTGGCTCAAAGGAGGCCAGGGGCGGCCCATCTTCATCAACACAAGCTCAAGACCCTCGCGAGGGGCCAAGCCTCGCGGGGCGGACGACCATGAGCTTCCTCAGGCGCGGCCTCGTCAGGCTGGCTCATGAGGAGGCGGAGAACTCAAGGCGGGGTAGCCATGACGACCAAGGGCACCAGTCGGGCACCAGCCCACGCAGCGTCCTCCTTTCCTCTTTGGTGCAAAGGGGGCAAGCGCAGGCAAGAGCATCAAGCAAAGGCATCCATTTCAGTGCAACAAGACCAAGACCAGCCCCAACGGCTGGAATGCAGTCATCGTGGAGCCCAGGCAGGCGTCATCACTAGAGCCTTTGGCAGGCGAGGACCAACTTTAGTCAGGATAAGTGTACCCGCTGTTCCCCTTCAAAATGGCCAATTGTTGGCGCCCTTCCCGCTCAATATTTGGGAAGAGGCCCAGGGCCTTCGCCTATAAATAGGGATAGCCACACTCAGACGAGGGGGAAGAGAGAAGGACGAAGGACGATCGGATCGAGCATTCGGAATCCAGAGAGAGAGAGAGAAACCCGCTCCTCAGGCTAGAGCAACGGGATACCACTTAGCAGTTCATCACACCCACCAAGAACAGACCCTCATGAGGCTGTTCTTCCCCAGATCTTATTCTTCATCAGCCCGAGGCAATCCACACACCACAAACTAGAGTAGGGTATTACACCACAACGGTGGCCCGAACTAGTATAAATCTTGCGTCTCTTGTGTTGTTCTTGTTAGTAGTTTAGGTCCCTGCGATTCGGCGAGGTACGAGACGGTGGAGGGTTGGATCTCCGCGCGCACCCCAGAGTTCGAACCTTAAGGGTCTGCCGGAACCCGTGATCCGACAAAGACAATACTAAATTGTGTGACTTTACCAATACCAACAACAATGATTTTCTTAGCACTCTGATTGCTCCTCTTATCGATACTGAATCTTGTGAAATTAACACTGCTTTGTTGAATCTTATCATGAAAGATCAATTCGTCGGCCTTCCTAGTGAAGATGCCGCTACCCATCTAAATAGCTTTGTTGATTTGTGTGATATGCAAAAGAAGAAAGATGTGAACTATGATATTGTTAAATTGAAGCTATTTCCTTTTTCGCTTAGAGATCGTGCTAAAGCTTGGTTTTCGTCTTTGCCTAAAAATAGTATTGATTCTTGGAACAAGTGCAAAGATGCTTTTTTCTCCAAGTATTTTCCTCCCGCTAAGATCATCTCTCTTAGAAATGATATTATGAATTTTAAGCAACTTGATCACGAACATGTTGCACAATCTTGGGAGAGAATGAAATTAATGATACGTAATTGCCCTACTCATCACTACAAAAAAAAGACACATCCGTGACATTTTGGGCCGAACGAATTTTTTTTCTGTCATACATATGACACTTCTATGACGATAATTGTGACAAAACCCGGTATCATCATAGATATGTTGTGCTCCTAATTCTATGAAAAAAAATCATGATGAAAGTGGGCTTTTCGTCTGGCGGGCGAAGATGCATTGCATGACATTCTTTGGGCCGTCCATGACGGAAAAACCGTGGTAGAAGCGAGGGGAGGAAAATTTCGGGAGTTCCGGTTACGGTGGGAGGTCGGGGGCGAGGAATGCGCATTTCTCTCATACACGTGCTGCAGCGTGTGTGCGAGGCGTTAGCTCTAATCAACCCGGCGATTGCTGCGAACTACAGCGTTACTAAACCCGAGCGATCAATCGATGGCTGTTAATCAACCCGATCGAAGCGATTCGCTTCGCCATCGCTGCTAATCAAGCCGATCGATGCCGCCTCGAATGAACAAGGAGCGTTGCTATGGGGTTGGATGAGCGATGGCGGTGGCGTTGCCTCAGTATGAACATGACCCGTGGTGTGGTGGAGGGCTGGATGAACAGAAGCGGTGGAGGGTGCCCGTGAAGGGGTGGTTGAGCAGGACCCGTGGTGTGGAGGGCTGGATGAACAAGAGACGGTGGAGGGGTGCCCGTGGAGGGGTGGTTGAACAGGACCCCGTGGTGTGGAGGGCTGGATGAACAGTAGATGGTGGAGGGGTGGTTGAACAGTAGTCGGTGGAGTAGCGCGCGGTGGAGGCTGGATGAACAGGAGCCCGTGGAAGCTGGATGAACAGGAGCCCGTGGAGGCTGGATGAACAAGAGCCCCTGGAAGCTGGAGGAGGTCGACGGTGGAGATGAACAGTATCCCGTGGAGTCCCGTTTTGTGGTACGCCACACCCCTCCCGATGAACAGGACCCCCGTTTCGACTGTAGCGCTCCAACACAAGTCCGTTTCATCCGTTTGGCGGTACGTCACTCCCCTCCCGATCAACAGGACCCCCATTTCGACCGTAGGAGGTCCGTTTCGTCCGTTTTGCGGTACGCCACACCCCTCCCGATCAACAGGACCCCCGTTTCGACCGTAGGAGGTCTGTTTCCTCCGTTTTGCGGTACGCCACACCCCTCCTGATCAACAGGACCTCGTTCTGAACGTAGGAGGTCCGTTTCCTCCGTTGTGCGGTACGCCAGGCCTCGTTTCCATCGCATGTTCCGTCCAAGCCCTCCTGATGAACACGACCACGCATTCCGTTCCGACCCAGCCGGTTGGCTCCCACGCATTCCGTTGCCTCCTGATGAACATGACGCATTCCGTTGCCTCCCCGTGAACACGACGCATTCTGTTGCCTCCCCATGAACACGACGCATTCCGTTGCCTCCCCATGAACACGACGACGACGATGTTTCTCTGTTCCGACCAAGCCATGTACACGAGCCCTGGCCGTACTTATGCGCGAGTAGGCATTCGAGACCCCGCCCCTATGTACACATACGTGGCCGTATTTTCTTTCTTGCACTGGCCGCTATACGTACGTGTACATGCTACGTGCACGCCTCTACTACGACACGTGCGCGCCTCTACATCAACCAAGATGTATGCATACGTCACGACCGTAAAGACACTACGTGACGCTTCGACCAGGTGGGTCCGAATGTCGCACTTCCTTGCTGCGAAGATGTAGCTGGTGGGTCCCAGCAATGTGGGGGCGAATCGTTTTTTTGCCCGGACGCACTTCCTTGCGCAGTGTAGTCTGGGTCCCAACAAGTCGAAGCGAATCATTTTTTTGCCCAGACGCACTTCCTTGCGTGCGAAGGTGTAGCTGGTAGGTCCCAGCAGTCGGGGGGCGAATCGTTTTTTTTCTGACGCACTTCCTTGCGTGCGAAGATGTAGCTGGTGGGTCCAAGCAGTCAGGGGTGAGAATCATTTTTTTTTCGGATGCACTTCCTTGCGTGCGAAGATGTAGCTCGTGGGTCCCAGCAGTCAGGGGGCGAATCATTTTTTCGCGAAATACGGTGGCCCGTCCGGTGGGTCCCCACTGTCAGGTGGAGGAATAATTATTTTGCGCGTAATAAGGAGGCACTTCCTTGCGGCTGCCATGGACCCAGTTGTCAGCCTCTCCATGTACAGTCCACGTCCGATGGAAGTTGTTCCTTGACCATGTTGACCACGCCGCGCCGAGAGCACCAGGGCGGTGGACGACGGCGAGGCCTAGGAAGGGGATGACGCGGAGCCGGGGAAGACGCGGTAGTGGATGCCCACGCGGAGAGGAGTACGAGGGTTCACTGGTTCGGCTGCTGCCGTCGCCAAAAATAACGATGGGTGTGGGTGAGTGGAGGGATGGCACGGCCAGCGGTGGGAGTAGTAGGGGCGGTGAGGCCTCCGCGGCAAAGACAACCGCCATGGGATGCAGAGGAGCGGCACGACGGCGGCGCTGCTTTGGGAGGCTGGAACAAGAAGACCAGAGGTTGAAGAAGCACGACGGCCGTTGGATGGACATCGTACGGTCACTGCAGCTAGAATCGTTTATATTGACTAAGTTGACAAAGCCCTTGGTACGTCAACTTAGTAGGCCCACAGGTCAGCTTCCGAAATGGTGCGCCCGGATGTCGTGGGAGGAATCATCTTTTGTGCGGGCGAAGCTAGAATATCCGAGATTGAAGAAGAAGCACGGCATCCGTTGGATGGACATCCAACGGCCACTACTGCTAGAACCGTGTGTTGACTATAAGTTGACAAAGCCTTGCATACGCGTCAACTCTGTTTTTTTAGGGGACGCGTCAACTTAGTAAGGCCAGAAGTGTGTGGCAGAGAACTTATAGCCCATTTGGGATTTGTAAGAATGTGTAGCCCATTTTTGAATTCTAATGGAATTTACTACAGCCCATTTACAGTTTGTTAAAAGTACAGCCCATTTCAACCAAGCGTTCAAAACAGAATTCAATAAAATTTCCCACATTTTGATGGGATCCGAAATATTTTTATCCCGAAATTTCTAGTCAGATTAAATACAATTTCAATATAAATTTATATTACGTAAAAATCCAACGAAACATTGCGCTCGCAACAATTAATGAAATTAAAATTTTCAATATCCAAAAATAATATTTTCTAAAGTAATCACGTGTTTGGTGCATTTTTTATAGTTACTGCCCAGTTTTTTAATTACATCCCGTTTATTATTTTTTAAAGCCCATTTTCTTGTTAAGCCTAATGCATTCCTCCTAGGAAAGATTTGCAGCCCAGCGGGGTGGAGAATAACAACTTGACCTTGCTTGGGTATTCCTAAAAAAAGTATAGCTGGGCTAGCCATTTTCAGCTTGAAAAAAATGGTTAATTTGACAAATGCCACTCCAAATTTGGCGATTCCGAGAAATGCCACTACAATTTCCAAACTTTGAAAATGCCATTTCATACCATTTCTAGTGGCATTTTTCGAAGTCTGCAGTGGGGTTTTTCAAAGTTTGCAAAAATTGTAGTGGCATTTTTCAAAGTCTGGAAATTGCAGTGGCATTTTTATGAATCACCATAATTGGAGTGGCATTTATCTAATTAACCCAAAAATTTAATATCCAGGTAGGATATCGGCACAGGCTAGGCAGGCCACAGCCCGCCCAGTTAATACCTGCAGCAGTGTTTTCGTTGTTGTTCAGAGGAGAAAAATTAATATCTGGGCTAAACATCGAAAAACTCTGCAGTGCTCACACCTCAAAAAAAAACAAATACTGCTCGAGCTGCTTGGTCCCAGTTGTGGGCCGCTTCTTGTGCAATTCTCTCGTTTATTGACTACTACATAGGTTGACAATGGTGTGGGACCGTGATGTCAGGAAACCAGGAGGAAGCAAAATAAATTATAGTTATATATATAATAAGGAGTCACTTGCGTACGTGAGGCTATGGACCTGGTGGGTCCCCATTGTCATCCTCTCCAAGTAAAGTCATCTCCTCGCCCGCGCGCGCTTTCCGCCCGAAACAGTCAGCGCCGCCCGCCCCGCTTCCCGGTGCAGGCGATTGCTCCGCCTTCAAACGACACAAGTGCCGTCCGTCCGTCCATCTGCTGCCCACATTAATGATACGCGGTTGCCGAGGCGGCTACTCTGGCGCCACACGTCCATCCCTCTGCCCGCCCACCATTGCTATATAAACTGCTGCGCCGGCCATAGCCGCAGTCATTTGCATCCGTTCCCTTTCTCCTGTCCACACCACTACTGCCCACCATGGCTTCCTCGCGCTCCAGCGCTCTTCGGGACGGGCGGGCGACGGACCACAAGGAGATGGCAACCATTGCTGTTGACCAGCTGGTCGGCAGGCAGCCGGAGGACGACGACGTCCCAATGGAGAACATGCTAGTCGACGATCCGGCACCAACCCCCTCCTCCGCGCCATCCTTGCCGGTGCATTGCACCATGACCATCGGCGAGGCCCGTGCCCAATATATGGGCGGTGAGGCGAGATGCGTCGAGAGTACTGGGAGGCGCAGCCGACACCGCCATAACCACCATCTCCTCCAGAGCACACAGAGGCGGAGGAGCAGATCGCCGCAGCGGGCGGGCAGAGGCGTTGCTCGACTCGTGCCGCTCCACTCCGCAAGGGCCGCCTCGGCCAGCGGTACCGCATGCGGGTGGCGGAAGCTGCGGCCGCCTACAAAGAGGCTAGCAAAGAGGGCGATGAAGCGGGCGAGGCGCTGTTTGGCGAGACCGAGGACGACGTAGAGGATAATGCCGGCTCCGACGAGTCCCCGCTCTGCTGGCGTCGACGAGGCCCTGCTCCGCCGAGGCCCCGCGGCGCCAAAAACGAGGCAGAGGACACCGCCGGCTCCACCGAGGCCTCGCGGCGCCAACAACGAGGCAGAGGACACCACTGGCTCCGCCGAGGCCCCGCCCCGCCAACAACAAGGCAGAGGGCATCGCCGGCTCAGCCGTGTCCCCACCCTGCTGGCAACGTGGGGGAGGATTTCCACCGCTCATTGGCGCCGCCCGCAACGAGGCGAAGGACATCAGCGGTTCGCCGACGCCCCGCCCTGCTGCCAATGAGGCCGCGCCACACAGAAAACAAGGAAGAGTAGAACACGGTAGGTCGCCGCCGCTCGGGTCCAAGTAAGGCCACCGCTTCTATCCTCCTGTTGAAGCCAAGCTAGGCGGGTTGTCCATTGACGGCCGGTTAGCTTCTTGGCGGCGACGTGGAGTCGGAGAGCTGCGCCGAGAACAACGCTGCTTCTACTTAACTCATCGTGCGATTGGCTGGTGACACGTGGGCCCAACAGGCCACATGTCGATTCATGCGACTGCACCTGCAGTTAAGTCACTGAAGCTTCTGTTCGGCTCAGCGGGACACATGTGGGTAGCTTCGTTTAATTAATTATACCTCCAGACACCCCTTTTTAGTTGAAGAATGTATGAAATGTAAAGAAATCCGGCATGTTTATATGAAATCCGACCGTGTATGAATGAATTTATTTCGATTAGTTCGAATTCCTGTATCACTGGCATTGGATGAACATGCAAAACAATACGTACTCGCATTATTCCCAGGCATGTACTCCCTCCGGTCCTTTCTAGTCTGCATACAAGTTTTGTCTACAGTCAAAGTATCTCTACTTTGACCAATCTTATACAAAAAAGTATGCACTTTCACAATGTGCGAAGTAAAAGGAAATGTATGAGTACAAAGAGTTTGAGCAGCTTTTTGGCGTTTCTGTACATTGCAATCAAACACACAGGCCTGACAATTCATATAGACATTCAAAACAATCGATGATTATGCATCTCAGCGACTCACATGTCAGAGGCAATATTTACTTCACAACTAAAGAATAAAGAAAAAATTGATCGACGCTGACAAAGAAAGGGCGTCCCATTCGAAAATATCAAACGCATGTCTTGCTAAAATCAATGAGCAAAATTTGACAAGGTTGTCCCATTCCAAAATATCAAATGCCTATGATTGTGGAATGGGCAGGGTTTGCCATCAGTTCGGACATTGACATGGCACCTCGTGCTAAATAAACTAGCTGTTGTTTTTGTGCAGTTCCACCAAAATCAACCAAATTTGTGTGTAGCTTGTATGATTTCGCCCTTATATGTTGCAACACCTTGAACTTATCGGCACCTCCTTTCTTGTGGTGGAAATGAATGATTCGATGTATTCATGAACATTTTGTGCAGTTCCCATTAAAATGTAGCTGAGCACCCCTGTTTGCACAAATACAAAAAAGTGATTAGTATAAAGACAACTGTACTATGAATTGACAGTTTCAACAGGCACATACATGGTCCATGTAGAGCACACTTTTAGAAAAATGGAACTCACCAGAAAGAATCCTAGAACAACAGTGTACTCGCGCATCACAGCAAAAAAATGGAGATTTGTCAGTCCTTCTAAGCTGAAGTTAGTTTGGTCTTGTGGGGAGTAATGTAACCATCCTTCAACTACGCCTTCTGATGAGAAGATAGACAGGGCTTCTTCATCCTGGCATAATCGGAACTAGTCACTTCACGTACTCCATATTCTTCTTCAGAGGAAGATGATCCTGTTGTGCAAAGACAAGAGGACTACTAAATGCTAGCATCCCTGTTTGCTCGAAAAAAGGAAAGGAAATATTTAAAACAAAGATGATGAAGCACTTCGCGAGGACAATACCACTTTTTCAAGACAGTATCTAAACAGTAGCACAACACCAATAGAGATGACAAAGCTCAATCATATGGATGAAATCAGTGGGCGAGTACCAACCTTTGTCATGAGGCTCATTGTGTAGAGCATACAGATGAAGCACTTCTCCGAAACCATCTGTTGCTATCTACAGTGGTGGCCATGCTTACTATATACTCCTCGATTAGTTTAATGTTTCCAACATCTTCTTGTGCAGTTCCACTAAAATATATGGTATCTTCAAAGAAGATCCCTGTTTGCACAAGTAGAGACAATTACATATTACATTAAGAGTGGCATCAAATCAGTGGCAAAACAATTGCTCATTCCAGCCATAGCAATAAATTAAGATGCAAAACTATATCATTACTTGTGTCATCACAGTTCCAATGCTTCATTACAGCACAGGGAGTTGATTTTTGTTTTTCTTCCGCTTGTTCTTCCCCTTCATCACTTGGTTCAATAACAGACAAGCTTCGCCTTCAATGTAAGATTTGGCATGTCAATTAGGGAGCACAAGTATAGTACTAAACTTAATTTTTTGATGAAAGTGGCAAAATACATGCCAGCAGTTGTGAAATATCCTTATCTTACCTCAATGGGATATTACGGTGCACATACAGATTGGATGTCTTGTCTCCATTTGTGCAGTTCACTAAAATCAAGCAACATTATCGCATAAGTAGCACAACATATGAAAGCACACCTGCAGAATCATGTGAAAGAAGGCTAATCTTGACCTCTCATGATGCGGAATTCAAACAACTCACAAGAAGAAGATCTGAACCAAATTTGCCTTAACGGATAGGAAGTAAGATCTCCTCTTGTGCGCTTTCACTAAGATCAAGCAATCAAGCTAACGTTGTCGATTGTGACATTTCGGTTGAACTGCACAAAACACTCTTAAAATAAAAGTGTTTTGTGCAGTGCAACAAAAGGTCACAATGGCAACGAGGTGAAGTAGATAACCCTGTTTACACAGAGGTGCAAAGGAAACAATTAATGGTCAATAACGGTGGATGACATAGAAGCCAACAAAAAGAAGCATCTACCTTATCTAAATGGGAAAGAAAGCAAGACAGTGGCATTTCTCAAACGGTGGCATTGATTAATATTAACATAGAGATTATATTAACAATAAAATTCGTTAAACATGTAATTTGCTTTTAACTGTGGCATTGCATCAATTTTCCAAATGCGGCATTATTAGAGGGTGTTTGTTTACGGGGACATTTTGGTGTAGTGACTAAAAACTCCGTGTCAGTCCCATCTAAACCAAACCGGAGGGACTTTTAGGGACTAAAAGTGGGCATTTGGGACTAAAGAAAGAAGACCCCGAGGGAGTCTTTTTGGGACTTTTTCCAACAGTTGCCCCTGCCACGCATCGCACCTTGTCTTTATTAGTTCATTACTAGGGGTAACATGGTCTTTTAGCATGTCATTTAATAACCTCTAGTCCATGTTTAGTCCACCGAACCAAGCGGTAGGGACTAGGGAGTTTTTAACCAAGCAGGGCCTTAGACTAACAACAGCTAATGAGTTGCACGGGACAGTGGACGCACTAGCACCATGTGCATCTACCGATGTACTATGGTCATGCATAGTCTGTTGCAACAAAGAACAAACAACCAAGGAGCATATTTGTGTTGGTCCCAGTTTTGTTATCTTTAGACACCTTTCCCTATGTGAGCGCAGCAAATCTAGTCCTGCTCAAACTCTACAACCTTGTCCCTTCCTTTCCTTTTTGAACTAGTACTTTCACCCCTTCTTTTCCTATTTGAACCACGTCCTAGATTTATGCGATACAACTGTCCCCACTACTCCTTTCCTTTTTGAACTAGTACTTTCGCCCCTTCCTTTCCTCTTTGAACCATGTCCTAGATTTATGCGATACAACTTTCCCCACTACTTTCCCCCATTCCTTTCCTCTTTCAACCACGTCCTAGATTCATGCTATACAACTTTCCCCCTTCATTTCTTCTTTGAACCACGTCCTAGATTCATGCTATATACAACTTTTCCCACTACTTTCCCCCACTCCTTTCCTAGTTGAACCACATCCTAGATTCATGGTATACATGCAGCTAAATTATACCTTAAGGTTCTTGGGGCATGGTTTGGTGGGTGACGAGACTGCGGTGAAGAAGAAGGGGTCGGAGGCCCTCCACGCCGCCGCTGGGTGGAAAGTGAACAGCTGCTTGAGTAGTCCCTCACGACGGCGACAAATAAAGCCTCCTTCCCTTCCCGACGGACGGATCCTGCCGGCTCCTTGAGCAGCAGTGAGGGGAGAGAGAGAGAGAGGCCAACGAAGTCTTGTTTAGATCGGGAGAGGGCGAGAGAGTGTGAAGAGAGCAACTACAAGCGCTGAGGCTCCAGCGTGTATATATATACTGGAGAGAGAGAGTGTGAAGCGTGCAAACCCTAGAGAACATTTTGACCAGTCAAAGAATCCTCCTGGCACAAATTATGCTCAAGTGTAGTTATCGAATCCGAGACCTCAAGTTTGATGAGCGAACAGGCTAACCAGCTACACAACCCTCCCGTTATGTTCAACGAGAGGGAAATTACCTTTTATACATTCCTGCATTCGTGTGACAAGCATGCCGCGTTTTTGTGTGTGTGGGAGTCATTGGGATTTCAATCATAATCATGTCATGTGGCTTTGGTGGTAAGACTATCCACAGTGGTGTAGAAATAATGCAGCCTTAGTCACCTTACCTCTCTCCACGTAGTACGTTGGGTCCCACCAATCGTAGGGTGAAACAAAGAAATTAATAAGAAAAATTAAAAGCGCCCGGTGATGTATCTTACCTCACACATCTCGCTACTGCTAGGGAACATTGTCCAATTGATCCCTCTGTTCGCTCACGTACTATTTTAAGTGAATCCTTATTATAACATCCACACAAATTTTGGGCACTTGTATTCGACTTAAGTCAGTGTGCCACTGTATCTCGTATACTTACTACTCCCTCCTTCTAGGTGTAATAAGTCACGTTAGAAGGTGCAACGGGACCAAGGTGTGTGTGTGTGTGTGTGTGTGTGTGTTTAACAGCATGTGTGTGTTAGAGAGAGCGACAGATCGACCTACTCCTACAGAGAGATGTTGTGTAGTGTACGATTTTAGCCACGAGAGTCGATGCATCCTCTCGTTTCCGGGCGTGTCCGGTAGGGTCATGCGGACAGCTGCCACGCCCGCTCCTGACCAGCCTGGCCCACTGATACGTCTCCAACGTATCTATAATTTATGAAGTATTCATGCTATTATACTATCCTTCTAGGATGTTTTATATGCATTTATATGATATTTTATATGATTTTGGGACTAACCTATTAACCTAGAGCCCAGTTCGCTTACTTTTCTCCTTGTTTTAGAGTATCGCAGAAAAGGAAAACTAAACAGAGTCCAATTGACGTGCCACTTGACGGAGATCTTTTTTGGACCAGAAGAAGCCCACGGAGTACCAGAAGCAGGCCAAAAGAGTCCCGGGCTGCCCACGAGGGTGGGGGGCGCGCCCACCCCCTAGGGCATGCCCCCCTGCCTCGTGGACAGCCCGGAGACCACCCTGATGTGAAATCAACACAAAACTCTTCTATATATACCCAAACTTCCAGAAAGAAACCTAGATCGGAAGTTCCGCCGCAAGCCTCTCACAGCCACGAGAAGTCAATCTAGGCCCTCTCCAAAGACCTCACGGAGGGGGCCATCATCATCGGAGGCCATGGAGGAGTATCCCGGAGGGGCCATCATCACCATGAAGGCCAAGGACCAGAGGGTGGAGGCCATGGAGGAGGAAGCACAAGGGGGAGAACCTCTCCTCCTCTCTTTTGGTGGTACCGGAGTGCCATCGAGAGGGTAATCATCGCCGCGGTGATCGTCTTCATCAACATCACCATCATCATCACCATCCTCATCTCTTTTACGCGGTCCACTCTCCCGCACCCCGATGTAATCCCTACTTGAACATGGTGCTTTATGCCACATATTATGATCTAATGATGTGTTTCCATCCTATGACGTTTTGAGTAGATATCTTTTGTCTTTGGGTTGATTGATGATCTAGATTGGTATGAGTTGTATGTTTTACTTTGGTGTTGTCCTATGGTGCCCTCCGTGTCGCGCAAGCATGAGGGATTCCCCCTGTAGGGTGTTGCAATACATTCATGATTCGCCTATAGTGGGTTGGTGAGTGACTGAAACACAAACCGAGTAAGAGGGATTGGTGCGTATGGGAATAAAGAGGACTTGATGCTTTAATGCTATGATTGGGTTTTACCTTAATGATCTTTAGTAGTTGCGGATGCTTGCTAGAGTTCCAATCATAAGTGCATATGATCCAAGTAGAGAAAGTATGTTAGCTTATGCCTCTCCCTCATATGAAACTGCAATAGTGGTTACTGGTCTTGTTAACAACTGCCTAGGACAATTCCGCACACCGATCCATCATTATTCCACACTCGCTATTTATAATATTTATTAATATATTCTAACTTTATGATAACAACACCTACTTTTATATTTTAGCTCTCCGATATCATACAAAGTTATCCTCTTCATACCCACAATGTAGTTTTATTTCTCGTTTCTAGTTGGAAGCAAACGCTCGTGAAATGAGAGTCGTGATGGCAGATAGGGCTTGAGAGAATATTGATCTTACCTTAGCTCCTTGTGGGTTCGACACTCCATACTTATCACTTCCACCTTTGGAAATTTCTACGATGATTCCCTGCACTTGGGGATTATCAAGCTCTTTTCTGGCGCCGTTGCCCGGGAACAATAGCGTGGGGTTGATATTCTCGTGTGTGCTTGTTTGCTTTCTTCACTAAGTAGATTTTTTTTCTTTTTGTTTCTGTTTAGTTGTGGGTGAAACATACATAAAAAATTTAAAGAATGAAAATACCAAAAAAAATACTTGTCTCTCATGCCTAAAAAGTTTTTCAAAAAGAGAAGTGATTGGAAAGTTATGCATTGAAGAAGTGAGGGTCGACCTTCAGCACTTGTGTTCATGCTCACGGAAACAATGTAGAATTTTCATGGAAGTTTCTCTGTAAATAATTATCCCCTTGTATATATTCATTGTATTATAAAAATAATGTGCGAAGCTTTGGTTTTAGGATGATTAGATTGCTTGTTTACTATGTGCAGAAAAAAAACAGAAACTTTGGCTGTAGTGCATGAATTTACATTTTTTACTGGAAAGTCAAACGGGTCTGAAACTTTTTGCACATTACTTCTGTACAAATGTTTCAAATTGTCATATTTATTTCATAATTTTAGGAGTTACATAAGTTTACCAAATTTCCAGATTACTACAGACTGTCTTGTTTAAGACAGATTCTGTTTTTGATGCATTGCTTGCTTGTTTTGATGAAACTATTGATTTCTATCAGTGGATTAAGCCATGGAAAAGTTATATTACAATAGCTATAATGCAAAAACAAAATATGAATTGGTTTCCAACAACACTTATAGTAGTGATTTGCTTTGTTATACTAACGGATCTCACAAAGTTTTTGTTAAGTTTTTGTGGATGAAGTGTTCGAAGAACGAGGAGTTATCGATGTGAGAAGAATAAAGAGAAGCAAGAGTTCAAGCTTGGGGATGCCCAAGGCACCCCAAGTAAATATTTCAAAGGATAGTCAAGCATCTAAGCTTGGGGATGCCCCGGTTGGCATCCCATCTTTCTTCTTCAACAATTATTGGTATACCTCGGTTTTTGTTTTGTTCACATGATTTGTGTCCTTTGTGTTTTTGTTTTTCCTTTAAGAACCATGCTAGCATGAGATAGCCCTTCATTGATTTAAATAATACTTCATGTGCTTCACTTAAATCTTTTAAGTATGACCTTATAGAATTACTCTTTGTGCTTCACTTAAATCTTTTGAGTATGGTTTTATAGAATGCTTCGAGTGTTTCACTTATATATTTTGAGCTTGGATATTGGTTAGTCTATGTTAATTGTAGAATGCTCCATGAACTTCACTTATATCTTTTGGAGTATGAATAATACTATCGTTTAAAGTGGTTTGGAAGAGTGTCAACTTTAGGAATTAGTGATCCCACTATTCTGGAGGGTGTTGAATCTTAGTGTGATATTTATGAAAGTGGATTTGGAAGAGTGTCAACTTTAGCTAGTAATGACTCCACTATTTTGGAAGAGGTTCCAATTGAGCATGAGAACAAAGTTTCTATCCATGATGCTACTAAAAATTATTATGAGGGAGGAATGCATGCTTGTAGGAGTTGCAATAATATCAAGTTTCCTCTCTATGTGCTTAAAGTTTTGGAGTTATACTTGTTTTGCCTTCCTATGCTAGTTGATTGTTGCTCTTATAAATTGTGTGCTCACAAAATCCCTAGGAATAGGAAGTAAGTTATATTTAAGTGTGCTAGTCATATTCTTCAAGATGCTCTCTTTGTGCTTCAATTCCTATCTTTTATGTGAGCATCATTGAAATCATCATGCCTAGCTAAAAGGCATTAAAGAAAAGCGCTTGTTGGGAGAGAACCCAATATTTACCCTTACTATTTTTGTGTGTTTACATGATTAAGCTACTATATTAATCATGTTTTATATCTTTTGTTTCAATAAAGTGCCAAGTAAGACCTTTGGGAAGACTTGGGTGAAAGTTAATGTGATCTTGTTGTAAAAAAACAGAAACTTTGCGCTCACGAGAATAGATGTCATTTTTTACAGAAGAGTGATTTTGAGTTTATTCTTTTTGCAGAAGATTAATATACAAATTCCTCACGTCCAACAATTTATTTAATAATTTTTGGAGTAGCATAAGTATGGTTTATGTCAGATCATTACAGACTGTTCTGTTTCTGACAGATTCTGTTTTCATTGCATAGTTTGCTTGTTTTCTAGTTTCTATGACTTATATTCCTCAATATAAATTGTAGAAATGATATGGTACATTAGGCATTGTGCAAGAAAAATTATGAACCTTGTCTTTTACAGTACCAAAGTGAATGGTTTGCTCTTTATCATACTAACCTATCTCATGAAGTTTGGTTAAGTTTTGTGTGATTGAAGTTTTCAAGTTTTGGGTGAGATATCGATATAAGGAGAATAAGGAGTGGAAATACCCTAAGATTGGGAATGCCCAAGGCACCCCAAGGTAATATTCAAGGAAGACTCAAGCGCCTAAGCTTGGGGATGCCCCGGAAGGCACCCCCTCTTTCGTCTTCAAAACTATCGGTATACCTTACTCGGAGCTATATTTTTATTCGTCATATGATATGTGTTTTGCTTGGAGCGTATTTTCAATTTTACTTGCTGTTTGAATAAAATCATTGGATCTGAAATATTGAATGAAAAATAATCCACCCATGGCTAGTTAATTATTTGACTACTCAGTGTTCTTCACTCATATCTTTTGGAGTAGTTTGTCATTCACTCATGTGCTTCACTTATATCCTATGAGTAAATGGTTTAATAAATTGAATGTCATAAACCTGAATTTATATATGTTTCATATGCTTATAACATGCGGAGTAATGACTTCTCACATAATAAGTATAGGTAGTAAACTTATTGAAAGTTAAGCAAACGTAGAATTGGTCACTTGAACAATTCATGAAATAATATTGAAGGAAGAGAGGTTTCACATATAAATATACTATCTTGGACATCTTTTATGATTGGGAGCACTCATCAAAATATGACATGCTAAAGGGTTGATGTTGGACAAGGAAGACAATGTAATGGGTTATGTTTTCTTATATCTAAAATAAAGTATATTGTCATGGATCATCCAACATGTTGAGCTTGCCTTTCCCCCTCATGCTAGCTAAATTCTTTGCACCAAGTAGAGATACTACTTGTGCTTCCCAAAACCCTTAAACCAGTTTTGCCATGAGAGTCCACCATATCTACCTATGGATTGAGTAAGATCCTTCAAGTAAGTTGTCATCGGTGCAAGCAATAAAAATTGCTCACTAAATATGTATGATTTATTGGTGTGGAGGAAATAAGCTTTATACGATCTTGTGATGTGGACGAAATAAAAGCGACGGACTACATAATAAAGGTTCATATCACAAGGGGCAATATAAAGTGATGTTCTTTCGCATTAAGATTTTGTGCATCCAACCCTGAAGGCGCATGGCAACCTCTGCTTCCCTCTGCGAAGGGCCTATCTTTTATTATTATCTTCTACCTTATGCAAGAGTCATGGTGATCTTCACCTTTCCTTTTTACATTTTATCCTTTGGCAAGCACAGGGTGTTGGAAAGATCCTGATATATATATCTAATTGGATGTAAGTTAGCACGAGCTATTATTGTTGACATTACCCTTGAGGTAAAATGTTGGGAGGCGAAAATATAAGCCCCTATCTTTCTCTGTGTCCGACTAAAACTCCATAACCACAAGTATTGCGTGAGTGTTAGCAATTGTGAAAGACTAAATGATAGTTGGGTATGTGGAGTTTGCTAAATCAAAGTTCTGACATAGACTCTTCCTGAAAATAAGATGAATTGCAATTGTTTGATGACTGAGAATATTGTTTGTTAGTTTTCAAGAAAGTTAATGATCTATACTTTAACATGTGATTAGCTTGTTACTTTATCATGAGAAGTTTTATGAAATGAGCTACTGTTATGACATGTATTGATGCTAGAAAAAGTGATTGGAATTATCATTGATCAAACTTAAGCACTTGCTAGCATTCACACTTCATAAATTATTTCTTTTGTCATTTACCTACTTGAGGACGAGCAGGAATTAAGCTTGGGGATGTTGATACGTCTCCAACGTATCTATAATTTATAAAGTATTCATGCTATTATACTATCCTTCTAGGATGTTTTATATGCATTTATATGATATTTTATATGATTTTTGGGACTAACCTATTAACCTAGAGCCCAGTGCCGGTTTACGCTTTCTCCTTGTTTTAGAGTATCGCAGAAAAGGAAAACTAAACGGAGTCCAATTGACGTGCCACTTGACGGAGATCATTTTTGGACCGTAAGAAGCCCACGAGTACTGTAGCGAGGCGGAAGAGTCCCGGGCCGCCCACGAGGTGGGGCGCGCCACCACCTAGGGCGCGCCCCACTCGTGGACAGCCCGAGACCTCCCCGACGTGAAATCAACGCATAAAAACTCTTCTATATATACCCAAACTTCCGTAAAGAAACCTAGATCAAGTTCCGCCACCGCAAGCCTCTCAGAGCCACGAGAAGTCAATCTAGGCCCTCTCCGCACCCGCCGAGGGGGGCCATCATCACCGGAGGCCATGGAGGAGTATCCCGGAGAGGCCATCATCACCATGAAGGCCAAGGACCAGAGGGTGGAGGCCATGGAGGAGGAAGCACAAGGGGGAGAACCTCTCCTCCTCTCTTTTGGTGGCACCGGAGTGCCATCGAGAGGGTAATCATCGCCGCAGTGATCGTCTTCATCAACATCGCCATCATCATCACCACCATCCTCATCTCTTTTACGCGGTCCACTCTCCCGCACCCCGCTGTAATCCCTACTTGAACATGGTGATTTATGCCACATATTATGATCTAATGATGTGTTGCCATCCTATGATGTTTTGAGTAGATATCTTTTGTCTTTGGGTTGATTGATGATCTAGATTGGTATGAGTTGTATGTTTTACTTTCGTGCTGTCCTATGGTGCCCTCCGTGTCGCGCAAGCGTGAGGGATTCCCGCTGTAGGGTGTTGCAATACGTTCATGATTCGCTTGTAGTGGGTTGGTGAGTGACTGAAACACAAACCCGAGTAAGAGGGATTGTTGCGTATGGGAATAAAGAGGACTTGATGCTTTAATGCTATGGTTGGGTTTTACCTTAATGATCTTTAGTAGTTGCGGATGCTTGCTAGAGTTCCAATCATAAATGCATATGATCCAAGTAGAGAAAGTATGTTAGCTTATGCCTCTCCCTCATATGAAACTGCAATAGTGATTACTGGTCTTGTTAACAACTGCCTAGGACAATTCCGCACACCGATCCATCATTATTCCACACTCGCTGTTTATAATATTTAGTAATATATTCTAACTTTATGATAACAGCACCTACTTTTATATTTTAGCTCTCCGATATCATACAAAGTTATCCTCTTCATACCCACAACGTAGTTTTATTTCTCGTTTCTAGTTGGAAGGAAAGCGTTAGTGTACTGTGAGTCGTGTCGATGGCAGATATGGCTTGAGAGAATATTGATCTTACCTTTAGCTCCTTGTGGGTTCGACACTCCATACTTATCACTTCCACCTTTGGAAATTGCTATGATGATTCCCTGCACTTGGGGATTATCACCCACCCAAAGCCCCTCCATCGCCCGCGCGCGCTTCCCGCCCGAAACGTTCAACGCCGCTCCAAAGAATCGGTGCCGCATTCATGCCCGGGCAGAGCGGATGCGACCTCTCACTGGCGCAAGAGTGATGGTTGCTTTGTCCGTCCAACTTACTGCTGGGTCTATGTGATTTGACGGCTCATTGGTCTTTATTACTGAGGTGGTAGGACTGCTGTATGTCCCACGCTTTTGGAGAAAGGAGGTACTACTACTAGATTACAATTTTCTCCATTCTTACAACGGAGGCGTGCAAGAGCAGTGAAAACACGCAGGCTCAGTGATTACATGGCCCACCTCACACTATCACCGTGCGACACCTAACACTTTACATAGTACTCCCTCCGCTCCTAAATATTACTAGATGAGTCCCAGCGCTGTCATGAAACAGGTATATCTCTCTACGCAAAATTATTGATTTCATAGAACTAAAAAAACTCTATAACCGCATGACAAATGTGGTAGCCAAACTAAATAAACTCCCATCATCATTTAGATCATCCCACGTAAGGAAAAAATATCAGCCAACTCCTACTGCATAATGGGATTATATTTTCTTTTTGACATGTTAATGGGACTTAAAAGCTCACTTACATGCATGCTACCGGTGCGTGCTTGCATGCAGACATGTTGATGTGATTTAAAACCCACTCACATGCATGTGCCACGGTATTTCCGCATGCTTGCATGAGGCTTAGTGCGGAGCCTCTCAACTTCTAGATCAGACGGCTATTATGGACTGATTTACTTCATCTAACGGCTACATCAATTTTGATGATGTGGCACTAGGAGAGGATAGAGAATTCCTAGTAGTGGGGGCTAGCTATTACTAGTAGATAAGTCTTTGTAGAGATTCCACTACATACGACACAAAATGAATGAATCTACACTTAAAATGCATCTATATACATCCGCATGTGGTTCATGGTGAAATCTCTACAAATACTTATATTTACGAACGGAGGAAGTACTAGTATAGTACGCATCAGTAATTTATCGTGAGATAAATTTGTACAATGCTATGAAGCTTCCACCTTCATTACATGTATCTTGCGTCCAAGGTTGCCCGTTGCAACATTTCATCAAATACAAAGGAGACTAACATGCATGCTATTGCATCTCAATGGTTGATGATCATAGCAAATATGTACTCCCTCCGTTCCAAAATAAGTGTCTCAACTTTGTGCAAACTTTAGTACAAAGTTGTACTACTACTAAAGTTGACACTTATTTTGGAACAGAGACAGCTAAAGAATAAACGATCCATGCAGTCCCTAGCCCTTGAAGCGTAAACCCTAACCAGGCTTTAATTTGCTGGCAACGTGGCGCTTCCTAAGAAATGAAGTTTGCAACCTTTTGACCATCGGATCATTTTGTGCAGTTTCACCAAAATCGAGATGAGCATCCCTGTGGCAAAGAAATTGAAGAAGCGTGATTAGAATAAGATTACTGGGACAAGTTGATGAGACATAAACTCATCACAAATACAGTACGTAGAAGCCAGTAGAGGTATGTGCGGGGAAAAGAAGTAGAGAAATATCCATAGGGAGTGATGTGGGCAGCTGGAGCAGTGGTGCAAGCCGGCTGTAAAGAGAGTTGTACCTGAGGGACGTAGCTCAACCTTGAGGAGGGCGGCGGGAGGCGGCAACTGCCCATGTCGCAGCAGTGAGCAAGGGACGAAGGCAACCTGTAACATCCCAAATTTTTAATTTGGAATGTTATACATAGAGCATCATTGCATATCATATTTTTTCATTGCATTTTTGCTCGATCCTAGAAATTTTACACAACTCAAGGACCCACGGAGAGAGTTGGGGATTTCATTATTTTCATATTTGAGTTTTCTCAAATTTTGAAAATAGGATCATTTGATTTTAATTATTTTATCTTCAATTATTTCTTCTATCAAAATATGAGAGAGGGAATAAAATGACTTTCCCAAAATAAAGAAATAATGAAGATTTAATAATAAAATCAAATAAGATTTTATTTTGGAGTTTTTCGCCTTTTAATTTGAATTTAGGAAAAATGCGCGTTTTTCAAAATTGCATTTAGGCGCCAAATAAATGTTCATCTAGTCCGGCTTGATTTTAGAAGCTGGGGAAAATTTATTTCGGGATTTTTGGAGTCCGTTTAGTTTCTTTTTATTTTTCTTCTTCAAGGCTGAATTATTTAAAAAACGCGACCTTGGGCCGTGCCAGCGGGACTCCGCTCGGGGCACTTATATAAAGCACCGCCGCCTCAGCCCACCCGAGCCGCCGCCCACCACGCCGCCACGCCCACACCCCGCTCAAACCTAGCCCTAGATCCGCGCCCGCCGCGCCGCCGGACGCCGTCGCGGACCCTCAGCCCGACTCGCCGCCACGACCCGCCACCGACTCGCCGCCGACCCCGCCGCCGAGGTTCGCCGCCACCTCGTAAACCGTGCCGCCGGTTTTTTATAAAAACCGAGCGGATTTTTCTTCGGTTTTTTTGTTTTTTTTTACTTTTGGTTTTTTTCGGTTTAGGTTAATTAGCGAACGTTCGTTCGTTCATTTTTAACGAACGCGTTCGTCAGATTAGTTTAGTTAACGAACGTCCATTCGTTAACCTGTTCGTCGTTTTTCTTTTTCTCGGATTTAATTCGTGATTTTTCTGATCGCGATTCCTGATCCGATTTTCGTTTTAGTATAACTTTTCGCTCGTTTATCGGAATCAGGCGATTCAAGCGCCTAGAGTTTCGTCTCGAAACCCTCTTTCCGAATAACCTACTTAAACAAGTTTTTGCTACTGTAAAATTTGACTTAGATCCAGATTAGTAAAACGGAGCTGTTTTCTTCCGCCGTTTGACTTTCGTTGCTTCGTTTGATTTGATTCTTTTTGCAAACCGGAGTTCTTAAGTTGAACTATCTGGTTAGATCTATTTGAGTTTTACCTGTGCATTAGATGAGTACTTATTGTATGCTTGTTTATTTATCTGCGATAGAATACCCGGAGTGCGCCGCTTGTTACTTTGAGTCTCTAGGTTTCGCGGATCATCAGCAAGGCAAGTAACACTTTGATCATACCTTTTCTACTACCCAGTTTTTATGCATTAGATCTATCCTCAAACATTGCATGATTAGGATCTAATTAAATTGTGGGATGGGAAGTAGTTTGAGGTAGTACCTATTACCTGTTTATATTTCAAACCCTTGGGAGTTACTTCTATGTTTGCTTATTATGCCATGCTATGCAAGTAGACGTGGATAGGGTGAGTGTATCCATGACAGATGTGAGATTGTTAAATTAATGGTTTATTTAAGGTGGCAACTTAAACACACATCTGGGTGGATTGAGGCACCTGGTTTCCATCAGGACTTGCCTGTATTTCTTCGGACCGCCACCCAGGCCCAAAGGGATCATGAGATTATTCAAACTAGAAACTTCCGTGTGCAGCCACAAGCCATTATGGGTTCTGGCATAGTTGATTAAGTTGTGCGAACTCTTATGGGTAGACTAGCAGATGTAGGGGAAAGTAGGTGTACCGGTCTACCCACATGTAAGGTGCTAGCGCTTCTGAAAGACTATGTCTCGGTCATCCGTTTCTCAAATATCATGTAGGGCGAGAAATCAAATGGAGGAGATCGAGTCTTGTGGGGAAAAGTGTGCAAACCTCTGCAGAGTGTATAAACTAATCATGGTTAGCCGTGTCCCCGGTTTTGGACATTTTGAGTATCTAGTACTTGGATATCATGTGAATCTCATCATGTTACTTCTAAATTAATAATGTTGGGTTTTTAATGAGTACTTTTAAATGGGATTGAGAATGCTGTCAACCATTCTCAATGTTTCACAACCACCATGATAGTTAAACAAATTTATTCCTTTGTAGTAGGCAAAAATTGGCTTTACACAAAACTGTAACCATAGAGCTTTCCACCAGCCATATATGCATGTAGTATAGGCTTATTATTCCATTATTCTCTATGTGTTACATTGCCAGCATATTCCATGTGCTGACCCGTTTTCGGGCTGCAACATTTCATGTTGCAGACTTTTCGCATTTACGAGTAAGGTGCTTAGGTCGTGGTTCTATACTCGATGATGCCGTTGGAGTTGATGGACTCGCTTATTCTTCCAAGACTTCCATTGTTATCGTATTTAGATGGCCTTAAGCCAAATTTATTTTATTAAGTTCTCTCTTGAGACATTTGATTGTAATAAGTGTGTGATTGCTACTCTGTTATAAATCCTCCGAGTACTGTGTGGTGTCAGCATTACTGATCCAGGGATGACACTGAGCACATAGATCAGACTGTTTGAGGTCTGGTCGCTACAAGGATGGTATCAGAGCACACGCTGACTGTAGGACACGACCATTAATCTAAAGCCCTAGATCACTACTCTCTTCTCATTTCTGACTCCTCATCTTTTCTACTCTTTTAGGATGACGGAAGCGAGGATCAAGTTCACCCAGCCGGATGAAGATACACCCTTCGGACGACATCTGAAGGAAGTCACTAAGTACCTGAACATCGGATTACCAAGCTTCACCGGGACCTACAATTCCACTTTACTCGAAGATGAAGCTGGAGCAGATATCATGGAGTCTTCATCGGAGCAGTTTTTCTAGTTGACCACCATAACAGTAGTAGATTCCCCCATTAAAGATTAGTTTTAGTCCCATCACTTTGTAACGATAGATAGACCGTTGTATGCCCTTGTTTGAATTGATTGGAGTGATATTGTGTGATTTGTCTCATGTGCATATGGGTAGTGTTTTCTCCCTAGACCTCATTCTATTCTTAACTCTCGCCTTTTCTTTAAACCCTCAGATGCCTCCGAGACGTGACCCCGGATTTGTTTTGCCGCCAGAGATCACTCAGTTGATTCAGAAGCAGAATGCCTTGATTCAAACATTGGTACAGAACCAAGGCAACAACAACAACAACAACAACAACAACAACAACAACAACAACAACAACAACAACAACAACAACAACAACAACAACAACAACAACAACAACAACAACAACAACAACAACAACAACAACAACAACAACAACAACAATAACAACAACAACAACAACAACAACAACAACAACAACAACAACAACAACAACAACAACAAGAACCCACCGCCACCACCACCTGTTGATCATTTGACTCGGTTCTTAAGGCTGAATCCGCCGGTGTTTTCCAGTAGCACCGAGCCGATTATTGCAGATGATTGGCTCCGTAAGATAGGGAGGGAGTTGACCACTGCAGGATGTACAGATGGAGAAAGGGTTAAATTTTCCGCACATCAGCTTGAAGGACCCGCAGCAGCATGGTGGGAGAATTTATAGCCACTTACCCTGTAGACAGTGTCACATGGGATCAGATTCAGCAAGCCTTCCGTACTGCCCATGTTTCAGCAGGAGCTATGGCCATGAAGAAGCGTGAGTTTCGCAACTTGCGCCAAGGAGGACGGACAGTTGGCCAGTATGTGGATGATTTCAGTAAGTTAGCACGTTATGCCCCATATGACGTTGCTACGGATGCAGCTAAGCAGGAGAAGTTTCTAGAAGGACTGAATGATGAGCTGAGCATGCAGTTGATGGTAGACACCTTCAATAACTACCAGGAGTTAGTAGACCGTGCTCTCATGATTGAAGGGAAGCAGCAGCAGATTGACAATCGCAAGAGAAAGTATGGACAGGGGAAGAATAACTCTGGAGCTCAGCAAAAACTTCGCATTACCCCGAAGACAGGAGGACAATTTCAGCATACCCACGGAGGAGGTAGCTCGCACAATCATAATGGCACAAAGAATGGAAACGGGAATGGAGGAAGCAACGGACAAAACCGCACCAACCCGTCAACCCCAACCAAGGTAGACCTTAGCCATATCACTTGCTTTAAGTGCCGCAAGACCGGGCATTATGCAAATGTTTGTCCAGAAGGCCAAAATGGTAATGGTAATGGAAGCTCAGGAAAGAAGCCGAACCATTTCAACAGGGGACAAGTGAACCACGTTACCGTGGAGGAGGTTGAAGTTCAGCCAGATGCAGTAATAGGTAAGTTTTTGGTGAAGTCATTTCGCAGCTTGTTCTTTTTATCTTTGGTGCATCGCATTCATACATATCAAGGATTTGTGGATAAGTTTAGCCTACCCACTAGGACTCTTAAGACACCCATGCTAGTAAGCTCACCGGGAGCGGAGTATATGGCCAGTCAAGGATGTTTTCAAGTGCCATTAAGTATAGGGAGGCATGTTTTCCCAACGGATCTAATTATATTGGAATCCCAAGGTTTGGATGTAATTCTTGGTATGGATTGGTTGTCGATGCATGGAGGAAACATCGATTGCGCCAGCAAGACAATTTTGCTTACGACACCAGAAGGAAGGAGAATCAAGTATGTATCACGGCACGAGCCGAGAAGGGCACATGTAAATTCCTTATCAGGAGTTGTGCAGGAGGAAGTACCAGTGGTAAGGGATTTCCCCGAAGTGTTTCTGGAAGAGTTGCCAGGCATGCCACCGGATAGAGACATTGAATTTCTGATTGAACTACTGCCAGGCACTGGGCCGATATCTAAGAGACCGTATAGGATGCCAGCCCAAGATTTGGAGGAAATTAAGAAGCGATTAAGGAGTTACTTGGATAAAGGTTTAATTCGCCCAAGTTCTTCGCCTTGGGGATCACCAAGATTTCTAGTGGAGAAGAAGGATGGATCTTTAAGAATGGTTGTTGATTATCGAGGATTGAATGAAGTGACCATTAAGAACAAGTACCCACCGCCGATGATCAATGACTTGTTTGACCAATTGCAAGGAGCTAAGGTGTTTTCCAAGATCGACGGCGATCGTGGTACCATCAGTTGAAGATTCGAGAGCAGGATATACCTAATACGGCTTTTACCACCAGGTACGGGATGTATGAGTATACCGTTATGTCATTTGGACTGACTAACGCACCTGCATATTTTATGAACATGATGAACAAAGTGTTTATGGAGTTTTTGGATAAGTTCGTCGTGGTGTTCATTGATGATATTTTGGTTTACTCGAAGAATGAAGAGGAACATAAGGAGCATTTGCGTTTGGTACTCGAGAAGCTCAGAGAACACCAGTTATATGCCAAGTTCAGCAAGTGTGAGTTTTGGTTGAAGGAAGTTGGATTTCTCAAACATGTTATATCCGGAGAAGGTATAGCAGTAGACCCCACTAACGTTGCAACTGTAACAAACTGGGAAGCGCCAACAACAGTTGGAGAGATCCGGAGTTTCCTTGGACTCGCAGGATACTACCGGAGATTTATTGAGAATTTCTCAAGGATTGCGAAGCGATGTAATTGTTGAAAAAGGATACCATGTTTATTTGGACTGAGGAGTGTGAAGCTAGTTTCCAAGAGTTGAAGAAACGTTTGGTTACCTCACCAGTGTTAATCCTGCCAGATCAGACCAAGGATTATGAGGTGTATTGCGACGCTTCACGTAGAGGACTTGGAGCAGTGCTTATGCAGGAGGGAAGAGTTGTTTCGTATGCTTCACGACAGCTTAAGCCTCATGAGCTAAATTATGCTACTCATGATTTGGAGTTAGCAGTCGTAGTGCATGCGTTGAAAACATGGAGACATTTCCTCATTGGAAATCATTGTGAGGTGTATACGGATCACAAGAGTTTGAAGTACATCTTCACGCAGAAGGAGTTAAATCTCGTGCGGAGGAGATGGTTGGAGCTTATTAAAGATTACGATATGAGATTACATTATCACCCCGGAAAGGCTAACGTTGTAGCAGACGCGTTGAGCCGTAAGAGTCATGTCAACACACTAATGACCGGAGGTTTACCGAAGGAGTTAGCCGAGGAATTTCGAGAGCTATGTTTGGAAATAGTTCCGAGAGGCTATGTAGCAGCATTGGAGATTCAGTCAACTTTGATGGATAGAATTAGGGAAGCTCAGAAGACTGACAAAGAGATTGCCTCTATAAAGGAGAAAATGAGCAAAGGGAAGGCTAAGGGATTTTGTGAGGATGAGCACGATACCCTATGGTTTGAAGACCGTGTTTATGTGCCCAATGACCCGGAGATCAGGAAGTTGATCCTACAAGAGGCACATGATTCACCATTTTCGATTCACCCAGGAAATACCAAGATGTATTTGGATTTGAAGGATACTTTCTGGTGGACCGGAATGAAGAAGGACATTGCAGAGTACGTAGCAGTTTGTGATGTATGTCAGAGGGTAAAAGCAGAACATCAGAAGCCAGCAGGATTGTTACAGCCATTGCCTATACCCGAATGGAAGTGGGATAAACTAGGTATGGATTTCATCACGGGATTGCCCAGGACTCGTTCAGACTATGACTCGATTTGGGTTGTAGTCGATCTTTTGACGAAGGTAGCTCATTTCATTCCAGTAAATACTACCTACAGCAGTGTCGGTGTACTAGAGTAGGGGTACCCTAGTATCCCGAACTTGTGCACGGGCAGTTGCAGCCCTCCGCGGCAAGGCTTACCGGGTGATCGCCAAGGTCCTCCGTGGTTCCTTTGGAGCCATGCAAGAACAAAGTATTCAAGCCAAGAAGACAAGGCCCCGGCAAGAGGAGCTTGCCGGGAAGGCCACCCAAGGCACCTGCAAGACAAGGCCCCGCAAGAGGAGCTTGCCGGAAGGCCCAATGAGCGACAAGCTTCCGGGCGCGATAAGGCAATAATCAAGGTAAGCGCTTGCCGCTGCATCACCTCTGCATTTACGCTTCCAACAAGATCCACTAACGTGTCGCCCTGGGACCTTTCCAGGCGCGCGTGGCGGGAGGCTGTGCAGCCAGCGGTGCGAGGTGGCAAGCGGCGCTGACAAGATAGCCATCGTGGCAAGCGGTGGCGCCCCTGACGGTCCCTGTTTGCACTGTTAGGGCGACGTAGACGGGCATTTAATGCCTTTGTCCCCTGCCGTCAGGGTTAGGTATGATACATCAGACACCTTACAAGTAGGTGTACCAACCACTACTTTTCCATTTGTACCCTTGTCTACGTTGCCACCTGTCGGAGACCCCTTCAGCATATAAAAGGAGGCCCATGCGCAACGTAGAAAGGGTGGGTTCCCCCCCACGCTCAGTCTCGTTAGCCGCTCGTGTGTACTGTAGGACTCAGCGCTCCTGAGCAAGAACGCAATACACATAGACATGCAGCAGTAGGAGTGTTATCTCTCCGGAGAGCTCCGAAGCTGGGTAAACCTCTCGTGTAGCCGCCTCGATCTGCTCTTCACGACCTCCGCTCCCCGCCGAACCGAAAGGGGCTCGGTCCGCCGGTCCCATAGGTGTTCATGGGCCAGATCAGCCTGCCCCGACATCTTTGGCGCGCCAGGTAGGGGGCGTCGAGGTTGTGCGAACCTGATCTGGTGTCCACGCGAGCTAGACCTTCATCATCTTCATCAACATGCCACCGAAGAAGAAGGCTTCGGCGGCAGAAGCTCCGTCCGCGTCGAACCCACCACCACCGGAGCAAACAGGTGGTGGGGTAGACGCCGGCGGAAGAATGGACGGCGACGGAGGAGTCCACGGTGCTGCCAAGTCCAAGGACAAGGCTGCGCAGACCTCGGCGTCCGTGCATGCACCGCGCCCGTCTCAGGAGGCGCGAGACCGACAGCGTCATGGCATTCACAATGCCATACGCTCGTTGGACCAAGATCGAGCTAGAGGATCTCGGGATGGTCGAGACCAGCATGCACGCCAACATGCTGGCGCGAGCGAGGCACGGTTGCCTGGACGGGATACTGCTCCTTCTAACGTAGTTAGAAGTCCGAGCATATCCCGCTCCCCGCGCCGTTCGCCACTGCCACCCACCACTCCAGCAGAAGCTTTGGCGAGAGCGCAGCTGCTCCTGGATTACCCTCCAACGGCCGACAAGGTCGATGAATGGAGGGCCACCATTCAGAGTCTCATCGGCTTTCGCTTAACGGCGACGCTCCGCGGCAACCGAGTACATCGCTGCCGCGGCAGGACTGCCAAACACGAGCCGGTGGCGACGAGACCGGTGGGGGTGCAACCACCATGCACTCTCCACCCCGAAGGCCAAGATTGCTGACTCGCCGGATCCGCCTCGACAGCGACTCCACTGCATCATCGGATCCACGAGCTCGTCGTGATCAGCGCCAAGTTCTTCACGAACGACAGCAAGAAGACGCTCGAACTCGCATCGAGCGCCGAAGAGAAGCGCGACGTCAATCCGACAAGCGCGCTGGGCCCTCTGTTGACATGCATGCGCCAGAGGAACCAGCGACTTGCAGACGCGTAGGTTGCCCTGCGTTCACTCGTGAGCTGCGGCAAGTCCAAGGGCCCAAAGAAGAAGAATTTCAAGCCGATGTACCAGAGAAGTACGACGGCAAGACGCATCCGTCGGAGTTCCTCAAAGATCTACACCATCGCGTGCAAGCTGCCGGGGCGAGACGACAAGATCCTCGCCAACTACTTCACCGGTGCTCAAGCCCAATGTCGATCCTCGCTCATGCACTTGCCGGACAACTCCATATCCTCTTGGCAGATCTATGCCATCGCTTTGTCGGCGCTTTACAGCGGCCACAAGCCCCATGGCCAAGAAAGCGACCTTCATCTGCTCGCCCAGAAGGAAGGAGAGCCCCTGCGGAAGTACATTTAGAGATTCAGCCACGTGCAGCACAACATCCCAGATGTCCACCCTGCCGTGGTGATCAGCGCGTTTCATCAGAACATGCGGAACCACAGGATGAGGGAGGAGATGGCGATGTGCAAGATCAGAGACGTCAGTGAGCTATATGCCCTGGCCGACAAGTGTGCACGTGCTGAGGAAGGGAGGAGACTCCCCGGAGAGAATACTGAAGCAGGAGGATCTGATAGTGAGGAGACCGCCCCGCAAAGAAGAGCCGGCGGCGGGGCAACAGGAAGAAGAAAGGCGTAGATGTGCTAGTTGTTGAGCAGTCCGCAACGGAGGTGGCGCCAAGAAAGCTAAGGCTGGTAGCTCCGGCAAGGAGGTTGCTACCGCACCAATCGCCACCTGTGGCGGTCGCCGACAAGCGTGATTTGCTCCGGCAAGCAAGATCGCAAGATCCACCGCACCAAGGGCCATGACCTCCGTGAGCTGCAAGAAGGTCGGCAGCTTGTCGAGCAGCGAAGGCTGAATACGAACGACGCGACAAGGAGAAGGCCTGTGAAGGTGCCGGAGGAGCTAGCAAGAAACGCCCCGGCCGAGGAGGACGCCGCGGCAAGGCCAAGCAATGTAAGGAGATGTAACTCCTCGCTGCCGCCGATAAGGATGAAGACGACGACGATGATGAAGACATGGATGATGACGAGGCCGATGAGCAGGAGTTCCGTAAAGCCACAGAGGTCCTGCGGCGTTGACGGCGGTGCTTCTTCGCATACTTCACACCGCCAACTCAAGCAAAGTGGATGCGGGAAGTCAATGCAGCAGAACCATCCATTAAGTCACGCAGGCCTCTCGAAATGGTCCAAAGACGCCTATCATCTTTGATATTGAGGACCACCCCGATCGTGTAATCGCGGTCGGTGCTTGCCGATGTTGGTTTCACCAACTATCCGCAACCTCAAGGTCACTAAGATGCTAGTTGACGGCGGGCCGGCTTGAACCTGATCTCCTCGGCGGTGCTCCGTAAACTCCGCATCCTCGATGGCGAACTCAAGAGACCGGCACATTCCAAGGAATCAATCCGTAGGGAGCAAGCCCGAAGGGAAAGATCACGCTGTTCGTGACATTTGGCAGCCGAGTTGAACTTCAGAACCGAGAGGATCACTTTTGACGTTGCTGATTTTCCATTGCCTTACAATGGAATACTTGGCCGTCCAGCACTTGCCAAATTCATGGCAGCCTCTCACTATGCATATAACATGCTGAAGATGCCAGGCCCGATAAGTGTCATCTCTGCCCCTCGACGACAAGAAGGATGCTCTTATCTCGCGCCGACAAGATCTACCGGGATGCAGCAGCTGCAACAGACAGCAAGCCACTTGTCACCGAAGCTCCCGGGGAAGAAGAAGACCAAGTCCGCAAGAGCTCGATGCCCACTCCGCAAGCGCACCTCTTCGGAGTGTTGCGCCATCGCCGAGGACGCACCATCGAGCTCCACCGCAAGTGTAAGAAGACAATGGCAGCTCCACCAGAGACCAAGAAGGTGTCCGCCAAGGAGGACGGCACCGGTGGTACCTTCACCATCGCTGCCTCTCTCGACCCTAAATAGGAAGGCGCCGTTGCTGCTTTCTCCGCGAAGCGAACGCCGACGTGTTTATGCGTGGCAACCGCCCCGACATCCCCGGTGTTCCTGTGAGTAATTGAGCACCATCTTGCCGCTTGTCCTCATGCGCGGCCCGCAAGCGTAAAGTCGTGAAGCAAGCGTTGGAGCGCCAAGAGTTCATCGCAGAAGAAATCAAGAAACCGAAGCAGCAGACCTTGTCGAGGAGTGCTCCATCCTACGTGGTTGGCCAATCCTCAGAAGTTGTATGCATAGGCTAACGGGAAATGGAGGCTTTGTATCGACTTTACCGATGTCAATAAAGCTTGTCCCAAAGACCCATTTCCCTTGCCGCGCATCGACTGCATTGTTGACTCCACGGCCGGATGTGATTTGCTTTCATTTCTGGATGCATACTCAGGATATCATCAGATCTTCATGGCAAAAGAGGATGAGGAGAAGACCGCATTCATCACCCCATGTGGCACATACTGTTTTGTACGGATGCCCTTCGGGTTAAAGAATGCTGGTTCAACATTTGCAAGATTAGTTCATGACGCTTTTGAGCCGCAAATGCACGTAAATGTGGAAGCCTACATGGATGACATAGTGGTCAAAAGCAAGGACAAGGCGACTCGATTCAAGATTTAGACGAAACCTTTGCAAATCTGCACAAGATCAACCTCAAGCTCAACCCTCGAAGTGTGTGTTTGGAGTCCCTTCGGCAAGCTTCTCGGGTTCTTCGTGTCTCAGCCGGGAATTGAAGCCAATCCCGACAAGCTCAAGGCCATTGAGCGGTCAAGCACCAAAGCGCCAAGGATGTGCGAAGGTCTTGCCCGTGCTATGTATCTGCTCAAAGAGGTTTATCTCTAGGTTCTGCTGAGCGCCGCCTCGCCATATTTCAAAATTTTGAAAAAGGCAGGTCCGATGCAATGGACTCGGAAGCGGAGGTTGCGCCGCAGGACTTGAAGAGATACATGTCCTCCACTCCAACACTTGTCGCACCTAGGCCACAAGAGAAGTTGCTGCTATATATAGCGGCAACCAATCAAGTGGTTAGTGTTGCGTTAGTAGCGGAGAGGGAGGCGGGTGATGAGCTAGCAACCATGGCAGATGCATCCAAATGACGAAAGGGGGCTTCACCGGCAAGCTCTGGTCCCGACAAGGATGGATCTGCGCAGACACATGAAAAGATGCGTAAAAGAATGGTGCAGCGCCTAGTTTACTTTTGTCGGCCTTCCCTTCTGCAGGGGCTAGGTCAAGGTACTCTGGTGTGCGTAAATTGCTTTTTCGGCCTCCTCATGGCCTCGAGAAAGCTGCACCATTACTTCCAGGCACATGAGATCACAGTTGTCACTCGTTTTCCGCTGAAGAGGATATTGCAAAATCCAGAGGCAACATGCAGGATTGTCGAGTGGGCACTAGAACTGTCAAGCTTTGGCCTCAAGTTTGAGAGCACTTCAACTATCCAAAGCAGAGCATTGGCGGAGTTCATAGCAGAATGGACGCCAACACAAGATGAAGAAATTCCAGAAACGAAAGCATCCCGTCAAGGAGGCAAGCAAAGAGTGGCTGATGTACTTTGATGGTGCCTTCGCTGCAAGGCGCCCGGTCTTGGTGTGCTGCTTGTTGCACCCACCGGAGAGCACCTCAAGTACGTAGTCCAGATGCACTTTCCCAAGGAGCAAGCGACAAACAATACTGCAGAGTATGAAGGTTTGCTTGCCGGTCTCAGGATCGCAGTAGATCTTGGGATCAAGAAGCTCATTGTCAGGGGTGACTCACAGCTTGTCATCTGCCAAGTGAACAAGAATTATCAGAGTCCGTTGATGGAAGCTTATGTTGATGAAGTGAGGAAGCTAGAAGAACACTTTGACGGCCTACAGATGGAATATATTCCAAGAGCTCAGAACGACATTGCTGATGGCCTGTCAAAGTGCGCCGCACTTAAGTTACCTGTGGAACCAGGGATTTTTGTGCTCTAGCTGACTCAACCGTCTGTAACACCATCAATTGGACAGAGCAAGAAGAGGAAGTTGATCTCTGGTGACTATTTTCCGGCAGAGCTCCCCAAAGCCGCCGTCAAGAAGGTCCCCAAGATCAACACCAAGCCTTGAGGCGATGCGCTCCGACAAGCCCTAGGGTTTGTTTCGTTGAAGCAGACGCCCCGACAAGCTTTTGCCCGGCAAGCTTGCCGGGAACGCCAAGCTCCGGCCGAGCCGCAGGATCTCGGCCAGAGAAGCGGATGTTCCGCAGCAGCAGATGTGCCTTTAGTCCTTGTTGTTGAGCCGCAAGCTCCAAAGATGGGCACAAAGAGATTGTCCATTTCCTTCAGACAGGAGAACTTCCCAAGAGCAAGAAGAAACGGAAAGAGTAGCCCGGCGGTCAAGTATGTACCAGTTTGTCGACAAAGACACCTGTGATGTAAGAAGACTCAACGGTGTGAAATTGAAGTGTATTCACGGAAGACGGACAAAAGCTGTTGGCAGAGATACATGGAGGCATATGTGGTCACCACATTGGCGCCAGAGCACTTGCCGGCAAAGCGTTCCTAAGCAAGGTTTCTTTTGGCCGACAGCCCTCCAGATGCAACCGCACAAGTAACCAAGTGTGAAGCGTGCTGCCCATTCCAAGCAGATACACCAACCAGCTCAAGCTCTCCAGACGCATCCCTTTATCCTGGCCATTTTCGGTCTGGGGCTCGACATCTCGGCCCCTTTCCCCGAAGCTGTCGGGGCTTTGAGTTCTTGTGCGCTGCAATCGACAAGTTCACAAAGTGGCCAGAAGTGGAAGCGATGAGGAAGGTGACGGCATAGTCGCCAGTCAAGTTCTTTCAGTCGATTGTTTGCCGCTTCGAATCCCTAACAGGATCATCACCGACAACGGCACACAATTTACGAAGTCGCACCTTCATGCAAGACGCCCAAGATCTTGGCGCCAAGGTTCGCTTCGCTTTATTGCTCATGCTAGAGCAACGGTCAAGCGGAGAGGGCAATCTTGAAGTGCTGCGCGGGCTCAAGACCGTAACTTTCGGCAGGCTGCACAAGTGCGGAAGAAACTGGATTGAGGAGCTGCCGGTGGTTCTTTGGTCGATCAGACGACGCCAAATCGAGCCACCGCCGTACACCTTTTGCTCTAGTGTATGGAGCGTAGGCAGTTCTCCCACGGAACTCGTGTCACGGGTCGCCTCGAGTGCTCGCTATGATGAGCTTGAGCAAGAGCAGCTGCGACAAGATGACGCTGCGCCTTGAGGAGGATCGCTCTTGATGCTGTCAGACGAGCTGCTCGGTACCAGCAAGCTTTGCGCCGCTACCATAGCCGCAAAGTTAATGCCAAGTCTCGAGGAAGGCGACCTTGTTCTTCGGGCGCTTCAGTCCGCCAAGAATTCCAACAAGTTGACGCTGGCGGGAAGGCCCTTACCGTGAAACGAGTCACTAGGCCTCGCGCCGTCCGCTTTGAGACCGAAGATGGCATTCCGTGAGCAACTCCTGGAACATTGAGCATCTTCGTAAGTTTTACCAGAGGGCGGTTGCATGTAATCCTTTGTACAAAGCCAAGCGCAGACCCCGTGCATAAGTAAAGTTTAGCGTGCTTCGCATTCACCTTGTCAATTTCATGCTTTTTACTTCTATTTTGCATGCGTTATCCGACACTTTGTGCAAAGACATACCCCGGTAAGTGATAACGAGCCATAAGGCTCCATATATTTATTTTCTCTTCTTTCTCTTTCTCAAAGAAAGGAAGGTTCCCTCGCACACAAGTTTGCCGGGGGGGAAAGGAGAAGATGATGGTGTGGACCAAGCGTTGCCAAAGTTTGAGCAATCAGTTTTAAAAATTTTAAGTTATCTTCCTCGAACGATCAGATTTTTTGTATGGAAAACCCAGCGCAGAGGAACCAACTCAGAAGCTAGTTGCGCCCTTACTTTGTTTCGAGTCCGCTCAACAACTTAAGTGAGCTGCGGTTAGTTGCGACAAGGTTACTTGTCGGAAGTGGCACCGCCAAGAATGCCGACGTCTCAAGACTCGGCCTTCGCGGCTCAGGTGCCCGCACCGACAAGTTCCCTAAAAGCGTAGGGCAAAAAACATACAAAGGAAGGAATCAAGTAAAGGAAATAACATAGCAATTGATACCCAAAATAGAGTTATATTACAAGATAGCTTGCCGCAGCTCTAATGGATTGTTCTTATGACATGACCAGCAGCGGCAAGAAAAAGAAAAAACGGGCGGCCTAATCTATGCGATCGCCCTCAACCCTCTTGATCCCGCTCACCCTGTCCATGATGGGTGCGACAAGGGTCTTGAGCGCATCCACATCAGCATCCGGCGGCAAGGACTTGAGGATGTTGGTGAGGTTGAGGCCTGGATTGCGGAAGGCCACCTTCATCAGCACCTTTTGGAGAGCTCCCGCGCAGATCTGGCGCGACTCCTCGGCCACCGCTGGGACTTCTTCCCGAGTCGCCGAGGGCCGCCACCACGCCTTGAAGAACAAGCTGAGCTTGGCGCTGGGCTGGAGGTGCTCGTCGGAGGAATATCCAAGATCCACCATCCCCAACTGCGCCAGCCTCGTCGATGGTCAGAAGCAACATTCACGAGACCTCGGCCCAGTGCTCCACATTCTCCTCAAGGCGCCTGGCGGCAACAGATTTCGCCAGCCAGCCTCGTCGGCCTTGATCTTCTCCTTCAAGGCCACTTCCTCCTCCTCGGGCGCCGCCCAGCTGTCCCGAGTCAAAGTAGTTAGCTTCAACTCAAGATCAGCATTCGAGTCCTTGGCGGCACTGAGCTCCTTGCTCCTCTCGGCGAGACGGCCCTGCAGCTCGCCAAGGGTATAGGCGTCCTTCTCGCGCTCGTGCTTGAGTGCAGCAAGCTCCTCGCTGCTCTCCTTGAGATTGGCCTCCAACTGTGCCACCTTCGTCTCCAGCTCCTTCTTGGTGGCCTCGGCAGCTGCGGCAGCATCCTTTGCTTCCTTGAGAGCCCCGCCAAATGTTTGCTCGCGCATGGCAAGATCCTCCTCATGGCTGTCAAGGTTAACCTTCCGCTGCGCCAACTCGCGTTCCTGCGTAGACAGCTTCTCGGCGGCAAGCCGCTGTTGCTCCTCAGCTTCAGCCTTCTCGAGAAGGAAGGCTTTGTGCTCCTCGGCAAGCCACTCCCGCCTTCCTCGCCAAGGACCGGAGAGCTTCCTGGTTGCGCCCCGGAGCTCCTCCGCGCTTCGATGTCTGCTCCGCCTTCGCTAAGCGCCTCCCGGATTCCAGCTTGGCTTGTCGGGCGCGGTAGAGCGACAACAGCTTCCGCAGCGTTGCTCCTCCTCAGGCTCGCCGCTGCTGCTTATTGGCGCCAACTAGCGATCCAGCGGAGGCGAGCAGCTCTTCATCAAAGGTTTCTCCTTCGCCGGCGCCACGAGCTCGACTCCCATGGAGCTTGATGAAGACGACATCGCCGGCCTTCAAATAGGCGCTGGCCGGGGCTCCTTGAGCCCGACGCTGCGGCAGCAAAGCAGAGGATCGGCGATCGGCGCGCTGGCGCTCATGCGGCCTCAGGTCGTCAGTGCGATCGCCGGACCCCTCGCCAGCTTCTGCGGCGGCAGCTTTGGCGGCCTCTTCGCCGACGGGCTCGTCAGCGCCGGCTTCTTCTTCGATGGCGGCGGCGTCATCAGTGTTGCCGCACACGTCCTCCTCGCCGGCGACCTCGGTCTCCATTGGCTCTGTGGCGGATGGATGAAGAAAAGTCAAACCAATATTAAAAAAGAAAATCAAAAGAAGAAGAACGCAAGGGAAGTTTTCATGCAAGAAGATTACCTGTGCCAGGGTCTGCGGTCACGGTCTCCGCCGCCAAGGGATCGCTGGTGCCATCCCTTGCCGGAGAACTGCCCCTTGCCGGAGAAATCTCCCTTGCCGGAGAACGCTCCCTTGCCGGGGAATCCTCCCTTGGCGGCATAGTCGAAGCAGAAGGAGGCTGCTCTGCTCCTACACAAATCAACAGTAAGATATCAGCAAAGAAAAGAGCACCCATGCACGCTGAACAGCAAGAAGTAGACCATATACTTACGCTGGGGGCTGCGCCGGGGGCTGCTTTGAAGAAGAGTTGCCGCATCCGGCAAGGTGGTCTCGGACGCGCCTCCTGCTGTCGCAGTAGGTTCGTCCTCGACGACAATCACCGGGGTCTTGGCTCTCTTTGACATTCTCTGGGCCAGCGTCACGAAAAGGAATGGGTTCGTAATGAAGCAAATCAGATACAAGACAAAGCAACAAATCAAGAATTACAAGTACACGCAAAGAATATTACTCTTCTTCTTCCTCGCCGGAGCTGAGCGCCGGAGAGGTCAAATTCTGCCCGCCTCCAGACGACGAGGCGGAGGAGTGGGTTCCCTTGGACGCTTGGCGGAGCGGAACCAGTTGGTCTCGCGAGGGCTCCGCTCCAGCTTGCCGCAGAGCGGGCGTGAGGTGCTCCCGCGGCAATAGTGCTTGCCGCGGTGGAGCCGCTGCGGTGCTGCGGTTGTTGGTCTGCCCGTCTGCCGCCCGCCACGCCTCCAGCCTTGCGAAGATGCCGCCTTGGTGGAGCTGGGGCTCTGCGGCAAGCTGCTTGAAGGTGGGGAGGATGCGCCGACGCGTTTCGCCGACTCGGCTTCAGTGCTCGCAAGCTCTTCCTCACCGCAAACTCCTTTCGCTCGATAAGGCTTGCCGCCTCTGCTGCCTCTGCCTCCTCCACGGTGAAGCCGAACTCGCCACGGCGTGGGCCGCCGCCTCTTCCACCGTGGTGGCGCGCCGCATCTCGCCATCGGTGGTGTCAGCGGTGAGGCCCCTCTCCGCTCATCGGGCGGACCGGCATTTCTACCAGATTGTCGAAGAACTGCCGCGACGACGTCACCGCCGGCTCTTGCCAAGTTGCGACAATTCCATGTGAGTCGCGACAACGGCATCATTGCACGGATGCGTCAAGCGCTGAATTGTTGCACAATGAACGACGCCTCGGCAACCTACACATCTCTCGATGATCGGGATCGGGCTTGAACAGCTCCAAGAGCATCGCGTCAAGCTCCAAGACGGTGAAGTTGAAGTTGAGGCCTGGGCGCAGCCTCATGATATTCTGCCAAGGCGTTTCGAAACTCCCCAAAGCAGGCCTCCTCCTCTCCCGCAAGGGGCGCGGCGGCGAAGAAAGTTCGCGCCAACCGTGCCTTCATCGTGAGCCCGGCAAGTCTAAGGCGAAGGATTCGGTGATCGCAATCTTCAGCCTAAGCTGCCTTCCGGGGACAGATTGTTCCAATCGTTGCCGCAAGACCATCGGGTTTGGCGCTGGGCGGTAAATTGCTGCGGGATCTCCTCGACAATCCAGCACCAATCAGCCCACCAATCCACCCAATTGCAACCGAGCTCTCCCTCCAGATAGGCTTCCTTCTTGCCGACCCTCGAGATACAAGCGATTCCTCCCAAGAGGCTCCTCTCTCAACTCGGGGTAAAAAGAAGTGGGCGGAAAAGGGCTACATTTGGGTGGACTCCGACAAAGTTTTCACAGAGATGTGCTAAACTGCCATGGTCAGAACGGCATTGGGGGTGAAATCAAGGAGGCGGAACCCGTAGGTGTTCATGATGTCACAAAAGAATTCAGAGAAAGGAGGGCAGAGCCCGCAGTAGAAGAAGAGCGCGAAGAAGGGATACCCCGTCGTGGCCAATTCCGAAGCAGCGGCGGGGAGTACCTTCATGCTGGATGCGCCAGCTCCGGCCGACTAGAAGAGGTAGTAGCCTCCCTCGGCTCCCTCAATGGGGGGGGAAGATGGCCTCATTCTTCCGCATAGGTCAAGTCGCTGGCCAAGGCCGACTTCACGCCCTTCCCTTGTCGTCTTCGAGCCATGGCGGAGGCGGTGGAGGAGATCGACGGCGTTAGTGATACTGGTATGGCGAAGTGGAGTGCGCTCTCTTCATTTTGGGAAGAAGGGGGAGCAGCGGAGGTTTTCTCGAGATGGGACAAGAATCGGCAAGGTGGGCGGACTGCCCCTCGCTTCCCCGCTTATAAAGAGGGAGGGGCGGACGCCCGTTATTCTGAATAAAGAAGAAACCCCCACGATCTCGCCCACGATCTCTCACACGACGATGCACCTGGCGAGTGCCGCTCGTGGAGGGCGTGGTGGGTCTGGGTGAGTTATGGCGTGACCTGTGCCGCGCTCGCGTGGGGCCTGTTTTGGGCTCCGCCCAACAGCCGCCGGGCACCTTGTGTGGCCCAGGCCGGGCTCCTGCCGTGTACTAGTGTAGGGGTACCCTAGTATCCCGAACTTGTGCACGGGCAATTCAGCAGCCTCCGCGGCAAGGCTTACCGGTGATCGCCAAGGTCCTCCGTGGTTCCTTTGGAGCCATTCAAGAACAAAATATTCAAGCCAAGGAGACAAGGCCCCGGCAAGAGGAGCTTGCCGGGAAGGCCACCCAAGGCACCTGCAAGACAAGGCCCCGGCAAGAGGAGCTTGCCAGGAAGGCCCAATGAGCGACAAGCTTCCGGGCGCCGATAAGGCAACAATCATGAAGGCGCTTGCATGCGCATCACCTTCTCAGACTTACGCTTCCAACCGCATCCACTAACGTGTCGCCTCGACCTTTCCCCAGCGCTGCTGTGGCGGAGAGGTCAGGCAGCCAGCGTGCGAGGTGGCAAGCGGCGCCGACAAGATAGCCATCGGCAAGCGGTGGCGCCCGACGGTCCCTCGCTTGCATCAAGTTAGGCGGCGTGAGACGGGCATTTAATGCCTTTGTCCCCGCCGTCGTGGTTAGGTATGATACATCAGACATCGCATAAGTAGGTGTACCAACCACTACTTTTCCATTTGTACCCTTGTCTACGCTACACTGTCGAGACCCTTCAAGATATAAAAGGAGGCCCATGCGCAACGTAGAATGGGTGGGTTCTCCCACGCCAGCCTCAAGTTAGCCGCCAGGTATCAGAGCACTCAGCCCCGAGCAAGAACGCGATACACCTAGACATGCAGCAGTAGGAGTGTTATCTCCTGAGAGCTCCGTTGGGTAAACCTCTCGTGGTGCTTCGCCCGATCTGCTTCTTCAAGGCGACCTCCGCTCCCCGCCGAACCGAAAGGGGCTCGGTCCGCCGGTCCCATAGGTGTTCGTCGGCCAGATCAGCCTGCCCTGACAAGCAGTGCCAAATTGGCTAAGATATACATGACCAGGATTCTATGCTTGCATGGAGTTCCGAGGAGTATCGTATCAGATAGAGGAACCCAGTTTACCTCAAAGTTCTGGAAGAAGTTGCAAAAAACTTTGGGAACCAGGCTGGAGTTTAGCACAGCTTTTCATCCACAGACAGATGGATAAACCGAGAGAGTCAACCAGATTTTGGAGGATATGCTTAGAGCTTGTGCTTTGGATTACGGATCCAGCTGGGACGAAAATTTGCCATATGCGGAGTTTCCTTACAACAACAGCTATCAATCTAATTTGAAGATGGCCCCTTTCGAAGCCTTGTACGGAAGGAGGTGCAGGACCCCGTTGTTGTGGGATGAAGTTGGAGACCGCCAGTTGTTTGGACCGGATTTGATTAAGGAGTCTGAACGGAAAGTAAAGTTAATTCGCGATAGGCTCAAGGTAGCCCACCAAGATGTAAAAGCTATGCGGATTCAAAACGCAAAGGAGATGTATCATCAAGTCGGAGTGTCGGGAGGCTGATCGGACCCACGAACACCTATGGGACCAGCGGACCGAGTCCCTTTGGTTCGGAGGGGGGCGGAGATCGCACGAAGAGCGTATCAAGGCGGCTAACACGAAAGCAGTTTACCCAGCTTCGAGCTCTCCCAGAGATAATACTCCTACCGCCGCTTGTATGATTTGCATTGTGTTCTTGTTAGGGAGCCGCCGAGAGCTACAAGATACTCCAGCTGCTAACGTAGACCTAGCGTGATTAAGAATTCAACTCCCTCTACGCTATGCATGGGCCTCCTTTTATATGCACAAAGGCTCGACAGTGGCAACGTAGATGGGGGTACAAATGGAAAAACAAATGAGTTGGTACACCTACTTGTACAATGTACAAGGTACTCTACCTAACCCTAACAGCAAGGGACAAAGTATTAATGCCCGTCCCCTGCCGCCTAAACAATGCAACAGGGACCGCTCAGAGCGCCACTGCTCGCCACGATGGCAAGCTTGTCACCAAGCTTATCGCTGCTCCTCGCTGGCTGCACAGCCTTTCTGACACGCTGCAAGATGGAATGGTCCCATGGCGACATCGCTGGTGGATGAGCTCGAGCGGAGATGAAGAGAGGTTGCCGCCGCAAGTGCCTTGCCGCTGGCCTGAATCCTTTGTCGCGACGGAGGCTTGTCGCCTCTGAGCCTTCCGCAAGCTCCTTCTTGCCGGGTCTTGTCTTCGCGTGCCTTGAGTATGGCCTTCCCGCAAGTTCCTCTTGCCGGGCCTTGTCTTCTTGGTTAAATACTTTGTTCTTGAATGGCTCCAAAGGAACCACGGAGGATCTTGGCGGTGACCAGTCAAGCCTTGCCGCTGGTGCTGCAGAATCGTCTGCGGCATGAGTTCGGGATACTAGGGTACCCCTACTCTAGTACACCGACGGAGCCCCTGCCTGGGCCACACACACGGGCAGCCAGCGCCAAAGGGCTGTGCCCAAACAAGCAGCACGGTCACGCGCCTTGATCACGCCTGTAACTCTGCTCGGGACTCACCGCCCCCACGAACAAAGACGTACGAACGTGGGCGCCGTGGGAGAGATCATGGGGGATTTCTTTATTAGAAAGCGGAACGTCCGCCTCTCCTCCTCCTTATAAACAGGGGAAACAGGGCAGGTCGCCCACCTCGCCGCTGGTTGTCTCGCTCGAAACCACCGCCGCTCCCCTTCTTCTCTAGTGTGAAGAGAGCAACATTCCGCCTTTCGCCACAAAGACCATCAACGCCCGCTTGCCTCTCCACCGCCTCCGCCATGGCTCCAAAGCCGACAAGGGAAGGGCGTGAAGTCGGCCGAGGCGCAGCGGCTCACGGCGCCATGCGAAGGAGCGGGCCATCTTCTCCCCAGCTCGACGCAAAGGAGCCGAGGGAGGGCTTTACCTCTTCCGGTCGACGGAGACGCGTGGCGCATCCGCAAGACGAAGGTACTCCCGCCACCGCTTCGAACTAGCCCCAATCGGGTACCCTTTCTTTGCACTTTTTCTATTGTGGCTCTCGCCCGCCTTTTCTCAATTCTTCTGCGATATCATGAACACCTACGGGCTTCACCTCCTTGATTTGACCCCCAATGTTGTCTCGACTACGGCAGTTTTTGCACACCTTTGCTTAAAACTTTGTCGAGATCCGCCTAAACGTAGCCCTCTTCCGCCACTTCTTCATGCCCCGTGTTGAGAGAGGGGAGCCGCTGTCGGAGGGATTGCTTGGGTCTCCGTGGATCGGCAAGAAAGAAGCTTATCTCGAAGGAGAGCTCCGCGAGAAATGGGAGGAGTGGAGAGCCAATTGGTGTTGGATCGTTGAGGAGAACCCGCAGCCCTTCACGCCTCGCCAAACCCCAATAGTGCGCGGCAACGATTGGAGCAACTTGGCGCCGGAAGATGCTAGGTTGAAGATAGGTGACCCGGATTTTGCGCCTGGCTTGCCGGACTCACCGTAGGGCGCAGCTTGGCGCAGATTTCCTTCGCCACAGACGCTTCCCTTGCAGGAGAGGAGGAGACCTGCTTGGGAGTTCCAAAACGCAGCGGACATCATGAGGCTGCGCCTGGCCTCAACTGGAATTTCACCGTCTTGGAGTTGGATGCGATGCTGCTAGAGCTGTTCAAGCATGACCCCGATCACCCCGAGTGGTTTAGGGTTGCCGAGGGGGTCGTCCCATTGTGCAACAATTCCTCGGCCGATCGCATCCGTGCCGCGATGCCGTTGTGCGATTCTCATGGGATCGCTCCAACTCGGCAAGAGCTCGCGGACGACGTCAGGCGGCAATTCTTCGACAGCTTGGAAGAAATGCCGATCCGCCTCGACGAGCGTAAAAGCTCACCCGCGACACCACCGACGACGCATTTAGATGCAGCGCATTGCCACCGTGCCGAGGAGGCGGTAGCAGCCGCCGCTACCGGGCGCCTTCGGTACACCGTGGAGGAGGCAGATGCGCAGAGGTGGCAAGCCTTGCCGAAATAAGGAGTTCGCCGGTGAGGAAGAGCTTGCCGGATCCGAGGCCGAGTCGAGCGAACCAGCCGAGGGTGCTTCTTCCCACCATCCAGCAGCTTGCCGCGAACGGAGCCCCGGCTCCGCCTAAAGAGGCGCTCCGCAAGGCCGGAGACGAGACGGGCGGCAGACGGGCTAACAAATAGGCCACAAGCCGTGACGCTGGGCTTCATCAAGGCAGCAAGCAATGTTGGCGCTGGAGCACCCCATACTGCTATGGCTAACTGGGCGGATCCTCCCAAAGTGCCACCGCCGACACCTCCGCTTAAGCGGGTCAAGAGAGCCCACTCCTCCGCCTCGTCATGCCGAGGCGAGCCGGAGTTTGATCTCTCCAAGGCCAGCTCCGACGAGGAAGAAGAAGAGTAAGCTTCAATATTGTGCTTGTATTTCTTCAATTTTGTTGCTTCATCTTGAATCTGATTTGCTTCATTCTCAACTCTTTCCTTTCGACGCTACGAGAGTGTCGAAGAGAGCCAAGACCCCGGTGGTCGTCATTGAGGACAAGCCACCCGTGGCAACAGGAGGCGCGTCTGAGACCCCCTTGCCGGACCCGGCAACTCTCCTTCAAGGCAGCCCCCAGCGTAAGTATATGGTCTATTTCTTGTTGTTCGGCGCGCATGGGTGCTTTTTCCTTTGCTGATATCTGACTGTTGACTTGTGTAGAAGCAGAGCAGCCTCCTTCTGCTTCGACTACGCCGCCACGGGTGGAGTCCCCGGCAAGGGAGCGCTCCCCGGCAAGGGAGCGCTCCCCGGCAAGGGAGCCTTCTCCGGCAAGGGGCAGCCCTCCGGCAAGGGACGGCGCCAGCGATCCCTCGGCGGCGGAGACCGTGACCGCAGCCCCCGGCGCAGGTAACCTTCTTGCCTGAGTATTTCCCTTGGGCTCGTTTTCTTCTGTTTTTCTTTTTGAACATTTGCTTGACTGTCTTCATCCGTCCGCCACAGAGCCAATGGAGGCCGAGGTCGCCGGCGAGGAGGACGCGCGCGGCAACATTGACGAAGCCGCCGCCGTGGGAGAAGAAGTCGGCGCTGACGAGCCTGCCGGCGAAGAGGCCACCGAGGCTGCCGCCGCAGAAGCTGGCGAGGGGTCCGGGCGATCGTGACCGACGGGCCCCGAGGCTGCAGCAGGAGCGCCAGCGCCACACCGACCGCTGATTCCCCCGCCGCTATCGCAGCTGCCAGTTCAAGAGCCCCAACCTCGGCGCCTACTTGAAGGCCGGGCGACGGGCGTTTTCATCAAGCTCCCATGGAGTCGAAGTTCCAGGCGCCGGTCGAAGGAGAGACCTTCGACGGAGAGCTGCTCGCCTCATTGGCCGACGCTGTGGACGCGCCAAGCAGCAGCAGCGGCGAAGTTCGAGGAGGAGCAAAGCCTGGAAGAAGCTCTTGCCGCTCTACCGCGTCTCCGACAAGCCAAGTTGGAGTCCCGGAAGCACTTGTCGCGAGGGCGGAGCAGACATGGAGAAACGCGCAAGAGCTCCGAGCGCCAACCAAGAAACTCTCCGAACGTACTGTAAGAGCGGGAGCGATTTGTCAAGAGCGCATAACCTTCATCCTTCGGAAAGGCTGAGGTCGAGGAGCGCAAAGGCTTGCCGCCGAGAAGCTATCTCAAGGCAAGAAGGCGAAGTTGGCGCAAGCGGAAGATCAATGTTGACAGCTATGTGGAAGAGCTTGTCGCGTGCGAGGAGTCACTTGGCGGGGCTCTTAAGGAAGCTTAGGATGCTGCCGCCGCCGCCGAGGCAGCCAAGAAAGAGTTGGAGACGAAGGTGACGCAGCCGGAGGCCGCCTCGTAAGAGCGGCGAGGAGCTTGCTGCGCTCAAGCATGAGCGCGAGAAGGACGCCTACACTCTTGGCGAGCTGCAGGTCCGTCTCGCTGATAGGAACAAGGAGCTCGACGCCGCCAAGGATTCCAAGGCAGATCTTGAGCTGAAGCTGACCGCCCTGACGCAGACGCTGGACGGCGCCAAGGAGCGGGAGGTGGGCCTGTTAGAGAAGGTCAAGGCCAACGAGGAGCTGCTGGCGAATGCTGTTGCCACCCAGAGCGCCTTGAGGGAGAGTGTGGAGCACTGGACCGAAGGCCTCGTGGATACTGCTGCGCCATCCACAACGAGCTGATGGAGCTGGGGATGGTGGATCTTGGATACTCCTCCGACGAGCACCTCCAACCCAGCGCCAAGCTTAGCTTATTCTTCAAGGGTGTGGTGACGGGTCTCCAGCGACTCCGGGAAGAGATCCCAGCAATGGCCGAGGAGTCGCGCCAGATCTGTCAGGCAGAGCCCTCCGTAAGGTGTTGATCAAGGTGGCCTTCCGCAATCCAGGCCTCAATCTCAACGGCGTCCTCAGATCCTTGCCGCCAGATGTCGATGTGGAGGCGCTCAAAGCCCTTGTCTCACCCATTGTGGACAAGGTGGGCAAGATCAAGCGGGTTGATGGCTAATGCATCGTAGACTAGGCCGCCAATTTTATCTTTCCAATGCCAGGCGATCATGTTTAGAACAATTTATTAGATCTGCGACAAGCTATTTTGTAATATAACTCTATCTTAGGCGACGATTGCAATGTTATTTCCTTTACTTGATTCCTTCCTTTGTATGTTTTTGCCTTACGCTTTTAGGGAACTTGTCGGTGCGGGCACCTTTGCCGCAAGCGCTGAGTGCGGAACGCCGCGAGCCTCGTCAAGCTATGTCATTCCCGGACAAGCAACCTTGTCGCGACTAGCTGCAGCTCACTTAAGTTGTTGAGCGGACTTGAAACAAAGTAAGGGCGCGACTAGTCATGAAGTTGGTTCCTCCGCCACATGTGTTTTCCATACAAAGTACTATCGCTCGAGGAAGATAACTTAAAAATTTAAGAACTGATTGTTCAAACTTGGGCAACTTAGCTTTTCCGCTGCTTGCTTCTCGATAGGCGAAACTTCCTCGAGCGACGCTTGGTCCATAGTATTATCTTCTCCTTCCCCTGGTTAACTTGTGCGCGAGGGAACCTTCCTTTCTTTGAGAAAAGAGAAAGAAGAGAAAATAAAGTTATGGAGCCCAGCGGCTCGATATTGCTTACCGGGTGTGGGTGCTGCACAAAATGTTAGCCAAAACATGCAATAAAATGATGAAAGCATGAATTTGACAAGTTGTGCGCAACACATGAGCTTTACTTATGCACGGGAGCTCCGCCCGGCTTTGTACAAAGGATTACATGCAACATCGGCAAGACTTGTACAAAAGGTGGTTGCCGGAACAGGTTCCATCAACCGCCTCTACGGGTAAAACTTACGAAGATGCTCAATGTTCCGTGAATTGCTCACCGGAATGCCATCTTCGGTCCCAAGGCATGACAGCGCTGTGCCTAGTGACTCGCTTCACCCGATAAGGGCCTTCCCACTTCAAGGCCAACTTGTTTGAATTCTTGGCGGACTGAACGCTACCGAAGAACAAGGTCACCTTCCTCGAGGCTTCGCACTAACTTTGCAGCTATGGTAGCGACGCAAAGCTTGTCGGGTAACGAGCAGCTCATCATACAAAGAGCCCAAGACGGTCCTCCTCAAGGAGCAATACACATCTTGTCGCAGCTGCTCTTGCTCAAGCTCATCATAAGCGAGTACTCGAGGTGACCCGTGATATCGAAGTTCCGTGGGGAGAATTGCCTCGCTTCCATAGACTAGAGCAAAAAGGTGTTCCGCCGGTGGCTCGATTTGGCATCGTCCCGATCGACCAAGAACCACCCCAGCCTCCTCAATCCAGCTTTCTTCCGCACTTGTGCAGCCTGCCGAAAGTTCTGGTCTTGAGCTCTGCGCACTTCAAAGATTTGCCCTCTCTCTCGCTTGACCGCTGCTTCTCGGATGAGCAATGTATAAAACAGACCTTGGCGCCAAGATCTTGGACGACCGCATGAAGGTGCGACTCAGAATTGTGTGCCGTTGTCGGTGATGATCCTGTTAGGGATTCCAAACCAAGCAAACAATCGACCAAGAACTTGATCGGCCGACCGTGGCCGTCACCTTCCTCATCGCTTCCACTTCCGCCACTTTGTGAACTTGTCGATTGCGACGCATAAGTACTCAAAGCCCCGACAGCTCGGGGAAGGGGCCGAGGATGTCGAGCCCCTGCATCGAAAATGGCCAGGATAAAGGGATCGTCTGGAGAGCTTGAGCTGGCTGGTGTATCTGCTTGGACCGGAACTGCACGCTTCACACTTGGTTACTTGTGCGCCAGTATCCCGGAGGGTCATCGGCCAGAAGAAACCTTGCCGGAAAGCTTTGCTTAAGAAGTGCTCGCGCCAATGTGGTGACCACATATGCCTCCATGTATCTCTCGCCAACAGTTTTTGTCCATCTTCCCGCAAATACACTTCAATTTCACACCGTTGAGTCTTCTTCTGCATACAAGCAGTCCGCCGACAAACCGGGTACATACTTGACTGCCGGGCTACTCTTTCAGCTTCTTCTTGCTCTTCGGAAGTTCTCCGTTCAAGGAAATGGACAATCTGTTATGCCCATCTTTGGAGCTTCTTGGCTCGACAACAAGGACTAAAGGCACATCTGTCACTGGCGGGAACATCAGCCTTCCACTTTAAGAACTCGCGGGCACAGCCGGAGCTTGATCGTTCCCCAAAAGCTTGCCGAGCAAAACTTGTCGGGAGCGCCCGCTTCAACGAAACAAACCACGGGGCTTGTCGAGCAGACCGCCTCACTTCTTGGTGTCGATCTTGGGGACCTTCTTGGCGGCGGCTTCGGGAAGCTTCTGCACGGAAAGTAGTCACCGAGATCAACTTCCTCTTCTTGTTCGGCCCAGCTTGATGGTGTTACGGTTGGTTGAGTTAGCTTGAGCACAAAAATCCTCGGTTCCATTGTGCAACTTAAGTGCAGCGCACTTTGACAAAGCCATCAAGAATATCATTCTCGAGCTCTTGGAACATGTTCCATTTTTAGGTCGCCAAAGTGTTCTTCTAGCTTTCTCACTTCATCAACGTATGCTTCCATCAATGGACTCGATAATCTTTGTTCACTTGGCGGACGACATAAGCTGCGAATCGCCCCTTGACAATAAGCTTCTTAATCCCAAGGTTCATCGCAATCTCGAGACCGGCAAGCAAACCTTCATACTGTTGTATTGTTTGTTGCTTGCTCCTTGGGAAAATGCATTTGGACTATGTACTTGAGGTGCTCTCCGGTGGGTGCGACAGCAAAGACGTCAAGACCGGGCGCCTTTGCAGCGAGAAGGCACCATCAAAGTACATCAGCCACTCTTTGCTCGCTTCCTTGACGGGATGCTCGTCTCGAATTTCTTCATCTTGCGTTGGGGTCCATTCCGCTATGAACTCTGCCAATGCTCGCTTTGGATAGTTGATGTGCTTTCAAACTTGAGGCCAAAGCTTGATGGCCCAAAGGCCCACTCGACAATCCCGCCTGTAAACCGCTTCGGATTTTGGCAAAGATCCTCTTCAAATGGGAAAGCGAGCGACGATCGTTATCTCATGTGCTTAAAGTAATGGCGCAGCTTTCTCGAGGCCATGAGGAGGCCGAAAAGCAATTTCTGCACACCGTAGTACCTTGACATAGCCCTCGCAGGAGGGAACTCGACAAAGTAAACCGGGCGCTGCACCATCCTTTTCTCAGATCTTCTCGCATGCTCACAAGCAGATCCGCCCTTTTTGCTCGGGACCAGAGCTTGTCGGTGAAGTGCCTTGCTTGTCGCCGATGTATCTCGCCATGGTTGCCGGCTCATCGTCCGCCTCCCTCTCCGCTATTAACGCAGCACTAACCACTTGATTGGTTGCCGCTATATATAGCAGCAACTTCTCTTGTGGCTTAGGTGCGACAAGTATTGGAGTGGAGGACAGGTACCTCTTTAAGTCCTGCAGCGCAGCCTCCGCTTCGGGAGTCCATTGCATCGGACCTTCCCTTTTCAAGATTTTGAAAAATGGCGACGCTACCGCCAGATCTAGAGATAAACTCGCCGAGAGCAGCCTACGCAACCGCAAGCCTTCGTGACATCCTTGACGCGCTTTTGGTGCTTCAATCTGCTCAATGGCCTTGATCTTGTCGGGATTGGCTTCAATTCCCCGCCGAGACACGAAGAACCCGAGAAGCTTGCGGAAGGGACTCGAACACGCACTTCTCGGGGTTGAGCTTGAGGTTGATCTTGCGCAGATTTGCAAAGGTCTCATCCAAATCTTGAACCAGACTTGCTTTGTCCTTTCTCTTGACCACTATGTCATCCATGTAGGCTTCTACATTTCTGTGCATTTGCGGCTCAAAAGCGTCATGGACTACTCTTGCAAACGTTGAACCAGCATTCTTCAAACCGAAAGGCATCCGTATGAAACAAGATGTGCCACATGGAGTAATGAATGCGGTTTCTCCTCATCCTCTTCTCGCCATGAAGATCTGAAGATATCTCGAGTATGCATCAAGAAATGAAAGCAAATCACATCCACCGTGGAGTCAATAATCTGTCGACGCTACGCAAGGGAAACGGGTCTTTGGGACAAGCTTTATTAACATCCGTGAAGTCAATACAAAGTCTCCATTTCCCATTTGCCTTGCACACAACTACGTGGATTGGCCAACCACGTAGGATGGAGCACCTCCTCGACAAGGCCTCGCCGCTTCCAATTTCTTGATCTCTTCTGCGATGAATTCTTGGCGCCCACCTTTGCTGCTTCGACTTTCTCGCTGACGGGTCGCGCATGAGGACAGACAGCTAAGTGATGCTCAATTACTTTCACAGGAACACCGGGGATGTCGACGGCTGTTGCCATGCAAACACGTCGACATTCGCCCTTGAGGAAAAGCAACGAGCGCTCTTCCTATTTAGGGTCGAGAGTGGCACCGATGGTGAAGGTACCACCAAGACCGCCCTCCTTGGCGGACACCTTCTTGGTCTTTGGCGGAGCTGCCATCGCCTTTCTTGCACTTGCCGGTGGAGCTCGATGGTGCGTCCTTGACGGTAGCGCAACACCAAGAGGTGCGCTTGCGGAGTGGGCATCGAGCTCTTGCCGGACTTGGTCTTCTTCCCCCGGAGCTTCAGCCGCAAGTGGCTTGCAACTGTCGCTGTTGCCGCTCCCCTCGATAGATCTTGTCGACACGTATAAGAGCATCCTTCTTGTCGCCATGGACAGAGATGATGCTTATCGGGCCCGGCATCTTGAGTAAGTTGTATGCATAATGAGAGGCTGCCATGAACTTAGCGAGTGCCGGATTTGGGCCAAGTATCCCATTGTACGGCAATGGGAAGTCAAGAACGCCGAATGTGACCCTCTCGGCCCTAAAGTTCAGCTCACGCCAAATGTCACCGCAGAACGTGATCTTCCCCTTCGGCTTGCTCCTTCCCGTATTGATTCCTTGGAATGTGCCACTCTTCGAGCTCGCTGTCAGGGATCTGAAGCTTCTGGAGCACCGCGGAGGAGATCAGGTTTAAGCCGGCCCCGCCATCAACTAGCATCTTGGTGACCTTGAGGTTGCGGATAGTTGGTGAGACCAACATCGGCAAGCACCCGACCGCAGTTATGCGATCAGGGTGGTCCTCAATATCAAAGATGATAGGCGTGCCGGACCACTTCAGAGGCTTTGCGTGACTCTAGGGATGGTTCACCGCATTAACTTCCCGCATCCACCGCTTGCGTTGGCGGTGGGAAGTATGCAGGAAGCACCTCCGTTAACGCAGAGGACCTCTCGTAGCTTTCAAAACTCTTGCTCATCGGTCTCGTCGTCTTCCATATCTTCATCGTCGTCGTCATCTTCATCCTTGTCGCGGCCGCGGGGAGGTCTGTCTCCTTGCCGCTGCTTGGCCTTGCCTCGGCGTCCTCCCCGGTCGGGTCGCTTCTTGCTAACTCCCCCAGCACCTTCCTGGGCCTTCTCCTTGTCGCTCCGCTCGTACTCAGCCTTCTGCTGTTCAACAAGCTGCTCGACCTTCTTGCAGCTCTGGAGGTCATGACCCTTGGTGCGGTGGATCTTGCAAGATCTTGCTTGTCGGAGCCGTCCGCTTGTTTACGGCCGCCACAGGTTGGTGGTTGGTGCCGCCGCAACCTCCTTGCCGGAGCTACCAGCCTTGGCGTTCTTGTTTCCACGTCCGCTGTCGGACCGCTCAACAACTAGCACGCTCTCGCCTTTCTTTTTCCTGTTGCCCCGCCACGGGCTCTTCTTTGCCGAGCGGTCTCCTCACCGCCGATCACATTCGCATTCTCTCCGGGGAGTCTCCTCCCTTCCTCAGCACGTGCACACTTGTCGGCCAGGGCGCATAGCTCACTGACGTCTCTGACTTTGCACATCGCCATCTCCTCCCTCATCCTGTGGTTCCGCATGTTCTGATGAAACGCACTGATCACTGCGGCAGGGTGGACATCTGGGATGTTGTAGTGCACACGGCTGAATCTCTGAATGAACTTGCGCAGGGACTCTCCTTCCTTCTAGGCGAGCAGATGAAGGTCACTTTCTTGGCCATGAGGCTTGTGGTCACCGTGCAGCGCCAACAAACCGATGCCATAGATCTGCCCAAGAGGATATGGAGTTGTCCGCAAGTGCATGAGCCAAGATCGACATTGGACTTGAGCACCGCCGGAAGTAGTTGGCAAGGATCTTGTCGTCTCACCCCCGCAGCCTCGCACCGCGATGGTGTAGATGCCGAGGAACTCCGACGGATGCGCCCCGCCATCGTACTTCTTCCGCACGCTTGGCTTGAAATTCTTCTTGCCGGGCCATCGGACTTGCCGCAGCTCACGAGTGAACGCAGGGCAACCTCACAGACGGCGTCTGCAAGTCGCTCGTTCTTCGGGCGCATGCATATCGAAAGAAGGCCCAGCGCTACTGGTCTGACCGACGCCGCTGCTTCTCTAAGGCTTCGATGCGAGTTCGAGCGTCTTCTTGTTGTCGCTCATGAAGAACTTGGCGCTGATCGTGGCGAGCTCGTGGATCCTATGACGCAGCGATGGAGTCGCTGTCGAGGTGGATCCGGCGAAGTCGGCGATCTTGGCCTTTCGGGCGGAGAGTGCATGGTGGTTGCACCCCACGGTCTCGCCGCCACCGGCTCTGCGTTTTGTCGCCTTGCCGCGCAAAGGATGTAGTTGGTTGCCGCGCAGCGTCGCCGTTGGCAAAGCCGATGAGACTCTGGATGGTGGCCCTCCATTCGTCAACCTTGTCGGCTGTTGGAGGGTAGTCGAGGAGCAGTTGAGCTCTCGCCAAGGCTTCCGCTGGAGTGGTGGGTGGCATTGGTGAACGGTGCGAGGAGCGGGACATGCTCGGACTTCTAACTATGTTAGAAGGAGCAGCATCCCGCCCAGCGACTGCATTTCGCCGTGCCAAAGATGTTGGCGTGCACGCTGGTCTTGAGGGCCTCGAGATCCTCCACTCGGTCTTGATCCAACGAAGCGTATGGTATTGTGAATACCATGACGCTGTTGGTCCCGCTGACTCTGAGATGGGCGCGACATGTACGAACGCCGAGGTTTGCGCGGCCTTGTCCTTGACTTGGCAGCGCCACGAACTCCTTCGCCGGGCGCCGTTCTTCCGCCATTGCGTCTGCTCCAACACCCGCTTGCTCGGTGATGGTGGGTTCGGACGCGGATGGTTTCCCGCCGCCAAGCCTTCTTCTTCTGGTGGCATGTTGATGAAGATGTTGAAGATGATGAAGATGTTGCTCGTGTGAACGCCGGATCAGGTTCACATGGCCTCGACGCCTCGCTCGGGCGCGCCAAAGATGTCGGGGAAGGCTGATCGGACCCACGAACACCTATGGGACCGGGCGGACCGAGTCCCTTTTGGTTCAAAGGGGGCGGAGATCGCATCAAGAGCGGATCGAGGCGGCTAACACGAGCAGTTTACCCACTTTGAGCTCTCCTGAGATAATACTCCTACTGGCCGCTTGTATGATTTGTATTGTGTTGTTGCTAGGGAGCGCCGAGAGCTGCAAAGATACTCCAGCTGCTAACGAGACCTAAGCGTGAGAGTGTTGAACCCCCCCTACGCTATGCATGGGCCTCCTTTTATATGCACAAAGGCTCCGGCGGTGGCAATGTAGATGGGGGTACAAATGGAAAAACAGTAGTTGGTACACCTACTTGTACAAAGGTACAAAGGTACTCTACCTAACCCCGACGGCAAGGGACAAAGCATTAAATGCCCGCCCTCGTCGCCAAAATAAAGGCAATGTGAGGGACCGTCGGGAAGCGCCACCGTTACGCCACGATGGCAAGCTTGTCGGCGCCGCTATCGCTGCTCCCCACTGGCTGCACAGCCTCTTGACACGCTGCTGCATGGAATGGTCCCATGGTGACACGTTGGTGGATGAGCTGGAGCGGAGATGAAGAGAGGTTACTGCCAGCGGCAAGTGCCTTGCCGCCGGCTGAATCCTTGTCGCGTCCGGAGGCTTGTCGCTCTCTCGAGCCTTCCCAAGCTCCTCTTGCCGGGTCTTGTCTTCTTCACGTGCCTTGAGTGGCCTTCCCGGCAAGCTCCTCTTGCCGGGCCTTGTCTTCTTGGTTAAATACTTTGTTCTTGAATGGCTCCAAAGGAACCACGGAGGATCTTAGCGGTGACCGTGCAAGCCTTGCATGGAAAAGCTGCAATCGTCTCGTGCACGAGTTCGGGATACTAGGGTACCCCTACTCTAGTACACCGACACGGAGACAGAGTTTATCTTCGAGTATCGCCACTTCGAGGAGTTAAGCGTTTTAGTGTTAAAGGAAAGTTAGCGCCACGATTTGTAGGACCTTATCGTGTTTTGGAACGCATGGGAGAAGTTGCGTACAAGTTGGAACTACCTAAAGGTTTGTCAGGTGTTCATGATGTGTTTCATGTTTCTCAGTTGAAGAAGTGTCACGCAGAGATGGCGGATATACCACTGAGAGATACTGTGCCACTAGAAGCGATTCAGTTGAATGATGATTTGACCTACGAGGAGAAACCAGTTAAGATTCTCGAGTTTGCTAGTCGAGTTACTCGCAACAAGGTTATCAAGTTTTGCAAAGTTCAAAGGGAGCCACCACACCGAGGATGAAGCCACACGGGAGCGAGAGGAAGATCTGCAGTTAAGGACCACCCTCACCTATTTTCTAGTTAACCCGAATCTCGAGGGCTAGATTCATCTTAAGAGGTAGGTTTGTAACATCCCAAATTTTCAATTTGAATGTTATATATAGAGCATCATTGCATATCATATTTTTCATTGCATTTTGCTCGATCCTAGAAATTTTACACAACTCAAGGACCGGAGAGAGTTGGGGATTTCGTTATTTTCATATTTGAGTTTTCTTAAATTTTGAAAATAGGATCATTTGATTTTAATTATTTTATCTTCAATTATTTCTTCTACCAAAATATGAGAGAGGGAATAAAATGACTTTCCCAAAATAAAGAAATAATGAAGATTTAATAATAAAATCAAATAAGATTTTATTTTGGAGTTTTTCGCCGTTTTATTTGAAGTTAGGAAAAATGCGCGTTTTCAAAATTGCATTTTGGCCCCAAATAATTGTTCATTTAGTCCGGCTTGATGTTAGAAGCCGGGAAAATTTATTTTGGATTTTGGAGTCCGTTTAGTATTTCTTTTTATTTTTCTTCATGAATTATTTAAAAAAACGCTGACCGATTTGGGCGTGCCAGCGGGACTCGCCAGGCACTTACATAAAGCGCCGCCTCACGCCTCAAATTTATTTCGAGTCACGCCAACAAGACTAAATACCGGCCACGGCCACACCCCGCCCGAAACCCTAACCCTAGATCCGCGCCGCCGTCGCCGGACCCCGCCGCCGACCCCGCCGCCGAGGTTCGCCGCTGCCTCATAAACCGTGCCGCCATTTTTTTTAAAAAACCGGGCGGATTTTTCTTCGGTTTCTTTTCGTTTTTTTAGTTTTCGGTTTTTTTTTGGTTTAGGTCAATTAGCGAACGTTCTTTCGTTCGTTTGTTTTTAACGAACGCGTTCGTCAGATTAGTTTAGTTAACGAATGTCCGTTCGTTAACCTGTTCGTCGTTTTTCTTTTTCTCGGATTTAATTCGTGATTTTTCTGATCGCGATTCCTGATCCGATTTTGGTTTTAGTATAACTTTTCGCTCGTTTATCGGAATCAGGAGATTCAAGCGCCTAGAGTTTCGTCTCGAAACCCTCTTTCCGAATGACCTACTTAAACAAGTTTTTGCTAATGTAAAATTTGACTTAGATCCAGATTAGTAAAACGGAGCTGTTTTCTTCTGCCGTTTGACTTTCGTTGCTTCGTTTGATTTGATTCTTTTTGCAAACCGGAGTTCTTAAGTTGAACTATCTGGTTAGATCTATTTGAGTTTTACCTGTGAATTAGATGATTACTTATTGTATGCTTGTTTATTTGTCTGCGATAGAATACCCGGAGTGCGCCGCTTGTTACTTCGAGTCTCTAGGTTTCGCGGATCATCAGCAAGGCAAGTAACACTTTGATCATACCTTTTCTACTACCCAGCTTTTTATGCATTAGATCTATCCTCAAACATTGCATGATTAGGATCTAATTAAATTGTGGGATGAGAAGTAGTTTGAGGTAGTACCTATTACCTGTTTATATTTCAAACCCTTGGGAGTTACTTCTACGTTTGCTTATTATGCCATGCTATGCAAGTAGACGTGGATTGGGTGAGTGTATCCATGACATATGTGAGATTGTTAAATTAATGGTTTATTTAAGGTGGCAACTTAAACACACATTTGGGTGGATTGAGGCACCTGGTTTCCATCAGGACTTGCCTGTATTTCTTCAGACCGCCACCCAGGCCCAAAGGGATCATGAGATTATTCAAACTAGAAACTTCCGTGTGCAGCCACAAGCCATTATGGGCTCGCATAGTTGATTAAGTTGTGCGAACTCTTACGGGTAGACTAGCAGATGTAGGGGAAAGTAGGTGTACCGGTCTACCCACATGTAAGGTGCTAGCGCTTCTGAAAGACTATGTCTTGGTCATCCGTTTCTCAAACAACATGTAGTGCGAGAAATAAAACGGAGGAGATCGAGTCTTGTGGGGAAAAGTGCGCAAACCTCTGCAGAGTGTATAAACTAATCATGGTTAGCCGTGTCCCTGCTATGGACATCTTGAGTATCTAGTACTTGGATATCATGTGAATCTCATCATGTTACTTCTAAATTAATAATGTTGGGTTTTTAATGAGTACTTTTAATTGGGATTGAGAATGTCATCAACCATTCTCAATGTTTCACAACCACCATGATAGTTAAACAAATTTATTCCTTTGCAGTAGGGAAAAATTGGCTTTGACGCAAAACTGTAACCATAGAGCTTTCCACCAGCCATATATGCATGTAGTATAGGCTTATTATTCCATTATTCTCTATGTGTTACATTGCGGCAAGATATTCCATGTGTCAATTGTTTTCAGGCTGCAACGCTTCATGTTGCGCACTTTTCGCATTTATGAGTAAGGTGCTTAGGTCGTGGTTCTATACTCGTGATGCCGTTGGAGTTGATGGACTCGCTTATTCTTCCAAGCCTTCGCTGTTATCGTATTTAGATGGCCTTAAGCCATATTTATTTTATTAAGTTCTCTCTTGAGACATTCGATTGTAATAAGTGTGTGAATGCTACTCATATAAATCCTCCGAGTCTTGTGTGGTGTCAAGACATCGATCCGAGGATGACACTGAGCACGTAGATCGATCGCTTGAGGTCGTGTCGCTACACAACCTCACCGGCTTTGTGAGAGAGAGAATGGCGGGGACCCACGATCGGACGTGCCGACGGTGGGTTTTCACCGTCGGCGGCCACCGCATCTACACTAAGCATCCAGCCCTTCCCCAAGCGGACGTGATCCGCCGGGATGTTAGAGATGTGGCCACAGTCGTTTTGTGCGAGAGAGTGTGAAGAGAGCAACCCCAGCAAGCAACCGTGTAGGTTGGCCCATCCTGACTATGTATATAGTGGAGCGGTTTCCTTTTATCTCCATATGAACCTATCATATTGCGTACGTGCCACTGAAGAAAAAAAACTATATTTATAAATGACGCGTCACCTACTACTCGTTCTCCTATAACCTTGCGCTTGGCATCTCCAAAATACTATTAACCTTGCGATTGGCTCTTCGCCTCTTCGGGAAGTCGAGCAATAATGGTAGTCAAAGATATATCATTACGCTATATGAGACCGAATGAATTGCTGCACGTCCACCACGGGCGAGGGTCGAGGGGCGAGGGAGAGTGCTACATATGGAGCAAAATGAGTGAATCTACACTCTAAAATACGTGTATATACATCAGTGTTTGGAGTATGTACTAGTAGTTCATATTGAAATCTACTAAAGGACATATATATTCCAAACAATATGATATAATCTCTATAACCAAGGTAGTAGGGACGACTGGACGAGGAGTAAACGGAGGGAGTAGTAATTTTTTCTCCTCGTCTTGCGAGCCACTGCGCGCATGGGCGAGGGAGCGGGCGTAAGGCGGAGCAAGCTTCACCTCATCCTGCGAGCCACCGCGCCTGTATGGGAGACGGCGTACTAAGCAAGCTTCTCCTTGTTCTACGAGTTGATGGGACACATCAAAAGTACTCCAGTGTATAGAGCCTTGCCTCTAAGGTAGGCCCCACATGGTTTGCCTCTTTTTTTAACATAACACGTCAAGTGGCAATTTGTTTGTTCACCCGTGGTAGACGATCCTCCCTCCACCAAGTGGACAACCAAGACACGTGCCAAATTACCACGGGCTGCCTTTTTTCAGATGTAAATGAGCTCCACCGTGTACCCGCGGGTGTGGTTGGGAAAGAGACGGAGTACGTATGCGTCGTGCATGCACCTCATCTCTTCGTGCACGCCCCTCACCCACCTCGTGGGTGTGTGTGAGAGATACAAACCGTGTTCGTGAGTGTTTTTTGTTTTGGGGTGGGGTGGGGTGGGGGTTGATTTCGTGAATTATTTGTGGGAATATGTGTCGATGACATCTCAAACAAAATTTTGCATGCAATGTGTGTGAAATGGAGGCCTATCCATATCATACATACAGTGGTCTGGGCAATCCACGAGAAGAGAGGGAGGGTCATAGCTATCGATAGAGTCAAAGAGAGGATCAAGTGGGTGGGTGCGAGATCGATGAAGAGAGCCATCGAAATTGTGTGTGTGTGTGTGTGTGTGTGTGCAAGTCATAGATATAGGGCGATCGGGCCTTCCTGAACGCCGCCGAGAGCACATGTCAAGTTTGTGTGTGGCAGGGAGACATGACTAGAGCGCTCGATGTATCGATGTCTGTGGGGAGGGGTAAGCAGAGGCCTAATCAGAGAGGTAGAACGACTCAGATATGTGTTGAGAAGGAGAGACCCAGCTATGTCTTGAGGGAGATCGGTCGACATCCATACATAACTGAAGGACGGGAAATATGATGGGACAGAGAGGGAGAGGGAGGGAGAGGGGTAGAGTGCTGGATGGGTGATGGAGTTGCTTCTCGAAGATGGTGGGAGAGGCCTACTAGACAAACTGAGGGTGGAACTGCAATGTTATCAATAAGAGTGGGGATGTGTTTATGTGTGTGCCTGTGTGTGATAGATCTGCCGGGACGCATCCATGGATGATGAAGGGGAACCATGTGTTTGGTAAGAAAACCTAACTAGATCGGTAGATCAATTGTTGTTTAATAGGAGGAAGGAGAGACACAACTAATGAGGTAGATCGATTGACGTGTGGGTAAAAACGAAAGTTATAAGGACCTAGCTAGCTATATGTATAGCGAGAGATCGGTCGGTGTCGCCCATTTGTTAGAGGCAAATAAGGCCCAATGAGATGGATAGACAGAGAGAATGGAGCTAGGAGGTGGTGCGAGAGGCCCAACTACTAGCTAGATAGGGGAGGAGGTGCGGTTGTGAGATCGATGAAAAGAGGGCGATAGTTTACACATGTGTCTCGACTGCATGAGAGACACGAGGCAAGGACACATAAAGGAGGAGATTGAAGGTGTGTGTGTATGTTGTAGGCAGGCATCACTGGAGAGGTTTATCGATCGGTGTGTGTCGAGAAAGGAGTTGTGGAGACTTTGGGAGAACGACCTAAAGAAAAAATGAATGTGCCCGGTGGATAGAATGCCGAGGGAGGGGAGGGCGAGGAGGGCGTGTGCATGCACGAGAGAGAAAGTTAGTGGTAGCTACAAAGGTTAGAGGATTGTGTGGGTGTAAGAGACTAACAAAGATCATAATTTGATATGAAAGCGGATTCATATATTTGAATAGGAGATCATAGTGTTTTAAACATTGCATGCATGAATATAGCGGTGATACACATGTTGTGCACATGTTATACCATAATGTGATAATGCATGGCGTTTGCAACTCATAGCTAAATGCCGAACAATCTAAACCATACTATACGTCAAACAATCTCACATTTTATTTGAATTTGTGCTAATGTGTGGCGTTTGCACCTTACAACTAAATATCGAACAATCTAAACAATACTATATATCGAACATTCTCACATTTTATTTGAGTTTGTGGTAATGTGTGGTGTTTGCAACTCACATCTAAATACTTGTAGGCGTGAGGGCGGGCACCATACATAATGTGATAAACACATTATACATAACGAGACATGGTTTAGATTATGAAGATCTAGCTAGAGCTAGAAATGTAATGTGATTTGAAATCAAAATAAAGTGGATTCAAAATCTAGTTCGAGGTTCATATAGTACACATAGTTCATATGTAACTCGAGACTAATCATGTGGTGTGCTATGAAGATAATACACAAACGATGGTTTAACTTGACAATAATGATGATTCTAGATCTTATTAAAACAAATAAACGAATTCAAATGCTTTGACTTCACAACAATCATTACTGTAGATCTTATTCAAATAGAGAAACGAATTCAAATTTAGTTCATATTGAAGCGGTAGTATATACGCTTGGAATGCACTAAAACGTTCATTTGAGTAGTAAGTTGCATGCATTATACACGTAGCAAAATATTTTAATTGAACATAACATGAATTCAAAGTTTTGAATGACATTTGTAGTGCGCATTGATTTGGTACAAGACATGTTAGGCTTGTCCGAAATTTCAACCCGCGCCTTGTTAGTCTGAAATATTTAAGATATATCTTTGTCTCAAGCAGTGCTCGACAACTCCCTCCATCTCAACCCGCGCCTTGCTATTCTGAAATTACAACGCGCGCGAAAACTCCCACCTCCTGTGAAATCCTGACACGCGAAATGCCCGTGGTACCCCTAAACCGAAAGAAACGCCACAAATTGGTGGGGGTACTTTCGTAACTTACCCCACATGTCGGACAAGCACATCTCTAAGCCATGGTTCCCCACTGCCATCCCATCCACCCACCCATTCGTACACCGAGGCCGCGAAAACCCATGACGAAACCCCACACCCTGCTACGTCCGCCACCCAGCCGGAGCCTCTTCCCCGACGACGTCGTCCACAGCAACACCTCGACGTCCCTCATCCACCGTACCAGATGAGGATCCGTCGTTGCTCCGTTCGCGAGCGCGATGGAGTCGGATCCGCCCGAGACACTGAGACTGCACATGAGGGGCTGTGGAATCAGCGGCATGCGAGTCCGTGTTGTATTCCCAGCCCCTAATGTGATGTATCTTGATCGTGGGTGGAAGACGTTCACTTGCATCCACACGGCCCGAGATGGGTTTACCCTCCATTTTAAGTTAATGGAGGGTGATCTCCTCTCCGTCAAGGTCTTCGGGATCTCGGTATTTCGGGCGAAGTGCTGCGTGGATAGCTCCTCCGACAGCGTAAGATTCCTCGAGCGAGAGTGACGAGGAGGAGAGCGGACAGCCGACGACGAGGGTAGCGGGCCCGATTAGTTGCTCGGGCGCCGCTTCATGCGCCACCGGCGACCCCATCATCCGCGTCGCCCGGCTCCTTGAACTCCCGGGTCGTCTCCTTGGGCGACCAGCGAGGGAGGCTGCGAAAGGGAAGAGGGATGGCGACAAGGCCGTCAAGTCGGAGTACGAGGGCGTAGTGCCCCGGCAGCGTCTTGGCCGACGCCCCGCCGCCCGTCTTGAGCCCCGCCTGGCCGCCATCTCCGTCAAGCCCTCGGGAGCTCCGGGATGTTCCCTTGGTGCCTTCCTCGCACCTGTAGCTCGCCTAGGCATTTCTTTTGCCCTTCTCGCCTCCTTGACCTACCTCCTGAAAAGAGGGACAGGAAAAGGATTACGGGCATCTTATCTTTTTAATTTGTAAGCCTTCGGGCCATATCCGCATTTAAAACTTGTAATCCTCCCTTTCATGTTTTTCATTCCCCACGGATTGTATCCGAGTAGAATGTTTTTAATGAAAAAGGGATGCTTGAAAAGGGACGAAAGGATTATCTCGATATCGCAGCCCCGGCACTCTGTTTGCCGCTGCCCCGGGTAACTCCGGCTTGCCGCAGCCCCAAGAACTCGCTTGCTGCAGCCCCCAAGAACTCGCTTGCCGCGCAGCCCCGGCAACTCCGCTTGCCGGGCTTGGGTGCCATGCGTGCCCTTCTTCTCCTCTTCGCTGTTATTTCAGTTCGAGAACGATTTAGCTGATGCTGCAATAAGTTATTTTTGCAATATAACTTTATTCGGGCAACGCTTGCTACGTTACTTCCTTTACTCGACTCTTGGCTTTGTATGTTATTGCCCTCGCCAGTGGAAACTTGCTGCAGTAGCACCCTTGCCGCGAGCGCCGAGTGTGGAACTTCAAGAACTGGTCAAGGGTCGCCACCGACAAGCAACCTTGTCGCGGACTAGCCGCAGCTCACTTAAGTTGTTGAGCGGACTCGAAACAAAGTAAGTAGCGACCGATCACGATTTGGTTCCCCCGCGCATGGGTTTTTCATACAAAGCGCGGTCGTTCAAGGAAGATAACTTTAAAAATTTATTACTGATCTTAATCGATCGGTGCAATGTTATTTCCTCTACTTGATTTCTTCCTTTGTACGTTTCTGCCTTACGCATTTAGGGGACTTGTCGGTGCGGGCACTTTTGTCATGAAGGCCGAAAAGTGAACGTCGGCCGACTTCTTGGCAAAGTCCTCCGACAAGCAACCTTGTCGCACTAGCCGCAGCTCACTTAAGTTGTTGAGCGGACTCAAACAAAGCAAGGGCGCGACCAGCCGGGCGAGTTGGTTCCTCTCAAGCATGAGTTCTCCATACAAAGTACTATCGTTCGAGGAAGATAACTTAAAATTTAAAAATTGATTGCTCAAACTTTGGCAACTTAGCTTTTCTGCCTCTTGCTTCCCGATGAGGTGGAACTTCCTCGAGCGCCCCTCGGTCCATAGTATTATCTCCTCCTCCCCTGGTTAACTTGTGCGCGAGGGATCCTTCTTTCCTTTAAGAAAAGAAAAAGAAGAGGAAATAACATTATGGAGCCTAGCGGCTCGATTCTGCTTACCGGGTGTGGTTGCTGCACAAAGTGTTAGCCAACGCATGCAATAAATTGATGAAAGCATGAATTTGACAAGTTGTGCGCAACACACGAGCTTTATCGATGCACTGGTCTGCGCTGACTTTGTACAAAGGATTACATGCAATCAAGCTGCAAGACTTGTACAAAAGGTGGTTGCCGAATGGGTTCCAACAACCGCCCTATGGGTAAAACTTACGAAGATGCTCAATGTTCCGTGAGTTGCTCACCGGAATGCCATCTTCGGTCTCAAGGCGACAACGCCTGTGCCTAGTGACTCGCTTCACCCGATAAGGGCCTTCCCACTTTGGCGTCAACTTGTTTGAATTCTTGGCGGATCGAACGCGCGAAGAACAAGGTCGCCTTTCCTCGAGACTTCTAGCACTAACCTTGCAGCTATGGTAGCGACGCGAGGCTTGTCGGTAGCGGCGGCTCGCGACAATGGCTCGAAGACGATCCTCCTCGAGGAGCAAATAGCGTCATCTTGTCGCAGCTGCTCTTGCTCAAGCTCATCATAAGCGAGTACTCAGGCGATCCGTATACGAGTTCCGTGGGGAGAACTGCCTCGCTCCATAGACTAGAGCAAAGGGTGCTGCCGCCGATGGCTCGATTTGGCGTCGTCTGATCGACCAAAGAACCACCGGCAGCTCCTCGATCCGCTTTCTTCCGCACTTGTGCAGCCTCGTCGAAAGTTACGGTCTTTGAGCCCGCCAAGAAGACTTCAAAGATTTGCCCTCTCGCTTGACCGTTGCTTCTCGGGTGAGCAACAGAAGCAAAGCAGACCTTGGCGCCAAGGTCTTGGACGATCTTGCATGAAGGTGCGACTTGTGAATTGTGTGCCGTTGTCGGTGATGATCCTTAGGGATTCCAAACGGCAAACAATCGACCAAGAACTTGACCACGACTGCTGTCACCTTCCTCATCAAGCTTCCACTTCCGCCACTTTGTGAACTTGTCGATGGCGGCGTACAAGTACTCAAAGCCCCGACAGCTCGGGGAAGGGGCCGAGGATGTCGAGCCCCTGCATCAAAATGGCCGGGATAAAGGGATCGCCCGGAGAGCTTGAGCTGGCTGGTGTATCTGCTTGGAATGGAACTGCACGCTTCACACTTGGTTACTTGTGCGACAGCATCCTGGAGGGCTGTCGGCCAGAAGAAACCTTGCCGGAAAGCTTTGCGGCAAGTGCTCTTGCGCCAATGTGGTGACCACATATGCCTCCATGTATCTTCTCGCCAACAATTTTCTCGTCCATCTTCCCCGAATACACTTCAATTTCACACCGTTGAGTCTTTTTTACAGACAAAGATGTCGTCGACAAACTGGTACATACTTGATCGCCGCTACTCTTTCCGCTTCTTCTTGCTCTTCGGAAGTTCTCCTGCGAAGGAAATGGACAATCCGCTGCGCCCATGCTTTGGAGCTTGCGGCTCGACAACAAGGACTAAAGGCACATCTGCTGCCTGCGGAACATCAGCTTCCACGGCAAGAGCTGCGTACTGCCGAGCTAGATGCTCCCCGGCAAGCTTGCCGAACAAGACTTGTCGGGAGCGCTCGCTTCAACGGAACAAACCTCGGGTTTGTTTGAGCAGCATCGCTTCCTCAAGATCATGGTGTTGATCTTGGGGACCTTTGCAACGACGGCTTCGGGAAGCTCACGGAAAGTAGTCACCAGAGGCCAACTTCCTCTTCTTGCTCTGTCGAGCTTGAAGGTGTCACGGTTGCTATTGAGTCGACTTGAGCACGAAATCCCCGGTTCCATTGTGTAACTTAAGCGCTAAGACTTTGACAAAGCCGTCAAGAATATCATTCTCGAGCTCTTGGAACATGTTCCATTTGTAGGCCGTCAAAGTGCTCTTCTAGCTTCCTCACTTCATCAACGTAGGGCTTCCATCAACGGACTCTGGTAATCTTTGTTCACTTGGTGGACGCATTTGTGCTGCGAAGTCACCCCTCGGCATAATAAGCTTCTTGATCCCAAGGTCCACTGCGATCCTGAGACTGGCAAGCAAACCTTCATATTCTGCAGTATTGTTTGTCGCTTGCTCCTTGGGAAAGTGCATCTGGACGACATACTTGAGGTGCTCTCCGGTGGATGCGATAAGCAGCACGCCGGCACCGGCGCCTTGCAGCGAGAAGGCACCATCAAAGTACATCAGCCACTCTTTGCTTGCTTCTTTGGCCAGGAATGCTCGTCTCCTAATCTCTTCATCCGGCGTTACGTCCATTCTGCTATGAATTCCGCCAATGCTCGCTTTGGATAGTTGATGTGCTTTCAAACTTAAGACCAAAGCTCGACAGCTCTAGTGCCCACTCGACAATCCCGCCTGTTGCTTCGGATTCTGCAGATCCTCTTCGTGGGAAAGCGAGTGACAATCGTGATCTCATGTGCTTGGAAGTAATGGCGCAGCTTTCTCGAGGCCATGAGGAGGCCGAAAAGCAATTTCGCACACCGTAATACCTTGACCTAGCCCCTTGCGGGAGGGAGTCGACAAAATAGACTGGGCGCCGCACCATCCTTTTCTCAGATCTGTTCATGTGTCTGCGTGGATTCGCCCTTGTCGGGACCAGAGCTTGTCGGGCGAAGCCCCCTGCTTGTCGCTGGATGTGCTTGTCGCGGTTGCTGGCTCGTCATCCGCCTCCCTCTCCGCCACTAACGCAGCACTAACCACTTGATTGGTTGCCGCTATATATAGCAGCAACTTCTCTTGTGGCCTAGGTGCGACAATTGTTGGAGTGGAGGACAGGTATCTCTTTAAGTCCTCGCAAAGACAACCTCCGCTTCGGAGTCCATTTTATCGACCTGCCTTTTTCAAGATCTTGAAAATGGCGCGCCAAGGCCAGAGACCTAGAAATAAACTCGCTTAGAGCAGCCACGCAACCGCAAGTCTTCGTGACATCCTTGACGCGCTTTGGTGCTTCAATCGCTCAATGGCCTTGATCTTGTCGGGATTAGCTTCAATCCCCCGAGAGATATGAAGAACCCGAGAAGCTTGCGGAAGGGACTCCAAACACGCACTTCTCGGGGTTGAGCTTGAGGTTGATCTTGTGCAGATTTGCAAAGGTCTCGCCCAAATCTTGAACCAAAGTTGCTTTGTCCTTGCTCTTGACCACTATGTCATCCATGTAGGCTTCTACATTTCTGTGCATTTGCGGCTCAAACCGTCATGGACTACCCTTGCAAATGTTGAACCAGCATTCTTCAAACCGAAAGGCATCCGTATGAAATAAAGATGTGCCACATGGTGTGATGCGGTCTTCCTCATCTTCTTCACCATGAAGATCTGATGGTATCTCGAGTAGGCATCAAGAAACGAAAGCAAATCACATCCAAATTGCGGAGTCAACAATCTGGTCAATGCACGGCAAGGGAAATGGATCTTTGGGACAAGCTTTATTAACATCCGTGAAGTCAATACAAAGTCTCCATTTCCCATTTGCCTTGGCGCACGACTACAGGATTGGCCAACCACGTGGGATGGAGCACTCCTCCGACAAGGCCTGCCGCTTCCGGTTCTTGATCTCTTCGGCTATGAATTCTTGGCGCCCACTGCTTGCTTCGACTTTTGCTTGACGGGTCGCGCGATGAGGACAAACGGCTAGGGCGGTGCTCAATCACTTTCCCAGGAACACCGGGATATCGACGGTTGCCATGCAAACACGCCGACATTCGCCCGCCAGAAAGCAACGAGCGCGCCTTCCTATTTGGGGTCGAGAGAGGCACCGATGGCGAAGGTACCACCGCCGTCCTCCTTGGCGGGCACCTTCTTGGTCTTCGGCGGAGCCACCATCTTCTTGCACTTGCCGGTGGAGCTCGATGGTGCGTCCTCGACGGTAGCGCAGCACTCCAAGAGGTGCGCTTGCGGAGTGAGCATCGAGCCCTTGCCGGACTTGGACTCCCGGTTCAGGCCATACACTGCGGTGCCGAAGGCCTGTTGGGCCAGGCCCAAAACAGGCTGCACGGCACGCGGCCTGGGTCCAAACCAAATCCATTCCGTACCGCTGCGTTCCCGTAGCAGACGCGTCAATTCTTGGCGTCGTGGGGAAGTGGGCGGCGCAAGGGATCGCTTTCACCCGTCAGCCTCGCCTTCGCATCCCCGCCACGTGGTTCCCATGCTCTTGGGGTCATGGACGGTGGAAGTGGAAAACAGGGCCGTTCTGAAAGGTGAGGCAGCAGGTCGGCCCCGATTCCCTGCTCTTCCTATGCCCTGATTTGTCGAAAGGGCGGGCGAGCCCCCACCTTGCTTCCTTAAAAAGAGCGGAAGGGGAGCGCAGAAGCCCGCACTCTCCCATCTCCTCCTTTCCTCAGTTTCTGCTCCCCTTTCTCTCATTCGTCATGGAGAAAAGGAACCTTGGTTCTTCATCGGTGGCGGCGAGGGTCGCCGCTAGACAGCGCCCCTCCCAATCCCACGCCTGGGTGGCGAGCCGCCACAAGAGGAAGAGGGAGGGGCGAGGTCGTGGAAGAGGTCGAGGCGCCGGGAAGAGGCGGACGGGCGGCGTCGTCTCGCCTCCGTCGGCGGTTCCCCTCCTGCGGCCGGTCCATACAGGGACGACCCTTGCGAAGTTCTTCGTCCCAGGCTGCGCCGGGCGCCTCGTCGTCGCCTCCGGCTTCCAGCTCCGTTCGCGAGCGCGATGGAGTCGGATCCGCCCGAGACACTGAGACCTCCATTTTAAGTTAATGGAGGGTGATCTGTTCTCCGTCAAGGTCTTCGGGGATCTCGGTACTCGGGCGAAGTGCTGCGTGGATAGCTCCTCCGACAGCGAAGATTCCCCCTCGAGCGAGAGTGACGAGGAGGAGAGCGACAGCCGACGATGAGGGTAGCGGGCCGATTAGTTGCCTGGGCGCCGCTTGCAAGGCCACCGGGCGACCCCATCATCCGCCGCCGCTCCTTGAACTCCCGGGTCGTCTCCTTGGGCGATCGGGCGAGGGAGGCTGTGGAAGGGGAAGAGGGATGGCGACAAGGCCGTCAAGTCGAGTACGAGGCGTAGTGCCCCCGACAATCTTGGCCGACGCCTGCCGCCCGCCTTGAGCCCCGCCTCGGCTGCCATCTCCGGCTAAGCCCTCGGGAGCTCCGGGATGTTCCCTTGGTGCCTTCGGCACCTGTAGCTTCCGCCTAGGCGTTTCTTTGCCCTTCTTGCCTCCTTGACCTACCTCCTAAAAGAGGGACAGGAAAAGGATTATGGGCATCTTATCTTTTTAATTTGTAAGCCTTCGGGCCATATCCGCATTTAAAACTTGTAATCCTCCCTTTCATGTTTTTCATTCCCCACGGATTGTATCCGAGTAGAATGTTTTTAATGAAAAAGGGATGCTTGAAAAGGGACGAAAGGATTATCTGATATCGCAGCCCCCGGCAACTCTGGCTTGCCGCGGCCCCGCAACTCCGCTTGCCGCAGCCCCCAGCAACTCGCTTGCCGCAGCCCGGCAACTCGGCTTGCCGCAGCCCCGGCAACTCCGGGCTTGCCGGGCTTGGGTGCCGCCGCCTCTTCTTCTCCCTCTTCGCTGTTATTTCAGTTCTCGAACGATTTAGCTTAGGCCGCAATAAGTTATTTTTGCAATATAACTTTATTCCGGGCAACGCTTGCTACGTTACTTCCTTTACTCGACTCTTGGCTTTGTATGTTATTGCCCCTCGCTTTTCAGTGGAAACTTGCGGTAGGCACCCTTGCTTGAAGCGCCGAGTGCGGAACTTCGCCACTGGCGAAGGGTCGCCACCGACAAGCAACCTTGTCGCGGATCGAGGCGATGCACACTGGCAGTTTACCCAGCTTCGGAGCTCTCCGGAGAGATAAAACTCCCCATCGCTGCTTGTTTGATCTATTGTGTTCTTGCCAGGGAGCAATGCGAGCTACAAAACCTTGCGTGAGTATCTCTGGCCTCCGGTGGGTCGAATGGACCGAACGAGCCGAACCTTGCGAAGGACGCGAACCCTTTCTACGTTGCACTTGGGCCTCCTTTTATATGCTCAAGGGGTCTCCGACAGGTGGCAACATAGACGGGGGTAGAAATGTAAAAACAGGAGTTGGTACACCTACTTGAACAAAGGTACAAAGGCAAAATACCTAACTCGACGGCAAGGGACAAAAGCAATAAATGCCCGTCATTATGCGCCCAAAGGTAACAGAGACCGTCAAAGCGCCTCCGCTTCGCCACGATGGCGAGCCTGTCAGCGTCGCTTATCGCTGCTCTCCGCTGGCTGCACAGCTGCTCGACACGCGCGCATGGAACGGTCCCGTGGTGACACGTCGCTGGGTGAGCTGGAGCGGAGACGGAGAGATGTTGCATGCCGTGGCAAGCGCCTTGCCGCAGCCGAATCCTTGTCGCGCCCGGAGACTTGTCGCGCTCCGAGCCTTCCCGGCAAGCTCCTCTTGCCGGGGCCTTGTCTTCTGCGTGCCTAGAGTGGCCTTCCCGACAAGCTCCTCTTGTCGGGGCCTTGTCTTCTCAATCTAAGACTTTGTTCTTGAATGGCTCCAAGGGAGCCACGGAGGATATTGGCGGTGACGAGGCAAACCTTGCCGCGGGGTGTTGCAATCGTCTCTGCACGTAGCACGGGATACTAGGGTACCTTTACTCTAGTACACCGATAGGAGCCCCTGCTCGGGCCTGCATACACGGTGCCGAAGCGCTTGTCGGCCAGGCCCGTAATCGCAGACGGACACGCTGTGGCCTCGACCACGCCGAATTCCGCCGGACCCACCACGATCTCCACTAACGGCACGCACCGGACGTGGCGTCAGGCGAGATCATGGGCGCGGTCGTGGGGGGTTTTTTATTAATATAAGCGGAACTTCCGCCCCCTCCTCCCCTTTATAAGCGGAGGAAACAGAGGCGGGCCGACCACCCCTGCCATTCCTGTCTTGTCAAGAAACCACCGCCGCTCCCCTCTTCTTCTCCGGTGCGAAGAGAGCAGCGCCCCGCCCCCCTTTCGCCGCAAGCACACTCACCGCTGTCGACCTCCTCCGCCCTCCTCGCCATGGCTCCAAAAGCCGATAAGGAGAAGGGCGTCAAGTCGGCCGAGGCGCAGCGGCTCACGGTGCTGCGCAAGGAGCGAGCCATCTTCCCCTCGCAGCTCGGGCGCCGCGGAGCCGCGGACGCCTTCTACCTTTTTCTCGTCGACGGAGACCCGTGCGCATCCGCGCATCGAGGGTGCTCCCGCCTCGCCCGCTGATTTGGCCCCAACAGGGTACCCTTTCTTCGCCATTTTCTTCTATTGCGGTCTTTGCCCGCCGTATTTCGAGTTCTTTTGCGACATAATGAACACCTTTAGCCTCCGCCTCCTTGATTTCACCCCCAACGCCATCTTGACCATGGCCGTTTTCGCACATTTGTGCGAAAACTTTGTCGAAGTCCACCCAAATGTGGCACTCTTCCGCCATTTCTTTGTTCCCCGCGTCGAGAGAGGAGAGCCACTTGCCGGAGGGATAGCCTGGGTCTCTAGGATCGGCAAGAAAGAGGCCTACCTAGAGGGGGAGTTCCGGAACAAGTGGGAGGAGTGGAGAGCCAACTGGTGTTGGGTCGTAGAGGAGGACCCACAGCCTTTCACCGCCGTGCGCCAAATCCCAATTGTGCGCGCAAGGATTGGAGTAACTTGGCGCCAGAGGATGCGAAGCTGAAGATAGTTGTGACCCGAATTCTGCGCCTCAGGCTTGCCGGGTTGACAGTAGGAGCAGTTGGCGCAGACTTCATTCGCCGCCACATCGCTCCCTTGCAGGAAAGGAGGAGGCCTGCTTGCGAGTTCCAGAATGCGGCGGACATCATGAGGCTGCGCCCGGGCCTGAATTGGAACTTCACCGTCATGGAGCTGGATACGGTTGCTCGAGCTGTTCAAGAACGACCCCGAACATCCCGAGTGGTTCAGGTTGCCGCTGGGGTCGCCCCATTGTGCAACAACTCGGCCGACCGGATCCGCTACGGCCATGATGCCACTGCGGCGACTCCCACGGATCGCCCCGACCGGCAGGAGCCCCCGACGAGGTCGTGGCAGCAATTCTTCGACGACTTGCAAGAGGTGCCGATCCGCCTCCCTACGAAAGGTAAGAGGCTCACCCGAGACACCACCGAGCAGGAGATGGCACGGATTGCCACCAGGGTGGAGGAGGCGGCAGCAGCCGCTGCCGCTGGAGCCTTCGGGTTCACCATGGAGGAGGCCGTGTGAATCTGATCCGGCGTTCACACGACGAGCGTCATCGACATCTTCCTCAACATGCCACCGAAGAAGAAGGCTTCGGCGGCAGCAGAGCCGTCGCTGCATCCACCCTCACCGCAGCAAACGGGTGGTGGGGCAGACGCCGGGCGGAGGGACGGGCGCCGACGAAGGTGCTCGCGACGCTGCCAAGTCCAAGGACAAGGCACCGCTAACCTCGGCGTTCGCGCATCCCCGCCGCCCATCTCAGAGACGGGACCAACAACGCCATGGCGTTCACAACGCCATACGCTCGCTGGATCGAGACCCTCAAGACCAGCATGCGCGCCAACATGCCGGGCACTAGTGAGATAAGGTCGCCAGACGGGCGCTGCTCCTTCTAACGTAGTTAGAAGTCCGAAGCGCGTCCCGCCTCGCACCGCTTCTCCAATGCCACCTACTACTCCGGCAGAAGCTACTGGCGAGAGCTCAGCTGCTCCTCGACTACCCTCCAACGGCCGACAAGGTCGACGAGTGGAGGGCCACTATCCGTAGCCTCATCGGCTTTGCTAACGGCGACGCCCGCGGCAACTAACGCCATCATTGCCGCGGCGAGACGACAAGGCACGAGCCGGTGGCGATGAGATCGCCGGAGGTGCAACCACCGTGCACTTCTCCGCCAAGAAGGTTAAGATCGCCGAGCCAACGGATCCATCTCGACAGCGACTCCCGCTGCGTCGTCGGATCCGCGGGCTCGCCCGCGATCAGCGCCAAGTTCTTCATGAGCGACAACAAGAGGACGCTCGAACTCGCATCGAAGCGCCGAAGAGAAGCGCGACGTCATCCGACAAGCCGCCAGGGCCTTTCTGTTGACATGCACGCCCGGAGGGGCCAGCGACTTCAGACGCGGTAGGTTGCAGTGCGTTCACTCGCGAGCTGCGGCAAGTCCAAAGGGCCCAGCCGTAAAAACTTCAAACCCGACGTGTCGGAGAAGTATGATGGCGGACGCATCCGTCGGAGTTCCTCGGATCTACACCATTGCGGTGCAGGCTGCGGGGGCGGGACGACAAGATCTCGCCAACTACTTCCCGCCATCCTCAAGCTTCCAACGCCGATCTTGGCTCATGCACTTGCCGGACAGCTCCATATCCTCTTGGGCAGATTCGTGCCATCGGTTTGTTGGCGCCTTCACAGTGGCCACAAACCTCATGGCTAAGAGAGTGACCTTCACTTGCTCGCCTGTATGAAGGAGAGTCCTCGCGCAGTTCATTCAAAGATTCAGCCGTGTGCACTACAACATCCTGCACGCCCACCCCGCCGCGGGTGATCGCCGATTTCATCAGAATGTGCGGAACTGCAGGATGAGGGAGGAGATGGCGATGTGCAAAGTCAAGGACGTCAGCGAGCTGTACGCCTTGGCCGACAAGTGTGCCAAAGAAGTGCTAGCAGTCGAGCAGTCCGGCAATGGAGGTGGCGACAAGAACGCCAAGGCTGGTGGCTCCGGCAAGGAGGTTGCCGCTGACGCCAACCACCAGTCGGTGGCGGCCGCCGACAAACAGGACAGCTACGGCAAGCAGTACTGCAAGAACCACTGCACCAAGTGCCACCACCACCAGAGCTGAAAGAAGGTCGAGCAGCTTGTCGAGCAGCAGAGAGCTGAGTACGAGCGGCGCGACAAGGAGAAGGCCTAGGAAGGTGCTGGGGGAGCAAGCAAGAAACGTCCCGGCCGGGGAGGACGCCGCGGCAAAGTCAAGAAGCGGCAAGGAGATCGACCTCCCGCGCGCCTGACAAGGATGAAGATGATGATGACGACGAAGATATGGAGGACGACGACGCCGATGAGCGGGAGTTTCGTAAAGCCACAGAGGTTCTTCGCGTTGACGGAGGTGCTTCCTCGCATACCTCCCACCGCCAACTCAAGCAATGGATGCGGAGGTCAATGCAGCGGAACCATCCGTAGAGTCACGCAAGCCTCGAAGTGGTCCAAGACGCCTATCATTTTTGATATTGAGGACCACCCCGATCGCATAATCATGCGTCGGTGCTTGCCGATGTTGGTCTCTCCAACCATCCGCAACCTCAAGGTCACAAAATGTTAGTTGACGGCGGGCCGGCTTGAATCTGATCTCCTCCGCGGTGCTCCGTAAGCTTCAAATCCTCGACGGCGAAGCTTGAAGAGACCGGTACCTTCCAAGGAATCAATCCGGAAGGAGCAAGTCAAGGGGAAGATTACGCTGTCGGTCACATTTGGCGCCGAGCTGAACTTCAGGATCGAGAGGGTTACATTTGACGTTGCCGATTTCCCATTGCCTTACAATGGGATACTTGGCCGCCCAAAGACTCGCCAAGTTCATGGCGGCCTCTCACCACGCCTACAACCTACTCAAGATGCCAGCCCGATAAGCATCATCTCCGCCCATGGCGACAAGAAGGATGCCCTTATCTGGGCCGACAAGATCTTCCGGATGCAGCGGCCGCGACAGATTGCCAAGCACTTGTCACCGAAGCTCCCGGGGAAGAAGACCAAGTCCAAGTCCGCAAGGGCCTCGATGCTCACTCCGGCAAGCGCACCTCTTCTGAGTGCTGCGCTACTGGCCGAGGACGCACCATCGAGCTCCACCGGCAAGTGCAAGAAGATGGTGGTCTCACCAAGACCAAGAAGGTGCCCGCCAAGGAGGACGGGCGCCGTGGTACCTTTCGCCATCGCTGCCTCTCTCGACCCCAAATAGGAAGGCACGCCGTTGCTTTCCCTCAAGGCGAATGTCGACGTGTTTGCATGGCAACCGCCCGATATCCCCGTGTTCCTGTGAAAGTGATTAAGCACCGCCTAGCCATTTGTCCTCATGCGCCGCCCGTCAAGCAAAAAGTCGAAGCAAGCAAAGGAGCGCCAAGAATTCATAGTCAAGAGATCAAGAAACTAGAAGCAGCAGGCCTTGTCAGAGGAGTGCTCCATCCTACGTGGTTGGCCAATCCTGTAGTCGTGTGCAAGGCAAATGGGAAATGGAGACTTTGTATTGACTTCACGGATGTTAATAAAGCTTGTCCCAAAGATCCATTTCCCTTGCCACGCATTGACCAGATTGTTGACTCCACTACCGGATGTGATTTGCTTTCGCTTCTTGATGCCTACTCAGATACCATCAGATCTTCATGGCTGAAGAAGATGAGGAGAAGACCGCATTCATCACACCATGTGGCACATCTTTATTTCATACGGATGCCTTTCGGTTTGAAGAATGCTGGTTCAACATTTGCAAGGGTAGTCCATGACGCTTTTGAGCCGCAAATGCACGTAAATGTAGAAGCCTACATGGATGACATAGTGGTCAAGAGCAAGGACAAAGCAACTTTGGTTCAAGATTTGGACGAGACCTTTGCAAATCTGCGCAAGATCAACCTCAAGCTCAACCCCGAGAAGTGCGTGTTTGGAGTCCCTTCGGCAAGCTTCTCGGTTTCTTCGTGTCTCAGCGGGGGATTGAAGCTAATCCCGACAAGATCAAGGCCATCGAAAGCAGATTGAAGCACCAAAGCGCCAAGGATGTACGAAGACTTGCCGGTTGCGTGGCTGCTCTCAAAGAAGTTTATTTCTAGGTCTGCTGAGCGCCTCGCCATTTTTCAAGATCTTGAAAAAGGCAGGTCCAAGAAATGGACTCGAAGCGGAGGCTGCGCCAGCAGGACTTAAAGAGATACTGTCCTCCACTCCAACACTTGTCGCACCTAGGCCACAAGAGAAGTTGCTATATATAGCGGCAACCAATCAAGTGGTTAGTGCTGCTGCGTTAGTGGCGGAGAGGGAGGCGGATGCCGAGCCAAAGAACCGCTGCAAGCACATCCAACGACAAGCGTGGGGCTTCACGACAAGCTCTGGTCCCGACAAGGGCGAATCCGCAGTACACATGAACAGAATCGTAAAAGGATGGTGCAGCACCCAGTCTATTTTGTCGACTCCCTCTTGCAAGGGGCTAGGTCAAGGTATTCTCGTGTGCAGAAATTGCTTTTTCTACTCCTCATGGCCTCGAGAAAGCTGCGCCATTACTTCCAAGCACATGAGATCACAGTTGTCACTCGCTTTCCCTCAAGAGGATACCGCAGAATCCGTGGTTTACGTGCAGGATTGTCGAGTGGGCACTAGAGCTGTCGAGCTTTGGTCTTAAGTTTGAAAGCACATCAACTATCCAAAGCGTAGCATTGGCAGAATTCATAGCGTAATGGACGCCAACGCCAGATGAAGAGATTCCTGAGACGAGCATTCCCGGCCAAAGAAGCAAGCAAAGAGTGGTCGATGTACTTTGATGGTGCCTTCTCGCTGCAAGGCGCCCGGTCTTGCCGGCGTCGCTTATCGCACCCACCGGAGAGCACCTCAAGTATGTCATCCATAGGCACTTTCCCAAGGAGCAAGCGACAAACAATACTGCAGAATATGAAGGTTTGCTTGCCGGTCTCAGGATCGCAGTGGACCTTGGGATCAAGAAGCTTATTGTCAGGGGTGACTCGCAACTCGTCAGTCCGCCAAGTGAACAAAGATTACCAGAGTCCGCTGATGGAAGCCTATGTTGATGAAGTGAGGAAGCTAGAAGAGCACTTTGACGGCCTCGCAAATGGAACATGTTCCAAGAGCTCGTAATGATATTGCCGACGGCTCACAAGTGCGCCGCGCTTAAGTTACCTGTGGAACTAGGGATTTTCGTGCTCAAGCCGACTCACCAACCGTGACACCGCTAATCGGACAGAAAGCAAGAAGAGGAAGTTGGCCTCTGGTGACTACTTTCCGGCTGAGCTTCCCGGTCGTCGCTGTAAAGGTCCCCAAGATCAACACCAACAAGATCCGAGGAGCAGTCTGCTCCGGCTGCACCCTGTGGTTTGTTCCGTTGAAGCGACGCTCCCGACAAGTCTTGTTCCGCAAGCTTGTCGGGGAGCATCTAGCTCCGCAGGGCCGCAGCTCTTGCCGTGGAAGCCGATGTTCCCGCAGCAGCAGATGTGCCTTTAGTCCTTGTTGTCGAGCCACAAGCTCCAAAGATGGGCGCAGCGGCTTGTCCATTTCCTTCAGACAGGAGAACTTCCCAAGAGCAAGAAGAAGCGGAAAGAGTAGCCCGGCAGTCAAGTATGTACCAGTTTGTCGACAAAGATACCTGCATGTAAGAAGACTCAACGGTGTGAAATTGAAGTGTATTCCTGTGGAAGATGGACGTAAGCTGTTGGCGAGAGATACATGGAGGCATATGTGGTCACCACATTGGCAAGAAGAGCACTTGCCAAGCAAAGCTTTCCTAAGCAAGGTTTCTTCCGCCGACAGCCCTCCGTGATGCAACCGCACAAGTAACCAAGTGTGAAGTGTGCCAGCCCATTCCAAACAGACACGCCACCAGCTCAAGCTCTCCAGACGATCCCTTTATCCCGGCCATTTTCACCGGGGCTCGACATCCTCGGCCCCTTCCCCGAAGCTGTCGGGGCTTTGAGTACTTGTACGTCGCCATCGACAAGTTCACAAAGTGGCCAAGTGGAAGCGGTGAGGAAGGTGACAAGACAAGAATCAAGTTCTTCAAATCGATTGTTTGCCGCTTCGAATCCCTAACAGATCATCACCGACAACGGCACACAATTCATGAGTCGCACCTTCATGCAAGACGCCCAAGACCTTGGCACCAAGGTCTGCTTTGCTTCGTTGCTCACCCGAGAAGCAACGGTCAAGCAGAGGGCAAATGTCTGAAGTGTTGCGCGGGCTCAAGACCGTAACTTTGGACAGGCTGCACAAGTGCGGAAGAAATCGGATCGAGGAGCTGCCGGTGGTTCTTGGTCGATCAGACGACGCCAAATCGAGCCATCGCCGTGCACCCTTTGCTCTAGTCTATGGAGCAGAGGCAGTTCTCCCCACGGAACTCGTGATACGGATCGCCTCGAGTACTCGCTTATGATGAGCTTGAGCAAGAGCAAGCCAGACAAGATGACGCGCTGCTCCTCGAGGAGGATCGTCTTCAAAGTCGTCAGGCGAGCCGCCACTACCAAAGAAGCCCTCGTCGGTACCATAGCCGCAAGGTTAGTGCCGAAGTCTCGAGGAAGGCGACCTTGTTCTTCGGGCGCTGCTCAGTCCGCCAAGAATTCAAACAAGTTGACGCCAAGTGGGAAGGCCCTTCCCGGTTTAAACGAGTCACTAGGCCTGGCGCTGTCCGCCTTGAGACCGAAGATGGCATTCCGGTGAGCAACTCCTGGAACATTGAGCATCTTCGTAAGTTTTACCCATAGGGCGGGGTTGTCGGAACCCGTTCCGGCAACCACCTTTTGTACAAGTCTTGCCGCGGTTGCATGTAATCCTTTGTACAAAGTCGTGCGCAGACCCCGTGCATCAGTCAAAGCTCGTGTGTTGCGCACAACTTGTCAAGTTCATGATTTCATCAATTTATTGCATGCTTTGGCTAACACTTTGTGTAGCAACCACACCCGGTAAGCAGAATCGAGCCGCTAGGCTCCATAATGTCATTTCCTCTTCTTTTTCTTTTCTTAAAGGAAAGAAGGCTCTCGCAGCACAAGTTAACCAGGGGAGGAGGAGATAATACTATGGACCAGGGACGCCGAGGAAGTTCCACCTCATCGGGAAGCAAGAGATGTAAAAGCTAAGTTGCCAAAGTTTGAGCAATCATTTTTTAAATTTTCGTTATCTTCCTCGAACAATAGTACTTTGTATGGAAAACCTGTGCGCAGAGGAACCAACTCGCCGGCTAGTCGCGCCCTTACTTTGTTTCGAGTCCGCTCAACAACTTAAGTGAGCTGCGGCTAGTCGCGACAAGGTTGCTTGTCGGAGGCAAGATCGCCAATAGGGTGACGTTCGCACTCGGCCTTCATGCAAAAGTGCCCGCACCGACAAGTCCCCTAAATGCGTAAGGCGTAAACGCATAAAGGAAGAAATCAAATAGAGGAAATAACATTGCATTGATCGATTCACCTAAGATAGAGTATATTCAATAACTTGTCGCTGATCTAACAAAGTTTTCTAAACATGATCAGCAGCGACAAGGGAAAGATAAGGTTGGCGGCCTAGTCCACGTGGTCACCCTCGATCCGCTTGATCTTGTTCACCTTGTCCACAATGGGTGCGACAAGGGCTTTGAGCTCCTCCACGTTGGCTTCGGACGGCAAGGATCTGAGGACGCCGTTAAGGTTGAGGCCCGGGTTGCGGAAGGCCACATTCATCAACACATTCTCGAGGGCCCCAAGACAAACTGGCCGCGCCAGAGATGTCGGGAGGCTGATCATACCCATGACACACAGGGGCGTGAGCAGGCCCCTTGTGGTTCGGAGGGGGCGGAGATCGCATCGAAGAGCGGATCGAGGCGATGCACACGAGCAGTTTACCCAGCTTCGGAGCTCTCCGGAGAGATAAAACTCCTACTGCTGCTTGTTTGATCTATTGTGTTCTTGCCAGGGAGCAATGCGAGCTACAAAACCTAGCGTGAGTGTCTCTGGCCTCCGGTGGGTCGAATGGACCGAACGAGCCGGACCTTGCGAACGACGCGAACCCTTTGTACGTTGCACTCGGGCCTCCTTTTATATGCTCAAGGGGTCTTCGACAGGTGGCAACATAGACGGGGGTACAAATGTAAAAACAGGAGTTGGTACACCTACTTGAACAAAGGTACGCAGTAAAATACCTAACTCGACGGCAAGGGACAAAAGCAATAAATGCCTGTCATTGTCGCCCAAACAAAGGTAACAGAGACCGTCAGTGCGCCTCCGCCGCCACGATGGCGAGCCTGTCAGCCGCTTATCGCTGTTTCTCCGCTGGCTGCACAGCCTACTCGACACGCCGCCGCATGGAACGGTCCTGTGGCGACACGTCACCGGGTGAGCTGGAGCGGAGACGGAGAGAAGTTGCATGTCAGCGGCAAGCGCCTTGTCCGCGTCAATCCTTGTCGCGCTACCGGAGACTTGTCGCGCTCCGAGCCTTCCCAGCAAGCTCCTCTTGCCGAGGCCTTGTCTTCTGCGTGCCTGGAGTGGCCTTCCCGACAAGCTCCTCTTGTCGGGGCCTTGTCTTCTCAATCTAAGACTTTGTTCTTGAATGGCTCCAAGGGAGCCACGGAGGATATTGGCGGTGACGAGGCAAACCTTTCCGCGGGGTGTTGCAATCGGTCTGCAGGCACGCAGTACGGGATACTAGGGTACCCTACTCTAGTACACCGACAGGAGCCCCGGCCTGGGCGTACACGGTGCCGAAGCGCTTGTCGGGCCAGGCCCGTAATCGCAGACTGCACGCTGCGTGGCCTCGACCACGCCGCAACCCGCCCGGACCCACCACGATCTCCACTAACGGCACGCACCGGACGTGGCGTCGTCTGCGAGATCGTGGGTGCGGTCGTGGGGGTTCTTTATTAATATAAGCGAACGTCCGCCTCCTCCCTTTATAAGCGTTTGAAACAGAGGAGTGCCGACCACCCCTGTCATTGATGTCTTGTCAAGAAACCACCGCTCCCTCTTCTTCTCCGGTGCGAAGAGCAGCGCCCGCCTCTTTCGCCGCAAGCACACTCACCGCCGTCGACCTCCTCCGCCCTCCTCGCCATGGTCTCAAAGCCGATAAGGAGAAGGGCGTCAAGTCGGCCGAGGCGCAGCGGCTCATGGGCGCCAAGAATGAGCGAGCCATCTTCCCCGCAGCTCGGGCGCACGGAGCTGCGGACGTCTTCTACCTTTTCGTCGACGGAGACCCGTGCGCATCCGCCGACGTAGGGTGCTCCCCGCCTCCGCCATTGATTTGGCCCCAACAGGTACCCTTTCTTCGCCATTTTCTTCTATTGCGGTCTTTGCCCGCCAGATTCGAAGTTCTTTATGCGACATAATGAACACCTTTAGCCTCCGCCTCCTTGATTTCACCCCCAACGCCATCTTGACCATGGCCGTTTCGCACATTTGTGTGAAAACTTTGTCGAGTCCACCCGAATGTGGCACTCTTCCGCCATTTCTTTGTTCCCTGCCGAGAGAGGAGAGCCACTTGCCGAGGGATAGCTCGGGTCTCTAGGATCGGCAAGAAAGAGGCCTACCTAGAGGGGGAGTTCCGGAACAAGTGGGAGGAGTGGAGAGCCAACTGTGCTGGGTCGTGAGGAGGACCCATGACCTTTCACCGCTGCGGCGCTAAACCCCAATTGCGCGGCAAGGATTGGAGTAACTTGGCGCCGGAGGATGCGAAGTCAAGATAGGCGTGACTCAATTCTGCGCCTCGGGCTTGCCGGGTTGACAAGATAGGAAGCTGGCGCAGACTTCATTCGCCGCCATCGCTTCCCTTGCGTGAAAGGAGGAGGCCTGCTTGGGAGTTCCAGAATGCGGCGGACATCATGAGGCTGCGCCCGGGCCTGAATTGGAACTTCACCGTCATGGAGCTGGATTCAGTGGTGCTCGAGCTGTTCAAGAACGACCCCGAACATCCCGAGTGGTTCGAGGTTGCCGCGGGTCGTCCCATTGTGCAACAACTCGGCGACCGGCGCATCCGCGCCATGATGCCACTCAGGCGACTCCCACGGATCGTCCCGACCTGGCAGGAGCCCCGACGAGGTCGTGCAGCAATTCTTCGACGACTTGCAAGAGGTGCCGATCCGCCCGACGAAAGCGAAGAGGCTCACCCGAGACACCACAGAGCAGGAGATGGCGCGGATTGCCACCAGGGTGGAGGCGGCGGCAGCAGCCGTTGCCGCTGGAGCCTTCGGGTTCACCGTGGAGGAGGCAGAGGCGGCGAAGGCGGCAAGCCTTGCCGAGCGAGGGGAGGTCGCCGGCGAGGACGAGCTTGTCGGGACCGAGGCCGGGTCGAGTGGACCCGCCGAGGGCGCTTCTCCTCCGCCAAGCGACTTGCCGCCACGGAGCCCCTGCCCGCCGAGGAGGCGTCTCCGCAGGTTGGAGACGAAGTCGGGCGGCAGATCGCCCACAGAAGCGGCCGACGCGCTCCACCGCGGCAAGCGAGGTTGCCTGGAGCGCCTCTAAACTGCAGCCGACAACTGGGCGGAATCTTCTCAAAGCCGCCGACGCCTCCGCTTAAGCGGCCAAGAGAGCCCACTCCCGCCTCATCGCACCGAGGCGGGCCGAGTTTGATTTCTCCGCTCAGCTCCGAGGAGGAAGGCGAAGAGTAAGCTTCTCGCGATTGTGCTTGTATTTCCTCAATTTTATTGCTTCATCTTGAATCCGATTTGGATTGTTCGGACTCTTTCCTTTTCGTGACGCCGCCCGTAGAGCGACGAAGAGGGCTAAGATCCCGGCGGTCGTCGTTGAGGATGATTCTCCTGCGGGCGACGGGACGCGCCGAGACCGCCTTGTCGGACCCGGCAACTCCTTCCCTCAGCCCCCCAAAGACAGCCCCCAAAGTAAGTGTGTAGTTTTTCTCCTTACTACTAGATGTGCAGGGGTGCCCTTTCTTCGTTGATTTCGACTGCTTGTTTGTGTAGGAGCGGGCAGCCTCATCGAGGGCTCGGAAGCCGCCTCCGAGATCCTGCCACTGTCACTACGCCGCCAAGGGAGAACTCCCGCAAGGAGCTCCTCCCGACAAGGGAGGCCACCCCGACAAGGGAGGCCACTCCGGCAAGGGAGGCTACCCCGGCAAGGGATTCGCCAGCCCACCCTCCAAAGTGGTCGAGGTCATAGCTGCGGATCCCGTTGCAGGTAACTCCCTTACACGAAATTTTCCCTTAGGGTTGCTTTCTTTTGTTTCTCTTTTTGAATATCTGCTTGACTGCTCTTTCTTCGCCTGACGCAGACCCGATGGAGGTCGAGGCCGCCGGCGAGGAGGAAACGCGCGGCAACACCGACGAGGCCGCCGTCGAAGAAGAAGAGGTCGCTGCCGTGGAGGAGGAGGCCGCCGACGAGCCTGTTGGCGAGGAGGCCACCGAGGCTGCCGACGCGAGGTCGGGCGAGGGTCGGGCGATCAGACCGACGGCCCCTGAGGCTGTGGAGCAAGCGCTACACCGACAGCCGACTCCCAAGCGCTGCCGCTGGCGTCAGTTCGAGGAGCCCCAGCCGTGCCTACCTCAAGGCCGGGCGGCGTCTTCATCAAGCTCCCCGAACCGAGCTCCAGGCGCCGGTCGAGGGAGAAACCTTCGACGGCGAAGCTACTTCGCCTCCATTGGCCGACGCTGTGGACGCCAGCAGCAGCAGCGGCGGCGAGTCGAGGAGGAGCCATCAAGAAGCTGCTGTCGCTCTACCGCGCCGGCAGGCCAAGTTAGAGACCCGGAAGCCCTTGTCGCGAGGGCGGAGCGGATATGGAGAAGCTGCCGCCGAGGAGCTCTGGAGCGCCAACAAAGAAGCCCTCCGCGACGTGGCGGAAGCGCGGGGGCAGCTCGCAGAAGAGCGCACGGCCTTCATCCTTGAGAAGGCCGCAGCTGATGAGGAGCAGCGGCTGGCTGCTGAGAAGCTCGCCGCGCACAAAACCACCTCAAAGTTATGCTTACTGATCGATCTATTCAAGAGTCCGTATAAAATAACACGAAGCTATTCTTTCCGTTCGATCTATCATAGAGTTCGTACTAGAATAACACCTTAAGACACAAATCAACCAAAACCTAATGTCACCTAGATACTCCAATGTCACCTCAAGTGTCCATGGGTATGATTATACGATATGCATCACACAATCTCAGATTCATCTATCCAAACCAACACAAAGTACTTCAAAGAGTGCCCCAAAGTTTCTACCGGAGAGTCAAGACGAAAACATGTGCCAACCCCTATGCATAAGTTCACAATGTTACGGAACCCGCAATTGATCACCAAAACATACATCAAGTAGATCACGTGAATATCCCATTGTCACCACAGATAAGCACATGTAAGACATACATCAAGTGTTCTAAAATCCTTAAAGACTCAATACAAAAGATAACTTCAAAGGGAACACTCAATCCTTTACAAGAGAGTAGAGGGGGAGAAACATCGTAAGATCCAACTATAATAGCAAAGCTCACGATACATCAAGATCGTACCACCTCAAGAACACGAGAGAGAGAGAGAGAGAGAGATCAAACACATAGCTACTGGTACATACCCTCAGCCCCGAGGGTGAACTACTCCCTCCTCGTCATGGAGAGCGTCGGGATGATGAAGATGGCCACTGGAGAGGGATTCCCCCCTCCGGCAGGGTGCCGAAATGGGTCTAGATTGTTTTTCGGTGGCTACAGAGGCTTGCGGCGGCGGAACTCCAGATCTAGGTTATGTTCTGGGGGTTTCTGTGTATATAAGAGATTTTGGCGTCGGGAACAAGTCGGGGGGGGTCTCCGAGGCGGCCACGAGGTAGGGGGGCACGCCCAGGGGGGTAGGGCGCGCCCCCCACCCTCGTGGTGGCCTCGGGACTCTTCTGGACCATCTCCGGTACTCCGTGGGCTTCTTCTGGTCCAAAAACAATCTCCGTTGAATTTCAGGTCAATTGGACTCCGTTTGGTTTTCCTTTTCTGCGATACTCAAAGACAAGGAAAAACAGAAACTGGCACTGGGCTCTAGGTTAATAGGTTAGTCCCAAAAATCATATAAAATAGCATATAAATGCATATAAACCATCCTAGATGGATAATATAATAGCATGGAACAATAAAAAATTATAGATACGTTGGAGACGTATCAAGTCTCAGCATGTCTCTCCCGTCCAACAACGCACGCCATATTTGTGATGGTCTCCCTCCAAGCTTGGCTTCCAGCAGTGCTGTATCTGGGAAGTAAGCCGCTTTCAAAGTTCTTGCACTCAGGGAACTAGGGTCATTCAATACCCTCCAGGCCTGTCCACGCAAAGCCAGATTAAATATCTCCATATCACGAAAACCCAGTCCACCCAAATGTCTTGGCCTGGTCATGACGTCCCAAGCCACCCAACTTGGTTTCCTCTTGCCCTCCTTGCTGCCCCACCAAACCTGCCGGATGATGGACATAATATTTTCGCACATCCCCTTGGCAACCTGAAGCAAGCCATCGAGAATACCGGCAAAGCTGGGCCACCGCCTTTAATCAAGACTTCCTTGCCAGCTGCCAATAAGAGTTTCTCCATCCATCCTTTCACCTTTTCCCACACCCTGTCTCTGAGATACTGAAGGTGCCCATCTTTGATTGTCCCACATCTGTTGGCATCCCTAGGTACCTCTCATTTAGAGTCTCATTTTGGATATTGAGAATGTTTTTCATATTGTGTCTCAATGCCTGTGGGCATCCCTTGCTGAAAAATATAGAAGATTTATCATGATTTACTCATTGTCTTGAAGCATTGCAATAAGTGTCCAACAAGTTTGATACTTGTACTGCCCCCTCCACACTTGACTTGAAAAGCAACATGCTATCATCCGCGAACAGGAGGTGGTTCACTGCCGGAGCTATGGGCGCCACCTTGATCCCGTCGAGTGCAGACGACCGAGAACTGTTTTTTAAGAGGCACGAAAGGCCCTCTACTGCAATCAAGAAGATGTAGGGGGAGATCGGATCTCCCTGTCGAATACCCCATGATGGTTTGAACTTCTCTAACTTCTCACCATTGAACTATACTGAGAAAGAAACAGAGCTGATCATACTCATAACAATATTTACCCAATGTTGGCTGAAACCAAGTTTGATCATGATAGCCTGAAGATAAGACCACTCAAGCCTGACGTATGCCTTCATCGTATCCAGCTTCAACAAGACAAAAGATGTTTGATTTTTCCTGCTCCTCTTCATAAAATGTATACACTCTTAAGCACATATGATATTATCTGTTATCAATCTACCAGGGACAAAAGTTGATTGCTCCTCTGATATTATGTCCGGGAGAATGCTCTTCAACCTGTTTGCAACCACCTTCGATGCAATTTTGTATATAACATTACATAAGCTAATGGGGCGGAACTGGGTTAAGAGGATTGGATTCATCACCTTTGGGATTACAATGAGGACCGTGTCATTCACACTTTCTGCACTTTCCTCTCCACGGACAATTCTGAGAACAACATTGGTGACCTCGTCTCCGCATAAGTCCTAGTGCCGCTGATAAAAATGTGCAGGGAACCCATCAGGGCCCGGGGACTTTGTAGGAAACATATGAAAAAGTGCAGCCTTCACTTCCTCCTTAGTATATGGTGCTAGAAGTGAATCATTCATTTGTTGGGTTACCTTGGCCGGAACATGCTGGAGGACCCGATCCATGTCGCTGACTCCTTCCGAAGTGTATAGGTTCTTGTAAATATCTGCCACCATGAATTTCAGTTCTGCCGGAGCATCAATAATGGCTCCCAGGGAATTGGCCTAGGCCTTAATATTATTCTTCCTCCTCATGCTCGCTCTCACATGGACAAATCTTGTGTTCTTATCACCCGTTGATAACCACTCTATCCTCAAGCGCTGCCTCCACATTAATTCCTCCCGATCAAGTGGCGAGCTAACAGATAGTTGTTGGGTTCAGATGAACCCAACGATTCTTGTCAGCTACGTACATATGTATAGGTCCTTAGTGGCGTGAACCCAGCGAAAAATCAAAGTTGACCACATCAATAACACTGCACCGTGAACTAAAGGCTCGCGCTAATTGTCTCAGTACCAACTGACCATGCATGTTCGTGACTTGTATCGCTAAAAAGCCTTCGATGTATACACAGCAATCGAACGCCCTTCCTGTTCTCTTCCCAACTCTACTCTATCGTCTCATCTCCCCTGTTCCTATTGCTCCGTCGGCGGACCCAGCGGCAAGGAGCAAATTGAAGATCGACAACGGCAATCCGGCAATTGCAGTCTCAATTAGAATTAGAAATAGCGAGGCTAGATCGCCATATCTCTTCCCCCTTGTGCATGTTTTATTTATCCTAATAACCTAGAACTGTAATGGTTTTTTGCCCTAGTTTTCTAATTGTTTTTTCCATGAATTTTTATTGGGTACAGGAAATTAATTTTCAAAGAGAAATCGATCACCAAATCTGGTTCATGATGCAACCACGTCAAGGTCACTTGTCAGACGTAGGCAAGCATCCAAAGTCCCTGTAAGTAATCTCCTGAAGCCTTCAATTCGGGGAAAATGTAATTTGGCCTTACGACCGACTGATCGGAAGATGCTTTCAGAATACGCAATAAATCCTGATTAGCAAGATGGAATTAAGCATAGAACTTGTGTGTAGCAACTCACAATTTTGATTATCCACAACAGAGATTTAATCTAGAGCCGTCTGATGAATATGGTGGTTGGCCAATTTGACTGCACTTGCTGATCTTGATAAACTAATGGTGCGTATAAATAAGCATGTTACTTTTTTTGGCCTATCAACTTTTAAAGCTAGTTGCCACAACATCGATTGGGAGATGCTTTACAGCTATGAATGTTATCAAGTAGAAATTGCGTAAGAAAATTATGAGTGATGGTCTAATTGTCTATGTGGAGAAAGATATGTCTTAAACCAGTAGTAATAATGAATTAATGACTAATGAGGGGTTTGATCTTTTAGAAGATGATATACAAATGAAAGGGGGAACTCTAAAATGTGATTGGCTTCACAAATTTCTTTTGATTGATGGTACTTATTTTAAAAATGTCAAACTATCATGATAACATTTTTAACGCTTTTGAAGACGCATTTATAAGCTATGCCCTCGAGCTACAAATTTATTTTCCTACAAGTCTATTGATAATATGTAAGAATCCATGTTCAATATTTGAAGTGGGTTGATCTTTATGCTTATCTCATGGTACTACCGGTATGTCCTACACACATTGTTCCGCATAGAAGTTAACGTTTGCGGTTTCTGCGGTCGAAATAAATGCGCCAGCATACCCACGCTGAACGGAAACGATACAGCTTGAATACAAACTGGAATACATTGCACAACACTGATCCACATGTGAACAAACGGGGGAGATTTCAGGATCATCTGAGCACAGGCTCGTAATTGGATATCCGTGATAAGTGATATTATATTTCTATTTGTTATGTTGTTTTTGGGTTCTATACTACTACTGTAAGATAATGTAAATTTAATCTATCGAAAGAGGCTTTCGCCCCGCTTTAGATATAACAATCACCGAACAGAGTACACAACCTTGTATGTAAATTTAGTCTTGGTACTTAGTTAATTCATATCAAATCCCCAAGGCAAATCATTGAGTGAACCCAATGGCCAAATTTCCTGCTCGCCTCGCTCCCGATGGTACCATTCCACTAATTTCGTTGACCTTAAGCTCTGCTTGTGTCGGGCCAACCCTGGTTGGTTCACTCAAGGCGCCGAGCTCATTGTGAGTGCTTTAATCTCTTCCTGACCAGCCCAAAAGTCTCCTTATTCCATCTACCCAAGTTACCCGAGATTGCATGCAATTTGTCCCGGAGGCCTTGCATCACATCGCCGGGTTGTTCCCGACCCCAATTACGTGTGATCGTGTCCCGCCAAGTTTCATGGGACTCCACATGACCTCATAACGGAAAGGTGGAATCACCGAGGGCGGACTTGTTCGTCATGGAGTGATAAAAGGATCGGACAATGGTCCAAGTGGTCTTGTCGAGATGCTTGAGGTGCGCCTCCGAAACAGGCTGCTCCACTCCGCAGATGCAAGAGCACGGTCCAATCTTACTCTGGTGTAGCTGCCCCCCGTAACTTCTTTCTCAAAGGTCCAGAAGTTGCCTATGTATCCCAAGTCCATCAACATGCAAATATCAGCAGCATCCCGAAAGCCTTGGATCTGGGTGTTACTTCTCTCTCCTATCCCTTCCTGTTCTTCCAGACGTAGGACTTTGTTGAAATCACCGATGCAAACCCAAGGGAGATTGCTCACATTTGCTATCCCTTTCTGTCGGTGTACTAAAGTAGGGTTACCCTAGTACCCCGAACTCGTGCACGGGCAAATGGCGTCCCTGGCAAGCCTCGCCAAGCGTCCGCTAAGATCCTCCGTGGCACCTTTGGAACCATTCCAGAACAAAGAATTAGATTGAGAAGCCAAGGCCCCGACATGAGGAGCTTGTCGGGAAGGCCACTCTAGGCACGCAGAAGACAAGGCCCGCAAGAGGAGCTTGCCGAAGGCTCGAGCGCCGACAAGTCTCTGGGCGCGACAAGGATTCGGCGCTGACAAGGCGCTTGCAGCATGCAACTTCTCTCCGTCTCGCTCCAGCTCACCCAAACGTGTCGCCACGGACCGTTCCATGCGCGCTGCGTGTCGAGCAGCTGCAGCCAGCGGAGAGCAGCGATAAGCGGCGCCGACAAAGCTCGCCATCGTGGCGAAGCGGAAGCGCACCTGACGGTCTCATATACCTTTGGGCGACAATGACAGTATTTATTGCTTTTGTCCCTTGCCGTCGAGTTAGGTATTTTGCACTGCATAATCGCTCAAGTAGGTGTACCAACTCCTGTTTTTACATTTGTACCCCCGTCTATGTTGCCACCTGTCGGAGACCCCTTGATCATATAAAAGGAGGCCCGAGTGCAACGTAGAAAGGGTTCGCGTCCTTCGCAAGGTTCGGTCCATTCGACCCACCGGAGGCCAGAGACACTCACGCTAGGTTTTGTAGCTCGCATTGCTCCCTGGCAAGAACACAATAGATCAAACAAGCAGCGAGGAGTTTTATCTCTCCGGAGAGCTCCGGCTGGGTAAACTGCTCGTGTGCATCGCCTCGATCCGCTCTTCGTGCGATCTCCGCCCCCCTCCGAACCACAAGGGGCCTGCTCCGCCGGCCCCACAGGTGTCCGCGGGTACGATCAGCCTCCCCGACATCTTTGGCGCGCATGCTGGTCTTGAGGGTCTCGATCCAACGAACGTATGGCGTTGTGAACGCCATGACGTTGTTGGTCCCGCGTTTCCTGAGATGGGCGCGGGGGATGCGCGGACGCCGAGGTTTGCGGTGCCTTGTCCTTGGACTTGGCAACGTCGTGAGCACCTTCGCTTGCCGCCCGTCCCTCCAGCGCCCCCCCACCACCCGCTTTGCTGCGGTGAGGGTGGAGTACGACGCGGACGGCTCTGCTGCCGCCGAAGCATTCTTCTTCGGTGGCATGTTGAGGAAGATGTTGATGACGCTGCTCGTGTGAACGCCGGATCAGATTCACACGGCCTCGACGCCCCCTACCTGGCGCGAAGTTCCACCTCATCGGGAAGCAATTGACAGAAAAGCTAAGTTGCCAAAGTTTGAGCAATCAATTTTTAAATTTTTAAGTTATCTTCCTCGAACGATAGTACTTTGTATGGAGAACCTGTGCGCAGAGGAACCAACTCGCCGGCTAGTCGCGCCCTTGCTTTGTTTCGAGTCCGCTCAACAACTTAAGTGAGTTATGACTAGTCGCGACAAGGTTGCTTGTCGAGGCGGCACTTAGCAGGTCAGCCGACGTTCGCACTCGGCCATGACAAAAGTGCCTGCACCGACAAGTCCCCTAAATGCGTAAGGCGTAAACGCATAAAGGAAGAAATCAAGTAGAGGAAATAACATTGCACCGATCGATTAAGATCAATAATAAATTTTTAAAGTTATCTTCCTTGAACGACCGCGCTTTGTATGAAAAACCCATGCGCGGGGGAACCAAATCGTGACTGGTCGCGCCCTTACTTTGTTTCGAGTCCGCTCAACAACTTAAGTGAGCTGCGGCTAGTCCACGACAAGGTTGCTTGTCGGTAGCAACCCCGCCAAAGAAGTCGGTTCCGCACTCGGCGCCATGGCAAGGGTGCTCGCACCGCAAGTTTCCAAAAGCGAGGGCAATAACATACAAAGCCAAGAGTCGAGTAAAGGAAGTAACGTAGCAAACGTTGCCTGAATAAAGTTATATTGCAAAAATAACTTATTGCGGCCTCAAGCTAAATCGTTCTCGAACTGAAATAACAGCGAAGAGGAGAAGAAGGGCACGCTGGCACCCAAGCCCCGGCAAGCCGTAGTTGCCGGGCTGCGGTAAGCCGTAGTTGCCGGGGCTGCGGCAAGCCGTAGTTGCCGGGCCGCGGCAAGCCGAGTTGTCGGGGCTGCGATATCGGATAAGCCTTTCGTCCTTTTCAAGCATCCCTTTTCATTAAAAACATTCTACTCGGATACAATCCGTGGGGAATGAAAAACATGAAAGGGAGGATTACAAGTTTTAAATGCGGATATGGCCCAAGGCTTACAAATTAAAAGATAAGATGCCCATAATCCTTTTCCGTCCCTCTTTTCGTGAGGTAGGTCAAGGAGGCAAGAAGGGCAAAAGAAACGCCTAGGCGAGCTACAGTGCCGAAGGCACCAAGGGAACATCCCGGAGCTCCCGAGGGCTTGACGGAGATGGCAGCGCCGAAGCGGGGCTCAAGACGGGCGGCAGGGGCGTCGGCATCTTTGTCGGGGCACTACGCCTCGTACTCCGACTTGACGGCCTTGCCGCCATCCCTCTTCCCTTCCGCAGCCTCCCACGCCACGCCCAAGGAGACGACCCGGGAGTTCAAGGAGCCGGCGACGCGGATGATGGGGTCGCCAGACGCACGGCGGCGCCCGACAACTAATCGGGCCCGCTACCCTCGTCGTCATTGCCGCTCTCCTCCTCGTCACTCTCGCCGAGGGGAATCTTCGCCGGAGGAGCTATCCACGCAACACTTCGCCCGAGTACCGAGATCCCCAAGACCTTGACGGAGAGGAGATCACCCTCCATTAACTTAAAATGGAGGGTAAACCCCGCCTCGGGCTGTGGATGCAGTGAACGTCTTCCACCCACGATCAAGATACATCACATTAGGGGCTGGGAATACAACACGGACTCAAGCATGCCGCTGATTCCACAGCCCCTCATGTGCAGTGTCAATGTCTCGGGCGGATCCGACTCCATCGCGGTCGCGACCGGAGCTGGAAGCCGGAGGCGACGACGAGGCGCCCGGCGCAGCCTGACGAATAACTCGCAAGGGTCGCCCCTCAGAGTGGACCGCCGCAGGAGGGGAACCGCCGGCGGAGCGGAGACGGCGCCGCCCGTCCGCCTCTTCCCGAAGCGCCTCGACCTCGTCCACGACCTCGCCTCCCTCTTCCTCTTGTGGCCGGCTCTGCCACCCCGGCGTGGGATTGGGAGGAGCGCTGTCTAGCGGCGACCCTCGCCGCCACCGATGAAGAACCAAGGTTCCTTTTCTCCATGACGAATGAGAGAAAGGGGAGCGTAAACCGAGGAAAGGAGGAGATGGGAGAGTGCGGGCTTCGCGCCCCTTCCGCTCTTTTAAGGAAGCAAGGTGGGGCTCGACCGCCCGCCGACAAATCAGGGCATAGGAAGAGCAGGGAATCGGGCCGACCTGCTGCCTCTCTCGCCAGAACGGCCCGCTTTCCACTTCCACCGTCCACACCCCAAGAGCATGGGAACCACGTGGCGGGGATGCAGAACCGAGGCTGACGGGTGAAGCGATCCCGCACGCCGCCCACTTCCCCACGACGCCGCAATTGGACGCGGCTGCCACGGGGAACGCGCGGGTAATGGAATGGATTTGGTTTGGACCCAGGCCGCGTGCGTCTGCGTGCCTGTTTTGGGCTCGCCCAACAAGTGCTCGGCACTGCAGTATGGCCTGCACCGGAGTCCAAGTCCGGAAAGGGCTCGATGCTCACTCCGGCAAGCGCACCTCTTCGAGTGCTGCGCTACCGCCGAGGACGCACCATCGAGCTCCACCGCAAGTGCAAGAAGATGGTGGCTCCGCCGAAGACCAAGAAGGTGCCCGCCAAGGAGGACGGCGCTGGTGGTACCTTCACCATCGCTGCCTCTCTCGACCCCAAATAGGAAGGCGCTCGTTGCTTTCCTCATGGGCGAATGTCGACGTGTTTGCATGGCAACCGTCGATATCCCCGGTGTTCCTGTGAAAGTGATTGAGCACCGCCTAAGCCGTTTGTCCTCATCTTGCGCCCGTCAAGCAAAAAAGTCGGGAAGCAAGCGTTGGGCGCCAAGAATTCATAGCCGAAGAGATCAAGAAACCGGAAGCAGCAGGCCTTGTCGAGGAGTGCTCCATCCCACGTGGTTGGCCAATCCTCGTAGTCGCAGCAAGGCAAATGGGAAATGGAGACTTTGTATTGACTTCACGGATGTTAATAAAGCTTGTCCCAAAGATCCATTTCCCTTGCCGCCGCATTGACCAGATTGTTGACTCCACTACCGGATGTGATTTGCTTTCGTTTCTTGATGCCTACTCAGGATACCATCAGATCTTCATGGCTGAAGAAGATGAGGAGAAGACCGCATTCATCACACCATGTGGCACATACTGTTTCATACAGATGCCTTTCGGTTTGAAGAATGCTGGCCAGAGATGTCGGGAAGGCTGATCGTACCCGCGGACACCTGTGGGGCCGGCGGAGCAGGCCCCTTGTGGTTCGGAGGGGGGCGGAGATCGCACGAAGAGCGGATCGAGGCGACAAGACGAGCGCTTACCCAACGGAGCTCTCCGGAGAGATAAAACTTCTACTGCTGCTTGTTTGATCTATTGTGTTCTTGCCAGGGAGCAATGTGAGCTACAAAACCTAGCGTGAGTGTCTCTGGCCTCCGGTGGGTCGAATGGACCGAACCTTGCGAAGGACGCGAACCCTTTCTACGTTGCACTCGGGCCTCCTTTTATATGCTCAAGGGGTCTCCGGCGTGGCAACATAGACGGGGTACAAATGTAAAACAAGAGTTGGTACACCTACTTGAATAGTGTACAAAGGCAAAATACCTAACTCGACGGCAAGGGACAAAAGCAATAAATGCCTGTCATTGTCGCCCAAACAAAGGTAACAGAGACCGTCAGTGCGCTTCGCCGCCACGATGGCGAGCCCTGTCAGCCGCTTATCGCCGCTGCTCTCCGCTGGCTGCACAAATGCTCGACACGCCGCATGGAACGGTCCGTGGCGACACGTCGCCGGGTGAGCTGGAGCGGAGACGTAGAGAAGTTGCATGCCGCGGCAAGCGCCTTTGTGGTCGAATCCTTGTCGCGCCGGAGACTTGTCACGCCCGAGCCTTCCCGCAAGCTCCTCTTGCCGGGCCTTGTCTTCTGCGTGCGAGGTGGCCTTCCCGACAAGCTCCTCTTGTCGGGGCCTTGTCTTCTCAATCTAATACTTTGTTCTTGAATGGTTCCAAAGGGGCCACGGAGGATCTTGGCGGGCCTTGGCGAGGCTTGCCTGCAGGGGACGCCAAGGACTGCTCTGCAGACGAAGTTCGGGGTACTAGGGTACCCCTACTTTAGTACACCGACAGAAAGGGATAGCAAATGTGAGCAATCTCCCTTGGGTTTGCATCGGTGATTTCAACAAAGTCCTACGTCTGGAAGAATAGGAAGGGATAGGAGAGAGAAGTAACACCCAGATCCAAGGCTTTCGGGATGCTGCTGATATTTGCATGTTGATGGACTTGGGATACATAGGCAACTTCTGGACCTTTGAGAAAAAAGTTACGGGGGGCAGCTACACCAGAGTAAGATTGGACCGTGCTCTTGCATCTGCGGAGTGGAGCAGCCTGTTTCCGGAGGCGCACCTCAAGCATCTGACAGCAGCCACTTCGGACCATTGTCCGATCCTTTTATCACTCCATGACGAACAAGTCCGCCCTCCAGCGATTCCACCTTTCCGTTATGAGGTCATGTGGGAGTCCCATGAAACTTGGCGGGACACGATCACACAGAATTGGGGTCAGGAACAACCGGCAGTGACGATGCAAGGCCTCCGGGACAAATTGCATGCAATCTCAGGTAACTTGGGTAGATGGAATAAGGAGACTTTTGGGCTGGTCCGGAAAGAGATTAAAGCACTCACAGCGGAGCTCGAGTGCCTTCGGAGTGAACCAACCAGGGTTGGCCCGACACAAGCAGAGCTTAAGGTCAACGAGAAATTAGTGGAATGGTACCATCGGGAGCAGGGGTAGAGCCAAGAAATTTGGCCATTGGGTTCACTCAATGATTTGCCTTGGGGATTTGATATGAATTAACTAAGTACCAAGACTAAATTTACATACAAGGTTGTGTACTCTGTTCGGTGATTGTTATATCTAAAGCGGGGCGAAAGCCTCTTTCGATAGATTAAATTTACATTATCTTACAATAGTAGTATAGAACCCAAAAACAACATAACAAATAGAAATATAATATCACTTATCACCGGATATCCAATTCTGAGCCCAGGCTCAGATGATCCTGAAATCTCCCCTGTTTGTTCACATGTGGATCAGCGTTGTGCAATGTATTCCAGTTTGTATTCAAGCTGTATCGTTTCCGTTCAGCGTGGGTATGCTGGCACATTTATTTCGACCGCAGAAACCGCAAACGTTAACTTCTATGCGGAACAATGTGTGTAGGACATACCGGTAGTACCATGAGATAAGCATAAAGATCAACCCACTTCAAATATTGAACATGGATTCTTACATATTATCAATAGACTTGTAGGAAAATAAATTTGTAGCTCCAGGCATAGCTTATCGTCGTCTTCAAAACGTTAAAAAATGTTATCATGATAGTTTGACATTTTTAAAATAAGTACCATCAATCAAAAGAAATTTGTGAAGCCAATCACATTTTAGAGTTCCCCCTTTCATTTGTATATCATCTTCTAAAAGATCAAACCCCTCATTAGTCATTAATTCATTATTACTACTGGTTTAAGACATATCTTTCTCCACATAGACAATTAGACCATCACTCATAATTTTCTTACGCAATTTCTACTTGATAACATTCATAGCTGTAAAGCATCTCCCAATCGATGTTGTGGCAACTAGCTTTAAAAGTTGATAGGCCAAAAAAAAGTAACATGCTTATTTGTCTGCACCATTAGTTTATCAAGATCAGCAAGTGCAGTCAAATTGGCCAACCACCATATTCATCAGACGGCTCTAGATTAAATCTCTGTTGTGGATAATCAAAATTGTGAGTTGCTACACACAAGTTCTATGCTTAATTCCATCTTGCTAATCAGGATTTATTATGATTCTCGAAAGCATCTTCCGATCAGTCGGTCGTAAGGCCAAATTACATTTTCCCCGAATTGAAGGCTTCAGGAGATTACTTACAGGGACTTTGGATGCTTGCCTACGTCTGACAAGTGACCTTGACGTGGTTGCATCATGAACCAGATTTGGTGATCAATTTCTCTTTGAAAATTAATTTCCTGCACTCCAATAAAAATTCATGGAAAAACAATTAGAAAACTAGGGCAAAAAACCATTACAGTTCTAGGTTATTAGGATAAATAAAACATGCACAAGGGGGAAGAGATATGGCGATCTAGCCTCGCTATTTCTAATTCTAATTGAGACTGCAATTGCCGGATTGCCGTTGTCGATCTTCAATTTGCTCCTTGCCGCTGGGTCCGCCGACGGAGCAATAGGAACAGGGGAGATGAGACGATAGAGTAGAGTTGGGAAGAGAACAGGAAGGGTGTTCGATTGTTGTGTATACATCTAAGGCTTTTTAGCGATACAAGTCACGAACATGCATGGTCAGTTGGTACTGAGACAATTAGCGTGTGGGCTTTTGGGCCTTTAGTTCACGGTGCAGTGTTATTGATGTGGTCAACTTTGATTTTTCGCTGGGTTCACGCCACTAAGGACCTATACATATGTACGTAGCTGACAAGAATCGTTGGGTTCATCTGAACCCAACAACTATACGCTGGCTCTGCCACTGATCGGGAGGAATTAATGTGGAGGCAGCGCTTGAGGATAGAGTGGTTATCAACGGGTGATAAGAACACAAGATTTGTCCATGTGAGAGCGAGCATGAGGAGGAAGAATAATATTAAGTCCTAGGCCAATTCCCTGGGAGCCATTATTGATGCTCCGGCAGAACTGAAATTCATGGTGGCAGATATTTACAAGAACCTATACACTTCGGAAGGAGTCAGCGACATGGATCGGGTCCTCCAAAGATGTTCCGCCAAGGTAACCCAACAAATGAATGATTCACTTCTAGCACCATATACTAAGGAGGAAGTGAAGGCTGCACTTTTTCAGATGTTTCCTACAAAGTCCCCGGGCCCTGATGGGTTCCCTGCACATTTTTATCAGCGGCACTAGGACTTATGCAGAGACGAGGTCACCAATGTTGTTCTCAGAATTGTCCGGGGAGAGGAAAGTGCAGAAAGTGTGAATGACACGGTCCTCATTGTAATCCCAAAGGTGATGAATCCAATCCTCTTAACCCAGTTCCGCCCCATTAGCTTATGTAATGTTATATACAAAATTGCATCGAAGGTGGTTGCAAACAGGTTGAAGAGCATTCTCCCGGACATAATATCAGAGGAGCAATCAACTTTTGTCCCTGGTAGATTGATAACAGATAATATCATATGTGCTTAAGAGTGTATACATTTTATGAAGAGGAGCAGGGAAAAATCAAACATCTTTTGTGCGCTGAAGCTGGATACGATGAAGGCATACGTCAGGCTTGAGTGGTCTTATCTTCAGGCTATCATGATCAAACTTGGTTTCAGCCAACATTGGGTAAATATTGTTATGAGTATGATCAGCTCTGTTTCTTTCTCAGTATAGTTCAATGGTGAGAAGTTAGAGAAGTTCAAACCATCACGGGGTATTCGACAGGGAGATCCGATCTCCCCCTACATCTTCTTGATTGCAGTAGAGGGCCTTTCGTGCCTCTTAAAAAACAGTTCTCGGTCGTCTGCACTCGATGGGATCAAGGTGGCGCCCATAGCTCGTGATGAACCACCTCCATTACATGGATGATAGCATGTTGCTTTTCAAGTCAAGTGTGGAGGGGGCAGTACAAGTATCAAACTTGTTGGACACTTATTGCAATGCTTCAAGACAATGAGTAAATCATGATAAATCTTCTATATTTTTCAGCAAGGGATGCCCACAGCATTGAGACACAATATGAAAAACATTCTCAATATCCAAAATGAGACTCTAAATGAGAGATACCTAGGGATGCCAACAGATGTGGGACAATCAAAGATGGGCACCTTCAGTATCTCAGAGACAGGGTGTGGGAAAAGGTGAAAGGATGGATGGAGAAACTCTTATTGGCAGCTGGCAAGGAAGTCTTGATTAAGGCAGTGGCCCAGGCTTTGCCGGTATTCTCGATGGCTTGCTTCAGGTTGCCAAGGGGGATGTGCGAAAATATTATGTCCATCATCCGACAGTTTTGGTGGGGCAGCAAGGAGGGCAAGAGGAAACCAAGTTGGGTGGCTTGGGACGTCATGACCAGGCCAAAACATTTGGGTGGACTGGGTTTTCGTGATATGGAGATATTTAATCTGGCTTTGCGTGGACAGGCCTGGAGGGTATTGAATGACCCTAGTTCCCTGAGTGCAAGAATTTTGAAAGCGGCTTACTTCCCAGATACAGCACTGCTGGAAGCCAAGCTTGGAGGGAGACCATCACAAATATGGTGTGCGTTGTTGGACGGGAGAGACATGCTGAGACTTGATACGTCTCCAACGTATCTATAATTTTTTATTGTTCCATGCTATTATATTATCCATCTAGGATGGTTTATATGCATTTATATGCTATTTTATATGATTTTTGGGACTAACCTATTAACCTAGAGCCCAGTGCGGTTTCGCTTTTCCTTGTCTTTGAGTATCGCAGAAAAGGAAAACCAAACGGAGTCCAATTGACCTGAAATTCAACGGAGATTGTTTTTGGACCAGAAGAAGCCCACAGAGTACCGGAGATGGGCCAGAAGAGTCCCGAGGCCACCACGAGGGTGGGGGCGCGCCCTACCCCCCTGGGCGCACCCCCTACCTCGTGGCCGCCTCGAAGGCCCCCCTGACTTGTTCCCGACGCCAAATTCTCTTATATATACAGAAACCCCCAGAACATAACCTAGATCTGGAGTTCCGCCGCCGCAAGCCTCTGTAGCCACCGAAAACCAATCTAGACCCATTTCGGCACCCTGCCGGAGGGGGGAATCCCTCTCCAGTGGCCATCTTCATCATCCCGACGCTCTCCATGACGAGGAGGGAGTAGTTCACCCTCGGGGCTGAGGGTATGTACCAATAGCTATGTGTTTGATCTCTCTCTCTCGTGTTCTTGAGGTGGTACGATCTTGATGTATCGCGAGCTTTGCTATTATAGTTGGATCTTACGATGTTTCTCCCCCTCTACTCTCTTGTAAAGGATTGAGTGTTCCCTTTGAAGTTATCTTTTTGTATTGAGTCTTTAAGGATTTTAGAACACTTGATGTATGTCTTACATGTGCTTATCTGTGGTGACAATGGGATATTCACGTGATCTACTTGATGTATGTTTTGGTGATCAATTGCGGGTTCCGTAACATTGTGAACTTATGCATAGGGGTTGGCACATGATTTCGTCTTGACTCTCCGGTAGAAACTTTGGGGCACTCTTTGAAGTACTTTGTGTTGGTTTGGATAGATGAATCTGAGATTGTGTGATGCATATCGTATAATCATACCCATGGACACTTGAGGTGACATTGGAGTATCTAGGTGACATTAGGTTTTGGTTGATTTGTGTCTTAAGGTGTTATTCTAGTACGAACTCTATGATAGATCGAACGGAAAGAATAGCTTCGTGTTATTTTATACGGACTCTTGAATAGATCGATCAGTAAGAATAACTTTGAGGTGGTTTTGTACCCTACCATAATCTCTTCGTTTGTTCTCCGCTATTAGTGACTTTGGAGTGACTCTTTGTTGCATGTTGAGGGATAGTTATATGATCCAATTATGTTATTCTTGTTGAGAGAACTTGCACTAGTGAAAGTATGAACCCTAGGCCTTGTTTCAACGCATTGCAATACCATTTACGCTCACTTTTATTACTTGTTACCTTGCTGTTTTTATATTTTCAGATTACAAAAACCTATATCTACCATCCATATTGCACTTGTATCACTATCTCTTCGCCGAACTAGTGCACCTATACAATTTACCATTGTATTGGGTGTGTTGGGGACACAAGAGACTCTTTGTTATTTTGTTGCAGGGTTGCTTGAGAGAGACCATCTTCATCCTACGCCTCCCACGGATTGATAAACCTTAGGCCATCCACTTGAGGGAAATTTGCTACTGTCCTACAAACCTCTGCACTTGGAGGCCCAACAACGTCTACAAGAAGAAGGTTGTGTAGTAGACATCAAGCAGTTTTTGGCGCCGTTGCCGGGGAGGTGAGTGCTTGAAGGTATATCTTGAGATCTTGCAATTGAATCTTTTAGTTTCTTATTTTATCACTAGTTTAGTTTATAAAAGAAAACTACAAAAAAATGGAATTGAGGGTGCCTCATATGCTTCATCTTTTTAATATCTTTCATGAAAATAAGGATTCTGATAATTGTGCTCAATTGCTAGAGGAAGATGCATTAGGATGTTTGGCACTAAATATTTGAATGATGAGCATGATTGCAATGTTGTTAGTATGAATTCTTTGAATATCCATAGTACTAATGATGATTGCACTAGTCATGATGAAAATGTCTCTTATAAGCATGTCAACTTTTGTGGAATACATAGAGCTTGCAAGTACACACCAAATAGGAAAGATAGATTTTGCAAGAGGCATAAGTATTTGGAAACTAAATGGTTGCAACAAAGGCTAGATGATTGTGCTTAAAGATTCAATATTTATCGCCATCCTTGTGAACTTTGCAATGAACATGGTCATTTAAAGCTCCAATGCTATTTGTTTCATGATCAAATCGTGTCCAAAAATTGTGATAGCTTGATTACCCTTGAGCATCATAAAGAGCTTAGTCTTCTTTTGGGGTATGAATAAATGAAACGTATAACTGAGGGTATTCCAAAATTTAATCTTGATAGATTTCTTGATTTTGATCTAGAAGAAATTTTTATGTGTTATGTGGTGAATTGCATTGAAAATCCTTATATTGCCAATTACATAAAGACAAGAAAACAAATAAAGATGAAGATAATACTAATGAATGGTAAGAGACTTCCCAATATCCTCCTATTGTTTCTTATGATGAATCAGGTAACGAGGAGGAGCTTTCTATTCAACCAATCTCATTAATAAGGAGCACAAAAAAGAGGGTTAAACCCACACATGATGTGAAGAAGAAAAAGAAAAGACGGAGAAGCAAAGGTAGAAAGGTATCCCTCCCAAATGATGTTGCTCCTATTACTCATTGTGACGATGATAATTGCTATACTATTGGTGCTATCCATACTATTAATGATGAAGTGATTATGCTTATGATATGAAAAGGCCCAAGCTTGGGGATGCTATGTTTGATGGGAATGACATATTTGAGAATTTATTTGCTGAAATTAATGTTTGTCCCAAGCTTGGGGATGCCATGTTTAATGAAGAGGATATTTTTAGTCCCCCAAGTTTTGATATGCAAATTTATTATGATGATAACATGCCTCCTACTTATGATGATTATATTGATGAAAGTGGGTTTGGAAGAGTGTCAACTTTCGGAAGTAATGATCCCACTATTTTGGAGGGTGTTGAATCTTATTGTGATAATTATAAAAGTGGATTTGGAGAGTTCATGACTTTATTTAGTAATGATTCCACTATCTTGGAAGAGGTTTCAATCGATTATGATGAGAACAAAGTTGCTACTTATGATAATTATTGTGATGATACTTATGCTATAAAAAGTAGTGATGATTATATTTATAAAACTTGTCATGATTATGATTACCCTTTTTCTGAACTTTATTCTTTCAATGTGGAAACAATTTATATTGTTTGAGTTTCTTATGATACTCTCACTATTCTGAATGAGAAGAAAATTGCTTATGTGGAGAGTAATAAAAATTCTATACTTGTAGATCATGAAAAGAATGCTTTAGGTGATGGTTATATTGTTGAATTCATTCATGATGCTACTGAAAATTATTATGAGGGAGGAATATATGCTCGTAGTAATTGCAATAATATCAAGTTTCCTCTCTATGTGCTTAAAGTTTTAAAGTTATGCTTGTTTTGCCTTCCTATGCTAGTTGATTATTGTTCCCATAAATTGTTTGCTCACAAAATCCCTATGCACAGGAAGTGGGTTAGACTTAAATGTGCTAGTCATATTCTTCATGATGCTCTCTTTATGTTTCAATTCTTATCTTTTATGTAAGCATCATTGAAATTATCATGCCTAGCTAGGGGCGTTAAACGTTAGCGCTTGTTGGGAGGCAACCCAATTTTATTTTTGTTCTTTGCTTTTTGCTCCTGTTTAGTAATAAATAATTCATCTAGCCTATGGTTATATGTGGTTTTATGTTTTAATTAGTGTATGTTCCAAGTAGAACCTTTGGGAAGACTTGGGTGAAGTCTTTATGATCTTGCTGTAAAAAACAGAAACTTCAGCGCTCACGAGATTAGCTGCCCTTTTTTATTGGAGAGTGCTTTTAGGTTGATTCTTTTTGAAGATGATTAATAGACAAATTCCTCAGGTCCACCAATTTATTTCAGAATTTTGGAGTTCCATAAGTATACATTTGATACATATTACTACAGACTGTTCTGTTTTTGACAGATTCTGTTTTCACTGTGTTGTTTGCTTATTTTGATGAATCTATGAGTAGTATCGGAGGGTGTGAACCATAGAGAAGTTGGAATACAGTAGATATTACACCAATATGAATTTAGAATGAGTTCACAACAGTACCTAAGTGGTGATTTATTTTCTTATACTAACGGAGCTTACGAGTTTTCTGCTGAGTTTTGTGTTGTGAAGTTTTCAAGTTTTGGGTAAAGATTCGATGGACTATGGAATAAGGAGTCGCAAGAGCCTAAGCTTGGGGATGCCCAAGGCACCCCAAGGTAATATTCAAGGACAACCAAGAGCCTAAGCTTGGGGATGCCCTGGATGGCGTCCCCTCTTTCTTCTTCGTTCATTGATAACTTTACTTGGAGCTATATTTTTATTCACCACATGATATGTGTTTTGCTTGGAGCGTCATTTTATTTTCTTTTGTTTTGCTTTCTGTTTGAATAAAATACCAAGATCTGAAATTCTTAAATGTTAGAGAGTCTTCACATAGTTACATAATTATTCAACTACTCATTGATCTTCACTTATATCTTTCAGAGTAGTTTGTCATTTGCTCTAGTGCTTCACTTATATCTTTTTAGAGCACGGCGGTGGTTTTATTTTGAAGAAATAGATGAATAACTCGTGCTTCGCTTATATCATTTTGAGAGTATTTATAACAGCATGGAAATTTGCTTTGGTTATGAATTTAGTCCTAATATGATGAGCATCCAAGATGGGTATAATAAAAACTTCCATATAGAGTGCATTGAATACTATGAGAAGTTTTATACTTGATGATTGTTTTGAGATATGAAGATGGTAATATTAGAGTTGTACTAGTTGAGTAATTGTGAAATTGAGAAATACTTGTGTTTAGGTTTGCAAGTCCCGTAGCATGCATGTATGGTAACCTTGTGTGACAAATTTGAAGCATGAGGTGTTCTTTGATTGCCTTCCTTATGAGTGGCGGTCGGGGACGAGCGATGGTCTTTTCCTACCAATCTATCCCCCTAGGAGCATGCGCGTAGTGCTTGGTATTGATGACTTGTATATTTTTGCAATAAGTATGTGAGTTCTTTATGACTAATGTTGAGTTCATGGATTATACGCACTCTCACCCTTCCATCATTGCTAGCCTCTTGATGCAGTGCATTGCCCTTTCTCACCTCGAGAGTTGGTGCAAACTTCACTGCATCCAAACCCCGTGATATGATACGCTCTATCACACATAAACCTCCTTATATCTTCCTCAAAACAGCCACCATACCTACCTATTATGGCATTTCCATAGCCATTCCGAGATATATTGCCATGCAACTTTCCACCATTCCGTTCATTATGACACGCTTCATCATTGTCATATTGCCTTGCATGATCATGTAGTTGACATCGTATTTGTGGCAAAGCCACCATGCATAATTTCATACATGTCACTCTTGTTTCATTGCCCATCCCGGTACACCGCCGGAGGTATTCATATAGAGTCATACTTTGTTCTAGTATCGATTTGTAATCTTTGAGTTTTAAATAAATAGAAGTGTGATGATCATCATTAATAGAGCATTGTTCCAAAAAAAGAGAAAAAAAGGAAGGCCAAATAAAAAAGGGGCCAAATAAAAAAAGGAAGGTACTTTGATAATTTGATATGTGGGTGGACCGGTGCTTGGGTGTTGTTCTTACTTGAACAAGCATCCCACTTATGATTAACCTCTATTGCAAGCATCCGCAACTACAACAAAAGTATTAAGGTAAACCTAACCATAGCATGAAACATATGGATCCAAAACAGCCCCTTATGAAGCAACGCATAAACTAGGGTTTAAGCTTACATCACTCTAGCAACCCATCGCCTACTTATTACTTCCCAATTCCTTCCTCTAGGCCCAAATAATGGTGAAGTGTTATGTAGTCGACGCTACATAACACCACTAGTGGCTAGACAACATACATCTCATCAAAATATCGAACGAATACCAAATTCACATGACTACTAATAGCAAGACTTCTCCCGTGTCCTCGGGAACAAACATAACTACTCACAAAGCATACTCATGTTCATAATCAGAGGGGTAATAATATGCATAAAGGATCTGAACATATGATCTTCCACAAAGTAAACCAACTAGCATCAACTACAAGGAGTAATCAACACTACTAGCAACCTACTAGTACCAATCTCGGACTTGGAGACAAGAATTGGATACAAGAGATGAACTTGGGTTTTGAGAGGAGATGGTGCTGGTGAAGACGTTGATGGAAATTTCCCTCTCCCGATGAGAGGAGCGTTGGTGATGATGATGGCGATGATTTCCCCCTCCCGGAGGGAAGTGTCCCCGGCAGAACAGCTCTGCCGGAGCCCTAGATTGGTTCCGCCAAGGTTCTGCCTCATGGCGGCGGAGTTTCGTCTCGAAAGGTTGCTTATGATTTTTCCTCATCGAAAGACCTCATATAGCAGAAGATGGGCATTGGAGAGCCAACGGGGGGCCCACGAGGTAGGGGGGCGTGCCCTGGGGGGTAGGGCGCGCCCCCACCCTCGTGGACAGGTGGGCCCCCCTCCGGTGACCTTCTTCCACTGGATATTTTTTATTATTTCCAAAAATGACTTTCGTGGAGTTTCAGGACGTTTGGAGTTGTGCGTAATAGGTCTCTAATATTTGCTCCTTTTCCAAATTTCTGAATTCCAAATTGTCGGCATTCTCCCTCCTTATGTAAACCTTGTAAAATAAGAGAGAATTGGCATAAGTATTGTGACATAACATGTAATAACATCCCATAATGCAATAAATATCGATATAAAAGCATGATGCAAAATGGACGTATCAACTCCCCCAAGCTTAGACCTTGCTTGTCCTCAAGCGAAAGCCGATAACGATAAATATGTCCCCATGTTTAGAGGTAGAGGTGTCGATAAAAATAAAATACGGACATGAAGGCATCATGATTATTCTCATAACAGCAACATATTTGCATATTGTCATATGATTTCTTATGCTTAAGTAATAATCTACTCACAATGCAAAGTACGAATCATAAACTTTATTGAGAACCAACAAACTATAATCTCAGTCATTGAAGTAATTCCAATTTATCATAACATTAGAAAGAGTCTATGTCAGAGCCCAATAGCAAGTCCACATACTCAACTATCATTTAGTCTTTCATAATTGCTAACACTCACGCGATACTTGTGGTTATGGAGTTTTAATCGGACTTAGAGAAATATAGGGGCTTATAATTTCGCATCCCAACCTTTTACCTCAAGGGTAATGTCAACATTAATAACTCATGCTCCCCTACATCCAATTAGATATATCCATCAGGATCTTTCCAACATACTGAGCTTGCCAAAGGATAAAAAGAAAAAGAAAAGTTGAATATCACCATGACTCTTGCATAAGGTAGAAGATAATAATAAAAGATAGGCCCTTCGCAGAGGGAAGCAAAGGTTGCCATGCGCATTTATGGTTGGATGCATAAAATCTTAATGCGAAAGAACGTCACTTTATATTGCCACTTGTGATATGAACCTTTATTATGCAGTCCGTCGCTTTTATTACTTCCACATCACAAGATCGTATAAAGCTTATTTCTCCCACACCAATCAATCATACATATTTAGAGAAATTTTTATTGCTTTGCACCGATGACAACTTACTTGAAGGATCTTACTCAATCCATAGGTAGATATGGTGGACTCTCATGGCAAAACTGGTTTAAGGGTTTTGGAAGCACAAGTAGTATTTCTACTTGGTGCTAAGAATTTGGCTAGCATGAGGGGGAGAGGCAAGCTCAACATGTTGGAGGATCCATGACAACATACTTTATCTCAGATATAAGAAAACATAACTCATTACGTTGTCTTCCTTGTCCAACATCAACTCTTTAGCATGTCATATTTTAATGAGTGCTCCCAATCATAAAAGATGTCAATAATAGTATATTTATATGTGAAACCTCTCTTTCCTTATTACTTCCTATTAATTGCAACAATGACCAAGGCTATGTCTGCCAACTCCCAACAACTTTTAATCATCATACTCTTTCTATGTGAAGTCATTACTCTTAATAAGATCAATATGATCTCTTTGTTTCTTTTTATTATTTTTCTTCTTTTCTTTTATTCACTCAGGATCATGGCAAAAACAATCAAGCCCTTGACTCAACATTAATCTTTATTATATAGCTCACGGACTCGATTACATAGAGAGATCATAAAGCAAAACTCAAAACTAGATCATCCATAAACTTTATTCTACTAGATCAAGATACTACTAATAGGATCGAATTAAGAAAAACGGTAAAGATAGGAGTGTGATGGTGATACTATACTGGGGCACCTCCCCCAAGCTTGGCAGTTGCCAAGGGGAGTGCCCATACCCATGTGATTATGTCTCCTTTGTTGGTGAAGAAGGTGGAGGCGTTGTTAATGATGCGGGCTTGTCGTCCATCTTCCAAGGCATAGGCTCACCATCATAGAAGGATGATCGAGTCTCCAGGATCCTCAAATCTGCAGCCAAACTCATCCTTTTGAATCTATATTCATACTCACAGTTTTGGTTTTGCAGGTCATAGATTTGGGCGTGAAGGTGCTCGATCTTCTCGTGAAGCTTGAAGATGGCCTCCCCGATGTCGTCAGCATCTAGCTTGTGTTTGTTGGTGAACTCCGCGATCATCATGTGGTTGGAGTTGAGTCCACGTTCCACCATCCCCTGGCACTTGAAAACTTGTTGCTCCATTGCTTCGAGCCTCGTCTCCACGCTTCCAGTCCCCTTTGGTCCCTCAACATCGCGGATGTGCAGCAAACCATCACGCATCTCAATGGTTTGAGGGTGTCGTAGCACCTCCGTGAGGTAATGGTTGATGACCTTCTCGAAGAACTTGTCCTTGGAGGCACTTGGGGACGTCATGATAATCCAGATCTGTCAGAAAAACAGCTCGAAACAAGAACAAAGGATAATTGCGTGATACAGGAGTCAAAACCTTCGGGAGAATATATAATGAATTTTTACCGACCAAAATATGTATCGTGCAAGAAAACGGAGTCCGAAAGGCACACGAGGTGCCCACGAGGTAGGGGGCGCGCCCAGGGGGTAGGGCGCGCCCTCCACCATCGTGGGGCCCTCGTGTCCTTCCCGGACTGCTACTTATTTTCTATTTTTCTAAATATTCCAAAACAGAGAAATATTGCCTTAAAAAATGTTTTGGAGTCGGTTTACTTACCGTACCACATACTTATTCCTTTTCAGGGTCTGAAACGTTCTGGAAAGTGTCCCTTATGTATTCCTCCGGGGTTACGGTTTCAATAACATTGGTTTCAACATTTATGGGATTACCTGAGATATAATGTTTGATTCTTTGACCGTTTACCACCTTCCGATTTGTGCCTTCAAAGTTGTTGATTTTTATGGCACCGGAACGATAGACCTCCTCGATAACGTAGGGGCCTTCCCATTTAGATAAAAGTTTTCCTGCAAAAAATCTTAAACGAGAGTTGTGTAGCAATACATAATCACCTACATTAAACTCACGCTTTTGTATCCTTTTATCATGCCATCTTTTAACTTTTTCTTTAAACAACTTGGCATTTTCATAAGCTTGGGTTCTCCATTCATCGAAAGTGAGCTAATATCAAATAACCTCTTCTCACCGGCAAGTTTGAAATCATAGTTGAGCTCTTTAATAGCCCAATATGCCTTATGTTCTAGTTCGAGAGGTAAGTGACATGTTTTTCCATAAACCATTTTATATGGAAACATACCCATAGGATTTTTATATGCAGTTCTATAAGCCCATAATGCACCATCAAGTTTCTTGGACCAATTCTTCTTAGACCTATTGACAGTCTTTTGCAAAATTAATTTGAGCTCTCTATTACTCAATTCTACTTGACCACTAGATTGCGGGTGATAAGGAGATGCAATTCTATGATTAAAATCATACTTAGCAAGCATTTTACGGAAAGCACCATGAATAAAATGTGAACCACCATCAGTCATTAAATATCTAGGGACTCCAAACCTCGGAAAAATAACTTCTTTAAGCATTTTAATAGAAGTGTTATGATCAGCACTACTAGTTGGAATAGCTTCTACCCACTTAGTAATGTAATCAACAAAGAACTAAAATATGTGTATATCCATTAGAGGTAGGAAAAGGTCCCATATAATCAAAGCCCCGAACATCAAATGGTTCAATAACAAGTGAATAATTCATAGACATTTCTTGACGTCTACTAATATTACCAATTCTTTGACATTCATCACAAGATAAGACAAACTTACGGGCATCCTTGAAGAGAGTAGGCCAATAAAAACAGGATTGCAATACCTTATGTGCGGTTCTATCTCCCACGTGGTGTCCTCCATAAGCTTCGGAGTGGCACTTGCATAGGATATGTTCCTGTTCATGCTTAGGTACACAACGTCTAATAACACCATCTACTCCTTCTTTATAAAGATGTGGGTCATCCCAAAAGTAATGTCTCAAATCATAGAAGAACTTTTTCTTTTGCTGGTATGTGAAACTAGGTCGTATAAATTTAGCAACAATGTAATTAGCATAATCAGCATACCATGGAGTACTACGGGAAGTACTTATAACATTTAATTGTTCATCAGGAAAGCTATCATCAATAGGTAGTGGGTCATCAAGAATATTTTCTAACCTAGACAAGTTGTCTGCAACGGGGTTCTCAGCTCCCTTGCTATCAACAATATGCAAATCAAATTCTTGTAGCAGGAGAACCCATCTAGCAGGAGAACCCATCTAATAAGTCTAGGTTTAGCATCTTTCTTTTCCATCAGGTATTTAATAGCAGCATGATCACTGTGAATAGTTACTCTAGAATCAACAATATAAGGTCTAAACTTATCACAAGCAAATACAACTGCTAAGAATTCCTTTTCAGTAGTAGCATAATTTCTTTGAGCATTGTCTAAAGTTTTACTAGCATAATGGATAACATTTAATTTCTTATCAACTCTTTGCCCTAGAACAGCACCTACAAAGATAATCACTAGCATCACACCTAATTTCAAAGGGTAAATTCCAATCCTGTGGCTGAACAATAGGTGCAGAGATCAATGCTTTCTTAAGTATTTCAAATGCTTCTACACAATCATCATCAAAGACAAATGGTATATCTTTTTGTAATAAATTAGTCAGAGGCCGAGAAATTTTTGAGAATTCCTTAATTAACCTCCTATAAAAACCGGCGTGACCAAGGAAACTTCTTACACCTTTGATGTCCTTGGGACACGGCATCTTTTCAATAGCATCAACCTTGGCTTTATCAACTTCAATACCTGTTTTAGAAAATTTATGCCCCAAGACAATACCTTCATTAACCATAAAGTGGCACTTTTTCCAATTCAAGACAAGATTACATTCTTCACATCTCTGCAAAACTCAATCAAGATTCCTCAAGCAATCATCGAAAGAGGATCCATAGACGGAAAAGTCATCCACGAAAACCTCACAAATCTTTTCACAAAAGTTAGAGAATATAGCCATCATGAATCTTTCAAAAGTAGCAGGTGCATTACACAAACCGAAAGGCATACGTCTATAAGCAAAAGTACCAAAAGGGCAAGTAAATGTGGTCTTTGGTTGATCTTTAGCTGACACAGGTATTTGAGAGAAACCAGAATAACCATCTAGAAAACAATAGTGTGTATGTTTGCATAATCTTTCTAGCATCTGGTCGGTAAAAGGTAAGGGGTAATGATCCTTTTTAGTAGCTTTATTTAATTTAAGGAAATCAATTACCATCCTATAACCTGTAATAATTCTTTGCAGAATCAATTCATCTTTATCATTAGGAACAACAGTAACACCTCCCTTCTTAGGGACACAATGGACATGACTTACCCACTGACTATCAGCAACGGGATAAATTATACCTGCCTCCAGAAGCTTTAGTATTTCTTTTCTTACCACTTCTTCCATTTTAGGATTCAGCCTTCGTTGATGATCACAGACTGGTTTGGCATCTTCTTCCAAATTTATTTTATGTTGACATAGAGTGGGACTAATGCCCTTAAGATCATCAAGAGTATATCCAATAGCAGCACGGTGCTTCTTCAGAGTTTTCAATAATCTTTCTTCTTCATACTCTGAAAGGTTAGCACTGATAATAATAGGATATATCTTTTTTTCATCAAGATAAGCATATTTAAGATTATCAGGCAACGGTTTAAGCTCAAACACGTGATCTCCCTTGGGTGGAGGAGGATCCCCTAGGATTTCAACAAGCAAATTGTGTTTCAGAATAGGTTCCTGCTTAAATAATACTTCATCTATTTCCCTTATTTCATTCATAAACATATCATTTTCATGGTCTAGCAGATATTGTTCTAAAGGATCACTAGGAGGTACGGCAGTAGAAGCAAGACCAATAATTTCATCCTTACTAGGCAATTCTTCTTCACGGTGTTGTTTACTAAATATAGAGAAATTAAACTCATGAAGCATATCACCCAAACCAATAGTAACAACATTCTTTTCGCAGTCTATCTTAGCATTAGCAGTGTTCAAGAAGGTTCTACCAAATATAATGGGACAAAAACTATCTTGTGGGGAACCAAGAACAAGAAAATCAGCAGGATATTTAGTTTTCCCACACAAGACTTCAACATCTCTAACAATTCCCATTGGTGAAATAGTATCTCTATTGGCAAGTTTAATTGTAACATCAATATCTTCTATCTCAGCAGGTGCAATATCATGCATAATTACTAAACAGTATAACTCAGCTAGCTAGGAGCCCCCACAGCGCTTCAAGTTTTTAGCCATCGGATCGCATTCACCTACGCGCAGGATTGACTGGGTCGTTGGTTTACGCTAATTAATTCCTGTTCATTTGCTCGTAGCATCTTTTTTTGGGCGCTGCTCATGGATTGAGTTACAGATTTGTGTCCATAATCGGGTCGTAAGGTCGAAGGCCCACGAGGTGCAAATCGAACACGCATAAGCAGAGCCTGATTCGTTCTTCTAAAAAAGTTATCCTCAGATAACAGGCCCGGTCGCCAATTCTATCCCTGCTCCCTGTTCCTCGGCGTTGCGTCGCCGCCATCCTCCTTGTGCCTCGGCGGTGCCATCTACTGGCCCTCTACTCTTCCTCCTCCGGTGCCCTACAACGTTAAGTGAATCGGTGATGTTCCATATCTTTTTAAATATTTACATTTATGTGAGGCTATGAGTGCCGTGGCGATGGATGTGTACCTCAAGCCTCAAGAGCGCTCAGATAAATTTGTTGCTGCTGCTGATTCTTGCGGTGTTTTCATTCGTCTCTCAGTAGGGCAATTTGGCTTCCTTATCCATCTCTCAACTATGCTTGGGTAAATTCATTTTTGTGGTGCTTGGTAGAAAGATTGCACGAGCAAATGGGCATCTCTGAGACTTTGAATCGGGAACAGCTCGAAGGATTGCTATATATTCGCCTGCTGTCATTTGTTCTTCCATTTCTCCCTTGCTTGCCTTATTTCAGTTAGGTTTCCCTCCTTTAGTCAGCCTTGTCGTTCACTTATTAAGCAAGTATATCTTCCTGTAAATAGATGTCGTCTTTTAGTGTGTAAACAACTTGACCTTTACCTTTAATTTCCTTATTATCACCTTTGTAGAGAAATATAAGAGCATTTAGATACGACTTTAGTGATCTAAGCGCTTTTATATTTCTTTACGGAGGAGTATATGTTAGTAATAGTTAATTGAAAATGTAATGAAAACCAGAAGTATGTTATCTGCTGAATCTGCTTGAAGAAGCGACGCAAAGTTTGAACATGCAGGTTGTGGCTTTTCTTTGGAGTCCAACGGTGCTCTACCTCCCACAATGCTATGTTTAAAGTATGCACGACCTATTTACACTCTCACCTTATGTTTTCAAATTGTTCGTTTCAAAGTTTGTTGTTGGGTGGGAAAATCATTAGTATCTTTTTTTTGGCAACGGCAAATCCATATGTTAATCTTGAAGTATTTACGGACTATTAGTGATGCCATTATTTTACTACTACAGTCTTTCGAGTAATAATGGACCACCAATTCATATATTGAACAAATATGTGTATTGTCAAGATTTTATCATAATATTTTTTTTCTATTTTTTCAAGATGGACGAGCGCGGCAACGCGCGCCTTAATGATCTAGTTTCTTTGTATAAGTCATAAGGTATTGCACTAACACTAGCACCCATATCACATAAGCCATGATAACAATGATCTCCTATTTTAACAAAAATAACAGGCACGCCTACCACAGGTCTATGTTTATCTTTAGCACAAGGTTTAGCAATTCTAGCAGTTTCACCGCAGAATTGAAGAACATGCCCATCAATATTATCAGACAAGAGATCTTTAACAATAGCAATATTAGGATAAACTTTGACTTGCTCAGGAGGTGTATAAGTTCTAATATTTCTTTTACGAACCACAGTTGAAGCTTTAGCATGATCCTTTATTCTAACAGGAAAAGGTGGTTTCTCAACATAAGAAGTAGGAACAATAGGATCATTATAAGTGACAGTCTTTTCTTCAAATTTAATAGGTGCAGCTACTTTTACTTCTATGGGAGGATGACATTTAAACCACTTCTCCTTGGGGAGATCAACATGAGTAGCAAAAGATTCACAGAAAGAAGCTACTATCTCAGAGTCAAGTCCATATTTAGTGCTAAATTTACGGAAAACATTGGTATCCATAAAAGATTTAACACAATCAAACTTAGGTGTCATACCTAACTCCTTACCTTCGTCGAGGTCCCAATCTTCAGAGTTGCGCTTAATTCTATCCAATAAATTCCATTTGAATTCAATAGTCTTCATCATAAAAGAGCCAGCACAAGAAGTATCGAGCATGATGCAATTGTTTTCAGAAAGCCGAGCATAAATTTTTGAACAATTATTTGTCTTGAGAGCTCATGATTGGGGCATGAATATAACATTGATTTAAGCCTCCCCCAAGCTTGAGCGATGCTTTCTCCTTCGCGAGGCCAAAAATTATATATATAATTGCGATCACGATGAACAAGATGGATAGGATAATATTTTTGATGAATTCCCAACTTCATTCGTTTATAGTTCCATGATCCCGTATCATCATAGCCTATACCATGCCGATGCATCTCCCTTCAAAGATAAAGGGAATACCTTCTTCTTAACAACATCATCGGGTATACCTGCAAGCTTAAATAATCCACAAACTTCATCCACATAAAGTAGATGTTCATCAGGATGCTTTGTTCCATCTCCTATAAAAGGGTTATCAAGCAGTTTTTCTAACATACCCGAAGGAACTTCAAAGGGAATAATTTCATTTTCAGTAGGTTGAGAGCAATTCTTTGCTCTACTGGTCGGGGTGAAGATACGCCGAACAAGCCCCTCAGAGGATTACTTTCCATAGTAACAAGTGACAGTAAATTTCAGCACACTATATAATTTTTTCCTTACCAAATTCCACCTACCAAAGGCGCTTCACTCCCCGGCAACGGCGCCAGAGTCTTGATGACCCACAAATATAGGGGATCTATCGTAGTCCTTTCGATAAGTAAGAGTGTCTAACCCAACGAGGAGTAGAAGGAAATGATAAGCGGTTTTCAAAGAAGGTATTCTCTGCAAGTAATTGAAATAAGTGGTAACAGATAGTTTTGTGATAAGATAATTTGTAACGAGCAACAAGTAACAAAAGTAAATAAAGTGCAGCAAGGTGGCCCAATCCTTTTTGTAGCAAAGGACAAGCCTGGACAAACTCTTATATAAGGAAAAGCGCTCTCAAGGACACATTGGAATATCGTCAAGCTAGTTTTCATCCCGTTCATATGATTCGCGTTTGGTACTTTGATAATTTGATATGTGGGTGGACCGGTGCTTGGGTGCTGTTCTTACTTGAACAAGCATCCCACTTATGATTAACCTTTGTTGCAAGAATCCGCAACTACGACAAAAGTATTAAGGTAAACCTAACCATAGCATGAAACATATGGATCCAAAACAGCCCCTTACGAAGCAACGCATAAACTAGGGTTTAAGCTTCTGTCACTCTAGCAACCCATCATCTACTTATTACTTCCCAATGCCTTCCTCTAGGCCCAAATAATGGTGAAGTGTTACGTAGTCGACGTTCACATAACACCACTAGAGGCTAGACAACATACATCTCATCAAAATATCGAACGAATACCAAATTCACATGACTACTAATAGCAAGACTTCTCCCGTGTCCTCAGGAACAAACATAACTACTCACAAAGCATATTCATGTTCATAGTAAGAGGGGTAATAATATGCATAAAGGATCTGAACATATGATCTTCCACCAAGTAAACCAACTAGCATCAACTACAAGGAGTAATCAACACTACTAGCAACCTACTAGTACCAATCCCGGACTTGGAGACAAGAATTGGATACAAGAGATGAACTTGGGTTTTGAGAGGAGATGGTGCTGGTGAAGATGTTGATGGAGATTGCCCTCTCCCGATGAGAGGAGCGTTGGTGATGACGATGGCGATGATTTCCCCCCCGAAGGGAAGTGTCCCCGTGAACAGCTCTGCCGAGCCCTAGATTGGTTCCGCCAAGGTTCCGCCTCGTGGCGGCGGAGTTTCGTCTCGAAGGTTGCTTATGATTTTTCCTCATCGAAAGACCTCATATAGCGTAAAGATGGGCATCGGATAGCCAACAAGGGGCCCACGAGGTAGGGGCGCCACAGGGGTGGCGCGCCCCCACCCTCGTGGGACAGGTGGGCCCCTCCGTGAACTTCTTCCACTGGATATTTTTATTATTTCCAAAATGACTTTCGTGGAGTTTCGTGACTTTTGGAGTTGTGCATAATAGGTCTATAATATTTGCTCCTTTTCCAGCCCAGAATTCCAGCTGCCGACATTCTCCCTCCTTATGTAAAACTTGTAAAATAAGAAAGAATAGGCATAATTATTGTGACATAACATGTAATAATAGCCCATAATGCAATAAATATCAATATAAAAGCATGATGCAAAATGGACGTATCACACACCCACTTAGTTTCTTTTGTTGAGCTTTCATACATTTATAGCTCTAGTGCATCTGTTGCATGGCAATCCCTACTCCTCGCATTGACATCAATTGATGGGCATCTCCATAGCACGTTGATTAGCCACGTCAATGTGAGACTTTCTCCTTTTTTGTCTTCTCCACACAACCCCCATCATCATATTCTATTCCACCCATAGTGCTGTGTCCATGGCTCACGCTCATGTGTTGCGTGAAAGTTGAAAAAAGTTTGAGAATACTAAAGTGTGAAACAATTGCTTGGCTTGTCATCGGGGTTGTGCATGATGAGAGCATTTTGTGTGACGAAGATGGAGCCTGGCCAAACTATATGATTTTGTAGGGATGAGCTTTCTTTGGCCATGTTATTTTGATAAGACATAACTGCTTGGTTAGTATGCTTGAAGTATTATTATTTTTATGTCAATATTAAACTTTTGTCTCGAATCTTATGGATCTAAATATTCTTGCCACAATAAAGAAGATTATATTGATAAATATGTTAGGTAGCATTCCACATCAAAAATTTGTTTTATCATTTACCTACTCGAGGAATGACGTGAATTAAGCTTGGGGATGCTTGATACGTCTCCAACGTATCTATGATTTTTGATTGTTCCATGCTATTATATTATCCATCTAGGATGTTTTATATGCATTTATATGCTATTTTATATGATTTTTGGGACTAACCTATTAACATAGAGCCCAGTGCCAGTTTCTGTTTTTTTCCTTGTTTTTGAGTATTGCAGAAAAGGAAACCCAAACGGAGTCCAATTGACCTAAAATTCAACGGAGATTGTTTTTGGACCAGAAGAAGCCCACAGAGTACCAGAGATGGACCAGAAGAAGCCCACAGAGTACCAGAGATGGACCAGAAGAGTCTCGAGGCCACCACGAGGGTGGGGGGCGCCTACCTGGCGCGCCTACCTCGTGGGTCACTCGACCCCTGACTTGTTCCCGACGCCAAAATCTCTTATATATACAGAAACCCCCAGAACATAACCTAGATCGGGAGTTCCGCCGCTGCAAGCCTCTGTAGCCACCGAAAACCAATCTAGACCCATTCCGGCACCCTGCCGAAGGTGGGAATCCCTCTCCAGTGGCCATCTTCATCATCCCGGCGCTCTCCATGACGAGGAGGGAGTAGTTCACCCTCGGGGTCGAGGGTATGTACCAGTAGCTATGTGTTTGATCTCTCTCTCTCTCTCGTGTTCTTGAGGTGGTACGATCTTGATGTATCGCAAGCTTTGCTATTATAGTGGGATCTTATGATGTTTCTCCCCCTCTACTCTCTTGTAATGGATTGAGTTTTCCCTTTGAAGTTATCTTTTTGGATTGAGTCTTTAAGGATTTGAGAACACTTGATGTATGTCTCGCATGTGCTCATCTGTGGTGACAATGGGATATTCACGTGATCTACTTGATGTATGTTTTGGTGATCAACTTGCGGGTTCCGTAACATTGTGAACTTATGCATAGGGGTTGGCACACGTTTTCGTCTTGACTCTCCGGTAGAAACTTTGGGGCACTCTTTGAAGTACTTTGTGTTGTTTTGGATAGATGAATCTGAGATTGTGTGATGCATATCGTATAGTCATACCCATGGATACTTGAGGTGACATTGGAGTATGTCACGCCCAAGATGCGACCCTATCCTAAAGGAACTCGAAGGTCCCACCAAGGATAGAAGCACATCTTGAAGACGCTTTTGCAAGGTGGATATCATTACATCAACATTACAAAATAGTGGGAATACACCCAAGACATACAATGTCACCAGAATACAACAATACATCAAATACAAGAGAAACAACATCCAGCTACAGATGAAGCATAAACAGAAACTCAAACAATATCCACCTTGCTAGCCCAGGCTGCCGACCAGGAACCTATCCCTCAATCGAAGAAGAAGCGGAAGAATAACTCCAAAACAAGCAAACATCGCTCTCGCGTCATGATCATCACATAACACAGTACCTGCAATCGTTGTTGTAGTAATCAGAGCCACGAGGACTCAAAGCAATCCCATTACCATGGGTATCAAGACTAGCAAAGCTTAATGGGAAAGGAAGGGGTAAAGTGGTGAGGTTGCAGCAGCGACTAAGCATGATATGGTGGGTAACATACGCAAGTGAGAGCGAGAAGAGAAGCAAACGGAACGGTCGTGAAGCTAGCAATGATCAAGAAGTGATCATGAACTCCTACTTACGTCAAACATTACCCATGAACCGTGTTCACCTCTCAATCAACCCCGGAAAGAGACACTCACGATTACGCACACGGTTGGTGTATTTTAGAAGAGTTAACTTCAAGTTTACTACAACCGGATATCAACAAATTCCCATCTGCCACATAACCGCGGGCACGGCTTTCGAAAGTTCAAAACCCTGCAGGGGTGTCCCAGCTTAGCCCATGATAAGCTCTCGCGATCAACGAAGGATATTCCTTCTCCCGGGAAGACCCGATCAGCCTCAGAATCCCGGTTACAAGACATTTCGACAATGGTAAAACAAGGATGTGCTGACAAATCTTGATAGGAGCTGCACATATCTCGTTCTCAGGGCACACCGGATTGTCCAAACTTCCGGTAGGCGAGCCCAGAGTTGCCCCTGGTGGCCACCCACCATGGTGACAGTTGGACCAACACTCACGCCGGCCCGTCTGGGGCTAAAATAAAGATGACCCTCGGGCTCCGAAACCCAAGGGAAAAAAGGCATAGGTGAGGCAAATGGTAAAACCAATGTTGGGCCTTGCAGAAGAGTTTTATTCAAAGCGAATCGTCAAGGGGTCCCATAAATCACCCAACCGCGTTAGGGACGCAAAATCCGGAACATAATACCGATATGACGGAAACTAGGGCGGCAAGAGTGGAACAAAACACTGTGCATAAGGCCGAGCCTTCCACCCTTTACCAAGTATATAGATGCATTAATAATATAAAAGATATTGTGATATCCCAACATAAACATAAACCGACATGGAGCAATCTTCATCTTCACCTGCAACTAGCAACGCTATAAGAGGGGCTGAGCAAAAGTGGTAACATAGCCAAACAACGGTTTGCTAGGAAGGGTGACAAAGGTTAGAGGTTCATGGCAATTTGGGAGGCTTGATAAGCAAGTGATAGGTAGCGCAGCATAGCGATAGAACGAAGCAACTAGCATAGCAATGATAGTAATGAGATCCAAGGTGACGGTCATCTTGCCTGAAATCCCGCTAGGAAGAAGAACGAGTCCATGAAGAAGACAAGCGAACGTGGTCGAACGAATCCTCACAACTCCGGAACGAAACCGAAGCTAACGAGAGAAGCGACCCGGAAAGAAGCAAACAACATGGTAAACTCACAAGCATAATCATGGCATGATGCACAATCAAGTATGATGCATGTCTGGTTTAATGAGGCATGGCATGGCAAAGTGCAACAAACAATACTACAAGTTAAGTGGAGCTCAATATGCCACGAGTTGCATATTGACAAAAAACCACATTGACATATTTAGTTTAATCTCGTTTAAGCTACAAAACAATATTAAATGTTGTTAAACATGGCAAGAGGTGAAGCATAATTAAACTACCTATCTAGGCAAGTTTAAATGAGGCCGGAACAACGAACAACAATTCCGGAAAATCCCCAAGTGCATATTTTAGATTCGGTACTGTTCTGCCCTAAACCAAATTTTATTGTTGTTAAACAGGAAAATAAATTGCACCAAGTTAATCTATGCATTTTTTCACCCCATTTACATATAAAGTTTATTTAAAACCGAGCTACGGTTATTTAGTTATGAATAAATCATTTTAACATGGCATTTGAGCAAATTTAAACAAACATCATTTTAAACATTTAAAAAAATGGATGAAAGTAGCAAATTATTAATCTACACAATATTCTAAGCATTTTACATGTATAAATTATCTACATATGATGCACTGTTGTGGAGTTAATATATGCATGATGATGAAGGGGTTTTCTGCAAATCTGCCAACTCTGGATAAATGCTAAAATCGCAGAACCAAAAAAAAACCTATACGGGCCGAATCTGAATAGTGCACTGGGCGGCTGGGCTGCTCACCTAGCTGGGCTCGGCCCAGTCGGTGGATGCGGCTGAGGCGCACTAGGCCTGGCGCTGGAGGTCAACGCGCAGCTTGACCGAGCGAAGCAGGTGGCAGTGGTTGAAGCAGGGGAGCCGCGGCGGCGTGAGACTTGCAGGTCGGCGCGCGAGCCGACAAGGAACTCCGGCGACGGGTGGCTGACGGTGACGCGAAAGCGCCGAACGGGTGTCCGGCGAGGGTCTCGGATCCCATGCACAAGGAGCTCCGAGGCGGGGAGGAACTGCAGGGCCATGGCAGGGAAAATTCAGACAAGTGGCAGGGATAGAGAGAGGGCCGGAGTGAGAGCGAGAGGAGGCGAGGCGACCTGGCCGTGGCCGGCCGGCGGTAGGCGCGGGCGCCCGAGGAGGCGAGGTGGAGGAGCACGGGGAGGCTCGTTCTGGCCGAAGACAAGGCCATGGGCGACGCTGCATCCTAGTACAGAGAGAGAACAAGAGAGAGATGAGATACCGAGAGGAGGAAAACATAGGAACGAGAGGGCGGGACGGGGGCTCGTCTGCTGGTGGCGCTGCTTGCGGCCGACGGCGACGCAAGGTGGTTGAGGAGGGCGGCTGGCGTCCTCGGGAAGAACACCGGCGGGGAGGAAGGACGACGAGGTGGCGAGGAGGAGGTCCTGGAGGTGAGGGTCGTCGCTGGTTGCTCCGGCGAGCGGCGTGAGGGGTCGAGCTCGGGGAGGCACGAGAGGTGGTGGATGGTTTGGATCAGAGGAGTCATGCGGTCAAGTGTTGATTTGGTGGCGCTGAAAACAAGGGGAAGATGGCGGCGGTGCCAGGGGATTGGGTCGACGGGGGAAACGAGGAGGAGACCAGGGGAGGCGCTGGTTGGGTGAGAAGGGGATCTGGGAGGATCCCGAGGAAGACGAGACAGGAGGAGTGGCGGCGGCGGCTAGGAGGATGGGACAGCTCTCCTCAAATTTAGGGTTGAGTCAGTTTATATAGGCTGGATTTTTGGGTAGGGGCTATCTCGTCCCTCCGATCATAATCGAAAGGTAGAGAAATATATAGGCTAGGGAGTTCAAATAAGAAAACGGAGATGTTTTATAAACGTTTGAAGATGATCCGGACCCATTGGTCATGACAGCCCGGGTCGGGTCCGGGAGAAGTTTTCTGACTAGGTTGCGGAGGTGGTCGGTGGCTGTGCAGAGAGGCTCAACGGTCGGACAACAAATGAACGGTTGCTCTCGAAAGGGACAACGAAGGCAAGGGGGAACGCGGCAACTACGAACGGATGCAAGCTTTATGAAAACATGCAGATGCAATGCGCATGATGCAATGAGATGAAATGCATGACATGAACAAAATGCAAAACAAAAGACAAAAACCCAACCATGGAGGAAAAACATAGCACATAGCCGGAAATGGCAAGAGTTGGAGTTACAATTATGGAAAGCTAAATCCGGGGTGTTACAGAGTATCTAGGTGACATTAGGGTTTTGGTTGATTTGTGTCTTAAGGTGTTATTCTAGTACGAACTCTATGATAGATCGAACGAAAAGAATAGCTTCGTGTTATGTGACGCCCCGTTACGTCCAACTGAGTCAGGCATAACGGAAGCCGTCACTTCAGAGTTGCGCCAGGATCAGTTAAGGAGAACAGTATCATGTACAAGACGGTGCAGCTGCCTTGAGTAGGCAAGCTTTTATTACATTGACACCTCAAGTGTCAACTAAGCCCTAGCGACCATGACGATAGATCGTCATCCACTTCTAGTTCTGAGCCTTCTAGACCAACTATGGAGGGCATCTACTCTTCATAGCCTTGATTGTCGACTTCCTCATAAACATACTCCACTTCGTAATAACCGAAGTCATTAAGATGGCCGGACTCATCATGAGTACCATTCTCTATCGCCTCAAAGTTCTCATAACTCTCTTGTTCAAAAACAACATAAGTGCAGCTGAGTGCGTATAAAATACGATTACTCACTTAAGTCGCCGGGAAAAGTGGATGCAAGAGTCTTTAAAGAGGAAAAACTTTACCAGCCACGGCTACAAGCCATTAGCTCAAAATACTAGGTAAAAATATTTTCCCCTTAACCCTTTTTTATTGAAAACCAAATTTTATTTGTAAAATCTACTGGCGACAGAGCGACGTGGGATCTTACATCCTGTGTTAGAGGAAAACCCACACGACGCACTTCCAAACCGGAAGCCGGGAGTGATATCACATTTACTCGATCGAGGTGTCTTGCTTTGCCCATAGCATCACTTGGTCCAAGTCGTCCATGCGCTACCCGTGCACACGACTAGACTAAGGAACCAAAACCTTTAACCAGCCCGTACACTACCTCTGCTTTTCCACCTTGCCTTACTAAAGGCCCGCGGGTCGAGACCCTTGACCGGCGGTCCCGCCCTAGGGTGACTGTTCTACCCTACACTACCTTCTCACCCATGCAGAGGCAGCTACTTGGCATGGGTAGTTGGTTCAAATTTCCCATTCCGTGTCTATGGTCAAGACGGTTTTGTAGCTTTTGAAGTAAGCGCCAGTTGGTTGTGTCCTAATGTGATACCCTATGTAGAGAGCCCGCCATCCAAGCCGACCCTTCCGGGTTGCTTTCACCAACATGAGCTCCCTACCCACCAAATATTTATTTATATTGTAACCCTACCCGGTCACAACTACTTAATACAGATGCTTCAATTCGATCCTGTCCAATTGCCAAATCAGTGGATCCACCTGATCCAAATTTCATTTTATTTATGAAAAATATTTATTTTTAGTTCTTATGCAAATTTTTGGAAATGACCCATAGCCCGGAAAACATTTATCAAGACATGGTCAAGGAGATGACGACTTGCCGGGTAGTGCTTCGACCAACTCGGAACCACCAGACGTGACTCCTACGGGTCCGAGATCGGCTCCTGCTAATTATTTCACAAACATGTTTATATTTCCTAATTTAAAATCTAAAGATCCAGCAACACGGCCATGTTGGGCAAGCCATAATTAATTAACTAGGTTGTGATACGTCCTAGTGTTTCATTGAGAGATAAAATGCATCAAGCCATCCAAATCAGAGTAGCATGCACGTATGCCATCCAGTACAGAGAGTAAAAAAGAATGATAAGTAAAAGAAAACTGTAGCCTAGTACTGCACTACTAGTACTTTACTCGTTCCTCTCCTCCTCTTCTCTGCTATCCCAAGAACAGAACCAGCCACCCACCTCTTTCTCTCCCCAAGAACAGGGCACGGCCGCCGTCGCCTCGATCTGCCCCGTCCGGGCATGTCCGGCGACACGGCGGACACCTACAGATTCTCCTCGTCTCCCTCTACCATTTCCCCCTATTTATTTGATCCGCCGCCGCCAAAAACATCGCTACCACTCAATCCTAGCGCCTCCTGATTCAGGTCCGGTGGGCTTGCCACTGGCTGCAGCGGCAACAACGTCTCCATGCCTACATCCTTCCCCAGCGCAGCCACACGCACGACGCGTGCAGCCACGGGCGTTGGGCGTGTGTGGCTTCACCGGCGCTGCTCGGTCGCCATGGCTCTGCTGCTAACGGTGTGGACTAGCCACATCCTACTGCTACTAGTGGTAAGTACTAATCCTGATTTCTTTTCCATCAAGTGCTCCAAATTTCATAACAAGTGCTTGCTATATGTGAACGTGGGTGTGCATATATTGTTCATTTTATCTCAGACCCTACTATTCCCCACCCAGCCATATTGCCTTCTTCCTCTTTGTTTATCTCAAGGTCACAAAATTAATCAAGATTTAATCTATGGTGTGGTCATGGTATTGCTACTGATTAGATCTAAATGTTGTTCCTAACTAGTGCTACTCATCCTTGAACACCATATAGGAGGAAACAGTGGCAGTGAAACTCCAAAAATAATTACTTGTGAGTAGATTATAAACACCAATCAGTCAATGCTACAGGTTGGCAGAGATTAAAAATTAGGACAAAGTAGTACACACAGGAAGATTGATGTTTTGGATACACACATACATGTCATAGCAAGTTACTAGTACTTAGGATTTGATTCTTGGCATGTTAGATCCAGTACAAGCCACAAATGTCATTCACAGAAACTTTTACAAGCTTTTGCAATTGATCTAATTAGTTTTGATTAACTTGGGTGTTTACGCAAACATTTTGTTCTTTTTACAGCAAGGTAAATTGATCAAGGTAAATAGATGCTCATGGACTGATTCAAACCGAGGTGAAGATAGACAAGAAATCAAGCAAGAAGGGCTAACACAACAAGGTACTTGATTAGTACATGGTGGCAACGCATGCAACCCAAAGAGCTTCACAACAGTGAAGTACAGCAGTGGCAGAAGGTGAAAAGGCAAGTGGTGGTGGTACTCCAGTGTAAGTGTGTGTGTGAGGTAGGATGGTCCACAGTGAAAGAGATGGCTCCTATTTATAGTGGAGTGAGCTGCTATGTCGGTTTGGAGAGGCATTACGTCTGGCATGCATGCGTGGTTAGGCTGGCATGCATGCCTCCACTTGTGTCTCTTGTGGGCTGTACTAGGAACAAGTGTAATTTGATTGGCTGGCCATTAGTTGGCATTTACTTTGTGTGTAAGAAAATGAGACAAGGATTCAGTTGTAAAATATATGAAACTTTGGGGAAGAATTGTTTTGCAAAGCTAAATGGTATTTGTTGTAAAAAAAATGTAGTTGTTTTTATTATTTTAATTTATGTTTGGGCAACGCCGTTGAAATTGCCGTTATCTAATTATTTATTTATTTATTACGGTTTTTACATGTTATTTTACTACGGACTCTTGAATAGATCGATCAGAAAGAATAACTTTGAGGTAGTTTCGTACCCTACCATAATCTCTTCATTTGTTCTCCGCTATTAATGACTTTGGAGTGACTCTTTGTTGCATGTTGAGGGATAGTTATATGATCCAATTATGTTATTATTGTTGAGAGAACTTGCACTAGTGAAAGTATGAACCCTAGGCCTTGTTTCAACGCATTGCAATACCGTTTACGCTCACTTTTATTACTTGTTACCTTGCTGTTTTTATATTTTCAGATTACAAAAACCTATATCTACCATCCATATTGCACTTGTATCACTATCTCTTCATTTGAACTAGTGCACCTATACAATTTACCATTGTATTGGGTGTGTTGGGGACACAAGAGACTCTTTGTTATTTGGTTGCGGGGTTGCTTGAGAGAGACCATCTTCATCCCACGTCTCCTACGGATTGATAAACCTTAGGTCATCCACTTGAGGGAAATTTACATCTTGTCCTACAAACCTCTGCACTTGGAGGCCCAACAACGTCTACAAGAAGAAGGTTGTGTAGTAGACATCAAGACTAGGAGTCATTAGGAGAATTGGGAAAGGAAGAACAACAGAGATCTGACACCACAACTGGCTGCCGAGGCAAGGGATGTTGAGGCCTATCACGTCCCTAATCCCAAACCCGCCTAGAACTGTGTTTCAGCTCATCATACCGGCCACGGCAACGTGGAATGAGCCACTGGTTTGGGCAGTTTTCCTACCAATAGATGTAGAGGCCATCTTAAGTATTCCGTTATGCACAAGAAACATTAGGGACTTCTGGGCATGGAGCGGCGAGAAAAGGGACGGTTTCTCTGTCAAATCAGCATACCGAATTATATTGAACACTAAGCTCACAAGGGAGAGCTAGATTGAGGAGGTTGCAAGATCTTCCGGGTCGGAGCGGGAGATTAATGCTTGGTCTACCCTCTGGAAGGCTAAACTATCACCCAAGATCAAGTTCTTCCTCTGGAGGCTAGCGAGGAGCTCGATACCCATAGCGGATGTGCTTGAGCATAGACATATGTCTGATTCTGCAGCGTGCATGATTTGTGGAGCCCCAGACCTTTGGGAAAATAGCACTAGGGTAGAGTTCTTCCCACTCCAAGGAGATGAGGTCTTGATGTTGATCTTCTCCAAGATGAGGCCTTGATAATCCACAAGGAATCTTCCCAAAGAGGGGTCTTGATCTCCAAGAGGAGGGGTTACTTTGCTAACCCTAGAAATGAGCTATATGAAGAGTACTTATAGCCGAGGGACGAAATGGGGGGGGGGGTAAAAGAGTCAATATGCCCGTAGTGCACGCAAGCACATTCGGTGTAGTCCGGTCACCCGGGGTAAAGTGGCCCAGACACCTGGAGGGAGAGGCGCCAGGGAGGGTCGGGCACCCGATGGTGGAGGGTCAGGGCACCCTCGGGCCAGGGGAGGCCGGGCACCCGAACCGATCAGGGGCCTCGCCCAGGCCGCGACTATAGGGAGGCGGGCACCCGGGTGTCCGGGCACCCCGGGGTGGAAGGTGCGGGCACCCGGGGTGTCCAGAGAGCCTCAGGTGCTTTGTGTCTTGGAGCTCTTCCTTCTCATCCTTCTTCTTGAGGCTCTTGCCTCTTCATGATCTTCTCCTCGATACCTAGTCATGCACAAAGTCTCTGCTTGAGGTAGAAGCCATTTCTCATACGAAATCAAAGGGAGCTCGAAGAGGAAAGAGGTAACCTCAGTTTCAATGGTACGTGCATGGGTTGTCGTCATCGGTCCACTTGGCGTTCGTGGTGGTGATGGAATGCCCATGGGGATGACCGTAGGATGCTCCGCATCAACACGTGAGGGGGAGTGTTGAAGCTTGAGCTTTTTAGCGGTAATACCCTACTAATATCACTCGATTATTCCATCTTGCTTGTAAAGCTGAACGTGAAGTGCAGGATCGACAGGCGTTGGCGCGGACTAACTTTTCTGCAGGTCGACCTTCATCATGGACACCACGTGCATCATCTACTTCCACACGTTCTACTACACCGGCACCTCCGCCGGCCGCCACCTCCAACCGTGATACAAGAAAGGTGCACAACCACCACTATCTCCGCCAAGAGCGCACTGCTGGCCTACACAGAGCTCTTCTTCTTCCATGGCGTCAACAGGGCACACAAGTGATATTTTTTGTCGTCGTTGTAAGGGAAGAGGACATTTTGCCAGAGAATGCCAATCTCAGCGTGTGATGATTGCTACTGAGGATGGTGGGTATGAGTCCGCTAGTGATTATGATGAAGAGACTTTGGCTCTTATTACACATGAAGAACATGGTGGAGATGATTACGATCATGAGACGCAATACATGGCTGCCAAGATGCCGACAGTATGAATGTTTAGTTGCTCAACGTGTTTTGAGTGTGCAGGTTACACAAGTCGAAGCAAAATCGGAGGCATAACTTGTTCCATACAAAGGGAGTTGTGAAGGAACGTTCTATTCGCGTCATCATAGATGGAGGGAGCTGCAACAACTTGGCTAGCATGGATATGGTGGAGAAGCTTTCTCTCACCACAAGACCACATCCACATCCTTACTACATCCAATGGTTCAACAACAAATGCAAGGTTAAGGTAACACGTCTTTGTTCGTGTGTATTTTAGTATCTCTACATATGCTGATTATGTTGATTGTGATGTGGTACCTATGCAAGCATGTTCCTTATTACTTGGTAGACCATGGCAATTTGATAAAAATTCTGTACACCATGGTAGAAACAATCAAGATACTCTTGTTCACAAGGATAAAAATATTACTTTGCTTCCTATGACTCCTGATTCAATTTTGAAAGATGATATTAATAGAGCTAATAAAGCAAAGGAGGAGAAAAATAAGAGTGAAAATCAGATTGTGGCAAAAGAATTTGAGCAACAAATGAAGCCTACTAATAAACCATCTAATGTTGCTTCTGAAATTAAACTGAAAAGTGCATGTTTACTTGCCACCAAATCTGATATTGAGGAGATAGATTCTAGCAAATCTGTTTGCTATGCTTTTGTGTGCAAAGAGGCGTTATTTTCATTCGAGGACGTGCCTTCCTCTTTGCCCCTGCTGTCACTAACATTTTGCAGGAGTTCGCTGACGTCTTCCCACAAGACGTACCATCGGGATTACCACCTATTCGAGGGATTGAGCATCAAATTGACTTAATTCCCGGTGCATCGCTACCCAACCGTGCACCATACCGTACCAATCCAGAGGAGACGAAGGAGATTATGCGTCAAGTACAGGAGCTGCTCGACAAAGGTTATATACGCCAATCTCTTAGTCCTTGTGCTGTTCCTATTATACTAGTGCCTAAAAAGGATGGTACGTCGGCGTATGTGTGTTGATTGTAGAGGCATTAATAATATTACTATTCGTTATCGTCATCCTATTCCTAGGCTAGATGATATGCTTGATGAATTGAGTGGCTCTACAATATTCTCCAAAGTTGATTTATGAGTGGATACCATCAAATTCGTATGAAATTGGGAGATGAATGGAAAACAGCATTTAAAACTAAGTTTGGTTTATATGAGTGGTTAGTCATGCCTTTTGGGTTAATTAATGCACCTAGTACTTTCATGAGACTAATGAACGAAGTTTTACGTGCTTTCATTGGACGATTTGTGGTAGTCTATTTTGATGATATACTGATTTATAGCAAATCTTTGGAAGAACATTTGGAACATTTACGTGCTGTTTTTAATGCTCTACGTGATGCACGCTTGTTTGGTAACCTTGGGAAGTGCACCTTTTGCACCGACCGAGTATCTTTTCTTGGCTATGTTGTTACACCACAGGAATTGAAGTTGATAAAGCCAAGATTGAAGCTATTGAGAGTTGGCCGCAGCCCAAAACGGTCACACAAGTGAGGAGTTTTCTTGGACTCGCTGGTTTCTATAGGCGTTTTGTGAGAGACTTTAGCACCATTGCTGCACCTCTCAATGAACATACAAAGAAGGATGTGCCTTTTGTTGGGGGTACCGCATGTGAAGAAGCCTTCACGGTATTGAAAGATAAGTTGACACATGCTCCTTTACTCCAACTTCCCGACTTTAATAAGACTTTTGAGCTTGAATGTGATGCTAGTGGAATTGGATTAGGAGGTGTGTTATTACAAGATGGCAAACCTGTTGCATACTTTTCTGAAAAATTGAGTGGGCCTAGTCTGAACTATTCTACTTATGACAAAGAATTATATGCTCTTGTTGGGACTTTAGAGACATGGCAACATTATTTATGGCCCAAAGAATTTGTTATACATTCTGATCATGAATCTTTGAAACATATTAAAAGTCAAGCTAAACTGAATCGTAGACATGCTAAATGGGTTGAATTCATTGAGACTTTCCCTTATGTCATTAAACACAAGAAGGGTAAAGAAAATGTTATTGCCGATGCTTTGTCTCGTCGCTATACTATGCTTTCACAACTTGACTTCAAAATATTTGGTTTGGAGACCATCAAAGATCAATATGTGCATGATGCTGATTTTAAAGATGTAATGCAGAATTGTAAAGAAGGAAGAACATGGAACAAGTTCGTTATTAAGGATGGTTTTGTGTTCCGTGCTAACAAGCTATGCATTCCTGCTAGCTCTGTTCGTCTTTTGTTGTTGCAAGAGGCGCATGGAGGATGATTAATGGGACACTTTGGCGTGAAGAAGACGGAGGATATACTTGCTACACATTTCTTTTGGCCAAAGATGAGACGGGATGTTGAGCGTTTTGTTGCTCGCTGCACTACATGTCAAAAAGCTAAGTCACGACTCAATCCTCTGTTCCTTGGGAGGATATATCTATGGACTTTGTTTTAGGTTTACCTCGAACAAAGAAGGGGAGGGATAGCATATTTGTTGTCGTGGATAGATTCTCGAAAATGGCACACTTTATACCATGTCATAAAAGCGATGATGCTTTTAATGTTGCTGATTTGTTCTTTCGTGAAATTATTCGCTTGCATGGTGTGCCAAATACTATTGTTTCAGATCGTTAAGTTGGGGACTAAACTGCTTTTTAGTACTACTTGTCACCCCCAAACTGATGGACAAACTGAAGTAGTCAATAGAACATTGTCTACTATGCTTAGGGCTGTTTTGAAGAATAATAAGAAAATGTGGGAAGAATGCTTGCCTCATATTAAATTTGCTTATAATCGTTCATTGCATTCTACTACTAAGATGTGCCCTTTTGAAATTGTGTATGGCTTCCTACCTCGTGCACCTATTGATTTGTTGCCTCTTCCATCTTCGGAGAAGGTTAATTTTGATGCTAAAGAACGTGCTGAATTGATTTAAAAATGCATGAGTTAACTAAGGAAAACATTGAGCGTATGTATGCTAAATATAAACTTCTTTGGAGATAAGGGTAGAAAACATGTTGTCTTTGCACCGGAGATCTTGTTTGGTTACATTTATGTAAGGATAGGTTTCCTAATTTGCGCAAATCAAAGCTAATGCCACGTCTTGATGGTCCATTTAAGGTGTTAGAGAAAATAAATGATAATGCATATAGACTTGAGCTGCCTGCAGATTTTGGGGTTAGTCCCACTTTTAACATTGCAGATTTGAAGCCTTATTTGGGTGAGGAAGATGAGTTTCCGTCGAGGACGACTTCATTTCAAGAAGGGAGGATGATGAGGACATCAATACCATTGTTACACCCACAGCCCTGCTGCTATACATCTTGGACCAATTACTAGAGCTCATGCACGCCGATTAAATTATCAGGTACTTTCGTTTCTTGGTAACGATTCCAATGTTCATGAGAATATGATGCTGCCTAAATTGGATACATTTGTTTTGCTTATAAATGAAGGGCCTACCATGGTCAAGAAAGATGAACCTTGGAGCAAGTTCAAGCATGGAGATGTTGGCATGTGCAAGGGGAACAAGAACGGAGTTACAAGTGATGATTCCAGGACTTTGAAGCCACCCTAATGAGAGCATGAGGCCTTGGACGAAATATACAAGATGCCACTTCATAATATTCGTCCATAGGCTATTCTAGGTGCTGCGTCACCTTAATATTGGGCCAGGCCCATGTAATTTCGAAATACTTAAGTGTAGGCTGTTTTTAAAGTCCGTATGTGTGGGGAAACAAGAGTTAGGGTTGGTTTCGGACCCCTCCCTCAAGGGCCGCGAAATTCCCTCCTCTTTCTCCACATATACAGCCCTTAGGGCGTCGTTTAGACTTTGGGTTTTGTTTAGATCAAAAGTTCGCCATAGCTGCAACCGCAGTGCCGTTTGTGTTCAACGACTGCACCAAGGCGCCTCGTAACCCCACCTTCATTAATAAAGCTTTCCTCTTATATTCGCAATATCCAGTTGCAATCTTAGTTTCTTGCTTGTTCTTCGTTTGCTCGCAGGAAACATGCCCTCGTGGTCGTTGATCGTGCTCGGCGTGGTCAATAACCCTCGGAAGTTGGTTTAGCGATTGCTAAGGCGCGACGTCTCGCACGTACGTAGTCGGATCGTCAAGGTCGACTCCCACAGAAACGATAGCCACCATCTCATCGAAACATCGGGACACCTTTGCCTCTATCACGAAGCGTCACAATTTCTTTTTCTTTTGTAGACACTAAGGAACGATAGTGCAGGGTTTAGCCCCCGAGCCTCTGGTTGACTTGCGGAGTACTTGTAAGACCAAGAAAACATGGAAAACCTGCAATTGCATTTTGCCAAACACTAGAACACCGAATGGACATAGTCAATGTAGATGTTTTGTTTAACTGTTGGGTTGTTTTACTAGTAACCCACAAGTGCGTAGCATTTTCAAATAGCAAAAGCATTGAACCCAACAAGGAGCGAAAAGGAATGATTTGATGGAAACCAATAACAACTCACCGTAAAAAGCTTCAAATAGTGACAAAAGTGCAACTGTGCATCAAGTGACCCAATCCTTAATTATGCTAAGGACAAACAATTGTATTGTTTTAATTTTTATTATGTTTATGGCGCTTTGTATTTCTGGTGAATATTTATACTAGATCTGACTTCTGTAGAAAGAAAACATCAATCGAGGTCTCAGATTGTGGACCTTGTATTTTTTTCCTCTTATTTTTTTGGATTCTGTAAAATGTAAATATATGATGTTTTAGTAGTTCAATATTTCGGTACAGAACGAGGGAAATGATTTTTCTAACAAAAAGAGAAAAAAAAAATAAAACAACCAGGCTGTGGATCTTGTATCGACGGTGCCGCGCACCTTGAGATGCTCGATCTGATCCAAGTATCCAACAACACAACTCCCTGCCCTGCCTTCCTCCCCGCAGAAAAAAACCCCTCTCTGCCCTCCACACCTCGTGCACGCCGTCCGAGCACACGCACAGCAAAGCCGGCTTCCCGCGAGCTCCTCCTCCTCACATCCATGGCCGGTCAGTGATTCGCATCCTCCTCCTTCCACCCCGCACTACGTACAACACCTACTCTAGTTGATCCGCCCGATCGAATTGAACCGTATCCCGTGTTCGAATCCGTTGCCGCAAGCCCCGACCGGTCCGTGAAGGGCAGAAGCGTTGAGCCAGGGAAGCGCGGGCGGAATCCATGGCCGTAGAAAGGATTGCCGTTCGTTGTCCCGCGGTGTGTGGGGGATTCGTGGGCTGGCCACCGCTTCTATTTTCCAACCGTAGATTGTTTAGACCGATGGAACGGGTGAAAATCCACGTCAGCCCAATGCGTTTTGCAAGAGAGAATAGATTAGTGGAATTAGGGGCATGGCGAAATTTCCTTGGATTGATGAATGCAAGAATTGTTGGTTTTATCTGCTTGCCTCCTCGATCGGAGGACTAACTTTCGACAATCATAGTTATATCTGACTGAAATTTTAAACTGATTCAATCACTGCTTGTCAAACAAAGAAAATAAGAAACTTGAACGGCTGGTGAAATTCATTGATTTCATGGAAAACCACCGTGGATGAAGACAGACAGCAAAATTTAGGGCCTTTCTTTTTGCTGGCAGCTCTCTGTGGGTATCTTCGGGCCCAGAAAGATCCATATGGACCATATTTCGTGGTGTTATGATAGTTGTTGTTAAGCATTGTATTTCGAGATTCAGCTAGTGGTTCATGTGAGCTGTCAATATGTTATGATGTTTCATCTCACCAAATAATATTCAGTTGTGGGTATGGTTGAAACAAAAAAGATGGAAAATATAAAAGATATTGTCCAAAGATGGAGTGTGTTTCATCAATGAGTCCTGATAGTTCGTTCCCCTAATGTCTAATACTTGCTTTTTAGCCAATATTGTTTTTATTCGAAGATGTTTCTAGTTCTCTGTGAATGAAATTCCACTTCCAGTTTTAAACTGAATGTTGGCTTCAACAAAAATATAAAGTTTAATTGTTCCGTATTCAATCATCCTAATCTTATTCCTAGATATAAGCATTTTATCTTTCAAAATGAGAATTCTTCAATTCTTAGCCCGTGCATCCCTTCTTTAATTAGTTGCTAAATAGGTTCTGGAGTAATATATAGGGTATGGTTTCACACATGCCTATATTTTTGTAACATATATTTAAGAAATGAGAGAGTACAATTATTTCTGTACATTGTGTGGAACAAAACTATGTTATAAATTCACCCTAATAAGCAATTATCTTGTGCACTGTCATAAGAATAGAAGAAGCTGATAGATTTGGACATTTGTGCAGCATTATCAGCGAAGGTCATACAAAATGCATTCTTGGCACAAGATGGTCCACGGACTAGGCACAATCCAAGATATACCTGTGACTTTTGTGCCCTCAATACCCGCAGCATGCATTCCGTCCAGGGGTGTAGATTATCATTGGCTGATACTTCAGCCAAGTGGTTAAATACCACATCAACAGCATGGATTAGCCTCGGGAAACAAGGAAATATTAGCTGCAATGGTCTGTTCTAGGCTCTCAATGATCGTTATTAGTTTACGTAGGTTTTTTCTTTTTACCCGCTCAATATGGCGTGTCTGTCATATATTTCCTTGTTTACTGGTTTTTTCTTTTGTCAGATCATAGCTTGGTTACTGGTTTTAGATAGTTTCTGCTGTGCCATGTATGCTCATGCGAAATTCTGAAAACTTTCTTACATAACTTCCATTACAGCTACTCAAGGCGCCAGTGATGTCTTGTCCATTGACAAAGTTGATTTTCTCAAGCTACAAAATGGCAGGTATAACAAGGTTTCTACTTTATATGATGCTCTCCTTGACATTGCATGCTCTTAATTCTTATAGTGAGACTGTAAAAACTATTTTTTTTGCTGTATGCACGGTAACAAAACATGTACTTTATTTCCTTGGTGTTTTTCCAAAAGCAGTGAAAGCCAATGGCATGCATAAGCTTTTCCCTTGTTCTTATTGAATATTTAATTTAGTTGCTTTAGTAGTTCACAGAAATGGCCAATTTAGTATTGTTGATATCTACATTTGCATGTCTACTCTGCCGTGTTTAGGCCATCTATTATGTAGACAAGATTCTTTATCCCAATCCTTGGGTGAGAATCAATGCTTGTCGGTACTGTTTCTGTTAGTTCGCGTTTTAGCAGCAAGCAACTTTCCACACACATTTTTCTTAAAAAAGATATTCTGAACATATTGACCCAGCAAAGATCTGAGTACCCTATGGATGACAGCTACATCTACATATATGTTGCAATATTCAGAGATGTTTTAGTATAGTCATATATCACGTTAAATATTCCCTCCATTTTTATATACAAGACCACTTCGTTTCTTGTGTCAAAATTTGACTTATAATTTTGGTCAACAGAAGATGGGTTATATGTTGTCAAAAATATATTATTGAAAAGTTCTTTTAAATGTGCATCCAGTGACATATTTTTTATGACGTATGACTAAAATTTTGTTGGTAAAATTAATGGTCAAAGTTAGACATAAAAATATGAAGTGGCCTTGTATGATGTGTTACAATGAAAAATCAACTTCTTTTATACAGGCTATTTTGTTTTACAGTGATATTCGTGGTGTTGCTATTGCTGGGGTTGAAGGTGAGCCTGTCAATCTCACGGAGCTTGTTGCTGAAGCTATAGCTGCTGCATTTACTGCATGGTTATTAAACAAGAAGAAAGCGGATGGCTTGAGACGTTTAAGAATCTCTGTTGGACATGATTCACGGATTTCTGCTCATAAATTGCAGGTGCCTGATTTTTACGCATTTAAAAAAAGGACCCGCAAGGTCCTGTGTGCATTTTTGTCAAATTTATTATTTCTAGTTATGAATTCTTAATTAAGCCATTATTAGACCAAAATCATGTTACCACAAGTGGTAGTTTGGACTTTCCGGTCATTTCAAGCGTTAGCCGAGAAACTAGGGTAATTTGTGTCGAATCGGATAAGATACGGTGACCAATTTTTACCTTCAGCTCATTGGGTAGCTGGCATGCTGTTATTGTGTTTTTTCTTTTGAGAGTACGCCTAGGCGTACCATATTTTTTATAGAAGGGCTGTTATTGTGTTGGAGGTGGACTTCTTACCACATGTTCGAGCTCTGGGAATTAATTGCGGATTGGGAGTACCGCCCCACGCACACTCTCCCTCTAATTTTTTTATTCAGGCAGGAACTGAAAGGTTGTGGAAGGTTCTCCTGTAGTTGTATGCTATATTAATAGCTTTCTTGTTTATAACGGCAGTATATAAATCGTACTTTTTGAAGGACAGTATTTTAATTTTGAAATCCGAGTAGAACCCTAATTGTAGATGTGCATGCTTAAATACTTACATCCTTAGTTGTTAAGTTTGAGTAGATAGCTCACATTTCCTTAAAAGCTTAAGGTTCTGGACGAACTATGAAATCAGAGTTCAGAACATGTCTATCGCAATTTTAAGACAAATAATCATGCATGGCACACATTTAAGTATACGCCATAGGTGGATAGGCCTGATGGAGCCTAGACATCAGAGGAAGTAAGTTCATAAGTATCATTTGGATAATTATTTGACTATTGAATATTGAATAGTAATTGTTTTCAGAATGCAATTACTCATGGAATCACTGCTGCCGGACATGATGTTCTACAGTTTGGGTGAGTTCACTTCTTTTTTGCTTACATTCAGGTATACGGGATCTTTTGTGTTGTATAGACTCTAGCAGGGACTAAAAATGGAGACAATCTGAATTTTCTTATCATGTGAGATCTTTTTATACTTAGAATCTGCACACATCCTTTTTCTATTGCAAGGGTAGACATCCATTATTGGAAGCTAGAAACTCACTTTCATACATCCGTTCTTGGGAAGCTAGAAACTCACTTTTAACTGTTCCAAGGGGTTTGCCCGTTTGAGCTCTCCATAAATATGCGACTTCTCTGCTCTGACATGCCAACAAATATGAGTCGAATATCCAAGACAAAATTGGTTATTTACCAGTATATAAAACCCTTCCTGTCAGATACCACCAGAATAACTCCTTATTCATTCCATGCCATCCATTTTCAAATTGTGTTCATTGTTTGCAATCGCTCTCAACTTGCTGTCCAAGGCTGTTAAATCAAGAGAACGTCCATATTGCCCTTATGTGAAATGGTGAGCCGAGAATATGCCATCCAGTTGATCCAGCATTCCATGCATGTATGTGTCCATGTCTACTCTTGGACTATTGGTTATGCATTCAGCTACAGTTATTCAGGTTTATGCTGTCTATGCATCTACTAAAGTGTCAACAAAATTATATCAAATCTTCCCTGATGGCATGTTCTGCAAAAGAATGAACAATATGATTCATGTGGCATCCGTGCCTTATAAATTGCACAAGACAAATCCTCTTCCAGAGACAAGCACATAAGAAACCCATACCCGGCATGATTCCAGTTGAAGCGGCGCATGACCCTAGCAAAATGGACACTAGAGACAATTCCTTTTCCAGAGACAAGCACATAAGAAACCCATACCGGCATGACTTAAGAGCAGCCCTCGGACGACAAGCTAACTGTGATGAAAATGATTAATAATATTTGAAAATATGTTAAGTAGATGAGCAATACCCTTCTCAGTATTCAGTTCTGACAATGTGTTATATAGATTGGCTTCAACACCGGCAATGTTCAACAGTACACTTACCGAAGATGCGATAAATCATTGCCCAGCAGATGGAGGCATAATGATAACAGGTACCATTCCCAGTTTGGTATGCTCCATCACAATCAAGCATTTGTATATATCAGTAATCAATTCCTCTACCAACTATTGTATTGTTTACCTGCTGACACTATTTGACTATCTTTATCGCTCTTTATTTATTTGAAATTTACCCATCTCAGCAAGTGCGTATTTATGCAGTCACAACTTTATGGCCCTTTGGTTTCTACCAGATTTTTTCTCTAACACTACTAACAGTGTAAACACGCCACAACTTCACCCTGAGATCTCTCCTAGTGCCGCTGTCCATTACCACATAGAAATCGCACACAAACACTTTGTTCTTTCAGGGCATACTGTTAGGAAATATGCAACATGTATTTCCTGGGGGCCAAAGGATAGTATATATACAATGTACAAGTGGAAAATATGCAGAAAGCCCCTTATGCCAAGGCTATATGGAAAATTAATATAACTCTTAACACCCCCCTCAAACTCTGGGTGGATCCACAACACTGAGTTTGGAGAGATAAAATCCATGGTGCGCTCGAGTCTGGGCCTTTGTACAGAAATCTGCCAACTGTAACTCGGAAGGCACATACTACAGAGTAGCCCGCTCCTGCGCACCAGCGTGCACAAAAGAAGCATCAACACCAATATGCTTGGGGAGCTCATGCTTCACAGGGTCATGCACAATACTAATAGCACTTGTACTGTCTGACAAGGGCAGAGTAAGTGTACTGACTGAAACACCAAACTCCTGAAGTAACCATCGTAACCAAGTCAACCTCTGCCGTCAGAAGAATCATAGCTTGCAACTCAACCTCTGCACTCGAACGGGAAACAGCAGTTTGTTTCTTCGTCTTCCAGGCAATGAGAGAACCACCAAAAAAATACAGTCAGCAGAAAGTGAATGGCGATCCGAAGGATCACTAGCCTACGTAGCATCCGAATGGGCCTAAAGTTGTGACAAACTGCAGTGGGGAAAGAAAAGACGGTGAGAGATCGTGCCACGAAGATATTGGAGAACACTGAGAAGGTGACTATAGTGAACAGAAGTGGGAGCAGAAACAAACTGATTCAAAATATGGACATGATAGGAGATATTCGGACGAGTGATAACTAGATAGACCCAGACTCCCAACAAGATGATGATAATGTGTCGGATCAGACAAGGGGTTACCATCGGAAGCACAGAGGTGAACATTGAGCTCCATGGGAGTCTAAATAGTGCGCTCATCAGTAAGAGCAGCACGAGCAAGGAAATCCTGGATATACTTTTCTTGGAAAATAAAGAAGCCATGAGAGGTAGAAGAAACCTCAGTCCCAAGAAAGTAGGGAAGAGGGCCAAGATCAGACAAAACTGTTCACTAAGACGTGCTTTCACAAAGGCGATGTACTTAGAGTTGTCACTAGTGATCCAAATGAATAAGCATAAAAGGAGATACGCTCCTAAGTCCCTTACTCACATATGTGGCTCTTGTGTGTTTTGCATATGCGCAAGCATCACCTGTCAGCTCGCCCTTGCCTACTCCACACATAACATCCGGAAATATTCTGCTCATCTTATCAAAAGATGTCCCATCCTACAGTGATGGATCATCGCCTGCTTCTCCTTATCCTCCATGGTCGCAGCACACACCAAGTCCGGCTGCACCTCCTGGTCCATGTACCAGAGCCCCCTACGCCTGGTGCCAGTCCCAACCGTCTGGCTCGTCTGTCGCACCTGAATCAAGCAACCGAACTTGTCAAGGATCACACGACAGTCCATTTGATCAATGGGAGCACTGAAAGAGACCAAATTGACAGGAAAAGCTGGCACATATAAAACCGAGGATAGGGAGATGGTCGGAATGCACTTTACTCTACCAACTCCTATGACAGGATGTTTTGTGCCATCAGCAATTTGCATAGTGCCCGTGTGAGAAGGAGGATACTTATTGTAAGACTCGAACACGCAGGATTTGCCAGCAACATGCCTAGATGCTCCAGAGTCTAGAACCCATTCTGGACCATTCTCATTAGTAGCAAGAGATGTCATTTCCAGATTATCGTCATCAGTGGAGGCCCAGTGAGCACAGTCTCCATAGCGAGCATTCAAGCCTGCAGTTTGGAGCTGTGATATGAAAGCATGAAGCTCCTCCAACTCAGCTCTCAACTTAACGGTCTGAGCATCCTTCTCAAGTGTCGCCCCCTGGCTATTTCCTTGTCAGCCTGGATTTCCTCCACCTTCCTCTTCCTTCACCAGTTTTGTTTTCTCAGCTTCTGCCAGACATGCTGTATTTCCCTTTTGGTTCACCCATCTTTGCTCAGGATAGTCAGCAGCAGCACAACACCAATACCTGCAATTCAGCCAGCCACCTTCGCCTGCAAGCAGCAACGAGCAGCCTCCACAGCCTTCCTGCTAGCACGGCCTTCTCTCCTCTGCAAACAGCAGCAGCCGCAACACTAACAGCAACAGTGCAAAGAGCACCCTCTGCCTCACCAACAGCAAGCAGCAGCTACTGCAGTTCAGAACAGCAGCAGTTCGTCACCTTTCCTTCCTTTACCAATCTGCAGCAATCAGCAGCCAGCCGAACCTCCTCTGCTCCAGCAGCCGCACTCAAGTGCGAGCAGCAGCAATAGGACCCTTCTTCTCTCCCTTGGTGCAGCGCAGCAGCTCCTTTCTTCTTTCCTCTCCTACCAAGCTCGCCACCTCCAGCTCGCCGGAACCAGCCAGCCGCCGCAGCGCCCTGCCAGTCGCCGTGACGCTCAGCTGCACGCGCACGCACACACACAGCCATGCCAGCCCAGATGCGCCGCCGCCTCCTCGCCGGACCCAGCCGCCGGCCGGTGACTAGGCCACCATTGCCGTCATCCCCGGCACCTCGCCTGCGTCTGATACCATGTTGAATCGCAGGCTCACCTTGTCCGTGTCTCTGTCGTGTGTGTGTGGCGGCTCACACTGGGAGACGACCTGCTGCTCCTTTCTTAAGATCTTGCCCTTGGGCTAGGCCACATGGGCCAAGAGGAGATGGGCCCCTGTCCCATACCGGTTCGACACCTTATATATCTAATGTGCATGTATCCTCATTCTGACAGCAATGATTTGCAACTTTGCACTAGTTTATAGATCATTTCTACTTCATTTCTTAAAGTTTTTTTAAATATAGGCTCACTAATTTTTTGGCTGGTTATGTACAGCGAGCCATTTACCCTACAATCGGAATGGTTTCAAGTTTTTTACAAGTGATGGTGGTCTAAATAAGACTGATATTAAAGATATATTGGAGCAGGCTTCTAAAGTATACGAGGAATCTGCACATTGTGGCAAACAAGAACAGACCGGTGTCGTGACTCATGTGGACTACATGTCAATATATGCTTCTGATCTAGTGCAAGCAGTTCGTAAATCTGCTGGACACAAAGGTGTTCATCATATGCTTATTTTATACTGCATTTTGATTCACTAGGCAATTTATACTCGATCACATTTAGATTTCTTGCCTTTGCTTTGCATTTCTGATGGTTTTATTTCTGTCATCGGTTGATTTCTCATTGTCCATTATGTCATATATAAATTTCACGCGTTCAATAAAAAAATATTTGCTGATGAATTTCACATTCTATTTATATTTTGTTTGGTCCTAGTTGCCGTGATGTCAACATATTTAATTATTAATATTATATGCTTTATTTATTACTCCCTCTGTAAAGAAATATAAGAGCATTTAGATCACTAAAGTAGTGATCTAAACGCTCTTATGTTTCTTTACGGAGGGAGTACTATCTTATACACCCTCCATTTTTTTTATTTAATCTGCATATTAGCTTTTGTTTTAAGTCAAACTTTATAAACTTGGACCAAGTTTATAGGAAAAACTATAAAACATATACAATACAAAATCAATACCATTAGATTCAGCACTGAATATCTTTTCACATCATATAGATCTTTTATTGTAAATGCATACTATTTCCTATAAACTTGGTCAAACTTTATAAAGTTTGACTTCAGTCAAAGCTAATATGCGGAGTTAGGGATGCAAGGCGGCGCCTGAACCCAGCCCGCTTCATATGCAAAACTAGAAAAATCAGTTCCAGCTGAATTAGAGTGTGTTAGACTAATTTGTACTATTTGGCGGGTCTTTGCGGGACGCCGTTCTGCACCCCTATGTGGTGTAAATAAAAACGGAGGGGGCATAAGTATTATTGTTTATTGCAATCCACATTTCTCGGATTCATTACGCATGTCAATTTCTGCTATTCATACCCTTTTATCTGCTCATTAGAAAGCTACTGGTTCATGTATCTCACATTCTATTTGTATTCGAATATGTGACTATTGGCTATGTGGAAGTTGATCTGTTAGCAAACTGTGAAATGATTGAATATAAAAAAGATAAATATGAAGGAAAATGACTTTTTTTATGCTTGTATTTTTGTCCATTTGGTCTTAGAGAAGCCATTGGAGGGACTGCACATAGTTGTTGATGCAGGGAATGGAGCAGGTGGCTATTTTGTGGTATGTGTTTACTCCTACTTGTTCTGTAGCAGTATGTTTTTTCAGTCCGGGTTTTTGTGTTGTGCATTCTATCCTTACCTTCAGCCACCTGGTCGACAAGTCTATTGAATATTTTTCTCAGTTTTCTCATGCAATATTATAGACACATTATTCTAATAGAAACAGAATTTTTGTTATTTCAACCTGATTGTTACTCCCATATAAGACAACAACAGATTATCCAAAACATTAAGTTTTCTGAATTTGAACTTAGCGTTTCAAAAACTTAAAGATGGTTTGGTTTTGAATTTATCCACTCAATTTGGCTGCCAGCAGAAACCAGATTTTTTTCCCAGGGCGAATATGAGCCCTGGTGAAATATTAGTTTTTTACTTCATATTATTAGAATATGTGCTTATGGCTGACTCAATGAACATAATTTTTTTATTTCGATAAATCTATCTGCCATGGGGCATGAATTTGGGTTTGGTGTGGTATGTAGTAATAACAGACTAATTTTGTTGTGGGCTACCAGGTCCAGGTGGAATCCAAACAGAGAGGAATGCGCTAGCAGATTTGGTAGGCTAGGTGTTGAGATAGGAGTTCGTATTGATTACTAGAGAGGCCACTTGGGCCTAAGAGGTGATGAGCCAGGCCCATACCAATTAAACAAAACACAAAGTCTAATCCACCAATATTAAATTCCCAGTAAACATTTAGACTTGGTAAGGAAGTTTGTAAAGGTTTAAAGAGTTCATGCCCTGTGATACCACCCCTTACATGCTCCCAACTTTAAAAAACCCCGCTTGTGCAGGGCCCGGGGAAGGGTCCGACCACTTTGGGTCTTTTGTATCCAACCTTTCCCTACGTTTCTGCCAGAGGCTGTTTCCAGGACTCGAACCCATGACCTCATGGTCACAAGGCAACAGCTTTGCTGCAGCGCCAAATGCTCCCAACTTCCAAACAAATAAATTCGAATGTTAAAAATAATTCTATTTTTTTTGTGTGATTGGTCACAAGACATGTGTATACAATACCTAAAATTTTCAAATCCAAATTCAAAATACACATGGAGAAACAAAAAGGACAAATCCAAATGTCAATAGTATCCTTTTTGTTTCTCCATGTGTACTTTGGATTTAATTTTTTTTGCAGATTGTAGCACATGTCTTGAAAACATTCACAAAAAAATCCGAATTTTTTGAAACATTTAAACATACACAAGAAAACGTTCTATCCAAAGTTGACCAGAGATGTATAGGACTTCTGGTGAACATTTTAGATAGTTTTAGGACTCAAATATGCAGTTTTATAGATTTGGGACTAACATGACACACCTCCAATAGTTTTAGGACTTATGATGCATTTTACTCTTCTTAATATGTATGTCGTGCTTAACCCGTTTCCACAATTGCACCCATAGATTACTGTATCCCAGGTTGATGGTGCACAGCTCTTTTTTGTTTGACAGCCCCCCCCACCCCCCCCCCCCCCCACCTCCCCGCGCGCGCATGCGTACTTGGGTTTCTGTATTGGTGCCAACATGCCGATTGAATACTTAAAATGGACTCCTGAAATAATCTAATATTGCCTTTGATTTTGATCTGGAATTGCTGTGGTTATTGGACCAGGATAAGGTACTAAAACCATTAGGAGCTGTTACTGATGGGAGCCAATTCCTGGAGCCTGATGGTAATAGCTGGATCTTTTCTTCATTCCACTAATCTCTTTGTGGCCTTTCTCTCATTATGAATTACATATTTAGGTTTGTTTCCCAATCATATTCCGAATCCTGAGGACAAAGCTGCAATGGAAGCCATTACACAAGCAGTGCTTAATAATAAGGCAGACTTGGGCATCATATTTGATACTGATGTTGACAGGTGCAAAAATAACCATTGAGATTCTGCATATGCGTAATAACATCAATGTTAAAAATCTTTTGATTTTTGCAGGTCAGCTGCTGTTGATTCCAGTGGACGTGAGTTGAATCGCAACCGATTGATTGCTTTGATGTCTGCCATAGTTCTTGAGGAGGTAAGGTTTTGTCGAGCTGCAAATTTGTTTCATATTACTCTGTTGCTTATGCCTAACTAATTCGTTGATCTGCTACTAGCATCCAGGAACCACTGTTGTGACTGATAGCGTGACATCAGATGGACTGACTGCATTTATTGAGAAGAAACTTGGTAGATACTTTTTTTGAACTGAAAACTTGGTATTGTGCTAGTTACAGCTTGGTGCTTTATTTGATTAAATGATGATTTTCTTATCTATTTTATGCTCAAGGAGGGAAACACCATCGATTCAAGCGAGGATACAAGAATGTAATAGATGAGGCTATTCGTCTGGTTAGTTTGCTCTTTCTTCATGATTCAGATCGCCCTGTAACTTGTCCCATGATACCTAGTAGTATGGAATGCAAATTATGAATATTTCAGAATTCTACTGGTGAGGAATCACATTTGGCGATGGAAACAAGTGGCCATGGAGCACTGAAAGAGAATCACTGGCTCGATGATGGAGCATATATGATGGTAAGGGTGTTTATTCTGCTACATTCCTTGAAACTTTATGAACCATGCAATTATATGGGAACCAGATGAAAATGTTGGCATTTTATGCTTAACATTGGTTGGTTTGAAAAGATCTCTTTGAATCTTTATGGCATTTTATAGCTGAATCTCTTATAGCTACAACTTCAGAAGCATTGCTATTTGTATCCCTCTGTTCTTACGATAGTTCCTCCTTACTAGACTAGTTCCAACGGTATATAGCATTGTAGTTCCCGAAAGAAAACTGGAATATCATATTCCTGAGGACACGTTTAATTGCCATCTCTCTTTATTGGCACACGCTTCCATACTTATCTTCTCTTATTTTATTTTTGCCTTAGGTTAAACTTCTGAATAAACTTGCTGGTGCCAGAACATTGAACCCAAACATCGGTAGTAAAGTTTTGACTGATTTGGTCGAGGGCCTTGAGGAGGCTGCTGTGACTGTGGAGATAAGGTTGAAGATTGATCAAAATCATGCAGATTTGAAAGGAGGGTATGTTAAGTTCTAACCGGCAGCATTCAGTCCATTTTCAGGAAAATGATGGTACCCATGGCCTTGACTACTGGCTGAAATAAACACACTTTCATTCAGTAGTCAGTTAAGGTGGGGTATCATTTTTTTTTTCGAGAAAACGCAAAAGCCTTGCGTCTAGTCCAAGATTAGATGGAAATGGGCAATAATTATAATAGGAAGTATGCATGAACCTCAGTTGAACTTGCCACGGCAAAATTGATTGAACTGCTGCTTAACTTTGAGAGTTCTAGTTGTCACATGCTTCTATTGTGCATTAGTGCATGTCTCAATGTGTTAATATTATGAGTTCATCTGCAGGACATCCATGGAATGCTCTGATTTAGATTGTTTTATGTTATAAGAGTTTCACATTTGAAGGAGAATAATTAGCCATGTGAAAATAGGGTTACCCCTAGTCTTTTTAACAGTAAATTAGTTATCCCATTTAGTTTGCATGCTGTCACAACAAAGGGCAGTCAAGCTTGACTACAGGGATGTATTTAAGTCACTAGTGATCTAAACACTCTTATATTTCTTTACAGAGGGAGTACTTCATATCAAATACAGATAAAGTTTATGTGTTTAATTTATTCTTTTTTGCAGATCCTTCCGTGACTATGGAGAATCAATCTTGAAACATTTGGAGAGTGTGATTAGCAAAGACCCAAATCTAAACAAAGCCCCGAAGAATCATGAAGGCGTACGTAGATCATCTTTGCTTGCTTCCAGAAGCTGATGTATACATCTTCAGTTCTTTACTGATTAATATTTCATGCTGCATTACTATGCTACGCAGGTCAGAGTTTCTGGATATGGTGGCTGGTTTCTGTTGAGGCTATCCCTCCATGATCCGGTTCTTCCCCTTAATATTGAGGTTGTCCTTTCTTCTTTTTTCTTCAACTGTCAAACCTTAGAAAGCACCATTCTGTTTAAAAAATTGACCGTCATGTCACATGTGCATGCAGGCACAAAGCAAGAATGACGCCGTGAAGCTCGGACTTGCAGTGCTTGCTGCTGCGAGTGAATTTTTAGCATTGGACACAACTGCATTGAACAAGTTTTTGCAGCAGTGAAGGGTAGGAAAATCGATTGATCTGCAGCCTTTGCATGGCGTCTTGTTCGTCTGTGTTGAGCTGGATTCGGATACAGGGCAACAATACTATACAAAGAAATACTTGTTCCAAACTGTGCCCTACCCATATATACTTCACTTGGCCTCTCCTTGGTAAGGAAGTACCGAAACGAATTCTTCATGTTCTCCAGCAGATGACAAAGCAATTGTCAAAAATCTTGCATACTGACATGGCCGCATGGATGCTTTGTCCTTCAATATTTGCGACTTACTCCGTCCCATAATGTAAGACGCTTTTTGACTCTAGTATAGTGTCAAAAAACGTCTTATATTATGGGACGAAGGGAATAATAGTTATGCCCGGAAATCTCAGAAATCTGCAAGGCAGAAACATTTATGAACTGATTTTGAATTGAATGAAGTATGTCCTGCTTGATTTTGCCGGTGGGTTGCATGGAAGTGAACATTTGAATCTCGATCGTGCATATGCTATCTGTTTATGAAAAGTTTCAAAGGTACTGATTTCGCCTGAATTTTGTGGGGAACATGCATGGATTCGAATCGCAGGGTTTTTCAGGGAGATTGGCAAGTTTGGCAAAATGAAGACAGTTTCTCTGTCTAGGACTGTGATTTCTTGCAATAAAAAGAGTAATACGGTACTCCCTCCGTCTCATAATGTAGGACGTTTTTTAACACTAGTGTAGTGCCAAAAAATATCTTACATTATAAGACGGAGGGAGTACTTAATAGCGAAGTCTGAGTGTTTGAAAGGAAAATGCATTTGTTTTCTTGCTCGTTGGATCTTCATCGAATGGCTTTTGCGTCATCTTCTACCTCAGCCTCCTTCCTCCCCCTGAACAACCCACAACCACCAACCGATCCGCCACCTGTGGTTGCCGGTGCTCTTGCGCTTCCTCACCGCCCCGCTCTCCCCTCACTGTTGCGCGTCCGATACCCTTGAACACCCCCTCTAAAGACTACCCGGTGATTAGATTTTTGTCCGGCGAGACATATGTCAACCTTCTTACTCGCCTCTGTGTGTCGGCCAGGCCTCCTTCCTTCCCACAGGAAATTGACTTGATTTTTTTTTACATACTACTCCCTTCTTTCTGGTTTATAGGGCTCAATTTAAAAATCTCACCAACCAAGATAGATGGTGAATGGTGGAATACATTTTGCAGTTTGCAAAAACACATAATTAAATGCTCTTGTTTTCCTTCAAAAATTATGTTTACCAATGCATTAATTGCAATACATGCATGCATAAAGTATATGCATTGGTCAATTTTCTCTTAGTACTTGCCTGCAATGATTTAATGCACCTAGGAACCTGAACATGTGATGGCAAACAACCAAATTAAGCCTTATAAAATACTCCCTCCGTCCCATAATGTAAGACGTTTTTTGACACTAGTGTAGTGTCGAAAAACGTCTTACATTATGGGACGGAGGGAGTAGAAAAAATAAATTTTGAGATAAGCCCTATAAACCGAAAAGGAGGGAGTACCTCATTTCCGGTTTACATGGCTCAGTTCAAAGATCTCACCAACCGAGGTAGATGATGAATGGTGGAATAATTTTTGTGGTTTGTAAGAGCACTCTATTAATGCACTCGTTTTACTCAAAGAATTGTGTTTATCAATGCATTAATTGCAATACATGTATGCATGAAGTACATGCATTGGTCAAGTTTCTCATAATCCTTGCATGCAATGAATTAATGCACCGTAAAATCTGAGCATGTGGTGGAGAACAATCAAATTGAGACTTATAAAACGGGAAATCAATTTTTTTTAGATAAGCACTCCCTCCTTTCCGGTTTATAAGGCTCAATTCAAAAATCTCATCAACCAAGGTAGATGGTGAGTGATGATTATAGTTTACAAAAGCACCCAATTAATGCTCCTGTTTTCCTCAAAAAAATATGTTTACCAATGCATTAATTGCAATGCATGCATGCATAAATTATATGCATTGATCAATTTTCTTTTAATACTTGCATGCAATGATTTAATGCATCTTGAAATCTGAACATGTGATGGGAACAACCAAATAAGCCTTATGAAATGGAAAAACTAAAAATTTAAGATAAGCCTTATAAATCGAAAAGGAGGGAGTAGCTCATGCGTTTGAATATTTGTTGGATTCAGCTCAAAGTTTGCAGGACAACTAGAGCCACTCCGATGCAGCGTACGTGTGGAGCGATCCATGCGAAGTGACAAGCAATCAAAGGCCAACAGGAAGCGCACAAGAGTCCGAGTCAGCCATCACGTTCATGCATGCGCCTCAATCAAACTGCTCCATTGGCGGAAACTGCATGAGAAGTGGAAAACCATGGGCTAGAAACCCTCCTCACGTTGCATCGCAGCCTTTCTCCGCCTCAGATTCTCCTTTTAAGTTCTCCTGGTCGGCGCATGCGTAGCACCGGCTGACGGTGGTCGTTTTTTTTTTCAAACTCTGTTTGTGGACGGAATTGCACCTCCGGCTCAGCGTGACAACACCAACTACAACCAAACCGATCCAGCACCAGCACCAGCTTTTCTTGTCCTTGTTAAATTGATCCGGGTGTTGTTAGCTCGTGTCCGGCCACAGGACGAGCCGAAATGACGCCGCTGGTGGGCCAGGGAGCAAGATGGATTCTTACGAATTTGGATCAAAGTCGGTGCTGGACGGCCCTCAAAAATTACTGGGCAATCATTCACATAACCTCCACCATGGAATTTATAAATGAAGCAAATGAGCTCTTTTTTTTAAGCAAAAGCTTGGTCTCCAAGGGCCCAGATGCCACGTTATTCAGAGAGCATCCTACACTGGACCCCTAGTAAAAGAGAGATAACAAACCAGTCCCTGACTATCACATAGAGGCCCCCGAAAGGCAAAAGAAGATTGTAGTTGGGTCCTTGACTGCTTCCGCATGAGCGTAACCTCGTCGTCATAGCACCACGCCATAGAGTTTGTATGGCAGGAGGAGGAAGATCGATCGGCCACCTTTAGCAAGAAAATCATATGGGCCGGCGGAGACAGGTGGCTGCCTACCACCACAGTGGGTGTCGTAGCTCCTTTGCGAAATCCATCGATCATGAGCTCCTTCCCAATAAACAACAATCAGAGCTCCGCCTTTCCTATGTTACTTGCCCACCTTCGTGGCAATCTCAGAAGCAAAAAATAAGTTGCGGGGGGTGGGGGGGGGGGGAGGTGGGTGTGTCCTCCTAGAGATTTGTGAACCGGGTGAACTTATTGAAGGAAGAGCCGTCGAAGAATCCCTTCATATCTGGCTCTATCCCTGGGAGCACCTCAAAAGGGGATTGCAACATGAGGTATACACTTCACACTAATAAAAGGAAAAGGGAGACAACAAACAACAAAGACCACTGGTGGACACACCCTCCTTCCTCCTCCACTCTGCTCGGCAGCACCAGTGGAGGAGAGAGGAAGAGGAGCAACCAAAATTAGCGACACCATGCCGACCAACTATAGTAATGAGGAAGGGGGATCTCTATGCTACACTTAGATATCATATATTTCAATTATACCAGAATAGTTAAATATTGGACCTAGATATCACAAAATTTGGTATCGCTAATGCTATGGGCGAAGAGCGTTTATTTGATATCCGCAAAACCCTGGAGTTGCGTTGTTTCCATAAATTCCGACAACATAACAAGTGAATCAAAACCCTTCCTCCTTACTTTAGGAAGAAAATCCCGAGATTTGATTCAACAATCATCAAGAGTGTCTTCACAATTTGGGACAGAAACATCTCTAGTAACATGAATTGCCTCAAAGTAACAATGCTAAACTTGCCGGGCATAAACACATTGCATCAAAATATAGTCGGTAGTATGCTAATGCTAGAAGGAGTATGTTTAGTCCGGCAAAGCTCTCCTCATGCGCCATCAGATGTCCAAATGTAGTATTGGAGTGCCAACCGAAGTAACATAATAACATCTCATAATAATAAGCGTTGATCTTGAGCTAACAAAACATCATAAAATATTATTATTAAACTGTCATGATGGAAACCATAAAATGTAACAAGACAACTGAAATGTATGATAATACATAGTTAAACTTGTATGATTTACAATCACTTGTATCCCCCCCCCCCCCCCCCAAAATCTCTTTGTTCTACAAAACAATAAGGTATTGGATACTCTAAAATAGAAACACACATTGCCACATCAGTAGTCCACGAAATTTATGATGATAAACTTTGAAAACCTAGTGTGAAATATTTTAAAACCCACACACCATTAATAAATGGTTGCAACGTGAACCCCAACAAATTTTGCTAAATCCAATAGAGATTCTAGCAAACACATTGTGCACACCGCTCTTTGCTCTAGAGTTGTCTTGTTGTTTCAACTACGTGGTATTCTTAGTAGCGCGTAAGTAAATTAGCGAGGGTGTGTATGACGGCCTTATAGCGAAGGTGATCGTACATTCAACAGGAGTGACAAAACGATGCTTTTTAAATAGGTCAAGTCGTTTTGATGGAGCATGGGTAATGATTTTTAAACAAGTTATCTATCAACCCATTGTGTAAGGATGGATTTTCTTGGTTGTTGGGCCACAAAGGGCGGGAGCCAACTATGATCATAGCTTTGTTTGAGTTTTGGGTTATCGATTTGATCATCAACATTCTGATTAAGTACAATGATATGTGGGTTCATCTTTTTATGCTGACAATCAATGGGGAACTAAGGATATCCAATGGGTTTTAGGCGACAAGGGAAAGTAGATGATTGGTCATAAGTTTCGATAGTTGTATCAAATTTAACGTTTGGTTGGCGGCTACAAGGATTCCTAGCTGTAAATTCATAAGAAATTGAAGGGCTAAAAACACAAATATCTGGCGGCCAGAATCGTCCGGGACATGAAATTGAAGGGCTAAAAACGTTGCGGGTGAACTTAAAAGGATGCCTAGCTGTAAATTCATATAATAAACAAATAAATATGATTATTCAGCGTAAGTAAATGTTGGAAGTTGACTAGAGCTAAGGTCAGAACAGAATATTGAAGTATGAGCACGCGTCAACGCCAAAAAAGGAAACACCCTCTATGTATACAGGCTAGGTCGCGTCAACTTTCCAAAATTAAGCATTTCAAAAACAAAAGTTTCCAAAACTAAGGGAACGTATACCAACTCAAACCTTCCTCTTGTCCCCAATAGGCTAAAACCCCTATAAATACCACCGGTCATAACCACAATAGACTACAGCACAAACACAAGAATTACCTGTCAAGTAGCCTTGCTTCCATCCTCGAGTTCCAAGAAAACCACAGATTAGGTTAAATGGGCAAAGAGGTCGACGTGGGTGCCCTCGAGGCCGGCGGCGCCCGGGACTACTCCGACCCTCCGCCGGCCCCGCTGGTGGACGTCGACGAGCTCGGCAAGTGGTCCCTGTACCGCGCGGTGATCGCCGAGTTCGTGGCCACGCTGCTCTTCCTCTACATCACGGTGTCCACCGTCATCGGGTACAAGCACCAGACGGACGCGTCGGCGTCGGGCCCCGACGCGGCGTGCGGCGGGGTGGGCATCCTCGGCATCGCGTGGGCGTTCGGGGGCATGATCTTCGTCCTCGTCTACTGCACCGCCGGCATCTCCGGCGGCCACATCAACCCGGCCGTGACGTTCGGCCTCTTCCTGGCGCGCAGGGTGTCCCTGGTGCGCGCGCTGCTCTACATGGCCGCGCAGTGCCTCGGCGCCGTCTGCGGCGTCGGGCTCGTCAAGGGGTTCCAGAGCGGGCTCTACGCGCGCCACGGCGGCGGCGCAAACGAGGTCGGCGCCGGGTACTCGGTCGGCGCGGGGCTCGCCGCGGAGATCGTCGGCACCTTCGTGCTCGTCTACACCGTCTTCTCCGCCACCGATTCCAAGCGCAACGCTCGTGACTCCCACGTCCCGGTAACCGCACAAACCTGTCTCTGATGAACCCTTTCTTCTATCGCCTTGGCACACTCCTTTTGATATATGTTGATTGATGAACGAAGGTGTTGGCGCCGCTGCCGATCGGGTTCGCGGTGTTCATGGTGCACCTGGCCACCATCCCGATCACCGGGACGGGGATCAATCCGGCGAGGAGTCTCGGCGCCGCCGTCATCTACAACGGCGACAAAGCCTGGAGCGATCAGGTAAATGCTTGGTGCCGACTGTAGGAAATTATGGAATCGGGCAAGAATTTTAGTGTCGATCGAACTTGCCTGAACTGACAAGTGCATGCATTGTGGTTCATCTGTGACGCAGTGGATCTTCTGGGTGGGGCCGTTCATCGGCGCGGCGATCGCAGCGCTCTACCACCAGACGATCCTCCGCGCAAGCGCCAGGGGCTATGGCTCCTTCCGGAGCAACGCCTAGCTAGCTCGCCCACCCATCCGCACCAAAATTGGCATCTTTCTCCTTACTATTTTCAGTCCACTGTGAAGTCTGCAGTGTGCCGGAGCAGCGAAAGTGAAGTGTCCCTGTGCGTTTGTGCGTCCGACTGAAGCAGTTGTAACTTGGCCTGTGTACTTTTCGGTTCAGGGTAGCAATCAATAAATTCAGATGGAAGAATTCGGGTGATGAGAAAAGACAAATTTTTTTTGAGAGAATGTCACGCTTTATTGATCAAGGATAATCAAGGCACTAACTCTTGTTTGATTGATTTTCTGGAGAATTCTATCCCATTAGATCGTTTTGTGTTACACTGACTGTTTTGGGCCAAAAAAAAATGCTAAAATGAAAGTGCCAAAAAATAACAATTTTAAATCGGGCCGATGATAGGCGCCGGTGCGCCGGCCTAAACGTTTCGGCCGGTCGCGTCCCAGCCGCCCGATTGGCCCACCCTAAGCCATTGGATCCTCATCCATCCGGGTCGTTCTTATTCCTTCCCCCACTCTGTTATTCGCGTCCTGATCCACTCGTAGGTCCCCGCATGGTGGCCACCCTCTCCCCTCGCCCCATGGGTCCTCGTGGTCGTCCACAAGCTCGCCGGACCACCGCCGCTCGCCCGGATCGCCGTCGTTGGCGAGTCGCCGTCGTTAACCCGGTTGTCACAGTTTTTGAAATACTGGTTCCAGCAAAACTATATGCTGTTGAAGCAAAATTTCTTGTCGGTTGTAGCAAAAATTGCTTGGCGATCCCAGTGAAGAAAAAATGCTCTGCATCTCTAGAAAACACATGGGCTCCAGCAAAAAGAGATATTGGTTGAAGCAAAACTGCTCGCCGGTTGTATAAAAAATGACATGCCGATCCCAATGAAGAAAAATGCTTCCAGCATCCATGAAAATCGCTGGTTCCAGCAAAAATGTTGGATAGTTCCAGCAAAAACAATGGCTGGTTGAAGCAAAAAACAGAGTCGCAGGGGTCACATGTCATGGAGATTGATATAGCAAAAATCCATAAACGTCGGTAGTAACAAAAACCAAAAGCGGTTGTAGCAAAATGATTCGCGGTTCCAAAGAAAGATCACCATGGTAGCAGATTTTGGGTGAGTGAGTGGCAGCAAAAACATGGGCTAGTTCCAGCAAAAACAAACATGATTGTAGCAAAATTCTGCTGCGGCGGACATGGAGAGCAGCGCAGCTGCGGGCGGCCATGGCGACGAGCGTTGGTTCGCACCCTAGCATCCTCGCGATGCCGGCGAGCCCCCCGCGTCATCTCCACTCACTAGGGGACACCCTGCATCAACGCTTGGTGCTTTCGGCATGCCGATTCCTAGCGATGCGCGCCTCAGGATGAATCTGCGCCATGGCATTAGGCCAAAGGAGGGAGGATGTGTCGGTGGCCATGAATCTGTGGTGGTGGCGGGGATAGTTGAGGGGATAAACTGGGTGAGAGGTGAGAGAGAGAAGAGATAGAGGAGAGAATGAATGGCTGTAAGGGAAAGACGGAAGAGATAAGGCAAATGAAAAGCGGTGCGTGTGTGGACAGAGCGAAGCGATGAGACCGGCTTAACTTTCGGCCGGTGCGCCATTTCCAAGCATTTCCCTTTAAATCGGTTTTAAATTGGGGCGACGCTGGAGGCCGGCCGACCGGTCCAACTTTCGGTCAGTCACCTAGCATCCACCTGATCGATTACGCGAAAGTTGTCTGATTCGCTCTTCCTCCACGAATCCACAAGCGAGCTTCACCTTGGAGACTCACGCATGGAAAAATCCCCTCACCTTTGCCACACACGCGACTCTACCCCGTGCGCGGCTGCAGCAAGGGCAAGAGCCGCCGATTGCTCGCGCCCCAACCCCTCGCAGCGCTACCGTCTGCTGTTCACTGAAGAACACCCCGCTGCTCGTCAATTTCGATTGCAGCTGCGCCGTCGACCGGTTGCAACTCCGGCCTTCGACCCTCCATGGTTGCAGCACCTAGGTGCGCTACCCGCCACCCTCGTCGTCGACGCTCGCTGCACGAGTTTCTGTGAAACAACGACCACCGGTCATCGCCATTGAATGGTTTTAGCAAAAATCTTTGTCCGTTGTAGAAAAAGTCAACAACGGTTGCAGCAAATCGTCGTTATCGCCCTCACAGGTTGTAGCTAAATCGTTAATAGTTGCAACAGAAATCCTCGCTGACCATAGCAGAAGCCGGTGATGGTTGCAGCAAAATCTTCGCCGCCATCGTCCTGGGCCGCAGCTAAGCCATGAATGGTTGTAGCAAAAATCCTCACGGGGCATAGCAAAAGCCGAGAGTGGTTGCATCACCGGGCTCGTTCGGTTCTTCACGGCTGCGGTGAGCGTGCGACGTTGGGAAGGGAGAAGGGGAGTTGGTTGTCGCCATCATCTCCGCCTATGGTGGCTCGCCCTAGCAGCAGGGCCTGCCACCTTAAAAGCATCTTGCTCTGGCTCAAACCTATGAGTTATCATGCTGATTTTAGGACCACATCTACTGACAGCGGCCTTGAAGCATCTCTAGCAGACTCTATAAAAAGCCTTGACCTGCAAAATAACCATCAAAATGCGGGTCGGTGTGGAAAATCCCGTCCGAATAGACTCCGCAAACGTGGCCGGCCCGTAAATTTTTTTGAGGGGCGCGGGAAAAATCTCGGCCCCAACATTCGAATACGCAGATTTTCGTCTCGCCCCTACGGTGCCCCGTATTGCAGGAAAGCTGTTGGCGGGAGGGACATTTCAGTCCGCGCTCTTTCCCCACCTTCTTCCGCCGCCGCCTGGCATTGGTTTCGCTCGTCCGCCGCCGGCGATTCCGGCCAAATCTGCGGGCGGAATCGCGCCGCGGGGGCATCCCCCACCCTCCACCACCAATACGCTGCACCCCCAGATCCGGCGAGACAAGCCACCCCTGGTCGCTGTCGCCGCCCAGGATCGACCGCCCTCAAGCCGCCCGGGATCGCCCGCCCCACGAGCCGCCGGTGAGTGTTTGCTTGTGCTTTGTGCCGAGCGCTATGCATAGTTGGTTGACACGCGCGTGCGATTTTTGTTCATGTAGATGGAATTGAACCCATGATTGAAGGGATTTAGTGCGTATTAAAGAAGAAATTATCGTTATTTTACTCAAAGAAGAAATGTCGCGGGCTTGAAGGGATTTACTGTATATCAAAAAATCTCGGCAGCTATGCGGGTGATTGCATATGACGTTCCGGCTGACTATGCTGATGAGTACCTTCGCATTGGTGAAGATACCACAATTGAGTCAGTGCGTAGGTTTGCCAAGGTGATCATCTGTGCGTTGGTATTGATATTTTTTTATAGTGTGGATGATTGTTGTATTTTTGTGGTGTGATATTGATATTTGCGGACCGGCGGCAGCGGCGCAAGAGCAGACCCTGCAAAGCCGACTCGTAAAAGAGTACATTTCACGAATGTCTTTTTATACGGCTCCGTTTTGCGGGGTCTGCCTCTGCGGCCGTCCGCGCCGGTCTGCAAAGCCGTTTTTCCGCAAACTGCAAACGCGTTTTGCGGGTCGGTGTTATGCGGGATCTGCTAGAGTTGCTCTTAAGGCTCTAGCACTCAATTATCCTATGCTTGAGGCTGTTGAACTCACGTTGCAGGGTGTGATCCCTTTTGTCCATGAAATAGGCTTCACACAGAAGGGCCTTGTGGTGCTCAGTTAGTCTTGCCCGATTCGTGTTCTCGTGCTAAATGGTCCTAATTTCTTTGATGATGAGGGGATGATGGCCCTTTCTTCTGCTTTATTATTGGACACACTTGAGCCAGTGGCGACTCCAGAAATTTGCAACCGGGTATTCATGTGTATTCATTTTGCCAAAATCATTACTGTTTTTTGAAAATTGTCACTCTTTTGCTAAAATCAACACTGTTTTGTAAAAATCATGGGTATTCACGTGATGACCCAAGAATACCCCTAGCGCGGCCTCTGACTTGAGCTTGTCAATTGCAGGGGCATAACTGATTAGTCTCACGCTCCGGCTGTGTAAGTGTGTGACTGATGTTGGAGTAGCTGAGCTGGTGCATTTACAGAAGTTGGAATCTTTGATCATTGAAGGCTGTCGCCGGGTCTCTGAGCAGGCTGTGCTGAGGGCTGACACATCAGTCTGATACTCTGATGAGTCCGCAAGGCCCGGCGAGCTAAAAAGAATGCACATATGAACATGTGGATGAAGTGGCCTGCAAATATTTTGAATTCAAAATCCTCAGCGGGCGTGACCAAAGTGTTTCTTACTGTGCATTGTCACTACTTTTTGTTTAGTTTCCTTTATGTTAGCATTTAATAATATTCACGTAAATCCGCCTAGTATCTAGCACTTAATAAGATCCACTTGGTGTTCAACATACTTATTTGGTCTCCAACATACTTATTTGGATGTTTATCAGTTGTTGCTATTATAGGTCAGAAAACTGTAATAATGTGTATGCTTTTTTGGAGACGCTCGCAACTATTATTCTTATGGCATTTTGTATGTGACGATTGTACTATAAATTACTGAAGTTCTGGACTTTTGATCTGCCTTGTTCCAGTTAGCTACAACAACGAAATAATCTTCGACATTGTTGATGATAATAGCTGCATAGCAAGGTTTTCAAAGGTTAGCAAGGAAGAGTCGACGATACTACATGCAGCTACTTGGCAAATACACGCATGCTGATCTACAGTGTGCGTAGACACTTGGAGCGGTTAACTACATCAATTTTGGCCTATTTACAATGTGGCTCGGCCTGACCTGGCTGAGTGAATACAAGCTATAAATCGTGTTCTATATATGGTTTGTTGTCCACATTGCATCACAAGATCGTTTGATGCACGGAGTTTGGTTCACATCAATTGAAAGTTATAGCTGTGAAGGTGCAAACATGACATTTGATACCAATAGACTACATAGGCAGTACCCAATTAACATTGTTTCAGTCCTAACTACTAAAAAAATGACAGTTTGTACTAACTACTAACAAATGACAATCAAAACAACAGTCATATGGCTCCATGGTGAAAAGTTCATCAATGTTGAACTAAGGGGAAAGTTCATCATCCTCATCTTCTTTGTCTTCAGATCCTTGTATTACCTCTGTTACCCCACATTGCATCAACCAACTTCAACCTCTTGTTCTTCCAAGCTTCAGTGTCATACTGTCATGTGCTTCCACACCATGGCCCGAGTCATCGACATAATCAGTCGTCACATCCTCATCCAACGGCACGTCATTCTAAGATTCATTTATGAAGAATGCAACATGCAAGAGCAAACTTAACTTGGGCTGGGAAATGGTGGAATGTCCTCTCATCCAGGATCTTAAATCTATTCTTCAGAATAATTTGGCGTCAGTCCTAGGATAATTCCTATAAGAAAACTCGTTAAGATGGTACCTGATTTTCTTGAAGGATAAAAGAACACGGCTGACATGCATATCCAACATCTCATAGTTATAACTTAACTTCAGGAATAATTATCCCATCATGTCGAGCCATGCTGTTAGCATCATGGGGCTAATCATTTCCAGCCAGTAACACATCCAGAAATAAGAGAAGGATGGATGTACAAGCCTCCTCAGAGCTCAGTGACTCTCAGCCGTTGGATGCGATCTCTTCATGCATTTTCGTCCGTTGGATCGAGAGGTGGGAGGAGCTGGGTCGTCGGATCTGGAAGAAACACTGCTGAAATGAATAGTAATGGCAACATATTGTAAATACCATGCCCCCTTTGTGGCATTTTGGTAATTTCGCGTGGTGGGGTATAAAAGGGGGGCGCTTAGACCTAGCCGCCTCCTCCTCTCTCCCTCCCTCCCGCCCGCAGCCGCCTCCCTCCGTCCCCTCCCGCGCGCCTCCTCTCCTCCTTCCCCACCGCCGCCCGACCTCCTCCTTCCACCCGCTGCCGCCCGGCCTCCTCCCGCCCGCGCCTCCCTCTCCTCCTTCCTCGCCGCCGCCCGGCCTCCTCCCCACCCGCGCCTCCCTCTCCTCCTTCCATCCCCGATCTGGCACCGCCAAATAAGAGAAGGATGGATGTACAAGCCTCCTCAGAGCTCAGTGACTCTCAGCCGTTGGATGCGATATCTTGATGCGTTTTCGTCCGTTGGATCGAGAGGTGGGAGGAGCTGGGCCGTCGGATCCGGAAGAAACACTGCTGGAATGAATAGTAATGGCAACATATTGTAAATACCATGCCCCCACTAGGGCATTTTGGTAATTTTGCGTGGTGGGGGTATAAAAGGGGGGCGCTTAGACATAGCCGCCTCCTCCTCTCCCTCCTCCCGCCCATGACCGCCTTCCTCCGTCCCCTCCCACGCCTCCTCTCCTCCTTCCCACCGCCTCGACCTCCTCCTTCCACCCATTGCCGCCTCGGCCTCCCTCCCGCGCCTCCCTCTCCTCCTTCCTCGCCGCCTCGGCCTCCTCCCCACCAAGGCCTCCCTCTCCTCCTTCCACCCCCGATCTGGCGCCGCCAAATAAGAGAAGGATGGATGTACAAGCCTCCTCAGAGCTCAGTGACTCTCAGCCGTTGGATGCGATCTCTTGATGCATTTTCGTCCGTCGAGAGGTGGGAGGAGCTGGGCCGTCGGATCCGGAAGAAACACTGCTGGAATGAATAGTAATGGCAACATATTGTAAATACCATGCCCCTTTGAGGCATTTTGGTAATTCGGCGTGGTGGGGGTATAAAGGGGGCACTTAGACCTAGCCGCCTCCTCCTCTCCTCCCTCCGCCTCCGCCTCCTCCCTCCGTCCCTCCCGCGCCTCCTCTCCTCCTTCCCCACCGCCCGACCTCCTCCTTCCACCACGCCGCCCGGCCTCCTCCCGCCGTGCCTCCCTCTCGTCCTTCATCACCGCCCGGCCTCCTCCCCACCCGCGCCTCCCTCTCCTCCTTCCACCCCTGATCTGCGCGCCAAACCCTAACGCCCGCCGGCCCGGCTCCCACGGGAGGGAAGGAGGAAGTGGCGGCGTGTGGGGCGTGGCGGCGGCGTGGCCCAGGGGATCGGCCTCCTCCTCCCCTACGGTGGCGCACCGCCTCCGCCGCCGGCAGGAGGGGCCCGCGATGGCCGTTGTGCAGCCCGACCAGGAGCTCCTCGGCGAGCCGCTAGGAGCCCGAGCGTCACGCCTCCAGTTCCTCCGCTGCCAGGATCCCCTTCGACCACACGCTACCCTAGAAGAAGACTGGGGCTGCGGGCGATGAGGTCGACGCCCCGTCGTCCCGTCTTCTGCGAGCTCGATGTGCGCGGCCTCGGGGGCGCGGCGGACGGCGCCGCCAAGGCCATGTTGGAGGCCAGACTGTGCGGCCGAGGAGCGCCAAGAAGAGGCACTCGATGCGGCCCTCCCCCCGCCACTCCTCCTTCTACGTCCGCTGCAGGTGCTCCCCCGTCGCCCCTCCTTCTCCTTCATCCTCAGGAGAGGATCGGCTGCAGGTTCCTCCCCCCCTCTCTCTCTCTCACTCACCACCGCCTCCACCCATCATCATGGAACTGCAGGAGAAGAACATGTTTGTGTTGGGATGGAGGAGAAGGGCATGGGGATGTTAGTCACCGATGTGAGCCCCGCCTGCATCTACTTCTCCATAGAGGTACACCACCACAAGGTGTTCAATGTTTGGATGTGTTCTTGGGATGAATTATGTTATCTTTAATTTCTTGTGGTGGGTCGTGCAGGCTTGGCGTACATATCCATGACTACTTGCTCAAGTGAAATATCAAAATTGCCAACATGTTCCCGGTAGAGGGGGATGCTTCTGAATCCTTCAATTTGTAAGTACCATTGTTTCTTCTATTTAGTATGCTTCAAGTTTGGAAGATTGACAAAATGTGGCCAGCTTGCTCCGAGGGCTTTAAGATTGGAAGATGCAAAACATGAAGCAATTTATTCAGTTGTTTTTCTGTTTGCATAGTGGTCCACAAGGCGGATCATCTTTATCTCAATATTCACACAAAATCTGATCTTAAATGGTTTGGTTAATGCCAGATTTATTTGGTGACATGATTTTGGAGGTTTAGTTCAGTTTAAAAGAAAATGCCATGTGACTTTTATTATTGATGTCTAAATTAGAGATCATATGCAAATAATCTTTTTCAATTGATATGGTAATTTACAGTAGATAAATGTTATTAGCTCTATATTATGGATTATTTCCCATGATTTTTGGGTCTGGTTGGCATAGTGATATTATCTTACAACTATCCCTTCCTACCTATAAGTATAATGTGCTTGTGATGGCATGTCTAGCACTTGCGCGACCCTGGAGTCTGGCATCTTCTTGCAAGTAAGCTCCTTTTGCTCTTCTATGCCCCCCACCTCTCTCGTGAGGATCTCTGGTTGGATTTGGGTAACTAGATCCCAAGAGATGTAATCCTATTTGGATATGAACTGTATGCTAGCTTGATTTAGTTTATAGGAGTAGATTTTATAGATGAACTGTGTGTGCTAGCTTGATGGTGATACATGCCATATCTCTGGATTGGCTCCATGGGGTATCCATTAACGACTGAGGTTCCACAAGGAAATGAGTTTCTTGCATTATCATGTTGAAAAGAATTAAAGAAACATAGCAGAATATGATATCAAAGTATTTAGTTCTTATTGGGTTCGTCCACCTATAAATTCTGAAACAGGATATTCTTGAGAATGAGATGTAATTTTAGGAAATAGTTAGTTTTCAGACTTTTATTGAGTGACATTCATTTCTTTCTATACCATGACTAACATACTGAGGTTCAGAAGATCCAAAACCTTTTATGAAAGGGCTACTCTAACCAATAATAAGAACTTCGTATATGCTTTGCTTTTGTTGTCTTCTCGTCTTCGATTGTTTTTTGCTTTTGCTGTTGCTTACTTTCCTGCTTTCTTATCGTAGGTTACCCCCCACCGGTGCCACCTTTTGTCGACCTAACTGGCATCTCCTCGGCCGTTTGGAACCAGCGAATTAACTTGCGCATCTCTAGGTTATGGTACCAGCGAGGTGGCTTTGATGATGGCCCTATCAAGAGTATACATATGGTCGTGATCGATGAAAAGGTGAATGCCTATTTTGTTCTCCGCCTTTTGCGACTCATACGCTGCTTATGCAAGTTGTGATTGTTGTTTCTCTACATTGTTGTCTCTGTAGGAAATTTAAGGGCTTTCCTTAGTTGCTCGTGATTTGAGTAGGATAAATTATGTCTTTGTAATGTTGACAGCCTATATCTTTTGATGCTGTTCTCCGTGATTATAAGATGCTTGTTGGTTCTTGAATGTGTTCTCTGCGTGTGTTTTTTCATAGGGAAACCATGCTAACGTGACATTGCCTAACGAGGTTGTGGACATGTTTGTGGACGATCTACATGAGAGAAATTTATATGTATGTGTCAGGATCAGTGTGAAGCCCCCTGAGGTAATACTAAGGGCGGTTTAGCTTTATTTGCGGTTATATATGCGTGTGAGCTGTAGAAACCATCATGTCCTGTAAATTGTTTCTATGCCATGCTAATTACTTTAACATTCAATTCTTGAGGGTACTCAACTCTTATTTCACGCCTAGACTCAATCAGTCATCTATTGGCATTTCAGTTGTGTGAAACATTTTTCATGCACCTATATGTTTTTCAACATCTCAACATATAGAAGAGACCTGATGGGAACTATCCATGTGCCTCCACACGCTTTGTATTGCATAATTTCGTTAGCTTCTATAGATGGTCTCGTGCATAAAACACTACCGCACCAACACCTGAGTAATTGTATTGGTTTCTGCTCAAGTATCATAATGCAATCTTGTCTTTGATTGTAAACCCTGGTTTGGTATTTTTAGTTGCACGTTTCAAAGGAAAGAAAGAAAAACAGTGTCAAAGTAGAATATATAAACTAGAAAGATTAGCAGCCATGTCTCAGTATAAATTTCATGCATAGTAGTCTGGCATGGCATGTACATAAACAGAGGACCGCGCTACATAACCAGTTTTATCGCAGTGATAAACAAACGCTATCACTGAGAGCATTTTTCTTGTGGAAGTTCTCATTTGAGCTGACATGTTTCCTGATGCAAACTCATTCAACCACGTATAGCCTTCACAACACATCATTTGGTTGATCTTTAGTTCTTGGGTTCTGCAGATGCAAAATGGAGCCGTGACCAGCCCTTCTTCCTCGCCCTCACCGACAACACCGTTGACGCCTCCAAGAGCGATCGGGCATCGGCATCGACGCAAGAAGGCAACATGTGTTGCAACATGCAACCAAATCAAATGGACAAAGTTATATATCTAATATTCAACCATGTAGTTTACTATTATGCGATGAAAAGCGGTGTACATCGCTTATCTGGGACTAATACTATGGCCCGATTTTGATTTCTACCACAATCAACCTTGCTTAGATAGGGCCATTTTTAGATATTTTATGGAGTGTTTACTGTTGTTAGTATCTACCATCACCTCCGTGAGTAATATCGGATATATTTCCATCCCGAGATACATTGAGTAATATCGGATGTTGATTGAAAAAGGGTTATATCGGATATTTGATCATTGAACTTTTTTGATTAATTCCTTGATATATTTCAGCATGATAGACACGCACATGTGGGAGTTGGGGTTCGGCAAGTAGCACTTCTTTGATTGAGTTGTTCAAGTTGTTCTGTTACACGTGCAAAACTTGCCTTCGTACTACTGCATCATATCGGTTTGATCTTTCACTGCTTGATCATATCGGTTGGACCGGTACCCTTGCGCCAAGGCGCGTTGCCGATCTAGTGATGATGCAAGCAGGGGGTGGTGGAGGCCGCGGGAGCGACGAGCAGAAGGCGCCCTGAGACAACTGCCGTAAGGGAGAAGGAGGGCGTTGCGTTTTGCATGCGGGAGATGTCAGATGCTGATCTGACGGCTGCGAGAGGCTAGATCGAACGGCTCAAGAGAGCACCGTTCTGGATCCTGGCCGGTCGGCCGGCGCCAGCGCCCTCCGGACTCTGCCTGCAATGCAAAGAAAACAAAATTAGAAAGAAGCACACAGATATCTCCATCGCGAAGAACACTGCCTCCTGCGTTCTTCTTCACCCTCTGCAAAATATCTCGTCCCCTTGCGCTCGCTCGGGAAGGCTAGGGTTTCAGGGTTCTCCTCAATCGGATTCAGTCTGGGACCTGCCCTTCAAATTCGACCGGAGACGGAGCCCTCCTCCCCCGGCCCATCCACGGCGGCCACCATTTCTGCCCCGTTCTTCTCAATCGGCATATTTCCGCTGGTTGGTTCGTGGTACGTACGGATTCGATTTCGTTTCTGCCTCACCCTGCCTGCGTTTCTAGCGTGCCCTCCCTTTCTGGTTCGGTTCTTGAATCGATACATGCGACAAGGAAACCGGTGTTATCAGTAGCCAGGTTAATTCGACACTCTAGTTACATTGGTGTTCCGTTAATGTCGTAAATCGGATGTGCAAGCTGCGAAGTAAGCAAGTAGTACTACTGAATTTAGCTTATTGTTGATGATGCGTCCAGTAGCTTCTTTCTTGTTTGCCGAAGAAGGTTTAGGTTTTCATCGACTGATACTGAAGAAGGTTTAGGTTTTCATCATCACTAGAAGCGCAGGTATGCGCGCCTTGCCGCGCCGCTTTTCGTTGTGGGACACTCTTCCCCCACTCCTTTTGGGTGAGATACGTGCAAAAATGCTTTTATCCGTCACAAAAAATATATGAAACTGGCAAGGCTGGAAGGCTGAAGTTGCCATAATACATTTATCTTGGGTGAAGTTATAACAGGGATGAAATTTTCTGGGCGCAATTGGAACATGATTCCTGCCTGACTACCACAATACTTCCAGTATACCTGAGAAGTATGATGAACAAAATTCGCAATGCCTACCAAACTATGATAGAAATACTTCTGTAACTAAATATAAGATATTTTTGACTTTTTGCAGTTCAATTTGAACTGCAAAACCGTCTTATATTTAGTTACAGAGGTAGTACTTACAAAGTTCACCACCTATCGGCTCTGTAAGTAAACTGAGGTGGATGCTATTCAAATTTTGCCTACATCGCCAGAAAAAGTGAAAGGAAATGCTAGTCATAGAGTGGTATGAAAACCTACCAGTACTCCAGTAAAGCACCTATGCCAGTTAACATACGTAAGTTGCTTTGGAAAGGATCAAAGAGAGTAGATGGTGATAAAAATGAACTCCAATAAATAAATAAAAGCCTTTTTTCGTTGATAGCATGTAAGCAACTATGAAACTGGCAAGAGTCAGACTGGAAATATTGTCCCACTGGCATGAGAGATTGTCAGAGACATCATCTTTAGTACAAATACTAATAAATTGGCATTAACTATTTCCAGAACATGAACATATAAACCATGCCATTGTACTTTTGGGACCTGTTTTGACTCTAAACGTAAACCTCCATGAGTGAAATCAACAGAAACTTGTAGTGGAACATAGTGATAGTATTTCAAAGATTTACTATCCGATATATTAAATATGCAATAGCCGAGGTAAAACCCAACATTCTCCGAAACTTAACTATATATGTGCACTTATATGGAATATCCACAAAAGAACAAAATGAAAAACTTCTGTGCTTTATGTTATCCCCCTTACGCGATCAAAATAATAATCTACCAAAAAAACATTTCTTCATTGTCAGTTTGTAACAGGTTCATCTATAGGACTCAAGCGGCACATGACCCTGAACAAATAAAAGATAGAACATAATTTGTAAACCAAAAGTTTGATTTAGAGATCCATCCTCCCTGCTACACAGAAATCATCTAACTAACATGCTATGGGCGACTTGCATCAGAGTGGCAATTTTTTGCTGCCTTACAAACTTTGCTGGACTTCAGCTTAACTTTCAAAACAGAAAGTAGCAAGCCTTTCCTGTCAATATAAAGTTTCCGAGAATAGGTTCAGTAAAAAAGTGAAACAGGAAGAACTCCAGTGTATGATAAAATAGTAAGTCATCCATTAAGGATGATGCTCAGTCCTGGTCCAAAGCTGGAGCGAGAGACTGATCGCTTTGATCTCAGTGGGATAATTTCTTGAGTTCTGGGGGCCGAGCATCCCCCTCTTATCTAAATGCTCGGGCTCTTATTCCTGCCAATCCTTGTGTACTTGGCTGAGAGCTGACCTCTATTACTTCTATGTTTACTTTTCTACCTATCAATGAATTATACACAAGTCGCTTATGATTTGCAAATATAAATAAGATAATAAGCGTGTATGGATAATTAGAGGTTACAATAGGAAATAAATACAAAATGAAACCATGAATAAACTTATGAATTACACACCTATATCCCAAGTTGCAAATGAAGTACAAACAAAATGAAGCATGCCACCTAAAATATAGAAAATAGCATGTTTCCTTGTTTTCTATTCCCGTAACGTGAAACTTAATCTATGTTGTTATGCTACTCTAAATAGTGTGTGCATGCATTCCTCATAACAAATTCCATTCAGTAGTTTGATGGATAATAATGGTTCTGAAGTGATGTCATCGATCATTAACCCTCTCCTTGGTGATAATGTGATATACACAAAAAAATCAGAGTAAGGAGCATGCAGTTTGTGGTAGTAAGATATTAGATATCATTTTAGTAGTAGAAAAAACCGCGTGGATGAACTGGAGCTGAGAAGAATGAACTCATCATGGCCGAAGGTTGTTGATCTGGATGTGGCGAGACACACTGGCCTTGACCATTGCAAAACCCATGGTAGCAGCACCAACGCCTACACCAGTACACCCTCCCGTGACTTCCCCAGCAGTCAGCACACGGGAAACGGCAGCGCCTCTCCCCGGCTCGGTGTCCTCGGCCGTCTTCGGGAAATCTGTACAGAACTCACAACACCTTAGAAAGGTCAGAAATATAAGTTAGAACCTGAGCTATAATTGATTCCACATTCCAGAAATGATCGCAGAGAAAAATCTGAATTTGTATAACAGCAATATGGGCTTTAAATATGAGAACCATTATCTGATGTAGTCTCACACAATCGAACACAGATATATTTCCCCATGAATCACTCGTATATTTATCAATGATAAGCTTGCACAAGCAAGTCACATAAGCGAGAGAGACAATGTATCGTGCATTCAAGTTGAGTAAATTCCAGAAAAATAACTAATTGAGCAGACAATAGAGCATGGATATTACATATAGGCGAATCTTTTCTTGCAGCTGAAGATGTGCAACTAACTCGATCTTGCAGTTGTGGGCGAGAGAGGCATGGATATTAAAACGATATATATTAAGGGGCAGCGGCAGCAGAGACGGCGGGGTGAAGAGGATCGGAGTACAATATCTTGGCAGTTAACCTGAACTATGCTACCGATTCATTAACCATCTGAAGACGTGCAGCTAACTCGATCCATTTTCTGAAGACGAGCGCGTAGCGGGAGGCGGCAGCCTCGGCTCTCGCGCCTCCGGTGGCTCTTCAAGCTCAGCCCGAAAGCTGGATTCTCGCGCACTAACGCGCTCGACCTGCAGCCCGAGATGCTCAAATCTGCCGCCCATGCCCGTCGCCCCCACCACTGCTGTCGTGGGACCGATCAGGAGCTGTTGAGGTCATGGGCAGAGGAGAGGACGGCGAGGCAGAGATAGGAGAGGAAGGCAGGCAGGGGAGGGGGGGAGGGGGGGGGGGGGTGCGAGGCCAAGGACCGACGTTGTTGGTTCTGCTCGAACAGGAGATTTTTATTTTCAGAGGAAGGGGCGGAAGGTTAGAGAAGAGGGGAGGCGTGGTGGGTGCACGACCCGGTCAAAATCGGGGTCACCCAGCCAAATCAATTCTCTTCAATTGATTCTTAACCCTTCCACCCCTAGGGAGCTTAGTGATATACTCCCTCCGTTCCAAATTACTCGTCGTAGAAATGGATGTATCTAGAACTAAAATACATCTAGATACATCCATACCTGCGACAAGTAATTCGGAACGGAGGGAGTAGTAGATATGAATTATCTCTAATGTGATTAGGCTATCTTCATATGCTTCATTTTGATCTCATTACAATTGCTATACAAGCTGCAAAGTCAGCAAGTACTGAATTCAGCTTATTATTGATGATGCGTTTAGTAGATTCTTTCTTTGCTCAGCAATCTGATGAACACACCAATTATCAATTGATACTGAAGAGGTTTCAAAATTATCTCTAATGTGGGTAAATTATCTTCATATGCTTCATTTTGATCTCATTATAGTTTATGTTTTAGTCCAGCATTCTGGATACCCAATCCCAACTAGCACTCGATGGAGGATCTCCCGGAGGCACTGCTGGCAGAGATCATCAAGAGGGTTACCAAAAGAAGTGACTTGAATTCTCTTTCCCTTGTCTCGAAGCGTCTCTTCACCATCCAGGCTGAGCAAAAGGGGTCCATCCGGGTTGGTTGTGGCCTTTGCCTTGCCACTGAAGCTTTGGTGTCACTCTTCTCCCGGTTCCCCAATTTGTGGAAAGTAGAGATCGATTATGCTGGCTGGACACCTTCCCACGGGGATCAGTTGGACAACCATGACTTCTTTGTGATTATATCTTGCTGTCCCTCTCTAACCGATCTCACACTAAGTTTCTGTTCACAAATCGATGACACCGGTCTTGGTTATCTATGCTACAGCGAGAAATTGACTTCCCTCAGGCTGAACTCTGCAACTGAAATAACTTCTAGTGGACTTCTCTCGGTCGCAGTTGGTTGCAAGAGTCTGTCTTCCCTCCACCTTATCAACTGTGAGAAAGTAGGCAGTACCGAGTGGCTGGAGTATCTAGGCTTGAATGGATCGTTGGAAGAACTTGTACTCAGGAATTGCAATGGAATCAGCCTGTATGACCTCATAATGCTCGGTCCAGGATGGATGAAGCTACGTAAGTTTGAATTTCGAATGGGAGGATTATGGGATGTTCATGAGGGATATGATCATATGGAAATCGATGGTTAGTCATGAAGCTGACAATTGATGTTTCATGCTGCCATGATTGTTGTTTGGCTTGTGAGCAGTTAATTTGGGGAAAATTGCCAGGGAGAAGAATGAGATTTCGAGGGTCTTCTAGTTGATTATTTTTATTAAGATGTCATGCTGTAATATCTGTCACCAAGAGACTTAACACAACAAATTATTGGAGCTTTCATCAATTAAAACATCAACATCCTGGACCATTACACTGTGGAAAACAGTACAGAAATGCCGGCCATGCAGCTTGCCGGTACTTTGTCCCTTGTTAATTCATGTTACTTTTCTGGAACAAATGTAAGATGGCATGGTCAGTTGTTCTGCTATGGTGGAATTCAGGATCCCATATCAGAAGAATTTACTAGAGGACTGTTGATCACTTGTTTCCACAGATTATTCCAGATGCAGAAGTAAACTCAGAAGAGAAAGATGACAGAATGGTAGCATCTTCAAATGGTATGGGGTGCACAGCCCTGAAAGTATGGAATTAGTATACACTAGGTGGTTTTCGCATGTTACTTGAAGGCTATCATCCTTTATGGAGCAGTCTACTCTCGGAAGGTATGCATCACAGTCTGTTGTTTTATGATGCCTAAGTGGACCTTATTTTGCATGTGTGATCAGGCTTCACCTTTTGTCCAAAAAATATCAGGCTTCACCTCTTTATATAACAAATTCTCCTATTCAATATTCCAGCCCAAAATGGGAGAATTAACAGCACGATCGGTTTAAGTGGCAGGTGCTCACGGTCTTCATCAGCTAGTTGCCCATGGGGTCAGTGGTGAAATGTAGCTGAAGAAATCTCTGTATTCTGCAATTGGATGAAATTTGGGCAGCCATGTGGGTCTCAGAAGGCAAAACAAAAAGCTATTGAGATGATGCTTGATAAGTTATTGCAAACTTTCACTGTGGTTTGCAGCTGTTATGCAGTATAGACAATATAAAAATATCCACTGGGGAAAATATAATCTGCTTACTTAGTGTAAACTAAATTAATTGCTAATTGCTCTATTGCTGTACTAATTCCTAGTTCAAATTGGATCTTCATCCTGACAGGAAGTTTCAGAGTGTTTTTTTTAAACAATGTTAGAGTGTTTTATTGTATTTGCCCATCATTTCTGTATGTCATAATAAATAAAGTTGCCCAAATGAGAGGTTGATTTTATGAGATCCATTTTCTTCCTTGATGGATAAGAGAAGGAATTCAAATCCATGAATGAAGTACATAATTTGCCAGATCCATTTTTTCTATCGATGCAACTACAGAGGTCTTACATTCTTGTACTCCATATGTGGCTCATTATTGCATACTATCTATCTACTACTCCCTCTGTCCGAAAATATTTGTCGAATAAATGGATGTACCTAGATGTATTTTAGTTCTAGATACATCCATTTTTATTCATTTTGACGACAAGTAATTTCGAACGGAGGGAGTAATTCACTAAGCTCCTGGGTAGAAAGCCCCAGGAGCGATTCGGCGGTGAATTTGGTTGATCCCGTCGATTTTGACTTGGTCGTAGAGAGCTGGTCGTGTGTGGGCCTTTTTCTTTGAGTTGGGATTGGGGGGGGGGGGGGGGGTGGTTGTCTTATGGTTGGTGCTTTTCTGCGGCGTGGCGGCTGGGAGCGGGTCGCCGGGCACGTGTTGTTCGACCGTGGGAGCGGGGCTGTGTATGGAAAGGAAATCTGCTGCTGTTGGGAAGGGATTTGCTTTTCTGCGGCGTGGCGGCTGGGAGCGGGTCGCCGGGCACGTGTTGTTCGACCGTGGGAGCGGGGCTGTGTATGGAAAGGAAATCTGCTGCTGTTGGGAAGGGATTTGCTTTTCTGCGGCGTGGCGGCTGGGAGCGGGTCGCCGGGCACGTGTTGTTCGACCGTGGGAGCGGGGCTGTGTATGGAAAGGAAATCTGCTGCTGTTGGGAAGGGATTTGCTTCGCCGTCGCTGGCTCTGGGGTTTGCTGCGGCTTCAGTGCCGGCGTGTCACACTGGTGTCCTCATGTGTGTTTGTGGAGAGATGGACACGATTTGGGGCGGTTGGTGTTCGTGTGAGAGGAGGCGATTTGGTGCTAGCCTATCAGAGCATCTCTAGGAGACCCCGCATAAGTGGTCAAATCCGTAATTTTTTTGCGTTTTACAGTTTTGAATTAAAAAAGTGTCCAGAACAGAAATCGTAAAAGTAGTCCAACCTGTAAATTTTTTAAGGGCCATCGCAAATGCACACCCAAAACCCTTATCTTTGGAGGTTGAAAGGCCGAATATAGGGCCTCCCTGTATACCGGTCAAACTTCGTCGGAGCAAACACGCCGCCGCGGAGTTTGTCGGAATCCGTCCTAAACTTGCTGGAATTCATCACCGCACATTGGAAAAGGCCGCTAGACGCCGCAATCGATTGCCGCCGGTTCGAATTGGACGAGCTCAACATCGTCGTGGCCTCCCATGACCTCAGCCTGGCCGCCGGAATCCTCCCGACGCGGCTGGCAAAGGCGCACGGCTTGCCTGGCAATATAGCAAGGCACGGACGACGGAGGCGACGGGCGTGGCTGCAAGGTCGGGCGCGACGACGGAGGCGACGGGCGTGGCGAGGGTCGGGCGCGACCGGCAGCGATGACGGGCGCGACCGACAGGACGAGGCGCGACCGATGGGCGATGGGGCGCCGACGGGCGACGGGCATGGCTCATGGCGGCAAGCGGCCGATGGGGTTAGCGCCATTGGAGGAAGAAGCGGCAACGGACTGGAGGAAGAAGCTCTTTCTTCCAGTTTTACAGTTTGTTTTTTATCTGTTCGGCTGCGCTAGTATTCGACCCGCAAATGCGAACTTCGTGAAACTGCAAACGCGTTTTGCGGGTCAAGTTTTTGCGGGGTCTAGTTTTTGCGGGGTCTGCTAGAGTTGCTCTCAACTCTTGGGCATGGTTGCCTTATGTGGCTGCACTTGGGGGAGGTCTAGGTCAGCCGCTGCTCCGGCCGGTGCGTGCTTGTTGGTTCGTCACTATCGGCGTTCTAGAACGGGGTACCCAGGCTTGCCTGCCTGCGGCCCACGGCGTGGCTATGCTAGCAGGCCGGTACGGCCCATCTTCATCAACAAGGCATTCAAGACCCTCGCGAGGGGCCAAGCCTCGCGAGGCGGACGATGCAAGACCTTCTCAGGAGTGGCCTCACCAGGCTGCCTCGCGAGGAGTGGAGAAACCAAGTCGAGGCAAACCTCGTGAGGCTCTCGTGACGTGAGCCATGATGATCAAGATCAGGCGGACGCCAGGCGGGCGCCAACGCGCAGTGTCTTTGTTTCCTCTTCGGTGCCAAGGAGGCAAGCGCAGGCGCGGGGTACCGATGCATCAGCCAAAGGTTTCCATATCAGTGCAACGAGACCAAGACCAGCAGGACAGCAGGACGGAGGTCACCATGGAGCCCAAGACGGCGTCATCACCAGAGCCTTTTCCAGGCGAAGACCGTTTTTGTCAGGATAAGCTGTACTAGCTGTCCCCTTTCAAATTGGTCGTTGTTGGCTCCCTTCCCGCTCAATATTTGGGGAGAGGACCATGGCCTATATAAGTAGAACTAGCCATCACAGTAGAGGCATCTGATCTTAAGCCAATCCTTAGCCACACACCGAGCACAAGAACACCCCAACCTTAGGAGGCTGTTCTTCCCCTTGTATTGTTCATCATCAGCCCAAGAGGCAATCCACCACCACACTGGAGTAGGGTATTACACCACAACGGTGGCCCGAACCAGTATAAATCTTGTGTCTTTGTGTTGTGAGCTCGTCGAGTTCGTCCGCGAGATCTTAGAGAGCTAGGGCGTAGATCGGTAGGGAGGAAATCTCCACGCACACCCCAGTGTTCGAACCTTAAGGGTTTTGCCGGAACCCGTGATCCGACATCTGGCTCGCCAGGTAGGGGTGCGCCGGAGATTCCTTTCCGTCGCCTCGCGTCCAGTCGCTCCATCGTCTCCATGGCCGACGCTCGCCGTGCTTGTGCCGAGCGCCGGGCTGCCCTAGCCACCCGTGTCGCCCAGACGGCTCCCGTCGGTGGGCCACCTCGTCGTTCTCCGTCGCCTGCCGCCAACGCCGCCACCGGACTGGCGGGGAACAAGCAGCAAGCGTCCTCGCTGCACCCTTCGGTGTGGCGGGCGGCCGCACCGCCACTCCATCGCTGACCCCGGCCGGTTCCTCGTCCCATGCTCGTCGCGCCCCCATGGACGCACGGGCTGCGCTCCTCATGGCGCACAAGCTCCTGCGCTACCGCCCGGTCGACGACCTCTATGAGGACTGGCTCGACCGCATCGCTGAAGCTTCGTCACGCCGCAGGGGCTCCGTCGCCATCCTCTCTCCGCCTCACCTCCGCCAACTATGGGCGACGTAGCTCACGGAGCGCCTCCACCACCTTCGCCCCAAGACGGCGCCTGGCGCCAAGGCGCTTCATGACGCGACCCGCTGGCCCTGCCGCCCGCGTGAAGAAAGAAGCTGTCAAGAAGTCCCTCCGCCGCAGGAGAACGCTCCGCCACTCCTCGCACCGCCGCGCCAGGATTGTCTGCCACGGCAGGGCCCCGCGCCGCTTGCCATGGCGGCGCGTGGGCGACAAGACCAAGCTCCACCTCCAAGACGGGCCCCGACAACCACGGCCGGCTGCTGCGCCTTCACTCCCGAGCTGCGTAGCGTCGCCTGGCCGGGCAAGTTCAAGCCGGATCTGCCTCCTCGTTACGACGGCACCCCCGACCCCGCGGAGTTCCTGCAGCTCTACGAGCTGAGCATCGAGGCGGCCAATGGCGACGAAATAGTCATGGCGAACTGGTTCCCCATGGCACTCAAAGACGATGCCCTTTCGTGGATCCTGAACCTGCCTCTCGGCTAGATCTTCTCCTGGGACGAGATGCGCGACCGCTTCGTTGCCAACTTCCAGGGCACCCGTGACCGCCCGCCGGCCGCGGGTGACCCGCGCTGCGTCAAGCAACAACCAGGAGAGACCCTACAGAAGTTCATCCAGCGCTTCAATAACATCCGCCTCAAGATCCCCAAGGTGACGGACGAGGCCATCATCTCTGCGTTCTATGATGGCGTCCGTGACATCAAGATGAAGGAAGAGCTCGCTATCCACAAGGAGTTGTGCACATCTCAGGAGCTGTTCAACCTGGCGACCAAGTGCGCAAGAGCTGAGGAGGGAGCCTCTCCTCCTCGAGCCGCCACCAGACACTGGAGGAGAAGAAAGCCAAGGCCAAGGACGTGAAGCGCAAGGAAGCAGCCGTGCTCGCAGCGGAGCCGGACACCAAGCGAGGCAGGGACCAACCCGAGTCATCCAAGAGCAGCCGACTGTTCTGCACCTTTTGTAACCTGAACACCCACAACACCAGCGACTGTCAAGAGCTCAGAGCCATTCGTGAAGGACGCTTCAGTCGACGCCCCGAGCGCAGCGACCGGGGCTATGGTCGAGGAGGAGGACGTGGAGGCGGACGCTGGGACGACCGTGGCCCGCGCCAAGTGTGGCGCCACAGGCCTCGTGAGGACCGTTGGCAGGATCATCCTCGCGAGGGCGCCTGGAGGGATCAGCCTTGTGAGGATCGCCCGCAGGGCAACGCCGGTCTTCCCCCACTGCCACCACCATCGAGAAGGAACGACGATCACCATCAGGACGAGGGGGCTGGGTGATTCCAGGAGCCGCGCACTATCACCTGCATCTTGGGCGGAGCCCAGGCGCCAGCCTCACAGCGCATCTTCAAACAGTTCGCTCGTGAGGTGAATGCAGTCCTCCCCAAGCTTGAGGCCACGCTACCGCTCAGTGGTCCCAAAGGCGCCATCACCTTCAACTCGGCAGACCAGCTCAAGCGCGCAGCCACCGCTGGCGCTCTCCCGATGCTTTGTTCATCAGTCATTAGCAACGTGCAAGTTACCAAGACCCTCATCGACGGCGGCGCATGACTCAACGTCCTGTCCGTCGACACGTTCGACAACCTCCAAGTGCCGTATGACTAGCTTTAGCCTACCAAGCCTTTCTCAGGAGTGACCGACGGCTCCACCTTACCGATAGGGTAGGCCCGCCTCCCTGTCACCTTCGGAGAACGCAAGAACTACCGCACCGAGCTCATCGACTTCGACGTCGCGCACATCCGTCTGCCGTACAACGCCATCCTCGGGTATCCAGCCCTGGCCAAGTTCATGGCGGTGACCCATCATGGCTACAACGTCCTCAAGATGCTGGGAAGTGGCGGAATCATCACGGTCCCGTGCGAAGAAAGAGACGCGGTATGCTCCCTCGAGCGTGCATTCCAAGCTGCAGCAATCGACGACCCCGACAGCAAGGGCGAGGGCCCTCCGGAGGCCATCCTTAAGAAGAAGAAGCAGCTGCGCCGTACCGGATCTCAGGAGGGTGGCGTCATGGCCGAACCTCGTCGAGATCGCGCCCGCTCGAGCGCCTCCTCCGTCGCATAGGAAGGCGCGCCCGGTGCCCTCCTCGGGCAGGCTCGGGGCTCTTCCGAGGGCCTCGGACCTTGCCAAAGATCACGAGGGAGGCGCCGGGCACCACTTGGAGGCGTGCTTGGCGGCACGCTTCCCTCAGAGAACACAGGGCAAGGAGCGCCCACCGCTCAGGAGTTTATCACCAAGACCACTCAGGAACTGCAAGACGCAAGGGCCATGCGCGGCGACCGCCGCTCACGAGGCGCAGCTCCCCATCCAGGCGAGGATGCCGGGCTGCGCGTCTGCATCGATGTTCCAGGGCTCAACAGGGCCGCTTCTCAGGAGCTTTTCCGGCCTTCGCGTGTGGGCCGTTGCAAGGGACCGCCACACAGCTACGTTCGCATGCCTTTCGGCCTGCCGAGCGTATCGTCAGCCTATCAGTGCAACCTGCGGCGTGTCCTGGCGGCTCAGGAGGCCAGGCACCACACCGTCCTGGCAGAGATGGAGACCGTCCTCAGGGAACCACCTAAACCCCCAGAGCCTCCTGAGGCTCAGGACCCTGGTGGCTCGTGAGGAGCGACCCCGTTGCCGCGCACCTTCAGCTGCCCCAACTCTCCTTCGTCAACAGAACCAGGTGATATTTTGCAAGTTCATTCAGCTGGGAGCGCCCCTCGGGCTGCATCATCCCCAGGACGCGTGGGTCCGTCCCTGTGGCATGTATCCCTTTTTATGTCTTTAGCTTACCCTGTTGGGGGCGCCCTCGGGCTGCATCATCCCCAAGCTGCTCGGGCCCGACCCAGTGGCATGTATCTTCCCTGCTTTTACTTAAGCCTGCTGCTCTCATGTTTAACCCACCCATGGTTACTACCTGCTCGATCGCCGCCTCCCACGGGGCCTCCTCACGCCGGCACGACGCTGGTGCACGGGTCCGTCCCTGCCACGTCAATAAACCTGAGCGGCCGAGCTCTGGCTCGCGGCACGCCCCGCGCACGCCACCTCAACGGGCCCTCAGTGCCTTCACCCCCTCGTGGAGCAACCAGCGGCAGGCTGGCAACCATAAAGACAAATTGTGTTCTTCCTTGTGCTGGCTCGCAGGAATCTCACGAGGATAACACCAGGCGGCACCGCGATCTCTCTACCTCTTCCAAGTAATCCGCTTGCACGTTAAAAGGGGGGCTCCTGAGCATCGCGACTCAGGAGCTCTTACTGGCTCTCCAGCCCTCACCCCCTGGCCTTGACCACGGCATCGCGGCCTGGCATACCGGCGGCGACTGAGCTCGCTCGTGGGACGGGATATGAGGACGTAGAGCACAAAGGAGAGCATTGGAAGGGGGAGGACTCGTACGGGCCTGACCTAGCTACGCTACGGGTGTTCACACACAGGTCTAGCGCATCGCGAAGAATCAACCACAGACCGCCAAGATAAGTCACGAGCTCAGGACAACTAATTGTTGGAACCCTTGGGACACGCTCACCGCAGCCCTGTTGCGGCAACGTCGCCTCCCTTTCTTATCTTGCCGTAGCTGCTTGAGCGCTAAAGGGGACCCCCTGAGCATCGCGCCTCAGGAGCTCTTACTGGACCTCGGGCCGCTCACCTCCTGGCCTTGACCACGGCACACGACCTGGCATACCAGTGACGGCTGCAGCCCGCTTGGGGACCAGGACCTGTCAGCGTAGAGCAACAAGCTGTCGCGAGGTTGGAAAGGGGAGACCGAGCCTTAACAGGACATGCATTCACGGATTCTCATAATAAGGGAGGTATACACAAAAGACATCACAGATCCTTACATGCCCCCGCGAGGCATTTCTTGATTCCTCGCAGGGAACAAAAGACGAGAACTTAGTAGAATCCTATCTACACCCTCCTGCGGCTGACGCCATCATCAACAGTGGGCCGCGGGAGGCCGGCGCCAACCCCATCCAGATCAGCGGCGGCGGCGGCTGGACGTCGCAGCCCTGCCCCGAGCCCGGCGAGAGCTCGGGGGCACGTAGCTGTCGTCGCTTGTCTCCGGAGTCTCATAGACTTCAGGAGAACTGATGGACTTCCATGGGTCGCTGCTGCCGGAGTAGCCACGAGCGGAGCGCGCGTCATCCTGGCGCTCCCCTCCAGGGCAACACTCCAAGCGGCGGCCCTCCACGTCGAAAACCTTGAAGAAGAGCGTGGAGGCGCCGTCATACTCGAAGTGGATCGCGAGGGCGCCTTCCGCACGGCAAACCTGCACGACCTCGCCCCAGCCGTGGGTCATGAAGATCTTGCCGGTGGAGACTGCTTCAACCTCCGCCCCAGTCGCCGGGGCGTCACAGTCAGCATGATGCAACCACAGCTCGAGAGGCCCCCTCGGCGGCATCACGTCAGAGAAGTGAAGGAAATATGCCCTAGAGGCAATAATAAAGTTATTATTTATTTCCTTATATCATGATAAAGGTTTATTATTCATGCTAGAATTGTATTAACCGGAAACATAATACATGTGTGAATATATAGACAAACAGTATGTCACTAGTATGCCTCTACTTGACTAGCTTGTTAATCAAAGATGGTTATGTTTCCTAACCATGAACAAGGAGTTGTTATTTGATTAACAAGGTCACATCATTAGTTGAATGATCTGATTGACATGACCCATTCCGTTAGCTTAACACTTGATCGTTTAGTATGTTAATGCTTTCTTCATGACCCATACATGTTCCTATAACTATGAGATTATGCAACTCCCGTTTACCGGAGGAACACTTGGGTACTACCAAACGTCACAACGTAACTGGGTGATTATAAAGGAGTACTACAGGTGTCTCCAAAGGTACTTGTTGGGTTGGCGTATTTCGAGATTAGGTTTTGTCACTCCGATTGTCTGAGAGGTATCTCTAGGCCTTCTCGGTAATACACATCACTTAAGCCTTGCAAGCATTACAACTAATGAGTTAGTTGTGAGATGATGTATTACGGAACGAGTAAAGAGACTTACCGGTAACGAGATTGAACTAGGTATTGGATACCGACGATCGAATCTCGGGTAAGTAACATACCGATGACAAAGGGAACAACGATGTCGTTATGCGGTTTGACCGATAAAGATCTTCGTAGAATATGTAGGAACCAATATGGGCATCCGTGTTCCGCTATTGGTTATTGAACGAGAATGGTTCTAGGTCATGTCTACATGGTTCTCGAACCCGTCGGGTCCGCACGCTTAACGCTTCGATGTGATGCTCATTATGAGTTTATAAGTATTGATGCAATCAAGGTTGTTCGAGTCCCGGATGTGATCACGGACATGACGAGGAGTCTCGAAATGGTCGAGACATAAAGATTGATATATTGGAAGCCTACATTTGGACATCGGAAGTGTTCCGGTGAAATCGGGATTTTACCGAGTACCGGAGGTTACCGGAACCCCCGGGAGGTCCATGGGCCTAATGGGCCATAGGAGAGAAGAGGAAGGGCCAGCCAAGGTGGGTTGCGCCCCCTCCCCTCTAGTCCGAATAGGACAAGGAAGGGGGGGCGCCTTCCCTCTTCCCTCCTCCAATCCTAGTCCAACTAGGAGAGGGGGGAGTCCTACTCTGGTGGGAGTAGGACTCCTCCTTGCGCGCCTCCCCTAGGGCCGCCACCTCCCCTTGCCTCCTTTATATCACAGGCAGGGGCACCCCAAGACACACAAGTTGATCTACGGATCTTTCCTTAGCCGTGCGGTGCCCCTTCCACCATATTCCACTTTGGTCATATCGTCATGAGCTTAGGCGAAGCCCTGCGCAGAGAAGTCATATCGTCATGAGCTTAGGCGAAGCCCTGCGTCGGTGGAGCATCAACATCGTCCACCACGCCGTCGTCTTGACGGAACTCATCCCGACACTTTGCTTTGGATCGGAGTCCGGGATCGCCATCGAAATGAACGTGTGCGTAACTCGGAGGTGCCGTGACGTTCGGTGCTTGGATCGGTCGGATCGTGAAGACGTCTGACTACATCAACCGTTGTTATAACGCTTCGCTTTCGGTCTCACGAGGTGCGTGGACGGACACTCTTCCCTCTCGTTGCTATGCCATCACCATGGTCTTGCGTGATCGTAGGAAAATTTTTGAAATTACTGCGTTCCCCAACAAGGGTGGCATCCGAGCCTGGTTTTATGCGTTGATGTCATATGCACGAGTAGAACACAAGTGAGTTGTGGGCGATACAAGTCATACTGCCTACCAGCATGTCATACTTTGGTTCAGCGGTATTGTGAGATGAAGCGGCCCGGACCGACATTACGCCAGACGCTTACGCGAGACTGGTTTCACCGCTCCGAGCACTCGTTGCTTAAAGGTGACCGGCGGGTGTCTGTCTCTCTCACTTTAGTTGAACCGAGTATGGCTACGCCCGGTCCTTGAGAAGGTTAAAACGGAGTCTATTTGACAAACTATCGTTGTGGTTTTGATGCGTAGGTAAGAACAGTTCTTGCTCAGCCCGTAGCAGCCACGTAAAACTTGCAACAACAAAGTAGAGGACGTCTAACTTGTTTTTGCAGGGCATGTTGTGATGTGATGTGGTCAAAACGTGATGCTATATTTTATTGTATGAGATGATCATGTTTTGTAACCGAAGTTATCGGCAATCGGCAGGAGCCATATGGTTGTCGCTTTATTGTATGAAATGCAAACGCCATGTAATTGCTTTACTTTATCACTAAGGAGTAGCGATAGTCGTAGAAGCAATAGTTGGCGAGACGACAACGATGCTACGATGGAGATCAAGGTGTCGCGCCGGTGACGATGGTGATCATATTATATCATACTTATATTGATTGCATGTGATGTTTATCCTTTATGCATCTTATCTTGCTTTGATTGACGGTAGCATTATAAGATGATCTCTCACTAAAATTATCAAGAAGTGTTCTCCCTGAGTATGCACCGCTATGAAAGTTCTTCGTCTTTGAGACACCACGTGATGATCGGGTGTGATAGGCTCTACGTTCAAATACAACGGGTGCAAAACAGTTGCGCACGCAGAATACTCAGTTAAACTTGACGAGCCTAGCATATAATGTATATGGCCTCGGAACACGGAGACCGAAGGTCGAACGTGAATCATATAGTAGATATGATCAACATAGTGATGTTCACCATTGAAACTACTCCGTCTCACGTGATGATCGGACATGGTTTAGTTGATATGGATCACGTGATCACTTAGATGACTAGAGAGATGTCTGTCTAAGTGGGAGTTTTTAATATGATTAATTGAACTTAAATTTATCATGAACTTAGTACACGATAGTATTTTGCTTGTCTATGTTTACCGTAGATAGATGGCTCGTCTTTGTTGTTCCGTTGAATTTTAATGCGTTCCTTGAGAAAGCAAAGTTGAAAGATGATGGTAGCAATTACACGGATCGGGTCCGTAACTTGAGGATTATCCTCATTGCTGCACGCAAGAAAAATTACGCCCCGGAAGCACCGCCGGGTGACAGCCTGCTGCAGATCTTGAGCGAAGTTGTGAACGTCCGGGCAAAGCAAAGCCGATGACTACTCAATAGTTCAAGCAGTGCCATGCTTTACGGCTTAGAACCGGGTCTTCAACGACGTTTTGAACGTCATGGAGCATATGAGATGTTCCAGAGTTGAAGTTAATATTTCAAGCAAATGCCCGGATTGAGAGATATGAAGTCTCCAATAAGTTCTATAGCTGCAAGATGGAGGAGAATAGCTCACAAGGAGAACATACTCAAAATGTCCGGGTATAACAATCACTTAATTCAGCGGAGTTAATCTTCCGGATGATAGTGTCATTGATGTAATTCTCCAATCATCGCCACCAAGCTACAAGAGCTTCGTGATGAACTATAATATGCAAGGGATGACTAAAACAATTCCTCGAGCTCTTCGCGATGCTAAAAGCCATGGAGGTAGAAATCAAGAAAGAGCATCAAGTGTTGATGGTCAACAAGACCACTAGTTTCAAGAAAAAGGGCAAAGGGAAGAAGAAGGAAACTTCAAAAAGAACAGCAAGCAAGTTGCTGCTCAGAGAAGAAACCCAAGTCTGGACCTAAGCCCTAAATCGAAAGTGTTTTTCTTGCAAGCAAACCGACACCTTTGGAAGCGGAACTGCCCCAAGTATTTGGCGGATAAAAAGGATGGCAAGGTGATCAAAGGTATATGTGATATACATGTTATTGATGTGTACCTTACTAATACCGCAGTAGTACTGGTATTTGATACTGGTTACATTGCTAATATTTGCAACTCAAACAGAACTACGGATTAAGCGAAGATTGGCTAAGGGCGAGGTGACGATCTTGGCGTTGGAAATGGTTCCAAAGTCGATGTGATCGCGGTCGGCACGCTACCTCTACATCTACCTTCGGGATTAGTTTTAGACCTAAATAATTGTTATTTGGTGCCGGCGTTGAGCATGAACATTATATCTGGATCTTGTTTAATGCGAGACGGTTATTCATTTAAATCAGAGAATAATGGTTGTTCTATTTATATGAGTAATATCTTTTATGGTCATGCACCCTTGAAGAATGGTCTATTCTTGTTGAATCTCGACGGTAGTGATACACATATTCATAATGTTGAAGCCAAAAGATGCAGAGTTGATAATGATAGTGCAACTTATTTGTGGCAATCGCCGCTTAGGTCATATCGGTGTAAAACGCATGAAGAAACTCCATACCGATGGGCTTCGAATCACTTGATTATGAATCACTTGGTACTTGCGAACCGTGCCTCATGGGCAAGATGACCAAAACGCCGTTCTCCTAACTATGGAGCGAGCAACTGATTTGTTGGAAATCATACATACCGATGTTTGTGGTCCAATGAATGTTGAGGCACGCCATGGTATCGTTATTTTCTCACCTTCACAGATGATTTGAGCAGATATGGGTATATCTACTTAATGAAACACAAATCTGAGACATTTGAAAAGTTCAAAGAATTTCAGAGTGAAGTGGAAAATCATCGTAACAAGAAAATAAAATTTCTACGATCTGATCGTGGAGGAGAATATTTGAGTTACGAAGTTTGGTTTACATTTGAAACAATGTGGAATAGTTTCAAGAACTCACGCCACCGGAACACCACGGAGAAATGGTGTGTCCGAACGTCGTAATCGTACTTTACTAGATATGGTGCGATCTATGATGTCTATTTCCGATTTACCGCTATCGTTTTTGGGGTTATGCTTTAGAGACGGCCGCATTCACGTTAAATAGGACACCGTCAAAATCCGTTGAGACGACGCCTTATGAACTGTGGTTTGGCAAGAAACCAAAGTTGTCGTTTCTTAAAGTTTGGGGCTGCGATGCTTATGTAAAGAAACTTCAACCAGATAAGCTCGAACCCAAATCGGAAAAATGTGTCTTCATAGGATACCCAAAGGAGATCATGGGTACACCTTCTATCACAGATCTGAAGGCAAGATTTTCGTTGCTAAATTCGGATCCTTTCTAGAGAAGGAGTTTCTCTCGAAAGAAGTGAGTGGGAGGAAAGTAGAACTTGATGAGATAATCAGATTCTGCTCCCTTATTGGAAAGTAGTTCATCACAAGAAATGGTTCCTGTGACAACTACACCAATTAGTGAAGAAACTAATGATGATGATCATGAAACTTCGGATCAAGTTACTCTTGAACCTCGTGGGTCAACCAGAGTAAAATACGCACTGAGTGGTACGGTAATCCTATTCGGAAGTCATGTTACTTGACCATGGCGAACCTACAAACTATGAAGAAGCGATGGTGAGCCCAGATTCGCAAAATGGTGGAAGCCATGAAATCTGAGATGGGATCCATGTATGAGAACAAAGTATGGACTTTGGTTGACTTGCCCGATGATCGGCAAGCCATTGAAAATAAATGGATCTTTAAGAAGAAGACTGACGCTGATGGTAATATAATCGTCTACAAAGCTCGACTTGTTGCGAAGGTTTTGACAAGTTCAAGGGGTTGACTACGATGAGACTTTCTCACCCGTGGCGATGCTTAAGTCTGTCCGAATCATGTTAGCAATTGCCGCATTTTATGATTATGAAATTTGGCAAATGGATGTAAAACTGCATTCTTGAATGGATTTCTAGAAGAAGAGTTGTATATGATGCAACCGTAAGGTTTTGTCGATCCAAAAGGTGCTAACAAAGTGTGCAAGCTCCAGCGATCAATTTATGGTGCCGTGTAAGCCTCTCGGAGTTGGAATAAACGCTTTGATAGTGTGATCAAAGCATATGGGTTTGTACAGACTTTTGGAGAAGCCTGTATTTACAAGAAAGTGAGTGGGAGCTCAGAGCATTTACGATATTATATGTGGACGACATATTATTGATTGGAAATGATATAGAATTTCTGGATAGCATAAAAGGATACTTGAATAAAAGTTTTTCAATGAAAGACCTCGGTGAAGCTGCTTACATATTGGGCATCAAGATCTATAGAGATAGATCAAGACGCTTAATTGGACTTTCACAAAGCACATACCTTGATAAAGTTTTGAAAAAGTTCAAAATGGATCGAGCAAAGAAAGGTTTTTTACTGTGTTGCAAGGTGTAAGATTGAGTCGACTCAATGCCCGACCACAGCAGAAGATAGAGAGAAAATGAAAGATGTTCCCTATGCTTCAGCCATAGGCTCTATCATGTATGCAATGCTGTGTACCGCACTGACGTATGCTTAGGCTGTAAGCTTGGCGGGAAGGTACCAAAGTAATCCAGGAATGGATCATCGGACAGCGGTCAAGAACATCCTGAAATACACGAAAAGGACTAAGGATATGTTTCTCATATATGGAGGTGACAAAGAGCTAGTCGTAAATGGTTACGTCGATGCAAGCTTTGACACTGATCCGGACGATTCTAAATCGCAAACCGGATCGTGTTTTTATTAAACGGTGGAGCTGTCGGTTGGTGCAGTTCTAAACAAAGCGTCGTGGCGGGATCTACATGTGAAGCGGAGTACATAGCTGCTTCGGAAGCGCGAATGAAGGAGTCTGGATGAAAGAGTTCATTTCCGATCTAGGTGTCATACCTAGTGCATCGGGACCGATGAAGATCTTCCTGTGACAATATCGTGCAATTGCCTTGGCAAAGGAATCCAGATTTCACAAGAGGACCAAGCATATCAAGAGACGCTTCAATTCCATTCGGGACCAAGTCCAAGTGGGAGACATAGAGATTTGCAAAATACATACGGATCTGAATGTTGCGCACCCGTTGACTAAGCCTCTTCCACGAGCAAAACATGATCAGCACCAAGACTCCATGGGTGTTAGGATCATTACTTTGTAATCTAGATTATTGACTCTAGTGCAAGTGGGAGATCAAGGAAATATGCCCTAGAGGCAATAATAAAGTTATTATTTATTTCCTTATATCATGATAAAGGTTTATTATTCATGCTAGAATTGTATTAACCGGAAACATAATACATGTGTGAATATATAGACAAACAAGTATGTCACTAGTATGCCTCTACTTGACTAGCTTGTTAATCAAAGATGGTTATGTTTCCTAACCATGAACAAGGAGTTGTTATTTGATTAACAAGGTCACATCATTAGTTGAATGATCTGATTGACATGACCCATTCCGTTAGCTTAACACTTGATCGCTTAGTATGTTAATGCTTTCTTCATGACCCATACATGTTCCTATAACTATGAGATTATGCAACTCCCGTTTACGGAGGAACACTTTGGGTACTACCAAACGTCACAACGTAATCGGGTGATTATAAAGGAGTACTACAGGTGTCTCCAAAGGTACTTGTTGGGTTGGCGTATTTCGAGATTAGGTTTTGTCACTCCGATTGTCGGAGAGGTATCTCTAGGCTTTCTCGGTAATACACATCACTTAAGCCTTGCAAGCATTACAACTAATGAGTTAGTTGTGAGATGATGTATTACGGAACGAGTAAAGAGACTTACCGGTAACGAGATTGAACTAGGTATTGGATACCGACGATCGAATCTCGGGTAAGTAACATACCGATGACAAAGGGAACAACGATGTCGTTATGCGGTTTGACCGATAAAGATCTTCAGTAGAATATGTAGGAACCAATATGGGCATCCAGGTTCCGCTTATTGGTTATTGACCGAGAATGGTTCTAGGTCATGTCTACATAGTTCTCTCGAACCCGTAGGGTCCGCACGCTTAACGCTTCGATGACAGTTCATTATGAGTTTATAAGTATTGATGCACGAAGGTTGTTCGAGTCCCGGATGTGATCACGGACATGACGAGGAGTCTCGAAATGGTCGAGACATAAAGATTGATATATTGGAAGCCTACATTTGGACATCGGAAGTGTTCCGTGTGAAATCGGGATTTTACCGGAGTACCGGAAGGTTACCGGAACCCCCCGGGAGGTCCATGGGCCTAATGGGCCATAGGAGAGAAGAGGAAGGGCCAGCCAAGGTGGGCTGCGCGCCCCCCTCCCCCCTCTAGTCCGAATAGGACAAGGAAGGGGGGGCGGCGCCCCTTCCCTCTTCCCCCTCCTCCAATCCTAGTCCAACTAGGAGAGGGGGGGGAGTCCAACTACAGGGGGGAGTAGGACTCCTCCTTGTGCGCCTCCCCTAGGGCCGGCCACCTCCCCTTGCCTCCTTTATATCTGAGGCAGGGGCACCCCAAGACACACAAGTTGATCTACGGATCTTTCCTTAGCCGTGTGCGGTGCCCCTTCCACCATATTCCACTTCGGTCATATCGTCATGAGCTTAGGCGAAGCCCTGCGTAGGAGAAGTCATATCGTCAGCGGAGCTTAGGCGAAGCCCTCGTCGGTGGAGCATCAACATCGTCCTGCCGTCGTCTTGTGGAACTCATCCCCGACACTTTGCTTTTCGGATCGGAGTCCGGGATCGCCATCGAGCTGAGCGATGTGCGTAACTCGGAGGTGCCGTCGTTCGGTGCTTGGATCGGTCGGATCGTGAAGACGTCTGACTACATCAACCGCGTTGTTATAACGCTTCGCTTTCGGTCTCACGAGTGCGTGGGATGGACACTCTTCCCTCTCGTTGCTATGCCATCACCATGGTCTTGCGTGATCGTAGGAAATTTTTTGAAATTACTGCGTTCCCCAACAAGAAGAACCGCGGGAAGCGGATCCAAGAGCTTGGGGGCATCGGCGCCCATAACATAAGCTCGCGTGAGGAGTCCATGGCGTGGATTCCAGGGGCAACGACGCGTGTCACCGTCGCCCGGCAACCGCAGGCGCGGCGCGGGCGGCGCTGTTCGTCGCCCCTTCCTACTGCGCCCCCGGCTTGGGCGTACAAGGGTAGAGGATACCCTGGAGGAGGCCGCTCGCACCAAGGCCTCGTCACCACCTGCATCGCCGCCTCATCACGATGTTGAACCGACCTCTTCTTCGGCGGGAGCGGCCCTGGATCATCGCGGGGAGCCTTTCCTTTCTCGTCAGCAGAGAACCTTCGGATCGGCGCCATCGGAGCTGCAGCTAGCAATGGAGCAGAGGAAGAAAGAAGCGAGCGAACAAGGAAGAGATGGGCGATGGGGGCTCTGCCCCCCTCCCCATTTATAATGGAAGAAGGCCAACCAGCGCCACCCACGATCACATGTAATGATGGTTTTCCTTGCATGTCGTAGGGACTTGTCAAGTCGAGCAGTTGCCGAGGCAGCGTGGGGAAGCGGAGACGCCCACGTCTAAGCAACCGCCACGCGTCGACCAAGGCCACAGGCTTTTGGGGCCCGTGGCGCTCCAAGCTTGACTTTTGGCTTCGCCTCGAAGCCAAGCCCGAGCGCGCCTTAGGCCCGGGGGCTACTGTCGGCGTTCTGGGAACGGGGGTCTCCAGACTTGCCTGCCTGCGGCCCACGGCGTGGCTATGCTAGCAGGACGGTGTGGCCCATCTTCATCAACAAGGCATTCAAGACCCTCGCGAGGGGCCAAGCCTCATGAGGCGGACGACGCAAGACCTCCTCAGGAGCGGCCTCACCAGGCTGCCTCACGAGGAGCAGAGAAACCAAGTCGAGGCAAACCTCGTGAGGCTCTCGTGATGTGAGCCATGACGATCAAGATCAGGCGGGCGCCAGGCGGGCGCCAGCGCGCCGTGTCCTTGTTTCCTCTTCAGTGCCAAGGAGACAAGCGCAGGCGCGGGGTACCGAGGCATCAGGCAAAGGTTTCCATATTAGTGCAACGAGACCAAGACCAGCAGGACATCAGTTCGGAGGTCACCATGGAGCCCAAGACGACGTCATCACTAGAGCCTTTTGCAGGCGAAGACCGCTTTTGTCAGGATACGCTGTACTAGCTGTCCCCTTTCAAATTGGCCGTTGTTGGCTCCCTTCCCGCTCAATATTTGGGGAGAGGACCAGGGCCTATATAAGTAGAACTAGCCATCACAGTAGAGGCATCTGATCTTAAGCCAATCCTTAGCCACACACCGAGCACAAGAACACCCCAATCTCAGGAGTCTGTTCTTCCCCTTGTATTGTTCATCATCAGCTCAAGAGGCAATCCACCACCACACTAGAGCAGGTTATTACACCACAACGGTGGCCCGAACCAGTATAAATCTTGTGTCTTTGTGTTGTGAGCTCGTCGAGTTCGTCCGCGAGATCTTAGAGAGCTAGGGCGTAGATCGGTAGGGAGGAAATCTCCGCGCGCACCCCAATGTTCGAACCTTAAGGGTTTTGCTGGAACCCGTGATCCAACAGTCACGCCGGCTGGCAGGCCTGGTGAGTATTCCTCCCGTTACCCCTCTCCTATTTTAGGTGTGCGGCGACAGGAATGGAGGGCCACGGTCCACGAGACGAGACACCCATATCCCCATTGAGAAACAACGGCATGGTGAGCTCGAGGAGACCGTTGCCGACGCAGTTCCAGTGACCGATCTTTTTTGATATCACGAGGGATCCTATCGGCATGATCTGCTAATTTTTGGGTCCTTTTTATTGTTTTTATTGGCCATTGCAGCCTAGAAACAGTCCTTCATATGAACTTTGCTTACATTTCTTTGTCTCTAGGGCATAATAAACGTTGTGACTCAAAGATAACATCATCGTTACGGGTTTTAATCATTCAGTTTACTAACATAAATGTGATTGATTGTTGTTCTTGAAACTTAATCGCCAGAATGCATCCTAATTAATCAACAGGAGCCATGCTTGGATTTCGATGGACATCGGAATGTTGCAAAAGATGCTAATTGAATATCTGCAAATGTCACATTTGTATGTTCAAGCTTCTACAGATTATCTTATATAATTATTAGTGTTAGCTCTGCTTATATATGAAAAAAATATGTATGTGTAATAGACTGTATAGACTCAGATGAATTTTATTTGCTTTATGTTGTAGTTGATGATGCTGATTCGGGCTGCTTTGATTTGTATGTTGGAATTTGTCGAATTGCTACAAAATAACTATCTAGCCTAGCGGTAACTTTTTGGGAAATCCTCATTACTCTGAATGACAACCTTGTGTTTAGTTAAAGAAAAATATGGTACATTTGATCTTGTTGCTCCACCCATCCGGGCCTGTGATTGTCGTTTCATCGTGAAGTGGTTCAGTGTAGAAAATAAATGTGATTGCAAGTCCAGCAAGTGATCTTAAACACTCTCATTCCTAACCCTCTCATTCGAAGCATGATGGCACCACCTGAAAAAAAAGAAACATGGTAGCACAGAGAATTGGCTTGCCCTACCACCACCAGAGACCAAAAGGAAGAAACTTTATGTCATAGTAATAAATTGTCTGTATTTATTGACCCTGTTCTTTATTCATTAAATTTTGTGGACATGACATGCAAGACAGAGTTTGTATAGTGGCTTGAATTTATCTGAAATTGGTTCATTTTACTGGTTACCCTTAATGGTGTGTCTATGCAAGAATATGTTTAGCTGCATGGTGGAAAGCTTTGTGTATTGTGGAAGGTTGCATTCAAGACAAGTGTATGTCATGCATTGTTCGACAGAAATTGAAGGCCATGAAGTGATGGACACGTAAATATGTTTATGTTAATTGTTAAATTAGTCCTAGATTTTGAAAGCATTCTACATCTATTGGTTTTTGTATCTGACCATTGTCAAATGTCAAATATATGTATTGCGTCTATAGAGAAACAGATACATCTTGTGAAGATAAGAGAATAAAACAGAGATTCGAGGATTGTCATGGGTTCTTCAATGCATGACATAGACAAAGGTTTCATATTATAAATGAACAAAACAAAGGTTTAAACAGAGATTGGGGAGTGCAGTGAATAATTGGCTAGGTGGAAGAGGACAAGATGATGAGAAATGCCGAAGTAGTTTGAGGAAGAGAAAGGTTTTGTGAACCTCTCAAAATGATTTTGTAGCAATCTAGCACGGCCCAACTGTAAAAACATTTCACTTATGATTATGTTTTGCATTTATCCACATGCGTGATAGTTGAGATTAGTGATTGCTTTTGCACCTATTTCACCACTATTGTCTTTTGATTGGTGATGCCATAGAAACACAAAAGAATATAATGGGCAACTATTCAACATTACGGTAGAAATCTCAAGATTGGGTTGAAGAAATTATATTGTTTGAGGTAGGTGTTTAGTGTTTTTTCATCAGATATGAAGTTACAAAACATGTTTAACATCGTAGCTCCTTAAATATTGATAGAAAATAAAGGCGCGACAATCCTTCTAGTATATAATGATGCTGCAAGCACTCGAGAGCTTTAAGCTCGATTCTGAGCAGAGTATCTGTGATTTGAGCATTCGGTCGAATAAGAACGTTAGGGCATTTCTAACCAATCCACTATTCGGTGTTAGAGGAGTAAAAAGTCGGTCGGTTTTACTCCTCTAACGCGCACCTAACCAATCCCCCAAAATGGTTAGTGCAGTAAAAATTATCCTCCGACACCTCTCCTTCCCTAAATATGAAGGAAATATGCCCTAAAGGCAATAATAAAGTTGTTATTTTATATTTTGTTATTCATGATGAATGTTTATTATTCATGCTAGAATTGTATTGATCGGAAACACAAATACATGTGTGAATACATAGACAAACACTGTGGCCCTGGTGAGCCTCTACTTGACTAGCTCGTTGATCAAAGAAGGTTAAGGTTTCCTAACCATGGACATGAGTTGTCGTTTGATAACGGGATCACATAATTAGAATGGACAAGACCCATCCGTTAGCTTAGCATATTGATCGTTCAGTTTTATTGCTATTGCTTTCTTCATGTCAATTACATATTCCTTCGACTATGAGATTATGCAACTCCCAGATACCGGAGGAATACCTTTTGTGCTATCAAACGTCACAACGTAACTCGGTGATTATAAAGATGCTCTACAGGTATCTCCGAAGGTGTTTGTTGGGTTGGCATAGATCGATATTAGGATTTGTCGCTCCGAGTATCGGAGAGGTATCTCTGGGCCCTCTCGGTAATGCACATCATAAGAAGCCTTGCAAGCAAAGTGACTAATGAGTTAGTTACAAGATGATGTATTACCGAATGAGTAAAGAGACTTGCCGGTAACGAGATTGAACTAGGTATGTGAATACCAAGGATCGAATCTCGGGCAAGTAACATACCAATGACAAAAGGGAATAACGTATGTTGTCATAACGATTCAGTCGATAAAGATCTTCGTAGAATATGTAGGAGCCAATATGAGCATCCAGGTTTCGCTATTGGTTATTGACCAGAGAGGTATCTCGGTCATGTCTACATAGTTTTCGAACCCATAGGGTCCGAACTCTTAACGTTCGATGACGATTTAATATTACATGAGTTATGTGATTTGGTGACCGAATGTTGTTCAGAGTCCCGGATGAGATCACGGACATGATGAGGAGTCTCGAAATGGTCGAGAGGTAAAGATTGATATATAGGATGATAGTATTCGGACATCAGAAGTGTTCCGGATAGTATCGGGTATTTATCGGAGTACCGGGGAGGGGGGGGGGGGGGTTACCGGAAGCCCCTGGGGAAAGATAAGGGCCATAGGAGGGGAGCACACCAGCCCACAAGGGGTGGTGTGCCCCCCAAGGAAGGAGGCCGAGTGGGAGAAGGGAAAGAGGGGGTTTGCCCCCCTTTCCTTCTCTCCTTCCTCTTCCCTTTTCCCCCTCCGGCAAATATGGAAGGGGGGAGGCCGAATTGGGGAGGACCTGAAGTAGGATACCTCCTACTTGGGGCGCACCCTTGCTGCTCCCCTCCCCTCCCACCTATATATATGTGGGGAGGGGGCGCCTAGAACACACAACATCAATTGTTAGCCCTGTGCGGCGCCCCCTCCATGTTTTACACCCCCGGTCATATTCTCGTGCTTAGGCGAAGCCCTGCACAGATCACTTCACCATCACTGTTACCACGTCGTCGTGTTGACAGAACTCATCTACTTCCCGACACATTGCTGGATCAAGAAGGCGAGGGAGGTCATCGCGCTGAACGTGTGCAGAACTTAGAGGTGCCGTACGTTTGGTGCTTGATCGGTCGGAGCTAGAAGAAGTTCGACTACATCAACCGTGTTGTCAAATTCTCCCGCTTTCGGTCTACAGGGTACGTAGACACACTCTCCCCCTTGTTTCTACGCATCTCCTAGATAGATCTTGCGTGAGCGTGGGATTTTTTTTGAAATTGCGTGCTACGTTTCCCAACAGTGGTATCAGAGCCAGGTCTATGCGTAGATGATATGCACGAGTAGAACATAAAGAGTTGTGGGCGGTGATCGTCATACTGCTTACCACCAATGTCTTATTTTGATTCGGCGGTATTGTTGGATGAAGCGGACCGGACCAACCTTACATGACCACGTTCATGAGACCAGTTCCACCGACAGACATGCAACTAGTTTTGCATAAAGGTGGCTGGCGGGTGTTTGTTTCTCCTACTTTAGTTCAATTGAATTTGACTGCAGCCGGTCCTTGTTGAAGGTTAAAACAACAAACTTGATAAATCACCGTTGTGGTTTTGATGCGTAGGTAAGAACGGTTCTTGCTAGAAGCCCTTAGCAGCTGACGATGACATGTACCTAGGGTAGGGCAATAGATCTGGTCTAAGCACCCTTCCCAAGGACACTTCCCTACAGTTAAGGACATTCAAAGAACAGCAAATTCTACCGATTGAAATCACCAAAGGATACAACTCACTCGACCGTGGGTTCCACTCGGATAACCCAATTCCATTCGACCAGGATATAATCATTCGACCATATCAGAAACCACTCGGAATACAGAAGATCTAAGGTCACTCTGAATGACAACGGTCAAGCGTTAGTCTTAATGATCATTTATATGACTTTAATGCCGACGTTACCAGTAACGTCTCCTCTTTATGTACATTGAACCCTATGTAATGGGGGATGGTTGGGGTCCTGGCGCACTCTACATAAGCCACCCCCTCCTATGTGACAAGGGTTCACACCCCCTGTAACTTCACGCATAATCCAATCGACCGAGCCTCCGGGCACCAAGACGTAGGGCTGTTACTTCCTCTGAGAAGGGCCTAAACTCGTAAATCTTGCGTGCACAACCTCATCGTAGCTAGGATCTTGCCTCTTCATACCTACCCCCCATTCTACTGTCAGACTTAGGACCACGACAGTTGGCGCCCACCGTGGGGCATGTGTCTTAGCGGTTTTCCGGTGAGGTTGCGATTTTTCCGATTCCCATCATCATGGTTTCTGGCGGTGGATTGGCTGAGGGCCGCGAGATCCATCTTGGCGCGCTCGTTTTCATCACTGATGACTCCGCCTGGCTCCAGGAGGCCTCCCTCAACGTGGAGACACTCCCCGTCCGCGGGGCGACGCACTTTCGCGCATGCGTCCACGGCGTCCTTCTGTGGCAGCCGTCGACCCAGTATCGGTTGGCTCCCGTGGTGTCTTCGGTCCCCGCTGTTCGCCGGCGCAAGCGATCCGGTCGGTCGCGACTTCAGCGGTGGGTGAAACATGCGGTGGCACGTCAGTCGGCCACCCCTCAAGTCGCGGCAATCGAGCCCGACGAATCTCTCTACGGCCTATTCGACTGGCTCCGTCGAGACCCTTTCTGAGTGCGACAACAGCGACCCTGCGGCGAAAGTCTTGGTGGTCAACGCGCCGCACAGCCCACTTGGTTTTCGTTGCGACGACGACGGCGACGGCGGCGGTGATCCGTCACGTGTTCATGAGGAGTATCATCCCGAAGCCCTCACCTCACATCAGAGGGAGGAACTTCACCGCCGCAACGTGGAGGCACTCCACACGCCCATCGTCGGAGAGATCTCTGAGGCTTGGGCCTTGGAGGCGGCGCGCCTAGCCACTTTGGCTGAGCGCACTCGACTGGAGAACCTTCAGCATGCACTCGACGAGAGTGCTCAGCGGCAGATCCCTGAGTCCAGTCGACGGCAGCGACAACTGCTTCTGCCTGATCCACAGGTATACCGCACTCCGATTCAGAATCTTACAGCCGCAGCCCGTATAGCAGAGTCTATTCAGCCGTCTCATTTGGAGGCTAGAAGAGGTTTCATGCAGATCAGAGCGTTGCTCCGGGCAGCAGGAGAGCAAAACACAACAGTATCTCAGTCTCGTAGCAGAATCCATAACAGATCTGTAGTGGTTGATATAGTTCAGTTGGCACACAGCCCAAGATCGCCCCTGCGGTGTGAGGGACGTGGGCATCGCCAAGAGAAGTACGTGGGTCGGAACCACGAGCAGTATGATCACCGACTCGGCCGCGATGACCGCCATCGAGTGCCTACGCCTCCTCCTCCGAGTGGATCATATGTGCCCCGGCAATATGATGACAGGCGCCCGCACACTGGTGAGCGGAGGGTACCAGTTGACCCAAGAGAGCCAGGTTTTGATGCAAGGTCGATCCTCGTTCAAGGTCTGGTCGACAGGAACAGAGCACATAGAGAAGGACTTGACAGAGATCGTCCGACTGGCACTAGAGTTCATGTTTCTGCTCCAGAATGTTTCAGCAGAGCTATCAGAGCAGCTGAGATTCCTCCCAACTTCAGGTTGGCTACTGGAGTTAGTAAGTTCACCGGTGAGTCGAAGCCTGACACTTGGCTTGAGGATTACTGAGTGGCTGTGCAGATCGGTGGTGGTAATGATGAGGTAGCCATGAAGCACACCTCCCCCTGATGCTTGAAGATCAGCCAGAGCTTGGTTGAATTAGTTGACTCCAGGCAATATATTCAGCTGGGAAGAGTTAGCCGAGTGTTTGTCAGAATGTTTGAAGGTACATGCAAAGACCTGCAGGGTTGGCAGAATTACAACATTGTGTGCAAAAACCGAATGAAACTTTGAGAGATTACATCCAGAGGTGGACCACTTTGCATCACACAGTGGAGAATGTGTCTCAGCAGCAAGCAGTGTGCGCCTTCAAGGAGGGCGTTCGGTATCGAGAGCTTAACCTGAAATTCGGTCGAATTGGAGATATGACCCTGACTCGAATGATGGAAATAGCCACTCGGTATGCTAATGGTGAAGAAGATGTAACGCCCCGGATTCAATGCGCCAGGTGTCTGCCAGTTATTCGCCGTCGTTGCCATGTCATTTGCTTGCGTGTTGCATTTTATCATGTCATCATGTGCATCTCATTTTGCATACGTGTTCGTCTCATGCATCCGAGCATTTTCCCCGTTGTCCGTTTTGCAATCCGGCGCTCCTATGTCATCCGGCGTTCCCCTTTTGCCTCTTGTTGTGAGCGGGTGTTAAACGTTCTCGGAATGGACTGAGGTTTGCCAAGCGGCCTTGGTATAGCACCGGTAGACCGCCTGTCAAGTTTCGTGACATTTGGAGTCCGTTTGATACTCCAACGGTTAACCGGGTAACCGTAAAAGCCCTCTTTGTCTTGCAGCCCAACACCCCTCCAAAGTGGCCCAATAACCCATCCAAACCCCTCCATGCTCTCGGTCGTTCGATCACGATCGCGTGGCCGAAAACCGCACCTCATTTGGAGTCTCCTAGCCCATCCTAGCTATAAATATGTGTCTCCCCCCGAAATTCGCGGATGAATTCTCCCCCTAACCCTAGCCCTGCTCCTCCCGCCGCCGGACGTGTCCACCCCGCCGCCGGGCACGCCCGCGCCGTCGCCCCGACCAATCCCACGCCGCCACGTCGCCTCCCGGGCTTCCCGCCGCCATGGCTGGAGCCCATCCGGGCCCTTGGGCCCGATCTTGCGCCGCCGCCGCCCGACCAGCGCCGCCTGGGCTCAAGGCCGCCGCCGCAGCCTCGCCGCCGTCGCCGCCGCCCGGCCGCCGCCTCCATCCGCGCCTCCCGCGCCGTCGACCCCGCCGCCATCTCCGCGTCTTCCCGCGCCGCGCCGGACCCGTGCCACGTCCGGCCGGAGCTCCTTCGCCCGGCCGCGCCTCTCCCTCCCCGCCGGCAGGAGCACCGCGGCCCCGAGCTCCTCCGGCGAGCTCGCCGGCCGTCTTCGGTGTCGCCCCGGTCAGATCCGGGCAGGAGCGCCCGGATCCGCCCCATCCCCGTCTCGTTTCGGCCTCCCCGGCCCCGTCCCCGACATCTCCGGCGAACCCCGGCGAACCTCGGGACCCGTGCAACCCAGATCTGAGCGGAGGTTGACTTTCCTCCCCCTCTGTTTTTCTCCGTCCCGTAATATTTTGCATAATCATGCCATGTTCATCGCATCGTAACTCCATGCATACTGCTCCGTTTTGTGCGTGTAATATGTCAAATTGTTCGTCTCGATGAGTACTTCATTTCATTTCATTGCACCATGTTCATTTGAGTTCATTTTGATGCCCTAATCATTGTTGCAAGAGTGCATGATGCTGTTAACCTGCTGAAACTGTTATAACATGCTCATTTGTCATTTTTGCCATGTTTAATGCGTGCCTCCTATGAGCATGAGCTCTACATGTGTTTTGTGTTACATCATGCCATCTTTACAGGGGTGCTATCCATGTATTTTGTTGAGTCTTGTACTGAGTGCATCAAGCTTGTTAAGTAGGGTACTTGCAGTTTCTGTTTTGCATGTCTGAATCTGCTATATCATGATGCTATGTTAACCTGCTTCTACAAGTCAATCTATGCATAATCTGGAGATGTTCACTAAGGATGTTTTGTTATACATGTATTTCTCTATCCATTAATGCCCCTGGTTGCATTTATGGCATGCTGTAACATGTTGTTATCTTGCTCCAAAAATTGCTAAATAATGTTGCTGTCAGCCTGTCAACATTAAGTTCAGTGTTACCATGTGCTTTGCTAGTGATCCATGCACCCTATGAACTTGCCCTTGCCATTCTTAGCTTCATAAACATGTATTATTTCTGTTTGTTTCCTTGTCATGCCATTTATTGCTCTGTGGTGAGTGGTTCAAGCTCACCAACATGTCTACTTATTGTTGTTCCTGCCATGTATGAATCTGTCATATCATTTGCCATGTTTACATGGGTGCCATCATATTTTCTGTGCCATTTTGGCTCATGGTCACTAAAGGACTTATGTTCTATGCTATTAGTAGGTTCATGCCATGCCTTTGTTTTCCATGATGAGTTCCTGTAACATGCTGTTTCATAGCTCTAAACATTGCAACCTGATGTTATTTCCTGATAAGTCTGAAACTGTTATTATTTGCAATCTTGCCATGTGTTTTTGAGCATTTTATTGTTGTTTCTGGAGATATCTCAGTGTTCATGTTTTGTAATGCTTTACCTTTAATTCATGTCCATGCCTTTTGTTTTCACGTTGAGATGCTATAGTATGTTGTTTTGATGCTTGCAATATGCCTAGTTGCTGTTTTGGACAGCTTGTCCTTTAAACTTGTATGGAGTGTATGTGTTGAACCGTTGCTCCGTTTTGAGTGTGCTCTATACGAAACTTGCTTGATTTTGCATGTAGTTTCATATTATAATGTTGCATCCTTGTTTTGAGGTGTTTTTTCGATGTTTGAATGCATTTTGCATCAATGCCATGTTTAACTTGTTTTGCTCATATCTTCTAGGCCGTAGCTCCGAATCTTATGAACTTTATATGTAACTTGACTAGAATTTCGTGTAGATCATCGTGGTGCATCTTAACTTGCTGTTTAACAACTTTAACTTAAGGTTTATTCAGTTCTGGACCAATTTCGAAATTTGCATATGAGGACTTACCGGATTTGTTATATGTTGTTCCCGGCCTCATTTAAACTTGCTTTGATGTGTTGCTCTTGTTTGCATCATATCTTGCCATGAGTAGCTTCATGTAGCTTTGGCATGCATCATGCTTGTTGTGCATCATGTCTTGTCTATGTGTGGTGTGTTTACCATGTTGTGTGCTTCTTCTCGATAGTTCCTGCTGCTATGCGACCGTGAGGATTCGCTCGCTCACGCTTGTTTCGCCTTCGTGGCTTCATCTTCTTCATGGACTCGTTCTTCTTCCTTGCGGGATTTCAGGCAAGATGACCGCTACCCTGGATCTCACTACTATCATTGCTATGCTAGTTGCTTCGTTCTATCGCTTTGCTGCACTACCTATCATTTGCTCTTCAAGCCTTCCCAATTTGCCATGTCAGCCTCTAACCTTTTTCCCCTTCCTAGCAAACCGTTGTTTGGCTATGTTACCGCTTTTGCTCAGCCCCTCTTATAGCGTTGCTAGTTGCAGGTGAAGATGAAGATTGCTCCATGTTGGATTATGTTTATGTTGGGATATCACAATATCTCTTATATTATTAATGCATCTATATACTTGGTAAAGGGTGGAAGGCTCGGCCTTATGCCCGGTGTTTTGTTCCACTCTTGCCGCCAGTAGTTTCCGTCATATCGGTATTATGCTCCCGGATTTTGCGTCCCTAACGCGGTCGGGTGATTTATGGGACCCCCTTGACAGTTCGCTTTGAATAAGACTCCTCCAGTAAGGCCCAACATTGGTTTTACCATTTGCCTCACCTAGCCCCTTTTTCCCTTGGGTTTCCGGAGCCCAAGGGTCATCTTTATTTTAGCCCCCCCGGGCCAGTGCTCCTTCGAGTGTTGGTCCGAAATGGGCAGACTGCGGGGCCACCACGGGGCAACTCGAGGGCTGGTTTTACTCGTAGGCTGACCTATCCGGTGTGCCCTGAGAACGAGGTACGTGCGACTCCTATCGGGATTTGTCGGCACATCCGGGCGGCTTTGCTGGTCTTGTTTTATTACTGTCGAAATGTCTTGTAGCCGGGATTCCGAGACTGATCGGGTCTTCCCGGGGAGAAGGAATATCCTTCGTTGATCGCGAGAGCTTATCATGGGCTAAGTTGGGACACCCCTGCAAGGTTTGAACTTTCGAAAGCCGTGCCCGCGGATATGTGGCAGATGGGAATTTGTTAATATCCGGTTATAGTAAACTTGAAGTAAACTCTTCTAAAATACACCAACTGTAGCGTAACTGTGAGTGTCTCTTTTCGGGTTGATCGAGAGGAGAACACGGTTTACGGGTTATGTCTCGACGTAAGTAGGAGTTCGTGATCACTTCTTGATCATTACTAGTTGACGACCGCCCGTTGCTTCTCTCCTCGCTCTTATTTGCGTAAGTTAGCCACTACACATGCTTAGTCGCTGCTGCAACCTCACCACTTTACCCCTTCCTTACCCATTAAGCTTTGCTAGTCTTGATACCCATGGTAATGGGATTGCCGAGTCCTCGTGGCTCACAGATTACTACACCAACAGTTGCAGGTACAGGTTATGCGATGATCGTGATGCGAGAGCGATGTTTACTTGTTTTGGAGTTCTTCTTCTGCTTCTTCAATCAGGGGATAGGTTCCAGGTCGGCAGCCTGGGCTAGCAGGGTGGATGTCGTTTGAGTTTCTGTTTATGTTTCATCCGTAGTCGGATGTTGTTCTCATGTATGTTGTTGATGTATTCTTGTGGCATTTGTGCCTTATGTATGTATCCCCATCTATTATGTAATGTTGATGTAATGATATCCACCTTGCAAAAGCGTCTTCAAGATGCGCTTCTATCCTTGGTGGGACATTCGAGTTCCTTTAGGATAGAGTCGCATCTTGGGCGTGACAAAAGAAGACCGACTCCGCAGTGGCAAGAGCAAACCAGTCGGCCAGGACACGGGTGGAGGTAATTCCAATCGGAAGTAGAAATGCAAAGCTGAGCCTGCAGGACTTGGTGAAACTGCAGCCGTGATCCAAGGAAAATTTAAGGGAAAAAGGGGCCCTGGACACTCCAGGCAGTATATGTCGTCGTTGCCGGGGCAACCATGTTTACTTCTCTGTTTATGACTTTCAGTCGACTGTATGAACCCGATGAAATAAAAACAACTTTTATCACCCCATTCGGGTGCTTTTGCTATGTTACCATGCCTTTAGGTCTCAAGAATGCTGGCGCCACATTTATGAGGATGATTCAGAAGTGCCTGCTCACTCAAATCAGTCGGAATGTGGAAGCATATATGGATGACATCGTGGTTAAGTCGCATAAAGGTTCCGATCTGCTGACTGACCTTGTTGAAACCTTTGCCAACCTGAGGAGTTATGATATCAAGCTTAATCCGTCGAAATGCACATTCGGAGTTCTGGGTGGAAAGTTACTCGGTTTCCTCGTTTCCAAACGAGGGATCGACGCGAACCCAGAGAAGGTTGGCGACATACTCCGAATGAAACGCCCTGTGCGTGTGCATGACATTCAGAAGCTCACTGTTTGTTTGGCTGCTTTGAGTCGATTCATCTCTCGTCTCGGTGAAAAGGCATTGCCTCTTTACCGACTGATGAAGAAATCTGATAACTTCGAGTGGACTCCTGAAGCTGACGCAGCGTTTGCAGAGCTCAAAGCCGTGCTTTCCACCCAGCCAGTGCTCGCTGCTCCAATCAGCAAAGAGCCTTTACTGCTTTATATTGCAACCACTGGACGAGTTGTCAGTACAGTACTCACGGTTGAGCGGGAAGAAGAAGGTAAAGCCTATAAAGTTCAACACCCAGTGTACTATATTTATGAAGTCTTGACTTCATCCAAGCAGAGATATCCGCATTATCAGAAGCTTGTTTATGGAATCTACTTGACCACGAAGAAGGTTGCACATTATTTCTCAAATCATTCGATTACAGTCGTCAGCGACGCTCCATTGTCAGAAATTCTGAACAACAGAGATGCAACTGGTTGAGTAGCAAAATGGGCTATTGAACTCCTTCCATTTGATATCAAGTTTGAGGCAAAGAAAGCTATCAACTCCCAAGCCATAGCAGATCTCCTCGCGGAGTGGGTTGAGCAGCAACAACCGACTCAGATTCACTTGGAGCATTGGACTATGTTTTTTTGATGGATCCAAGATGTTAAATGGTTCTGGTGCTGGGGTAGTACTGGTATCCCCCCGAGGTGACAAGCTCAGTTATGTTCTCCAGATTCACTTTGATTCCTCCAACAATGAAGATGAATATGAGGCACTTCTGTATGGGTTGCGTATGGCCATTTCACTCGGTGTCCGTTGCCTAATGGTCTACGACGACTCTGATTTGGTGGTCAATCAAGTGATGAAGGAGTGGGACATCAGGAGCCCAGCTATGACTGGCTATTGCAATGCGGCGAGAAAGTTAGAAAAGAAGTTTGAAGGGCTAGAGCTCCACCACATTCCCTGACTGAAGAACCAAGCAGCTGATGACCTGGCAAAGATAGGTCCCAAGCGGGAGCCCATTCCTAGCAACGTGTTCTTGGAGCACCTTCACACACCATCGGTTCAAGAGGATCCCTTCACAGAAGAGCCCCCGCAGCCTAAGAGTTCTGTTGATCTGACTGAAGTTGAAATCCCTGCCGTGGTCGACTTAATCATGGAGGTTTTGGTCGTCATTCCCGATTGGATAGTACTGTATATCTGAGGCGGAGCCAGGATTTCTCAAAGCCTAGGGCTAAACTAAGCGGCTATAAATAACACAAATACCATATATACTAATGTATGTAAGATTTTTCTTGAAATGCTATATAATCTTCCGGGTCCTCTTCACGTCAGATTTCTAAAAAAACTCATGTTCACAATTAGCAATTAAACAAATTGACTAAAGTAGTAAAAATATTAGGGGGAACATCATAGAATTCTACATAATTTAATATTATTTTGGCGCATACAAGGAACTAGAAAAAAAATACAGATGATACAAGAAACTAGGTGTTACCGGTTGTGGAGATGGAGCAGAACTGCTTAACCACCAAAGAAATAGTCTTGATCTGTCTTTGGAAGGCTCTACGTCCATCAGGGCCTCTATGGTACTAGTCCTGAGTCGACTTTAGCACATCTACAATCATGACATCTTCTTGAACATTACTAGGACAGAAATAATAATCTAAAGAGTAAACGGGATAAGACTTGTTGTCAATTCATGCAGGAACAAATAATATACATGTGAGAAACATCTAGGGAAGTGAAATTGTGCAGCTCTACACCCTCGGTTCAACGCTTTACATGGAGGATCGCTTCCGTAGAGATTCTGTGGGCAAGGCCATAATGTAGTAGCTAGTACTAGCCAGAACAGAAGTTTGCCAGCGGAACAAAAGGGCTAGAAGTTTATGTTCCGGCAAGTCCAGATGATCCGAAGCTACGAGACCAGCCGCCTTGGTCCAGGTCCGGACGTCCGGATCTGTCGTGTCGAGAAAGTCACAGATATGGGAATTGGCGGCAGATCGTGAGAGAGATCTTTTTCTCTGAGGGATCGAGCGAGGCGATGAAATATTAACGGATTTCGTGGCATCGTGGGCTTTATATGGGCTTAGGCCTGGGCTGAGGTTGCATGCCTGGGGCTGGGCCTTTACAAGTCTTTAAATCTGAAAATATTCTCCTGAATGTGTAAGTACTACTTGGGCCACGCCTGGGGCTATAGCCCCACTTGCCCTAGGCCCAATTCCGCCCCTGCCGTATATTGCATATATTCTCAGGAAAGAGCTTCCAGAAGATCAAGAGGAGGCACGTCAGATTGTCCGTCGATCCAAAGCCTTTACGGTGATAGGTGGATAGCTCTACAGAGAGAGTGTTACTGGAGTTGCTCAGCGGTGCATCACGCCAGAAGAAGGTCGAGTGATTCTCAATGACATCCACTTGGGGACCTGTGGTCACCATGCATCCTCTCAGACCATTGTGGCCAAAGCATACCGAGCGGGATTCTATTGGCCGTGAGCAAATGAAATGGAAAAAGACATAGTAGACAAGTGTGAAGGCTGTCAGTTCTACTCCAACATGTCTCACAAGCCCGCGTTAGCCTTGAAGACCATTCCACTCGTCTGGCCCTTTGCAGTCTGGGGATTGGATATGGTAGGACCTCTGAGGACTGGCAGGAGCGGCTTCACTCATCTTCTTGTTGCAGTCGACAAGTTCACTAAGTGGATTGAAGCCAAACCCATCAAAAACCTTTACTCAAGTACAACCGTCAGCTTCATCAGAGAATTCAGATATGGAGTCCCGCACGTCATCATCATGGACAATGGTTCAAACTTTATTCAGACGAGTTCAGGGCTTTTTGTGCTTCCCAAGGCACTCGGGTCGACTATGCTTCAGTCGCTCACTCGCAGTCGAATGGACAAGCAGAAAGGGCAAACGGTTTGATCCTCCAAGGGCTGAAGCCTAGGTTGATGCGTGACCTCAAACATGCGGCAGGTGCCTGGGTGGACGAGCTACCATCAGTACTGTGGGGTCTAAGAACAACGCCGAATCGGTCGACTGGTCGAACTCCCTTCTTCATGGTCTAAGGAGCGGAAGCTGTGCTGCCGTTTGATTTACTACACAATGCTCCACGAGTAGAACTTCTCTCAGAAACAGAAGCAAAGCAAGCCCGGCAAGATGCGGTCGATCTTCTGAAAGAGGAAAGAGATATGGCCCTAACCAGGTCGACCTTTTATCAGCAAGACCTCCGTTGATTCCATGCTAGAAACATGAGAGGTCGAGCATTTCAGGAAGGAGACCTCGTGCTCCAAGTGGATCAGCAACGACCCCACAAGCTTGCTCCTGCCTGGGAAGGCCCCTTCATCATCACCAAGGTGCTCCACAACGGAGCATATCACCCGTACGATGTGAAATACAAGAAAGACGAGCCACATGCTTGGAATGCGGAACTGCTCCGCCACTTTTATACTTAAGAGTTCAGACTATTGTGATGTAATAAGAAGTACCTTTCAATTTGTTTATCAAATACACAGTTTTACAGTCTCCTAAATGATTGTTGTTACTTATACATGTGTTCAAAATCCCCGAGTGGGTGGCTTAGCTGCGAACCCGATTCGCCTAAGTTTTAAAAACAAGATCCTACCGAGTGAAGAGCAAGCCTCTCACTCGAGGGCTTAGCTGCGAATCCGATTCGCCTAACTTTGAAAAAATCCTACCGAGTCAAGAGCAAGCCTCTCACTCAGGGGCTTAGCTGCAGTTCCGTACTCGCCTAAGTTCAAAAAATCCTACCAAGTGATGAGCAACACTCTCACTCGGAGGCTTAGCCGCAGTTCCATACTCGCCTAAGTTCAAAAAATCCTACCGAGTGATGAGCAACCCTCTCACTCGGAGGCTTAGCTGCAGTTCCGTTCTCGCCTAAATTTAAAAAATCCTGCCGGGTGATGAGCAACCCTCTCACTCGGGGGCTTAGCTGCAGTCTCGTACTCGCCTAAGTTTAAAAAATCCTACCGAGTGAAGAGCAACCCTCTCACTCGGGGGCTTAGCTGCAGTCCCGTACTCGCCCAAGTTTCAAAAACCTCCGAGTGAAGAGCAATCCTTTCCCTTAGAGACCTGGCCACATGCTCTATCTTGATATGCAAGGACAACGAGGTGCAGGTCGTCTGCGACCCTCTCCTCGGAGCTGCACCACAAATACAATGTGCGCTCCATCCCGATCCACAAGGACGATGAGGTGTAGGTCATCTGCGACCCTCTCTTCGGAGCTACGCCACAAATACAACGTGCGCTCCATCTCGACCCACAAAGACGACGAGGTGTAGGTCGTCTGCGACTTTCTCTTCAGAGCTGCATCTCGTGTACAAAAGTCTGTTCCGAGTGAAGAAATGAGTTCCACTCGGAGGCAAAGGCAAACGTATTCAAGGAAAAACCAAGTTTAGATAAATCCCACGAGTTTCTGAACCACAGACAAAAGTACTCGGGCATCAGGCCCGAAGGAGTTTAACGGTTACAAAATCACTCAGCATTCCGAGGCAAATTTAACCAGAGTATAAAGTTTGTTCACTTTGCCGAAAGAGGACTGGCAGGCTCGACGAACTCGTCCAAGTTGATCCCGTTCGCAATACGGGTGGTTGCTTCAATGAAGGTCTCCATGAAGGACTGAAAGTCAAGTCTCTTGGTATTGGCCACCTTGAGTGCTGCTAGCTTCTCTTCCTTGGTCTCCTTATAGTGGACGCGAACCAGAGACAGATCCACATGAGCACCACATCAGGCAGATGACTTCTTCCATTCCTACACTCGACGAGGGATCTCGTTAAGTCGAGTCATCAGAGACTCGAGATCATTCTGAAATTTCACCCTTGGACAGAGTGCCGTGTCAATCCGTGACACCGCCACAGCCGTGCAAGATAGTCCATGACGCTGGCAAGGCGAGACTCCAGTTGGAGCACGTTCATGGCAGCTTCATCCTTAACAGGGGAGAGGATGGGATCCAAGCTCGTCTCAATCTGCCCAGTCTCTTCCTCGAAGTTCTGGCAGAATTCTGCACACACAATAAAATGATGAGTCAACAGCTATATAATGAGTCGACAACAGCAAGTCAGTCGGACAAGGAAAGGCACCTTCAAGCATGAGGAATAACTTCTTGGTGAGTCCTCCCAGATAATTCTCCAGCTCGTCTCTCTTGCGGGCGATGTCTTCCACTTTGTCGGTCAGGGTCCTTTTGTCCTTCTTCAGTCGAGTCACCTCTTTGTTTTCATCAAGGGACGCCTTCAACTTGGTGTTCTCTTCCTCCATCTTTCCGACCGAGGCCAGCTTCTGGTCGGCGAGTGCCATTTTCTCTTCTGCTGTTTTCTGTGCGGCTGCAAGGTCAAGATCCTTCTTCGCCAAAGCTTGGTTCATTTTCTCTGAAAGAAATAACATTTGGTTCAGAGGAAGGAAATAGCACTCGGATTTAGAAAAGAGCCAGTAGACAAGTTTTCCATACCAGCAACATCATCCTTAGCCTTTCGCAAGTTCTCCCTAGCCAACTTCGGATCAAGATTGAGCTGGATCTGCTTCTACTCTAAGTCAGCAAACCGAGCTCCAAGTTCATAAGATTTCTGCGGTCAGAGGGCAATCAGTCAATAGATACAAAGTTTGGTCGCTTTCCAAGAAAAAAAAGTTCTAAGACTACTGCTGAATCGAACATTCAACAGTAGTCTCGGGGACTACACCCAGTGGGTGCACTTAGCGTGCCCCCACTTGTTCAGGTTCCACTCGACATGGTCCGCCCAGACCGTGTGGAAAAGAAAAAAAAACAAAAACAAAGAGAAGCAACAGTTATTCTCAGACCACAACCGACTGCCCGCAGTTGACCGTGGTCTCGGGGACTACACCCAGTGGGTGCACTCAGCGTGCCCCCACTGGTTCAGGTTCCACTCGACATGGTCCGCCCAGACCGAGTGGAAGAACTGAAAAGCAACATTTTTATCAAGACCCCCACCGAATCATACATTCGATGGTGGCCTCAGAGACTACACCCAGTGGGTGCACTCTGCGTGCCCCCACTGGTTCAAAGTTACAATCGACACAACCTAGTTGACTCAAGCGGAAAAATTACTCGGCGAAAATTGAAACACCCAGTGGGTGTACAGGTGCAGACTACAAACTGACAAGTAGAAGCACAATAAAGGTTTTCAGGTAGCATATCCTAACAGAACAAGAGACAAGCTAGGAGATCAGTCGGAAATCAGCTAACCTGGACATTGGACTGGAGTGCTGAGCTGGCGTCATAGGCAGCTTGACTAGCCTTGCGCACCACTTTCATCTGCTCCATCATAAGGCCCGTCTGGCGTATAGCTTCCTTGGCGGCGTTCGCTTGATCCTCAGGGACATGATGGGCGGTGAAAAGTGAAGATGGTGGATCAGCTGTAGCAGCTCAAGAATATGAGGCTTGGGGTTGCACAGATGAAACAGGAGCCTGTGCAATCGATGCTGAAGGCTGTGCACTCAACAATGGAACGACAAAAGTAACAGGAGCCCGGTTGAGGTCTCTGGACTGCTGTAGCACTGGTTTCTTCGCCGGCGTCGACTGGGGCGTCTTGTTAGCTGATGTCTTCCTACCCGAAGTCCTGCCCCTCCTTCCTGTGGGCCTCTATGGCACATCCTCCTCGTCGTTTGGAAGTTCAATAACATTGGGCGGAGCTGCAAAAGAATCAATCACAAGAGTTTAGTCGACCCTCAAAGTGGCTGGTAAAGTAAAGACAAGATGACAAGAGCTTTACCCGCGTCAGAGGTGACGGCGTCTTCCATCTCCTCCTCATCATCATCTTTATAAACAGAAGTCCCAGAGGTAGCAGCACTACAAATTTCAAAAAATTCTCTCGGGAAAGTGAGTCGACTATAGATCAAGTCATTCAAAACTAAGGAGTCGAGCTCAAGGATTACCCAGAAGCGATGGGAACGGCCACTTTGATCTTGGGCAAGGCCTTCCGGGGCTTTAACGTCGCGACTTTGGGCTGCTTCAGAGCTTTCTCAGTCGGCACATGAGAAGATGTTCGAGTGCGCTTTGAGGTCTGACCAGTCGGAGCTGTCGCCTTGCCGCGGACACTCGTTGGGTCTTGCCTCTTCTTGGAGCGTCTTTCCGAGCGAGGTGGAGACCTGACTTCCTCGCCATTACTTGAGTCTTCGCTCTCCTCGTCATCTCCCCCATTAGATTGCCAGTCACCGCTCTCACCTCCGCTCACCTCGCCCTCCTGCTCCTGTTCCTGCACCCGCTCTCCGTTGGGCATTGAGTACATCTCAGTATAAATCTGCAAGGCACGGGATTGAACAGATATCAGTCGGTTTTGAGAACAAATACATGTAAGAACAAAGAAACACCTGGAAGAAAAGAGTCAGACCTTGTCTGGTTCGTTGGTGTTGTCGAGTGGAGGAATCCTCCTAGACCCCCTGGGATTGTCCTTGTTGCCAGTAATGCCCTGCAGCCACTGCGCCACCGTCTCCTCGTCAACTTCCTCCGGGTGGATCCGAGCGGTGTCGTCAATACCCGAGTACATCCACATCGGATGGTCACGAGCTTGAAGTGGCTGGATGCACCGACTGAGAAAGACCTCCAGCAAATCCATGCCAGTCACACCATCACAGACAAGTTGGACTACTCGCTCAACCAACATATTCACCTCCACTTTCTCAGCTGGAGTCACTTTCAAAGAAGAGGGGTTCTCAACTCGGTCCATGGAAAACAGAGGGAGGCCAGTCGACTGACTAGGGGTCGGTTGGTCCTTGCAATAGAAGCAGCTCGACTGCCATCCTCTGACTTACTCGGGGAGAATCATAGCTAGGAAAGTGTTTTCCCCCTCATCTAGATCCCTTGACCTCCATACATCTGGATCATGTGTGTCCTCTCGTCACTCGGATTAGCCTTTTTTACAGACTGAGAACGACAAGTGAAAATGTGTTTGAAGAGACCCCAGTGCGGTCGACAACCCAGAAAGTTCTCACACATGGACACGAATGCAGCAAGGTATGTGATGGTGTTGGGAGAAAAGTGATGAAGTTGGGCTCCAAAGAAGTTCAGAAAACCTCGGAAGAAAGGATGGGGAGGCAAAGAGAAACCGCGGTCGACGTGAGTCACAAGAAGGACACACTCACCCTCCTGCGGCCGCGGCTCGGTCTTGTCCTCCGGAAACCGCCAAGAACCATGGGGAACCAATCCCCCCCTCCACTAGATCCTCCAGATCTTCCTGCTGGATCATCGACCGAATCCAGTCGCCCTGGATCCAGCCGGGCGGCAGGCCAGATCTCGACGACGACCCTCCCCGACTCGTCTTCTTCCCCTTCGCCTTCGCCGCCGCCTTCTTCGCACGCTCTAGAGCCGCCGTCTTGTCCTTCCCCATCGCGCCGGGTCGAGCTCGGGTTGGGCGGCGGCGCCGAGGGTGGAAGCGGATGCAGTGGAGAAGCAGAGGAGGAAGGAAGGAAATGGGGCGCGCTGTGCTAAAAACACCGGCCCAGACGCCTTATATGATCCTATTCCCTGAGTGGCTGACTTGTGGGCCTGGGCAATCCTGTCAAATCCCGCAATAGTCGCGCGCTCGATACGTGGCAAAAAAGGTGGCACGAGAATCGAGGCGTCCCTGCCTAATCTGCTCCGCTTATTGCGACCCTCTCTGTCCTGCTCGCTTTCCCAAATTTTGAATCCCGCGAGATACGGAGACGGCAGTGCAGTTGACCGCGCCGAAGATTTTATGCCATATCAGCGTCTAAAGCTTTTCAACAAGGTTCACTCGACAATCTCTGAATGGCTCAAGGCGACTGAAAATGAGGTAGAAGTTTTTGCATGGTTCACCAATCCAAGTAAAATGCCTCCAAAGCATAAAAATTGGGTCAGAACCATCTTCAACTCCATCTCCACTCGACCCAGAACCATTCGGGGGCTAATGACGATGACATGTACCTAGGGTAGGGCAATAGACCTGGTCTAAGCACCCTTCCTAAGGACACTGCCCTACAGTTAAGGACATTCAAAGAACAGCAAATTCTACCGATTGAAATCACCAAAGGATACAACTCACTCGACCATGGGTTCCACTTAGATAGACCTGGTCTAAGCACCCTCCCCAAGGACACTTGGCGGCTTTACCATGACCGCCTGTTCGGCCGTTAAGCCGATGATGACCTCTTGAGTGATCGAAAATCGTCTCCGCGTTGACTCCGAATATTCCAAACGGATGGATCCGACGGAGTTGTCGTCTTTAAACGAACTCCTAGATCGCATAGCTGCCTTGGGGGTCGCTACAGACTACGATCCGATTGGGCTTAAACCTGACCAGAGAGAAATCAAATCTCCGCCAATCACCCATCAGATAACGGTAGTGGAGGAGCAAGACAATAACTCTTCCTCTATATTGAGGACGAACTATGTTCGGTTTTCGAGCTCGAGGATCCGGATACCTGTCCGCGGAACGACGTGCCCTGACCTCCAAACCTAGAATCAGAGGACGGGCCTAAAACATCAGTTGATATCCCGGAGTCCGAACCATTAAGTTCGGAAGATTTACAGACTCCGGACCTCAAATTGGGTCAGGGTTCAGATTTAAAACCACCCACCCACCCAGCTATACGCGATCTTATGTACATACGACATCAGTCTCAGGAAATGGTCCATCACTTCTGGGCCAGATTCCTCCTTGTCAAAGACAAGATTAAAGATTGCCTTGATGAAGACGCAATCTCAGTATTCTGCAACAATTGCACGGACGAAGGAATCCTCAACGCCATCAACCGCCGTCGTGTATTACACTTCGCTGACTTGGCAGCCATAGTACAGAAGTACTGCAGAATGGAAAGCGCCTGGAAAACTCAGGCAGCTCGTCGGGAACCACCGATTTCAACTCAGCCCCTCGTCCGGGCAAAAAGGACGCACCCTCGTGGGGCGCTGACCCAATAGTAAAGAAATCAAAGCCTATTATGGGGCGCGGAACTGTTCTGGAGGGATGGCTCGATAGGTCATGAAAAATACATGCAACACCGGATACCATACCAACCCATAGCCTTAGAGCATGTTGGATACTCCGGCAAGTGGCCAAGAGCGGCGAAGATCTCCTCACCGAAAATACCCCAGAACAACACCCCCTGAAAGACGACGACCTCAGAGTATTGACGGTCTTCGAGACCTTTGCTTCAAAAAATCAGCGCAGAAGGGCACTCCGCGAGCTCGCCGAAGTCTGCCAAGTCGCAGCAATAAACCCCTGGAACGACACGGCCATAACTTTCAATGCCGATGATGAACCAAAATTCAGGACAGTCCGGGCACCAGCTGCCTTGGACCTCAGTCCAATCATGGACGGCTTCTGGCTCACCAAAGTGCTCATGGATGGTGACAGCGGACTAAACGTCATCTACGAGGACACACTCATAAAAATGGAAATAGATAGGAGCCGCATTGAGAAAAGTAGCACGACCTTCCAGGGAATCATTCCCAGTCGGGAGGCGCGATGCGCGGGAAAAATCACGCTCGACGTGGTATTCGGCACGCCGGAGAATTACCGGTCCGAAGAGATAACCTTCCAAGTGGCCCCTTTCAACAACGGATATCACGCCTTACTGGGGCACGACGCATTCACACGCTTCCAAGCTACACCTCATTACGGGTACATGAAGCTCAAGATGCCCGGGCCCAACGGCACCATCACTCTTGCCAGTGATTCGGACATAGCACTGCACGCCGAAAATAAAACCACATCCTTGGCCCTCGAGGCATTATGCGAAGCCCTCGCGTCGAAGAGCTGATCAGCTGCGCTCCACTGTGGATAGGGATGACGTAATCCTGAAAAAACGACCCAAATCCACCTCCTTCAAACCAGCAGAAGAAATAGTCAAATTCCAAGTCCATCCAAGGGACCCAAGAAGACAACATCTATCGGGGCATAACTAGACCCAACGGTCGACACCGTGCTATGAGAGTTCCTCCCGCAGCCTACCGAGTCTGCTACACCAACACCCCTTCATCCCCAACAGCACCAGGTGACATCTTTAAGTTTTATTTCCGGCTGGGAGCGCCTTCAGGGCCGCATTATTCCCAGTGCCGCCGGGTCCGGCTCCCTCGCTGCATGTATCCTTTTACTTCATGTCGTTAGCCTATCTCTTGGGGGCGCCCTCGGCTGCATCATCCCAAGCCGCTCGGGCCACCCCAGCGGCATGTATCCTTCCTACTTTTTCCTTAGGATTATGCTCTCGCTCCACCATGCTTGTTATTTGGTGCCTTTTCTGGGTGGCGGAATCTTGCACGTTAAAGGGGGCGCTGGAGCATCGCGACTCAGGGCTCCTACCGGCTCTCCGGCCCTCACCCTCTGGTCTTGTCCATGGCATCGCGACCTGGCTTGCCAGCAACGGCTGAGACCAGACCGAGAGCCGGGACCCGAGGACGTAGAGTTGCGTCATCTAATCCAGCTTGTGCGTTAAAGGGGGGGTGCCTGAGCATCGCGACTCAGGGCTCCTACCGGCTCTCCGGCCCTCACCCTCTGGTCTTGTCCATGGCATGGCGACCTGGCTTGCCAGCGACGGCTGAGACCAGCCCGAGAGCCGGGACCAAGACGAGAAGCACCGCATCCGCCAAATTTGCGTGAACACACTCAAGATAAGGCCCAGAGCCAGCGCAACTCCGCCTTGAGGTAGGGCCTCGTGGAGTCCCGCGCTGGCTCACGGGTGCCCCAAAGATACCTCGCGAGGCCTCTCGCGCCCCTCCAAAGCAACTAACGGCAGGACTAACGATCGCCACGGCGAGCTCTTGTTCCTTTTGTGGTGAACCTGCAGGGTCTCTCCAAGGAGCACGAAACGACCTCGCCACGGAATCTCTCGTCGGCCAAGGCACGGACCTGGCACCGCACTGGGAGCATTGTCCTAACCCTCGAGATAAGTCACCCTCCCGGACACACTAGTCATCGCAACACCATCCCCACACTCAATGCAACTCCGTGTTAGCAATGTCGCTCTCCTTTCTCATCAATGATGGCCGCTTGAGCGCCAAGGGGACCCTCTGAGCATCGCGACTCGCAGGCTCTTACGGACCTCGGCCGCTCACCTCCGGCCTTGACCACGGCATCGCGACCAGCATACCAGCGACGGCTGAAGCCGCCTTGGGATCGGGACCCGGCCATGAGCACCAAGCCCTCACGAGGTCTGAAAGGAAGAAACTGAGCTAGAACGGAATGAGCATCCCGTATTGCCTCGCAATAAGGATCATACTGACAAACGAAGCTACAAATATCTTACAAGCCCCCGCGGGGTACATTCTTGGCTCCTCGCAGGAACAAAAGACGCGAATCCTAGGGAGTCCTATCTACAGGGACCACCGCGGCAGACGCCATCATCAACAAGTAATACCGGTCCGGAGCCAACCCCATCGGATCGAGGCGGCAGCGACTGACGAGCTCGCCTCGCCCGGGAGCAGCCTTGAGGCTCGGGCTTGTAGCCGTCGTCGCCGTCTCGGCGTCACAAGAGCTTGGCGGAGTCGCTAGATCCTCCGACGCCTTAAATGCCGCCTCGAGAAGCTGCCAAGGAGTGGTCGGTTGGCCTCCGCCTCACCGCACAGGTCCCGACCGCCTCTGCCAAGACTTCCAAATTCCACCGGCGACCCTCTGCGTCGAAGAGCTTGAAGGACATCACCGAAGCACCGTCGTACTCCAGGTGGATCGTGAGGGCGCCCCTCGTCCTGTAGACCCGGGCGACCTCATCCCAGCCTCGAGTCATGAAGACCTCGCCCGAGGCAACTACCGCAACCTCCCGCCCTGGGCCGCGAGGGTGCCGCAGCCTCGCGCCAGCAGCCGAGTCCTGGGGTTCCTTCACGGACGACGGAGGCGAAGAAAGAAGGAAGACGAATCCAAGACTTAGGAGGCGCGCGACGCTGGGCAGGAACTTCCCGGCAGGAGCTCCTTGCGTGGACTCCAGGGGGAAGACGCACACCTTCGTGACTCCGCCGGCGCTGCCGGGCGGCGCTGGCCGTGGCGCCTGCCCGCCACCTCCTTCAGGCCACCAATTTGCGCCAGACAAGGGAAGAGGAACCCTGGTGGCGGCCGCACCACTGTGGCATGGGCGCCTCCTGGCCTCCTGCTTACGACACCAGAGAGCCAGCCGCTTCTTTGGGGGAGCGGGTCAGATCCTCTTGAGGAGCCTTTCCTTCTTCCTCGAGAACCGGCGGATCGCAGCCATTGCAACCTGCAGGAGACGAGGAAGAGGAGAAGCGACGGATAGATCGGAATGGCGCGCGCCCGTTCATTTATAGCCGGGCGGAGGCCAACCGTCGGCCTCCACGATCACCACCATCATGCCCAACTCTGCATGCAGGACTTGTCGAATCCGGGCGGTTACCGAGGCATCATGGAGAAGCGATGCGCACATCGTCCAATCAACCGCCACGCGGCGCCCAAGGTCAAGAGTCAGTTAGGGCCCGCGACGCTTCACACTTGCCCTTTCGCCTCTCCGCTTGGCCAAGTTCGGGCGCGCCGTGGGCCCGGGGGCTACTGTCGGCGTTCTGAGAACGGGGGTCCCCAGACTTGCCTGCCTGCGGCCTGGGGCATGGCTCAAAGGAGGCCCAGGACAGCCCATCTTCATCAACACAAGCTCAAGACCCTCGCGAGGGGCCAAGCCTCATGAGGCGGGCGACCAGGAGCTTCTCGAGCACGGCCTCGTCAGCTGGCTCATGAGGAGGCGGAGAGTTCAAGGCAGGGTACCTGCAAGGTGCCCATGACGCAAGCCATGACGACCAAGGGCGCCCGGGCGCCAGCTCAGCAGCGTCCTCCTTTCCTCTTTGGTGCAAAGGGAGCAAGCACGAGCAAGAGCATCAAGCAAAGGCATCCGTTTGATTGCAACAAGACCAAGACCAGCCCCAACGGCCGGGAGGAGTCATCGTGGAGCCCAGGCAGGCGTCATCACTAGAGCCTTTGGCAAGCGAGGACCAACTTTAGTCAGGATAAGTGTACCCGCTGTTCCCCTTCAAAATGGCCAATTGTTGGCGCCCTTCCCGCTCAATATTTGGGAAGAGGCCCAGGGCCTTCGCCTATAAATAGGAGTAGCCACATTCAGAGTAGGGGGAGACGATCGGATAGGGAGAGAGATCTGGCATTCGGGATCCAGAGAGAGAGAGATAGAGACCCGATCCTCAAGCTAGAGCGACGGGACAGCACCTAGAAGTTCATCTCACCCACCAAGAACAGACCCTCGCGAGGCTGTTCTTCCCTGTACTGTTCCTCATCAGCCGAAGAGGCAATCCACCACACCACAAACTAGAGTAGGGTATTACACCACAACGGTGGCCCGAACTAGTATAAATCTCGTGTCTCTTGTGCTGTTCTTTCTAGTAGTTTAGGTCCCTGCGATTCGGCGAGGTACGAGACAGTGGAGGGTTGGATCTCCGCACGCACCCCAGAGTTCGAACCTTAAGGGTCTGCCGGAACCCGAAATCCGACAGCACCTTCGCCCGGGCAAAAGCCATGCGTGCACCCTCAATGCAGACGGACCACTTTATGACTTCAAACCGTGGGCAGGCGTTCACAAGCCGCCTTACTAGGCCGAAATAGCTGCCAGGCATGGGCTCACCAGGCCACATCTGGACTATAAGGCCCTTCATGGACAGTTCGGCCGCCTTGTGAAGCTCGACTAGTTGCTTCAGCTGGTCGCTCAAGGGCATCGGATGTTCAGTCCCAGTATACTGAGACCAGAACAACTTCTCCGTCGAGCACCCTTCCTCGGCCTGATAGAACTCCGCGGCATCCGACACACTGCTGGGTAGATCTGCGAACGCTACTGGAGAGATCCGAATTTGGGTAAGTAAAAGAAAAGTTTCCTTCACATGCTTGCTTTGCATAATGAATGCCTTACCCGCTGCTATCTTCTTGATTGCCTCAATTTCTTGGAGGGCCTTTTGGGCTTCAGCCTTGGTATTTTGTGTGTACTCGAGGGCCTTCGCAAGCTCGGACCCTTGCATCTTAGAGTCACGCTCCAAGGACTCATATTTTTTGACGAAGTCCTGGAGCTCTTGCTGAACCTCGCCGACTCGGGCCTCTTGCTTCTCGCGCTCGGATCGCTCCTTGGCCGCTTTGTCTTCGGCTTCGGACATCACCTTCTTCAGGGCCGCCACTTTGGTCGTGGCCCCTAGCAAAATTCATGACGATCCTATGAACAACCACCTTATTTTTTCTTTATCAATATACAGACGGGGTATAACTTACCTTTGTTCTCTTCGAGCTGCCTCTTGGTAAGGCCGAGCTCTTCCTTGGACCGCTCAAGGTCCCTCTTCAGTGCGTAGACCTCCACAGTACGAGCGGCAGCGGCCAGCAGCGAAGCCTGCTTATTCACATAGACATATTCTGATTAGACTCCTATGATTATTCTTTGATCCTCTGTTCGGCCTTTCTTTGCGAACACCAAAGCAGAAGCATCGAGGGGCTACTATCTATTCTCAGAACATTTTCTCATAATTTGATTACTTACCTCAAAGCCTGTTAGGAGGTCACGAACTTCGATCCAGTCCGCTTTTGGCGGACTGAACCCTCTCGACCACCGCACTCATGATAGTGCGGTGCTCTTCGTCAATGGAAGCGCCACGAAGCGCTTCCAACAAATTGTACGATGTCTCTGGATGGACAGAGGCCATCGGCACAGACGGATTGAGCCCCCCTTGCGAGGGGTCGCCCGATAGAATCCGGAACCACTGGAGGTTCCGGCGCAGTATTCGGCTGGGGGCTAGACTTGCTGCCCCCGGCATTAGAGCCGATGGGAGTCTTGCTCCTTGTGCGCCCGGCGTCTGGGATGTCGCCTTGGGGCGCCTCCGGAACCGCCTCCCCTTGGTTTAGTGCCCTTCAAGACAACACCTCGGTGTCGTTCGTAGGGCGGGGGGAGGAGGCCGTCGGGAGTGAATTGCTGTTCATATCCGACGGGCCCAAAGAATCATCCGAAGAGGATACGTCGATATGGGCTCTGGATGGACTGCATGATCATGTTCGGCATGGTAAGAAGCAATAAAATAAACATACCAAGAACTATCCGAATACTCATGACTTCGCCAGGGGCTTGTCCCTGGGTAACCACTCCTCGTCGCTAAAAGCGGCCGCCGTGGAGAAGTCCGGAAGGAGAGTCCTTCCCTTCTTGGACCCTTCAGCCTCCCCTGACGGGGCGACCTTCCTTTTCTTGTCTCCCCCTGCTGGGGTGGGGGGGGGGGAACTTTCCTCTTCCTCCTCGTTTTCATGGGAGGAGGGCGCTTTGGTGTTATCGGACGATGAGTCCAACGCGACCTTGAACCAGAGACCTTTCCTGGTCCCCGCGGCCTTCTTCTCCGGCGCCTCATAAGGCGCTGGAACCAGCATCTCCGTTAAGAGAGCATCTGTTGGATCTTCAGGCAGTGGGGCTGGACAATCGATCTGCTCGGCTGTCACGACCCAGTCCTGTTAAATGGCATGAAGGCTTAGATCCTTCACATGATTATACTGGGGAGAGAAACATCTTATGAGATATAAGAATCTTACCGGGTTGGCGAGGCGCTTTGCGCTAAGTCCGCGATCCTCGGTAAGAGGAGGAGGTATCTCGGCAGACTTGAACAACACCTTCCAGATGTCTTGGTGCATCCTGTCGAAGAGCTCTCGCAGCGTCTGGTGCTTAGCCGAGTCGAACTCCCACAAATTGAATGCCCGTCTTTGACACGGGAGGATCCGGCGGAAGAGCATGACTTGGACCACGTTGACAAGCTTTATTTTCTTGCTTATCATGTTTTTGACGCATTTCTGGAGTCCGGTCAGCTCCACTGATGAACCCCAGGATAGGCCCTTCTCTTTCCAGGAGGTGAGTCGCATGGGGATGCTGGAGCAAAATTCGGGGGCCGCCACCCAGTTGGTGTCGTGCGGCTCGGTGATGTAGAACCACCCCGATTGTCACCCCTTTACGGTCTCCACATAGGAGCCTTCAAGCCAGGTGACGTTGGGCATTTTTCCCACCATGGCGCCTCCGCACTCCGCTTGCTGGCCAACCACCACCTTCGGTTTAACATTGAAGGTCTTCAGCCACAGGCCGAAGTGGGGCTTGATGCGGAGGAAGGTTCTCGCATTACCCATTTATAAACGCCGAGATGTTGAGGATGAAATTGGGGGCCAGATCATGGAAGTCCAGCCCGTAGTAGAACATGAGCCCGCAGACAAATGGGTGGAGGGGAAACCCCAGTCTGCGGACGAAATGGGTAAGGAACACGACCCTTTTGTAAGGCTCGGGGGTGGGGACGATCTGCCCCGCATATGGGAGCCAGTGCGTGATATCTGCGGCCAGGTATCCGGCTTCCCGGAGCTTCGTGATGTTCTCCTCCGTAACGAAGGAGACCATCCACTTGCCTCCCGCTCCGGACATGTTTGGAGTGATCTTGCGGAGAAAATGCGAACTTGGGCGCTGGAGCTCGAGTGCGCAAGAATGGATGGGCAGGGAAGAAAAAGGCGTGGGTAAAAAGGAGGAGTCCTTGTCCCTTTATAAGGGCGGAGCAAACTATGCACCTCCTCACCTGTCTGGTAAACTCGCTTATTCCCCAAGTGCCGTAATTGATGGCACGGTTGGGTTACCCACACCCGTATTGATGAAAATCCCATGATAAGGGGACACAATCTCTGCTTCGACAAGACGTGCCAAGGATACCGCCTCGGAATATGTGCAGTAGCTGGTTGAGAAAAACGGTTCGAATAATGACCGGGCCATGGCGTGATGTCACGTTATGAAAAGTTGTCAGCAGATTAGATTTGTGGAAATATTATACTCTCTACGGTGGTATGAGGAATTTGTTTTGCAGAGCCGGACACTATCCTTGCGTTCGAAATTTTCTATGGAGTATTCGGAGGAAGAACCCGCCTTGCAATGCCTAAGACAATCTGTGTGCCGGACTCATCGTCATTGAAGCCTGGTTCAGGGGCTACTCATTGAGTCCTGGATTAGGGGGTCCTTGGATAGCCGGACTATATCCTTTGGCCGGACTGTTGGACTATGAAGATACAAGATTGAAGACTTCTTCCCGTGTCCGGGTGGGACTCTCCTCTGCGTGGACCACAAGCTTGGCAGTTCGGATATGTAGATCTCCTCCCTTGTAACCGATTCTGTGTAACCTTAGCCCCCTCCGGTGTCTATATAAACCGGAGGGTTTAGTCCGTAGGACAACAACAATCATAATCATAGGCTGGCTTCTAGGGTTTAGCCTCTATGATCTCGTGGTAGATGAACTCTTGTAATACTCATATCATCAAGATCAATCAAGCAGGAAGTATGGTATTACCTCCATCGACAGGGCCCGAACCTGGGTAAACATTGTGTCCCCGCCTCCTGTTACCATCCGCCTTAGACGCATAGTTCGGGACCCCTACTTGAGATCTACCGGTTTTGACACCGACAACCGCGGCAAGACCTTGCCGCCCCATCACTGCCCCAGCTCAGTGGCCAACCCACCAACTTAAGCAAGTACCCACGTGGCAGTACATGGATACTAATCCAACTAGCCAAACACCTGCGTGGTGGCATACAGATCTTCATGAAGACCCTACCACCACGCCAACTCAGCAGCCTGCCAGCCTAGGTGGAGCTGCATGCCTCGTTGGCCTGGACGCATGTCGGAGCAAGGCGGAGCGGCGACGGACGGGACGGGCCTCATATCACGCCCGATAAAGCAAGTGGACACCTAAGTAGCGCATTTAATGCACTTTGTCCTGTAATGACAGGCGATAAGCTTGTACAATGTATACCTTTCCACCTCCTGTGTGTCACTATGGCAGCCCCTTTTGACTGTAAAAGGAGGCCCGAGGCGTACTGAACGAGGGGTCGGATCTTTTGGATGACACACACATCGCAGCTAGTTCAAGAACTCAAGAACACTCAAATATACGTCGAAGCAGGACTAGGGTATTACGCATCCTTGCGGCCCGAACCTGGGTAAACGATCCTCGTGCTGGCTTCTAGACCCGCTCTTTCCACAACCTCGCGCGCGCCAACCACAACAAAAGGGACCCTAGTGATCCCATAGGTGTCGTTTCCCCCGACATCTTTGGCGTGCCAGGTAGGGGGCGTAGTTGTGAAAATCCGGTCTAGCAGTTAGTTTAGCAGTTCTTCATCGCCATGGCTCCAAAAAAAGGCGGTCACGACGATCAGTTCATCCGGAGCCGAACGGCCCGTGCCAGGCTGGGCGGGCGATGGGGTGGTCGCGGACGGAAGCCGAGGCGCGGCCTGCGAACACCCACATCGCTCTGGCAGCCAAAGCTTGGCAAGCGGCATCGTTCATGCAGAAGACAACGAGCCGCACGCCATGAAGTCCAAAGACAGAGTCGTGCCACCCGCAGGCGGCACGGGGCCCTCCAAGGGTGGCACCGTGCCAGCTACATGCGGCATGGGGACCTCCAAGACGCCTATGCCGGCGCCCGTAGCGTTCTCCTCTTAGGTTGAGCGCAGCGAGCAGCGCTACCGCACCAGTAACCCCGGGCGCCACCGCAGGAAGAGTCCTATGCATCATTCACGGGATGTAGAAGACATGCATGCACGCCGAGGCACTGGCGAAAAGGGGGCGCAGCCGCAAGGCCGTGATAGGCCTCCTTCTAACATGGTTAGAAGTTGCAGCGCGTCACGGTCCACGCAGCTTTCGCCACCACCTTCGCCAGCAGAGGCCTTAGCGTGCGTAGTTGCTCCTCGACTTCCCTCCTGCTGCAGAAAAGCTCGACGAGTGGAGAGCCACCATCCGGAGCCTCGTCGGCATCGCCAACAAAGACGAGCCATAGCCGACGGGGCCCTTAGGCAGATGCTCTGTCGAGCCACCGCACGCCAGTGGTGGAAGGACCGGAGGCGCTGCGGTCACGGTGCATTCTCCTCCTCCATGCCAGTTACTGCGGTTGCCGGTCCGTCGGGACGATGCTTGTGATAACATTTCCATAGCATCGTCCGACCCACGGACCCACCATTATCAATGCCAAGTTCTTTGGGAGCGAGCCCATGAAGACGCTCGAACTACTATCGAGCGGTGGCGCGAAGCGCGCCATCAGTCGGATTGGCGAGCAGGGCCCACTATGGACTAACCAGCTCCGGAGTGATAGCGACGGCAGGGCTGACCAGTGGCGAGACAGGAGAATCTGACGCCACCGGAGCAGAAGCGACGCAACCAGATGAAGTAGTGCAGAAGAAGAAGATGATGCAACACCAAGTCTACTTTATCAGCTCCCTCTTGCAGGGGGCTAGATCAAGGTACTCTGGTGTGCAGAAATTGTTCTTCGGCCTCCTTATGGCCTCGAGGAAGCTGCGCCATTACTTCCAAGCACACGAGATCACCATCGTCACCCGCTTCCCGTTGCAACGCATATTGCATAACACAGACGTGACCGGGAGGATTTTGGAATGGGCCTTGGAACTTTCGAGCTTTGGTTTGAAGTTTGAAAGCACTTCGACAATCCAGAGTAGAGTCTTGGCGGAGTTCATTGCAGAATGGACGTCAACACCCGACAAAGAGATCCAGGAGACCACTCTCCCCGGCAAGGAAAAAAGTCGCGACTGGGTTATGTACTTTGACGAGGCTTTCTCGCTGCAAGGCGCTGGTGCTGGTGTGCTGCTCGTCACACCCACCGGAGAGCACCTCAAGTATGTACCCAGATGCACTTTCCCAGGGAGATGTCAACAAACAACACTGCTGAATACAAGGGGTTGCTAACCGGTCTTAGGGTCGCGGCAAACCTCGGAATCAAGAAGCTCATCGTTAGGGGTGATTCACAGCTTGTCGTCAAGCAAGTTAACAAGGATTACCAGAGCCCGTTGATGGAGGCCTACGTAGATGAAGTGAGGAAGCTGGAGGAGCATTTTGACGGTATACAAGCGGAGCACGTTCCCTGAGTGGAGAACGGCATCGCCGACTACTTGTCGTAACGCGCTGCCCTCAAACTGCCTGTGGAACCAAGTAGCTTTGTGCTTCTATTAACTCGACCATCCGTTGAACCATCGGCAGAGCAGAACAAGCGGAGGAAATCAGGCTCCGACAAGTACTTTCCCGCCGAGCTCCCAGGAGCCGCCGGCAAAGATGTTACCGGGGACACTGAGCCTGCCGTGGGGGGACAGACCCCGGCAGGGCACGAAGCCCTGGCCATAGAGATAGCCGCCCCCATGGCGGAAGATATGCCTTTGATCCTTGCCATCGAGCCTCAGGCTCCGGCATGGGCCATTCGATTTCTCCAAACCGAGGAACTCCCTGAGGAGCAGGAAGAAGCGGAGAAAGTAGCCCGTCGGTCTGGCATGTATCAGTTCGTCGACAACGTTCTGTACAGGAAAAGACCAAACGGTATGAAGTTGAAGTGCATCCCCCAGGAGGGAGGACTTGAGCTGTTGGCAGAGATACATGGAGGCATATGTGTCTCCCACATAGGGCCGAGAGCCCTTGCCGGCAAGGCATTCCGGAAAAGTTTCTTCTGGCCCAATACCCTCCAGGATGCAACGACACTGGTAACCAAGTGTGAAGCGTGTCAGTTCCATTCAAAGAAGCTTCATCAACTAGCTCAAGCTCTCCAAACAATCCCTCTTTCTTGGCCATTCTCGGTCTAGGGGCTTGACATACTGGGCCCCTTCCCCCATGATGTCGGGGGCTTTGAGTACTTGTACGTTGCAATCGACAAGTTCACAAAGTGGCCAGAAGTGGAAGCAGTGAGAAAGGTGACAACGCAATCAGCCGTCAAGTTCTTCAAGGGGCTAGTATGCCGTTTTGGTGTACCAAACATGGTCATCACCGACAACGGCACGCAGTTCACAAGCCGCACCTTCATGCAATACATTCAAGACCTTGGCAGCAAGGTCTGTTTTGCTTCTATTGTACACCCACAAAGAACGGCCAGGCTGAGAGGGCAAATGCTGAAGTATTGCGAGGCGTCCGGACAAGGACTTTTGACAGGCTACACAAGTGCGGAAGGCACTGGATTGATGAATTGCCGGCGGTTCTTTGGTCAATCAGAACGACACCAAATCGAGCCACCGGCCAGACACCTTTCTCCCTCATTTACGGGCGTAAGCGGTTATCCCCACGTAACTCACATACGGTCACCCCAGTGCTTGCTTATGATGAGCTTGAGCAAGAGCAATTATGCAAGATGACGCAACACTCCTTGAGGAAGACCATCTTTGGGGCGGCTCACGAGAGCACGCTACCGACAAAGCCTTGCGCCTCTACCATAGCCGCAAGGTTCATGCCCGAAGCTTTGAGGAAGGCGACCTTGTTCTTCGGCGCGTTCAATCGACCAAGAATTCCAACAAGTTGATGCTGAAGTGGGAAGGCCCTTATCTGGTAATACGAGTCACCAGGCCTGACGCAGTCCGCCTGGAGACCGAGGATGGTATTCCAGTAAGCAATTCCTGGAACATCGAACATCTTCACAAGTTTTACCCGTAAGGCACGGTTGTCGCCTTCTCCAACAGCCACCTTTTGTACAAGCCTTGCCGGCAAGGCATGTAACCCTTTGTACAAAGCCAGGCGCAGACCCTGAGCATAAATAAATGAAGCGCTGACGCTCTAAGTTTTAGCATGCATGTTAGGTTGAGTCTCTCCCTCGGTTAGGGTTGATAGTGCTTAGCAGCGACTAACCCCTAGCCTAGAGGCCGGGTGCGCATCTCTCTATTCCTTCCAGTCCTTTTTGGTTTGCAGGGTACGTGAACATTTCTGCTGGGCTGTTTGGAGGAAAGAGAACAGGCCGGCGCCCCGACCCCTGCAAGCCAAGGTTGTCGGGGGCTGTAGACCCAAAGATCAAGCCAAGATTGCCGGGGGGCTGCAAAATCAGATAAGTCTTTCGTCCCCACTCCCTACTTCCGTATGAAACTTGAACGTACGAGGCTTCGCTCACCCTTATACCATCATGTTCCCTCTTTCCCGTGTCCAAAAGCTACTTTGGGCCAGGACTTGGTCGTAGCGCGGTGGGAAAGGAACGGGTGAAGGGCCCAATCCTACTTTGCCCCAACCTCCGCCAAGAGCGTGGGTGTAGTCGAGCTATAGGGCAGGAGGACGGCAAGGTCTGTTGCCGGGCCACAATGTTTATCTTAAGATAACGAGGACTTGTTCCTTGGTACGGGCCTCACCCACGCGCAAAAGAAACCCGACAAACACCCTTCTCTTCATTAATACGTTGTTGACAAGTACAATCCATACGGAATGCATACATGAGCAGGGGGGTTACAAGGTTTAAATCTTACTAAGGCCCGTATGCTAAAAAGCTAAAAAGAGATAAGATGCCCGTAGTCCCTTTCTTGTCCCTCTCCTCAGGAAACGGAACAACATGGTAGAAAGGCAAAAGGATCGCCTAGGAGAGGTACGAGCAGCAGAAGACACCAAAAGAACATCCCGGCGATCGTCCGGAAGAGGGCTGGTGATGATGGTGCCGGGAGAAGAGCCGAATGATGAGGCAGCGGGCCGGCAATACGCGACGAAGGCGTCGGTGCCCGCGTACTCCAACTTGACGGCCCAGCGCCCGCCTTCTTCATCTTCGCCGACCTTCCCACGCCAAACGCCCAAGGAGGTGACCCCGAGAAGTTCAAGGAGCTGGCGTTGCAGATGGTGGTACTGCCGACGTCACCCAGGGACAGTATGTCCGACGCCTAGTCGGACCCGTCATCCTCCCTGTCGGTGTCAAATGCCGGTGTCAAAACCGGCGGATCTCGGGTAGGGGGTCCCGAACTATGCGTCTAGGCGGATGGTAACAGGAGACAAGGGACACGATGTTTTTACCCAGGTTCGGGCCCTCTCGATGGAGGTAATACCCTACTCCTGCTTGATTAATATTGATGATATGGGTAGTACAAGAGTAGATCTACCACGAGATCAAGGAGGCTAAACCCTAGAAGCTAGCCTATGGTATGATTGTTGTTCGCCCCACGGACTAAAACCCTCCGTTTATATAGACACCGGATAGGTTAGGGTTACACGTAGTCGGTTACAATGGTAGGAGATCTACATATCCGCTTTCGCCAAGCTCGCCTTTCCACGCCAAGGAAAGTCCCATCCGGACACGGGACGAAGTCTTCAATCTTGTATCTTCATAGTCCAGAGTCCGCCAACGGTGATAGTTCGGCTATCCGGACACCCCCTAATCGGGACTCCTCAAGAGCCCCGAACCAGGCTTCAATGATGATGAGACCGGCGCGTAGTTTGTCTTCGGCATTGCGAGGCGGGTTCTTCTCCAAATTCCATATACTTGTCGAATAGTGTCCAGCTTGTGGTAAATGCTGCGCTCCTTGGCTTCTACGCCCAATAATGGCCATCTTCCACTTCTTTGAATGAATGCGAAAAGCCAGGGTATTTTTACACTTACCCCCCTAGCTGCGCAAATGAGCCGCCTATAAAAGGGATGAGGATCTAGATCTGAGTCACACCATCCCCCCTCTGCGAGCTTTCATCGGAGCGCCTCGACAAAAACCCATTCCATCATGGGACGGTCGGGCGCTCCTCCTCTCGCGCTCCCAGCCCTCGGCCTAGAAATTGGGAGAGATGCCCAGTCCGCGATAGCCGCTAGTTATACTCCAAACCAAGGGATTTCTTCCCCCGGCCTTCATGGTTCCGGTTCGAGCCAGACTTGCCACCTACAAGGGCGGAAAGCAAGCGGAGAGTGTCCCCGATCCCTCTAAAGGAGAGCGGGTGTGCTTTTTCTCTTATCTAGTAACAGGACTCGGATTTCCAATCCATCCGTTTCTCCGGGGGATCTTGGAGTTCTACGGCCTCCAATTGCACCACCTTCGCCGCCTCCATTTTGCACACATCGCGGGCTTCGTGGCCCTTTGCGAACTGTTCTTGGGCGTCGAGGCTCATTTTGCGCTGTGGAAGAGATTATTCTGCCTAGTACCCCGTTCTCATGAGGGGTCAATATATCAAGTGGGCGGAGTCAACTATGGCGCATCGCCGGACCGGATATCTATCCGGAACCCCGAAGAAGGCGTCCGAAGACTGGCCTTCGGAATGGTTTTACATGGAGGACGCCCCATGCCGGATCCTGTTCGGATCGGCCTTCCGGAGTTTAGCAACGCTCCTCTGAAGAAGCGCCTAAGCCGGGCGCCCATGGAGCCCCTGGAGGGAAAATGACCGGGGCGTCCTTTCCTTGATGAGCCGAATAAGACTATCGGCTCATGCCGGATTGACCATGACCGAGTCATGGCAATCTCCATTATGAGGGGAGTGCAGCCGCTCCAATATAGGGGCCACCCCATGTGGGATTTCAACAGGGAGGACGATGCCACCCGCCATGGCCGCAAAGGGCCGGGATCGGTCACCGAACTGGTGAAGACCTTATCCGCCATGTACAAAGGGGAAGAGGTGGATTTTCTCCGTGTCAATCCACTGAACGGGTTTTCTTCGAATAATCCTCGAAGTTGGGTAAGCAAATACCTTAGTGGCCTGTTCGATCCATGTTCCCGTGGTTAAATATCTCATTTCATGGTTTCTACGCAGGAACTTCGCCGGGCCGTGGAGAAGATACACAGCCCGCCCCCACAACCAGAGGATCCGGAGCGGTCCTCGATCCGACCTCCGAAGAGGATCCGGATATAAAGGTGGAGTTGATCGACGGGTGTTCCACCAACTTAGCATCGACAATGCTTTGGTTGCCCTCACGTCGACACTACCCGAATACTTCCAAATTTCACAGTAATCGAGACCGAGGTCCCAATACTCTGATAATGACCCATTCGTGCTTATTTCTTGATCACCGTATACCAATGGTGTTTCGCAGGGGGTGCCTTCGAGGAAGGAAGCCGAGCCCGCGGCGGCCAACCAACAAGGGGCAGTACGGTCCCGCAAGCTAAAAAGAAATGCAGTCCGGATCGAAACTCCGCCGCAATGGTATGGCACGTCACCATATTCCCAGGATTGATTCCTGGAAGGCGTACTAACGCTGGTGCTCTTTTCAGGAAAAAGAACGCTCGCAGGACTGTGTCGAGAGAGGTTGCCAATCGAACCTCCGCCAGCCAGGCTCCAAAGCCGGGTCCAGAAGCGGAGGCGAGCACGAGGCGTGCGTCGGATGCTCCTCCGACAGAGGATGCCGACAAATTGTCCGCCACCAACTCCGAGGTGGAGAGCGCCATGAATCACAGGCGCCACGACAGTTCTTCGTGACGCATGTTTCTCCCAAGAGGCCTTGAATGCCTTCAATTCGAGATGCGCACCTCCGTGCCGCTCAAGATGGTCTAGCCAGAGTCACGGAGCAAGATGTAAAGGACATACGGGTGAGAAAATTTGATGATTATATATGCCAAGAGTCTCCCGAGACTTAAAATAGTTAGAATAACCGATTTAAGGATCATTTGTTATGCAGGATCTTACAAAAAAGAATAACCGATCGTCCCTGGAGCTTGAAGAATGCAAGGCCCAACTTGAGGTCGTGACTAGCCGCCATGGGGAGCCACAGAGACCCCTCCGTAATATATGCTTCAAAAGATAAATAGTTAATGAAGTGCGGCGGGTGTGTAAATCTGACAATAATATTGCAGATGGCGCCGACTAGATCCGGACAAGCAACAGCTCCTGCGCCAGCTAAAGGCTGGCGAGAGCATGCTTACGAGGGTGCGGCAGGAGAAAAATAACCTCCAAGATGCCAACACCCAACTGGGTGAGGAACTAAAGGATGTTCGTGCCTAGTTGTCCGACTCGTGAAGGAGAATCGACGGCTTCACACGGCATTTTCAAGAGTGCTTGAGCGAACTTTGAAAGAGTTCGCGAGGAAGGCGACTAACATAAACATGTATGTAGGTTTGCTCACAGGTCGCCCCGAGGAGGAGATGCCCAATTCTTCGGGTGATCTTCTTCCTGAATCAAGGCTACCGCACGAACGAGTTCGGCAGTGTGATGAAAGGCGTCGGTCAGGCCTTGTGGCCATCTATCTCCCTGCCCAAGGCATTGGGGAGCCGGGCAGATCGGCTTCAAGGAGCACGGGCGGCGCTTCCGACTATGGAAGATATCGGCCTGCCGTCAAAGGCGCCAGGGAGGCTCGGGCCATGGTAAAGACGCGGTACACGGTTGTCGACCCAAACCACATGGCCGAGGTCGGACCTGTGGGGCCTGATGGGAAGTAGATCCCTGTAAGCTTAGTGTACGGCCAAGTAGAATTGGCCGCCAAGTATTACCAGCAAGATTGTAAATTAGATAGCCTGTTAGATGGCATTGAGGAGGAATACAATGAGTCGAGTTGACTATGTAATTGAATATGACATGAAAAATGTCTTCTAGCCGGATTGTAGATCGTTTGTCATAGCGGACCTTTTCGCCCGACCTCGGGACCCAATAGTCCGGAGTGTGTCTCAATACACTCAGCGGTTATATAAGAACCAGGGCATGCATGGAGACAAGGCGTGGGGTCATTATTGCTATGTCGGACAAGTGCCCAACTAGTTATGTTATATTACATGGATAGTAAGAAACATATTCCAGGAGAATAGTTCCGTTAAGGGTTCCTTTTCATTTGGGAGGCATGCCCTAAAGTGCATGTCCAAACTGCTAAGAAAGCGTAAAATCATCTAGGGCAGATGGATAAATAGTTAAAAATCATCTTTCAGTTCACCGACCGAATATTCCCTTAAGAAAGCTAGCTTTTCGGCTTCACCCGATCGAGGTACACATCCGGCTGACAAGAATAATCGCAGAGGTGCTCCCTTTACCACCTAGCCGAACAATCGGGAACGTAGGGGGTAAGCAGAGCCGAACAACCCAACTTGGTCAAAACTTAAGTCATATCGATGCATATAATGGTGAGCAAAAGGTACATGCGGAAGTTTGACACATGTGTTGGGCATAAAGCCCGTATAAATAAGCTTCTGTTAAAGAAGCCCCCAGGTATAATGAGCGCGGACAGCGCGTCAAGTATGTGCGAAACAAAGCGCAAACGAGCCTCTAAAGGCTTCAAGAAGAAGGAGGAGGAAGGAGAGAAATAAAAGACAACAAAAATTGAAAATGTGGACGGAGGAAGGAGACGAACTTGGACTCCGGTGCTTAGGCGTAGAATCTTCGTAAACGGGCTGTGTTCCATGGTTCGGCTCGAGTCGGTTATCTGATGCGTTTCACAGACGGTATGCTCCGCCGGTCAGGAACTGGTCGATGATGAAGGGACCTTCCCATTTGGGCTTGAGTTTGTCCTTTTTCTTGTCCGGCAGGCGTAGAACTAGTTCGCCAACATTGTAAGCGTTGGCCCGTACTTCCCTGCGTTGATATCTTCGAGCCTGCTGTTGATAAAATGCGGAACGAGCTTTTTGCCACGCCGCGCTCCTCCTCCAATGCGTCAAACTGTCCTGCCGATCGAGCTCGGCTTATCTTTCTTCGTACATGCGCACGCGAGGTGAGTCATGAATTATGTCGCGAGGCAAGATCGCCTCTGCACCGTACACCATAAAAATGGTGTGAATCCGGTAGTGCGATTCGGCGTGGTCCGCAGCCCCCAGTACTGAGTCGAGCTCCTCAACCCAAAGGCGTGTTAGATTCCTTGAGGGACCGCACTAGTCCGGGGTTAATGCCGCTCATGATTAGACCGTTTGCTCGCTCGACTTGGCCGTTGGTTTGAGGGTGATAGACCGAGGCGTAATCGAGCTTGATGCCCATGTTTTTGCACCATAATTTGACCTCATCGGCCGTGAAGTTGGTGCCGTTATCGCGATGATAATCTTTGTGGGGACACCGTAACGGTGCATTACCCCTGATATGAAGTCTATCACCGGTCCGGATTCGGCCGTTTTAACATTCTTGGACTCTATCCATTGGTGAATTTATCCACCATGACCAATAGGTATTTTTGCTTGTGGGTTCCTCCCTTAAGGGGTCCAACCATGTCAAGCCCCTGCACCCTGAACGGCCAGGTGATGGGTATAGTTTTGAGGGCGGTGGGTGGCATGTGGCTTTAGTTAGCAAAAAGTTGGCAACCGACGCATCGTTGGACTAAATCTCTTGCCAAGATTCCTGCACGGGCCGTCGGCCAATAAAATCCTGTACGGAAGGCCTTTCCTACAAGGGCCCGGGCTGTGGCATGGTGCCCACCCAGTCCGGCGTGAATTTCAACCAGGAGGTTTCGCCCTTCCTCTTCGGAGATACACATCTGAAGGACTCATGTTGTGCTTTTCTTATAAAGCTCTCCCTCATGGACTTTATAGGCTTTAGATCGCCGTATTATGCAGCGAGCCTCATTTTAGGTCTTCGGGAGTTCCTGCCTAGTTAGGTAGGCTAGGAATGGTTCCGCCCACGGGCGATAACCGCCATTATTTCATGGGCGGAGGGTGTTATCTCGGTGGCGGAGCCTCCGATTGTGTCGAAGTGTTGACATCGAGGCGATGCGGTTGGGTCCGGATTTTTATTTCCGGACTCCCTTTCCCATAGTACGGATGGCTTGAACAGCCGTTCCAGGAAGATGTTGGGCGGGACGGCATCGCGTTTTGCGCCGATTCGTGCCAATATGTCCGCCGCCTGGTTGTTATCCCAGGCTATATGATGAAATTCGAGCCCTTCGAACCGTGCTGCCATTTTTAGGACCGCATTGCGCTACGCTGCCATTTTCGGATATTTGGCATCAAAGTCTCCGTTTATTTGAGATATCGTGAGGTTCGAGTCCCCGCGCACCTCTAGGCGTTTAATGCCCATGGAGACTGCCATCCGGAGGCCGTGCAGAAGGGCCTCGTATTCGGCTGCGTTGTTGGAGTCCGTATACATTATCGGAAGGACGTATTGGATTGTGTCCCCGGTTGGGGACGCTGTCGACGCCAACCTTGACCCCAGGCCAACATTTTGGAGCCGTCAAAGTGCATGATCCAATTGGAGTATGCGCCATACTCTTTAGGGAGTTCGGCTTCGGTTCATTCGGCCACGAAGTCAGCCAAAACCTGTGACTTAATAGCTCGTCGTGGCTTATAAGTTATGTTGAATGGAAGGAGCTCTATGGCCCATTTAGCAATCTGGCCTGTCGCGTCGCGGTTGTTTATAATGTCGTTAAGAGGTACTTCGGAGGCTACCGTTGTCGAACACTCTTGAAAGTAGTGTCGCAGCTTCCGGGATGCCATGAACACCGCGACGCGACATTATAATGTGGGTACCGGGACTTGCATGGAGTTAGGACAGTGGACACATAGTAAACCGGTTTTTGAAGAGGGAACCGGTGTCCGTCCGTTTCTCGTTCGACGACGAGCACCGCGCTGACAACTTGATGTGTTGCGGCGATATATAATAGCATTGGTTCGCCCATGTTGGGCGCGGCCAGGACCGGATTTGTTGCCAATGTTGCTTTTATCTCTTCGAGTCCGGCCGTGGCGTATCCATCCACTCGAAGTGTTCGGTCTTGCCGAGGAGGCGGTAAAGGGTAACGCCTTTTCTCCCAAACGGGAAATAAAGCGGCTTAGAGCCGCCACGCATCCGATCAATTTGTATTTGTTTGAGGTCTTTTGGAATATCCAATTGTGACAGAGCTCGGATCTTGGCTGGGTTTGCTTCAATTCCTCTACCGGACACAATGAAGCCCAAGAGCTTTCCGGCTGGAACGCCGAAGACGCATTTTTCCGGATTGAGCTTGATGTCATATTTTCGGAGATTGTCGAATGTGAGCCTCAAGTCGTCTACTAGAGTTTCGACATGCTTGGATTTGACGACCACGTCATCTACATATGCTTCCTTTGTTTTGCCGATCTGGTTTGCCGACATGCTCTGAATCATCTTGCGCTGATATGTTGCGCCGGCGTTTTTGAGCCCGAAGGGCATTATTTTGAAGCGAATGGGCCGTATGGAGTGATGAATGCTGTTGTTGCTTGGTCTGCTCCGCCATCTTGATTTGGTGGTAGCCGTAATGCTGCGTCGAGGAAGCACAATGAGTCGTGTCCTGCTGTAGCGTCGATAATTTGATCAATGCGAGGGAGGGGAAGGGATCCTTTGGGCAAGCCTTATTAAGGTCTTTGAAATCAACACATAGGCGCCCAGTCCGGATGTTTTATATCTCCGATGAATCCGGCTTCGAAGTTTGGCTAGCTCCTCTCCCATGGCACATCTCTTGGGTTCGGAAAAGCGCCAAGAGCCTGTTTGACTGGCTTGAATCCTTTTAGGATATTTAGGCTGTGCTCGGCCACCGACGTGGGATTCTGGCATGTCCGAAGGATGCCAGGAAAAAATGTCCCGATTTTCTCATAGAAATTCTCGTGGTCTGGCGTCTACATCAGGGTTTAATTGTGCCCCAAGGGAGGCCGTCTTTGCAAGGTCCATTGGGTGGACTTGGAATTTGACTATTTCATCCGCTGGTTTAAAAGAGGTGGACTTGAATCTTTTATCAAGTATCACATCGTCCCTGTTCACCGCGGAGCGCATCGCAGTGAGTTCCTCGCCGCTAAGGCTTCGGATAGTGCCTCGAGGGCTAGTGCGGCTGTCTTGTTTTCGGTGCTATGTTCGGATCACTAACGAGAGTGATGATTCCGTTAGGTCCGGGCATTTTAAGCTTCATGTACCCATAATGGGGTATAGCTTGAAAAGTTGTGAATGCCTCTCGCCCTAATAAAGCGTGATATCCGCTGCTGAACGGGGCCACTTGAAATGTGACCTCTTCGGACCTGTAATTGTCCGGCTAGCCGAACACTACGTCCAGTGTGATTTTTCCTGTGCAACATGCTTCCCGGCTAGGGATTATTCCTCTAAAGGTTGTGCTGCTTCGCTTAATGCGGTTCCAGTCTATTTCCATTTTTCGGAGGGTTTCCTCATAGATGAGGTTTAGTCCGCTGCCGCCATCCATGAGTACCTTAGTAAGGCGAAAGCCGTCCACTATTGGACTGAGGACCAATGCGGCTGGTGCTCGGGCTGTTCGGAATTTGGGTTAAATCACTTTGGCATTAAAGGTAATAGCCGTGTCCTCCATGGATTTATTGTTGCTACTTGGTAGACTTCGCAAGTTTATGAGTGTTCATTTCCGCATGTTATTTGATGCAAAAGTCTCAAAAGGCCCGATAACACCGTCTTGGTGTTGCTTTGCTGGGATTCGAAGCTAGAAGCTCTTCGCCACTTTTGGCCACCTGTAGTATCCAACATGCTCGAAGGCTATGAGTTGGAGTGGCGCCCTCTGTGCTATGAATTTTGCAGGGTCCGTTTAGCCAACCCTCCAGTACGGTTCCGTACCCTTTAGGGGGTTTTGGTTTTTTGGTGTTTAACCCAGGTGCTTTGCGATGATGCACCCTTTTATTTCGGACTAGGGATGTATTCGGGGCCGGATTATCCCAAAATTTACTTTCGGTTTTCCAAGCAGTCTCCATCGCACAGTACTTTTGTACTATGGTCACCAAGTCAGCAAAGCGTGTAATTTCGCGACGACTTATGGCGTTTAGGATTCCCTTGTCCGTGCACTTATCGCAGAAAAAGTGGGATTCGTCCTCCTCTCGGCAGTCCTTTATCCTGTCCATAACCAGGAGGAATCGGCCCGATAATGATGTCTTTGTTTGATGGGCTCTTGCCGAATTCGGGATAGATCGCTAATGTTTGGGTGGGCGGGTGGAACTGGATCCAGAACCCCGTCCAATTTAAGACTCAGGGGCCGAGAAGTTTCCGAACTCGGAAGTTTGGATTTTTGAATGTTATCCAATGAATCCAACCCGCCGCCTAACTTTAAGTTTAGGGTTTGATCGACATCCGTCCCTCTGCGGGAATCTGGCATGGAGGGATCGGTAATCCGGACGTAGCTAGTCCTTAGGATAGAAGAAGGATCGCCGCATTGCTCCTCTGTCACAGCAACATGATGGGTAGCCTGGGGAGAGTTGATCTCTCTCAGATCGGTTTTAGGCCCGATCCGGTCGTAGTCTGTGGCGACTCCCAGGGCGGCGATGCGATCCAAGAGCTCGTTTATGGAGGAGAGCTCGATCGGATCTAACTGTTCGGCAAGTTCCGAATTAACGTGAAGATTGGTTTCGATGACTCGAGAAGTCATCGTCGGCGCGGCGGCCGAACTGGCGGTCATAAGAAAACCACCTAGCCGAAGAGTCTGACCAGTGGCCAAGGCTCCTTTGGCGATAGTATCGTCTTTAAAGACGGGATGATGCATCCTTCGACGCGGCTTACACACGGAGGAAATCTCAATGAAAGCACCAATGTCGGTGTCAAAACCGGGCGGATCTCGGGTAGGGGTCCCGAACTATGCGTCTAGGCGGATGGTAACAGGAGACAAGGGACACCATGTTTTTACCCAGGTTCGGGCCCTCTCGATGGAGGTAATACCCTACTCACTGCTTTATTAATATTGATGATATGGGTAGTACAAGAGTAGATCTACCACGAGATCAAGGAGGCTAAACCCTAGAAGCTAGCCTATGGATGATTGTTGTTCGTCCTATGGACTAAAACCCCCCGGTTTATATAGACACCGGATAGGTTAGGGTTACACAGAGTCGGTTACAATGGTAGGAGATCTACATATCCGTATCGCCAAGATTGCCTTCCACGCCAAGGAAAGTCCCATCCGTACACGGGACGAAGGCTTCAATCTTGTATCTTCATAGTCCAGGAGTCCGGCTTTCGTTGTCAAAACCGGTGGATCTCGGGTAGGGGGTCCCGAACTGTGCGTCTAGGCGGATGGTAACAGGAGACAAGGGACACGATGTTTTTACCCAGGTTCGGGACCTCTCGATGGATGTAATACCCTACTCCTGCTTGATTAATATTTATGATATGGGTAGTACAAGAGTAGATCTACCACGAGATCAAGGAGGCTAAACCCTAGAAGCTAGCCTATGGTATGATTGTTGTTCGTCCTACGAACTAAAACCCTCCGGTTTATGTAGACACCGGATAGGTTAGGGTTACACAGAGTCGGTTACAATGGTAGGAGATCTACATATCCGTATCGCCAAGCTTGCCTTCCACGCCAAGGAAAGTCCCATCTGGACACGGGACGAAGCCTTCAATCTTGTATCTTCATAGTCTTGGAGTCCGGCCGTGATGATAGTTCGGCTATCCGGACACCCCTAGTCCAGACTCCTCGGTAGTCTGAACCAAGCTTCAATGACGATTTAGTCCGGGCGCCAAGCATATTGTCTTCGGCATTGCAAGGCGGGTTCCTCCTCCGAATACTTCATAGAAGGTTTTGAAAACCAGGATAGTGTCCGCTCTGCAAAACAAGTTCCACATACCACCGTAGAGAGAATAACTTTTGCACAGATCTGCCGGCGTATTCCGGCATGACATCACACCACGGCCGTGCCTTTATATGAATCGTTTTACCGTTCCACCTTAAGCGCGTTTAGCGAGGCGGTTTCCTTGGTATGTCTTATCAAAGCATAGATCGTGCCCCTTATTCCGGGATTCTCATCAATACAGACGGGTAACCCATCCGCGCCATTGATTACGGCGCTTGGGAGATAAGCGAAGTTTTACCAGTTGGTGGGGGACGCATAGCCGTCCCGTCCATATAAGGGGATAAGGATCCACCTTTTCACCTACGCCTTCTTCCTCCTTTGCTCATCCATTCTCGCGCACTCGAGCTCCAGCGCCCAAGTCCGCACATCCCACCTCAACCTTCTCCAACCATGTCCGGAGCGGGAGGCAGGTGGATGGCCTCCTCAAATCCGCGGAGGGCACATCACAAGACTGCGGGAGGCCGGATATTTGTCCGACGACATCGCGCACAAGCTGCCCGACGCGGGGCATCTCATTCCAACCCCCAGGTCCATGAGAGGGTGGTGTTTCTCCCCCACTTCCTCAGCGGACTAGATTTTCCACTTCACCCATTTGTCCGGGGGATCATGTTCTACTACGGCCTGGACTTCCACGACCTGGCCCCGAATTTTATCCTCAACATCTCGGCGTTTATCGTCGTGTGCGAGGCCTTCCTCTGCATCCAGCCCCACTTCGGCCTATGGCTGAAGATCTTCAATGTCGGGCCGAAGGTAGTGGGCGGCCGTCAAGCGAGTCTTGAGGCGCCATGGTTGGCAAGATGGCCAAAGTCCTATGGCTCGAGGGCGCCTTTGTGGAGACAATAAAGGGGTGGCAATCGGGGTGGTTCTACATCACCGAGCCACGCTGACCCGAATGGGAGGCGGCCCCAATTCAGATCTGGCTTCCCCACACGGCTCTCGTCATGGAAAGAGACGGGCCTGACGTGGGGAATTCGAGCGAAGCTATCCGACTCCAAACATGCATCCGAAACCTGGTGGACAAGAATCTCAGGCTTGTCGACGTAATCCAGGTGATGCTCATCCGCCGGATTCTCCCATGCCAACAACGGGCCTTTAATTTGTGGGAGTTCGATCCGGCACAACACTGAACCTTGAGTCGGCTCTTCAACACTACGTACGAAGATGCCTGGAAGGTGTTGTTCAAGGGCGCTGAAGCCCCAGCATCCGCTAACAAAGATCGCGGATACAGCTCGCGGTGTCAAGCCGGCGAGGTACATTATTTCACCCTTTACGGGACTCTTTTTTCATAGATTGACTCTATGTGGGATCTAAAACTCCCTAATCTTTGACAGGACTGGCTGAAGACGTCCGGACAGATTAACTGTCTGGCTCCTTTGCCGGAAGACCCAGCCAGACGCCCGATTGACGAGGCTGCTGGCTCGGTACCCCATGTGGTGCCGGAGAAGAAGGCCAGAAAGGGGCCACAGGAACTCGAAGGAGCTCCGGCGCTTGGTCTTTGTCAGATTCTAGAGCAGAATCTTCTCCCGAGGATGAGGAGGAAGAAAAAAGCTTCTCCCCGGTGAAGAGGAGAGGAAAGGAAGGCCGCTAACCCAGGGAGGCCGGAGGAATCAGAAGGAAGAACCCTTCCTCCGGACTTCTCCACCAACGTCGACAGCGACGAGGAGGATTGGCCAACAAGGGCCAACCCCTGGCGAGATCGTAAGTGCCCGGATAGCCATGGATTTTTATTATTGCATAGTGTTCTCTAATGTCGAACAATCATGCAGCCCGCCCAAGGGCGAGTTCGCCACTTCGTCGAGCGGGTCCTTGAGTTCGTCGGAAATGGAGAGTACTTCACTTCCCACCGCCTCCTCACCTCACGCTGCGGACGACGCTGAGGTGGTGCCACAAGGGGGGCCTGGTCAAGAGGAGGTGGCGCTGGAGGTGCCACAAGGCAACCTCCCGGACTCCAGGCGCGTGGGGGGCAAGAGCCCCAGGGGCTCTAAGCCCGACCCTTGTCCGGACTCCATGCCGGAACCTTCAGCTGTTCGAGTCCGCAAGCGGTCCCTTCGTAAGAAGGGTAAGACGCCGGTGTCCTCCGTCCAACCGAAGGCACTGGATAGCTTACTGGAGGCGCTTGACAGCGCCTCCGTCGAGGAGGAACACCGCCTTTATGAGTGCGGTGATCCGAACAGTTCGATCCGCCAAGAGCGGGCTGACGGCTATGTACCAGCCTTCTAACAGGCTTTGAGGTAAGTTTAGAATATGTAAAAATATTACCGCATAGACAGTAGCCCCTAATGCTTAGTTCGGTGTTAGGAAAGAAAAGCGGACTAAGGATCTAAAAAGATATACGCAGGAGTCTAACATAAGTATGTCAATATGGGAATGCAGCTGCCAGACCTCTGCCCAGACCGATCAAGGAGGTCAATGCATTGAAGCAGAGCCTCGGCGGTCCGAGAGAAGGCTCGACCAAGCCAAGAAGCGGCTCTAGGACAAGGAAGGTAAGTAGTACCTTATTAAAGAAATACCTTATAGAAAGGTTTGGTTGCAAAAATAACAGGAATAACATGGGTACCGCAGGGCCATGAGCAGGTGGCGACCACGAAGGCGGTGTCCGTGGCCGAAAATAAAGCGGCTGCGGAACACACCGAGCGAGAGAAGGGGGAGGCGCAGCAGGCCAAGGTATGGCAAGAGCTCCAAGCTCTCGTGAAAAAACACGAGAGTTTAGAGCGTGACTCGAAGACTCGAGAGTCCGAGCTCGCCTCGGCTCTTCAGAGTGCCAAAGCTGCTAAGGCCGAGGCCCAAAAAGCCCTCCAAGAAATTGAATCATTAAAGAAGATAGCAGCGGGTAAGGCATTCTTTATGCAAAGCAAGCATGTGAAAGTGAATTACCTATTACTTACCCGGATTCGGAGCTCTCCAGGAGCATTCACAGATTTGCCCCGTAGTGTGTATGCGATCTTTGTCGCATTCTACCGCGCCAAGGAGGGAGCTCGACGGAAAAGGTGTTCTGGTCCCAGTGTCTTTGAGGCGGACATCCGGTGCCTGGCGACCAGTGAAGCAGCTGGTCGAGCTCCACAAGGTCGCCGAACAGGCCATGAAAGGGCCTTATAAGCGCGGTATGGCCATTGGAAGCCATGCACAGGAGCTACTTGGCTTAGTGCAGCGGCTGGTGGACCTTTGTCCACGGATTGAAGTCATCAAGCGCTCCGTCTACATTGAAGGTGTCCGTCGGGCCCTTGCCCGTGCTAAAGTGCTGCTGGGCAAGCTGGATGCGGAGAAGCTTGTGACAGACGGGCCACCGAAGGGCAAGGAGCATCGCCATACGCCCGAAATGTACTATGAGGGCCTCTGAAGGGTGCCCATGAATAGCGGATGAGTGCTCCAGAGATGTAATTTTTGAATAGACTCGCATTTGTTATCCTGTCTGCTGAAAACTTGTTCATATCGCTAAGCAACGCTTGTTAATTTAAAATATTACCTTCATGCGGCCGTTTATCAAATTTGAGAGATGGCAAGTCGTTGGCTTCAGCCCCCATGCCACGAGTCTTTGGGGTGTTCGGGATAAACTAGAGCACTCTAGTTACCATTCTTGGGTCCATCTAGGGAGCCGCTAAACCCACCGAACAAGGCAAACAGACTTATAATGCTTGAACACTCTCACTTAGCCATAGAATTCTATAATTTTAAATTTAGTGAAGCCCCTAGTATTCGAAGACCGAGTTGAGGCGCTATCCACGCCTTGGCCGGACAATTCCGGTTCCTTGCTCTAAGCGGCATAAGTCTTTAGGGACCCGAAAAAACCTCTCGAACAGCGACCGGCTCTCGCCCTATCATTACGGTCAGTTTTAGCTTTCTCCACTGAAGTGCTCGACCCAGCACAACTGGGGCACAATCGCGATGGTTCTCCGGTGCTACCTTAGCCGATATAACGGAACGTAAGGTACCAAAACACGGGGCCGGGCAAACCAACTATTGACCCAAGACATGATTCGAGCCGATTCATATAATGCTATAAGTTCGGGTGCCGCACTTGTGAAAGTGTTAGGACTTATCACACCATAATTTTGGGGTACTTAAGCCCTCGGTGTATTGGCCGTACCAAAGTGTCTGGTGCAACATGTCATGAAATGAACATATATATAGAGAAAGAAAGGAGTGCAATAATAGGCAAAAGCTATGTATTGTTTATTCAAAAAATACTGCAATGAAAGCGAGCGATACAAATAGTCACGATAAGCAAGGGATGGGACTATCTAACATGTCCCCCTCCAGGGGTAAGCTGCGGGATGGTACGTAAAACAGGTATGACGCTCGTAATAGAGACCACCTGAACACGCGACGTAGCTTTCTTCTTCCCTGGCTGTTGCATCGTGAGTTCGGCGATTCTAGTGCCGGACAGGACTTCTGGAAAACGGAGTCCTGAAAGTAAGAAAAGGAAGAAAAGAAAAAGAAAAAGAAAAAGAATGACACAATCGGGGCCCACAGTGCGGTTGAGCCGCATTCCGGGCGTGCGTGGTCGTGCCCTCCCTTATGCCCATGGTATCTCCAGAGCATAGTTATGTACGCAGCGTAATCGGCTTCGCAACTTCGCGAGGGCTGGGGTTGGGGCGGATTGCTCGCGATGCTTGAATCGTGCGAGGCGGTCTTGTTGTAGGTTACTCGGGCGCTTGGCGGTGTCCGGACGCTTAGTGGCGGACTCGGGAATTGCCATGAGAGGCTGCTTTGCACCTCCGCCGCGAGGGCCGCCGTGTGCTCCTCCGTTCGAGAGAGCGTTCGGTGTTCCATTGACCGTGGTTACTCCTCGAGGGCTGGCATCTTGAGCTTGAGGTATGCGTAGTGCGGCACCGCATTGAACTTTGCAAATGCGGTTCGTCCAAGCGATCGCGTGATAGCCGCTGCGAACGGGACTATGTCAAAGATTAACTCTTAACCCGGAAGTTATGCGGGGATCCGAAGACCACTTCGAGTGTAACTGAGCCTGCATAATTGGCCTCTACACGGTATGGCGCCTTTAAAGGTCGTCTTTGTAGGTTTAATCCTTGAGGGTCTATGCCCATTTTGCGGACTGTATCACGATAAAGCAGGTTAAGGCTGCTACCGCCCATCGGGACTCTGGTGAGGTGAAATCCGTCGATAATTGGGTCAAGAACCAATGCGGCGAAACCGCCCGTGACGGATGCTAGTGGGTGGTCCCTTGATCGAAGGTGATCGGGCGGGAAGACCATGGGTTGAACTTGGGCGTGGCTCCATCCCGTATCGTCCCTTAGCGCACGCTTCCGCTCCCTTTTGGGTATATGGGTTGCGTATATCATGTTCACCGTCCGCACTTGTGTGGGAAAGCCCTTCATCCTCTATTGTTCGTGACGGGCTCTTCTTCGTCATCGCTATGCAGCCCCTTGTTATTGAGTTGACACTTAACTTGCACCTTGCTTGAACACCCAACAATCCTGTTGGTGTGATTGGCTGGTTTTTCGGGTGCCATGTATCCGCACAAGCGATCGAGTATTCGGTCCAAGTTGGGCCGGGCCCTGGATATTTCTTTTGAATGGCTTCTTCCGCTGACCGGGTTTAGAGCCTCTGAATCCGGCATTGACGGCCGTATCTTCAGCATTATCGCCGTTAATGCGGCGCTTGTTCTTGTTGCGACGCGACCTGCCATTGCTGTCCTTGGTATCCGAACTATTAGGGTGTTTGGCCAAGTTGTTGCTTCGAGCTAGCCAGCTGTCCTCTCCCGCACAAAAGCGAGTCATGAGGGTTGTGAGGGCTGCCATAGATTTCGGCTTTTCCTGTCCTAGGTGCCGGGCAAGCCACTCGTCGCAGATGTTATGTTTGAAGGCTGCAAGGGCCTCTGCATCCGGACAGTCAACGCTTTGATATTTCTTTGTTAGGAACCGTGTCCAGAATTGTCTTGCCGATTCTTCTGGCTGCTGAATTATGTGGCTAAGGTCATCGGCGTCTGGTGGTCGCACATATGTGCCCTGGAAGTTATCAAGGAATGCAGCTTCGAGTCCTCCCAACAACCAATTGATTCTGCTGGCAAGCTGTTGAGCTAATGCCGAGCTGGTCCTTTAAGCTTGAGTGGGAGGTATTTGATGGCATGTAGATCATCACCGCGGGCCATGTGGATATGGAGGAGATAGTCCTCGATCCAGACCGCAGGATCTGTGGTACCATCGTATGATTCAATGTTTACGGGTTTGAAGCCCTCGGTGATTTGATGATCCATTACTTCATCTGTGAAGCATAGTGGGTGTGCGACGTCTCTTTATTGGGCTATATCATGACGTAGCTCATATGAGCTTTGTCTACTGTGTTCGGCCCGGCCAGGTTTGCTGTATCCGGCGCGACGGTAATCATCCCGCGTCGTAGATCGATCTTGTATGTTGGGCGCCCACGCGATCCGTAGATCGATCTTGTATGTTTTGCCTTATCCTCCAATATATCTCGCAAGTCCGGCGCGTTTTCCCGTGCCTTGGTACTTTTTGAGCGGCGTCGGGGTGTGGCTTGAGCGGAGGGCCGAGAGGCTTCTCTGTCACGGCCACGAGGTGGCCGGTCTGCCATGTCGTGCGTTGGTGACTTGGGTGCTTCCTCCTCTGATCGAGGCAACGACCTGCGTTTGGGGTAGCTTTTGGAGGGGCGTTCGAGTTCATACTCTTCGGCTGCAAGGACTTAAGTCCATCTGTCAGGTAGCAGGTCTTGGTCAGCTCTAAGCTGTTGCTGCTTTTTCTTGAGGTTGCTTGCCGTGGCTATAAGCCTGCGTTTGAAACGCTCCTGTTCGACGGGATCCTCAGGCACGACAAATTCGTCGTCGTCGAGGCTTGCCTCATCTTCGGAGGGAGGCGCATAATTATCGTCCTCGACCTCTCTTTCTGCCGCACTGTCGTGCGGACTTGCTTCTCCCTCCTGCGCTGAGTCCTGCTGGAGGGGGTTGTCTTCGGCACTGTCCGGGGTATTATTATCTCCCGTGCCGGAATCACAGTTTTTTTGTGGCGGGATTCAGAGCGGCGCCCGACGTCGGGCGCTTGGTTGCTTCTTGGAGGGTCATCCTCCGTTGTTCCATCGTCGTTCCCATCTTTTGGGATGTCCACCATGTATATGTCATATGGCGAGGTGGCCTTCCGATTGCCACAGAGGCACTTTGGGTCTTGGTCGACTCGGCATCGTCGTCCATACCGTCGATGTCTTCGGAGTCGAAGTCGAGCATGTCGGTTAGATCATCGACATTGGCTATAAAGTGGGTGGTGGGTGGGCGTTGAATTTCTTCGTCGTCCGTATCCCAACCTTCCTGTCCGTAGTCCGGCCAGGGCTCTCCGGATAAAGAGAGAGACTTTAGTGAATTCAGGATGTCGCCAAAGGGCGAGTGCTGAAAGATGTCTGCGGCAGTGAACTCCATGACCGGCGCCCAATCGGATTCGATTGGTAGGAAGCGCGGAGGGTTGAGTCCGGCACCTGGAGTCGAGGTCTTCGCCAAGGACATGGATGGAGTTCGCTCAATCGCCTTAGAGATCGTAGCCCCGAGGGCGTGTCCAACCACTCATCCTCGATCGGCGAATCCGGCTCCGGATTAAGGGTCGGAGCGGAAGCGGGTGTGGCCTCCAGGGCACTGTTCGGCTGCAGAGCTAGATCACGCCCATCGAGACAGTGCGGCACGCTTGGCTGCGGCTCGAATCCGTCGAAGATCAAGTCTCCGCGAATATCGGCCGTATAGTTTAGACTTCCAAATATGACACGATGGCTGGGCGTAGTTTTCGATCTGCTCCAGATGGCCAGCGAATTGCCCGCAGCAAAGCCGCCGAATCTGAAGATCTGTCCGGGAGAAAAGTCTCACCCTGGACCGCATCATTGTTGATGATCGAAGGAGCCATCGGGCCTATCGGTGGCGACAGGAGGAACTCTCAATGAAAGCACCAATGTCGGTTTCAAAACCGGCGGATCTCGGTTAGGGGGTCCCGATCTGTGCGTCTAGGTGGATGGTAACAGGAGACAAGGGACACGATGTTTTTACCCAGGTTCGGGCCCTCTCGATGGAGGTAATACCCTACTCCTGCTTGATTAATATTGATGATATGGGTAGTACAAGAGTAGATCTACCACGAGATCAAGGAGGCTAAACCCTAGAAGCTAGCCTATGGTATGATTGTTGTTCGTCCTCTGGGACTAAAACCCTCCGGTTTATATAGACACCGGATAGGTTAGGGTTACCAGAGTCGATTACAATAGTAGGAGATCTACATATCCGTATCGCCAAGCTTGCCTTCCACGCCAAGGAAAGTCCCATCCGGACACGGGACGAAGTCTTCAATCTTGTATCTTCATAGTCTTGGAGTCCGGCCGTGATGATAGTTCGGCTGTCCGGACACCCCCTAGTCCAGGACTCCCTCACCGGCCAACGGTGATAGTTCGGCTATCCGGACACCCCCTTATCCGGGACTCCCTCACTCCTGCCCGCTACCTTCGTCGTCGCTGTCGCCCTCCTCCTCGTCACTCTCGCCCAAAGAGGAGCTTTCGCCGTCGGTCGAGCTCTCGGCAGAACACCCTAGCATGTGTCCCGAGCGCCCGAAGACCTTGACGGAGAGCAGGTCGCTCTCCGCTAGCTTGAAGTAGAGGACATGCCCACCCGTCAAGCAATGGGCACGTGCGAAGGTTTTCCAGCCCCGAGGAAGAAGCATCACATGAGGGGCAGGGAACCCTGTGTTCACCCGCATGTCGCCATGGCAACACCACTCCATGTGAAGCCTTAGCCTCGGTGGCCTGTCGATCTCCAGCGCCCTCGCAAACGCTTCGGGAAGACGAAGGCGGCTATGCTGCGGCCCGCGCAGTTGCAGGATAAATTCCAGCGCTGAATCCCCGACCTGACCGCTCGACGAAGCAGGAGGAGATGCCGGGGGAGATGGCGACGGACATGGTGACGACGCAGGAGTCCCCCGTCCACGCCCACCTCTTCCTCGACCACCTCGCCGACCGTGGCCTCGGCCGACGCCTCGACCTCTAGCGTGGCCTTCACCTTGGGTGTCTGGCTCTTCCTTGACCGCCGCCACCCTCTGGCGGGAGGAAGACCTGGTCGCCTCCCCAGGGGAATGGCCACGACCACTCCCTATCGCCATGGCAAAAGGAAGGAAAGAGATCAGACTGAGAGAAAATGGGTGCGAGAAGATGCTGTCCCGCTCCCTTTATATAGAGGGACGAGGCCGAACGAGCCCGGGCGCGACCGCCCCAATCAGCCAATCCAACCGCCGGAGGCGCAAGGAGACCGGACCGACCCGCTGCCCCAATCAGCGGTGCCCAGCCCCCCGCCCCAACATTAAAACCAATGCCTTGTGTGCCCACCGCCTGCCCTCCCCGGCGCATGAGGACGCATGGTGGGCGAGCCAGGACTCAGATGGCAAGTGGAACGGCCGTTTCGCACCCCGTGATCGTGGGGCGCGTGTGCCATGATGGCCACGACCCGAGCCTACTTAGTAAATGAGTCGCGCCCCTGCAGCTTCCTCTATTTCTTATGAGGAGGACGCGGACCGCCTCTTTACTATTGAAACCATGGAGTGACGCAAGCACGTTGCGGTCACTCCGCACACGACCCCCACGCCGCGCTCGACCCCCGCGTCGCGCATTCAACGTGGGTCGTGGGGAAGCGCAACCAACGGAGAAGTTACCGCATTAAAACTCCGCCCCACGTGCCCGCGCACCGTTTTGGTTATAGCCCAACAACGCGTCGCGCTTATGTGTGGCCCAGGCCCGGGGGCTCCTGACGGTGCACAAAAGTAGGGGCTCTCTTTTGTGCCCTTTACTTGTGCACGGGCAGTCAGAGCCACACCCGCGACCACACTTAGCAGGGCATAGGAGGGAAGCAAAAGTGCAAGGCTACCAGGGCAGCGCACCAACCAAGGGCACAGAAGACGGAGCAATCAGGCTTCCTCCCGCAAGACCCTTGCTGGGGCGGCCTACACAGCCCCGGCAAGTGCCTTGCCGGGGCAGCTCGCCCAGCGCCAACATCGCAGCCACCCTTGAGCCTAAGAGTTCCGGCACCATCGACAACATTGGAACCAAGGCTCGGGAAGTGCTTGCATGGTGGCTGTCGGTGTCAAATCCGGCGGATCTCGGGTAGGGGGTCCCGAACTGTGCATCTAAGGTCGATGGTAACAGGAGACAGGGGACACAATGTTTATCCAGGTTCGGGCCCTCTCTATGGAGGTAATACCCTACTTCCTGCTTGATTGATCTTGATGAATATGAGTATTACAAGAGTTGATCTACCACGAGATCGCAATGGATAGAACCCTAGATGTCTAGCCAGTATGATTATAATTGTATATTCGCCTCTACAGACCTAGCCCTCCGGTTTATATAGACACCAGAGGGACCTAGCGTTACATAAGGTCGGTTACAGAGAAAGGAATCTTCATATTCGGTCGCCAAGCTTGCCTTCCACGCCAAGGAGAGTCCTATCCAGACACGGGAGAGAGTCTTCGGTCTTGCATCTTCACAGCCCATTAGTCCGGCCCACGTCCAATAGGCCGGACGCCCGATGACCCCTTAGTCCAGGACTCCCTCAGTAGCCCCTGAACCAGGCTTCAATGAAGAGGTGTCCGGCGTGCAGATTGTCTTCAGCATTGCAAGGCGGGTTCCCCTTTACGAATACTCCAAGATAGTCTTCGGACAAAAGAACGTGTCCGGATCTGCAACACAAGTACCACACACACAACCATAGAGAGTAGAATATTTCACGAGTCCCATCCGCTGACAACTTTTTGCAAGATGACATCACATCTGCTCGGTCATTATTTCAAACCATTTTCGTCTGCCGTTACGCGTTTCGAGATGCGGCTTCCATTGGCACGTCTTGTCAATGCAGAGATCGTGTCCGCTCATTGCGGGATTCTCATCAATACGGGCATGGGTAATCCAACCGTGCCGTTTGCACAACCCTTGGGTATAGGCGAGCTTTAAGGCGAGTGGGGAGGCGTTTGATATTCACTACCTTCATAAGGGGATAAGGAGTCCCCTTCTTCACCCATGCATTCTCCATTCCTCTGCCCTTCTAGTCTCGAGCTCCAGCGTCCAAGTTCTCATCTTTTCCGCCTCAAGCAAGCACTCCACCTTGTCCAGGACTGGAGGGCAAGGCAAGTGGATGGCCTCCTCCGTCAAGGAGAAGGACAACGTCGAGCTTCGGGAGGCCGGTTATCTGGCGAAGGAAATCGCCCACCGGCGTCCGGCCAAGGGGCAAGTCGTCCCTACACCGAAGCCTAATGAGAGGGTGGTGTTCCTCCCTCATTTCGTCCGTGGGTTAGGGTTTCCACTCCACCCTTTCGTCCGTGTACTGATGTTCTTTATGGGCTAGATTTCCACGATCTAGCCCCGAACTCCTTCCTCAACATCTCGGCATTCATTGTTGTGTGCGAGGCCTTCCTCCGCATCCAGCCCCACTTTGGATTGTGGCTCAAGATCTTCAACATGAAGCCAAAGGTGGTGGATGGACAACACGCGGAGTGCAGCGGAGCCGTGGTGAGCAAGATGCCCAACGTCACATGGCCCAAAGGCACATTTGTGGAGACTGTCAAGGAGTGGCAGAAGCTGTGGTTCTACATCACAGAGCCCTGCGACGCCACCTGGGCCGCGGCTTCCGAATTCAAGTCTGGAGCTCCAATGCGGCTTACCTCCTGGATGGAGAAGGGCCCAAATTGGTCTTTGTCGGATGAGCTGATGGCGCTGTAAACGCGCATCCAAAGCATGGTGGACAAAAACATCAAGCTCGTCGACGTGATCCAGGTGATGCTAGTTCGCCAGATCCTCCCCTGCCAAAGCCGAACCTCCCCCTTATGGGAATTTGATCCGGAGAAGCACCAAACCTTGGTGAGGCTCTTCGGAACCACTCACGGAGATGCCTAGAAGTTGCTCTTCAAGGGAGATGAGAAGCCGCCGGCCATAGACTCAGACCGCGGGCACGATCTTGCCCATCCCGCCAATGCGGTAAGTCATTCACGTCTCAACATTCCCTTTACCTGCTTGTTCGAGGGGGAAAACTAAACTTTGCTGTTTTACTCTTTTAGGTATGGACAGAGAAAGCGGAGCAGATTCAATGTTCGGCTCCGCTGCCCTAAGAACCAGTCATCCCGCTCCTGGCGAAGATGCTGGTCCCGGCCGAGGTGGCCCCCACCATAAGGGCGCTTAGGACGTGATGTCCGAAGACAAGACTCACTCCTCTGCCGCCGAAGCTGATGATGAGGAGGGGGAGGAAAGCAACTCCCCTCTTGATGGGGAAGGAAGAAGAGGGTGGCCTCCACAAATTTGGAGGCGGAGGCGCCCAAGAGGGGGAAGGGCCCTCTCGCGGATAACTCCGCATGGGATGTCGATAGCAGCCCAAAGCGGCGCCCCCGAAGCAAGCCCCTGGCCGCATCATAAGTACTAAAAACCCGTATAAGTCCATGTGTCTGGCCTTTCTATTTTATGATATTTAATATGTTAAATTATGCTATTACAGTCCGGCCCACGACAGCTCCCAGCGATCCTCGTCAGGAGGCTCGCTAGATTCAAAGGCGATGGCCAGCGTGTCACCGCCGGCCGCTCACTCGCCCACGACCAAGGGCGACGACGAGGTGGTGACCCAAAGGACCTTCCCAGGCTAGGGAGAGGTTCAGGAGGCCGCCAGGGTGGCGCCAGAGCTTGACTCCTCGGCCGCCGGACACATGGGGGAGAAGGCCCCCATGGAGACTGGCGATGAGGGCCATATCCAATTAGGCCCCTAGCCGAATACCATTCCGGAAACCTACACGGCTCTGGAGTCAAGCGAGCAGCCTTCCCCGAAAGGAGGAGGTGTGCCTATTCCGTCGGTGACCTCTGTCCAACCAGAGGCACCGGATAATCTGCTGGAAGCGCTACGAGGCGCTTCCATCGTGGATGAACACTGTATCCTTATGGGTATGGTGATTGAGAGGGTTCAGTCCGTCAAGAGCAAACTGACAGAAGCCTGCATCAGCCTGCTGACCAGCTTTGAGGTAAGCGAGGAAAAAGAGAAAATCCCCGTACAGACAGTAGCCCCTGAGACACTGTCCGGTGTTCAGAAGGAAAAGCCGGACAGAGGATCAATTAATTTTCATAGGAAACTAACTAAATGTGTCTTATATAGATAGACGGCATTGCTGGCTGCGACCTCACACACTGCCAAAGTCTCCGGACTAAAGCAGAGACTGGAGCGGGCCGAGGAAGAGCTTGGCCAAGCGAGGAAGCAGCTAGAAGACCAGCAAGGTATGCAATGACTCGCTATATATTCGGAAGGAATACATGATGTGTATTGACCATAGTGTTATGATATGTGTAGGAGCGACGACTGAGGTCGAGGCCCTGAAAAAGGCTCTAGCCGAAGCCAAGGAGAAAGCTGCCAAGGAGCAAGCTGCCCGCAAGAAGCTCAAGGCCAGGCTTAACGAGGTCCAGCAAGAGCTCCAAGATGGTGTGAAAAAGTGCGATGGATTGGAGTGCGATGTTTCGGCAAGAGAGACCGAACTCGCCAAGGCTCGCCAAAGCGCGGAAGAGGGCCGGGTTGAAGCCCAGGGCGCCCTCCAGGAGATCCAGGAGGCCAAGAAGATCGTGGCGGGTAAGGCGTTTAGTATGGAAAGCAAGTATGTGAAGAAGAAGTATTTCTTACTAACCTGGATTCGGAGTTCTCCAGGGGCATTTGCGGACCTGCTGCGCAGTGTGTCTGAGGCTGCGGAGTTCTTCCGAGCCAAAGAAGGGCGGTCAACGGAGAAGCTGTTCTGGTCACAATATCTTACGCCAGAACATCCAGTGCCCTTTAGCAATCAGCTGAAGCAGCTGGCCGAGCTGCATAGGGTGGCCGAGCTAGCCATGAAGGATTTGATAATCCGGCTGTGGCCTGCCGAAGCTATACCTAGCAGCTACTTCAGGCTCGTGAAGCGGATGGTGAGCGCCTGTCCTCGGCTGGCCGTCATCAAGCGATCGGACTGCATCGAGGGCGCGCGCATGGCCTTCGCCCGCGTCAAGGTGTGGTGGGAGAAGATGGATGCCGTCAAGCTCGTGACCTAGGGGCCACCCGAAGGCAAGGAGCACTGCACGCCCGAGCGGTATTTTGGAGACGTCCTGGATGGGTTTCGCATTGTGGCGATGCAATGCACGCATGACATTATCTTTGAATGAATACATTCATGTTGTCTCTGCCTTGTATGATTAAACAAAATTGTTATATAATGTTTGTTTTTAAAAAATTTCACCTCATGTGCGGCCGTGTTGTATGAAATCTGAGAGTTGGCCAGTCGTTGGCTTCTCCCCCCTCGTAGGTAGTACGGGGGTGTTCGGGATGTAATCTAAACACTCTTGATCCAGTTGTTTGGTCCTTGAAGGAGGTGTTTAGCGCAACGAACCAGACAATCAGACTATTCAGCTTGAACACCCTCACTTAGCCATAGGAGTTTGACAATAAAAATTTAGGCGCAGCCCCTAGTATCCGAACTAGGAAGCTGTAAACACCTGATCGGGCAAGTACCAATCCCTCGCGTAATGCGCAAGAAATCTCTAACGATTTGAAACCTCCGAAGAGCTGACCAACTCTCGCCGCATCATGACAGTCAGTTTTCGGCTTTCTCTACTGAGGTGCTTCATCGGGTAAACCAGGGAACAATCGCAATAGTTCTCCCTTTACTACCTTAGCCGATATAGAGGAACGTAACTTAGCAAGCACAGGAGCCGGGCAACCCTACTATTGACCAAAGACATGATTCGGAGCCAATGCATATAGTGCTAAATTCGGGGTGCCGAACTATACTGTAAAAAGTGTCCGGACTTTGTTGCCATAGTGTGGGGCTCTATGAAGGCCCTGGCAAATTGAAACATACCAAAGTGTATGGGTGCTAAGGTTATCAAAAAAAGGGAAATGGAAAAGGAGCAAAGGTAATGAGCCAGGGCTGCAGAATTTGGGCCGCAAACTGTTTTCATTATAATTTTATTAATATGTTAAAGCGCATTGATACAAATAGTGCGATAAGCAACATGCTATTTGACATGCCAAAACCAAGGGAGAGCGGCGTGTGGGTCCTGAAAACAGGTAGAGTGATTGTTAAAGAAAACACCTAGAAATTCCCCTGTACGTTTGTGCTTCTTGCCGTCTTGGTGTATTTATCCTTTGACAGGACCGGTGATCAAGCCATTGGGGAAAGCCTGTGGAAAAGAAACCTGAAAAGGGGAAAGAGAAACAGTGAAAGTATGTGTGTCCAGGAGCGGTCGAGCCGTATTGTGGATCACAAGGTAGGTATGCCTCCGTCTATGCCCATGGTATTTTTAGTGCGTAGTTATGTACGCGCGGTGCGAATGCCGCTACTTGACTGGGATCGGGACGGAGGCCAAATTGCTAATCGAGCTCTCGACGAGCCGAGCTATCCTGTTGCAGAATAGTCTGAACTCTCTTGACAGTGTCCGGGAGTTCGGCCGCTGAATTGAGGTTCTTCTTGAGAAGGCCGCTCTGTACTTATGCTGCTAAGGCAGCGGTGTGCTCCTTGGTATGGAGGGAGCGTTCCGTGTTTCCATTAACTATTATGACGCCGTGTGGTCCGGGCATCTTGAGCTTGAGATAAGCATAATGTGGCACCGCGTTAAATCGAGCAAATGCCATTTGTCCCACTAGTGCGTGATAGCCGCTGCGAAAGGGGACGATATCAAAGATTAACTCTTTGCTTCGGAAGTTATCCGGAGATCCGAAGACCACCTCAAGTGTGATTGAGCCCGTACAGCGGGCCTCTACCCCTGGTATGACCCCTTTAAAGGTAGTTTTTTTGGGCTTGTTTCGTGATGGGTTAATTCCCATTTTGCACACTGTATCCTGATAGAGCAGATTGAGGCTGCTGCCACCGTCCATGAGTACTCGCGTCAGGTGGAATCCGTCAATCAAGGACTAGTGCGGCTGAATCGCCATGACGGATACTGGCCGGATGATCCCGTTGATAAGAAGGTGATCGGGCATGAAGACCATGGATTGAATTTTGGGGCGACTGGCTCTATCGCATAGACGTCCCTGAGCGCGCGCTTGTGCTCCCTCTTGGGGATGTGTGGAGCATATATCATGTTCACCGTTTTGACCTGAGGGAGAAACTTCTTCTGTCCTCCTGTGTTCGGTTGCCGGGGCTCCTCGTCATCGTCCTTGCTTTGCGATCCCTTTTCCTTGTTCTCGGCATTTAACTTGTCGGCCTGTTTAAAAACCCAACAATCTCTGTTGGTATGATTGGCTGGTTTGTCTGGGGTGCCATGGATCTGGCACGGACGGTCGAGTATGCGGTCCAAGCTAGATTGCCCCGAGTTGTTTCTTTTATATGGCTTCTTCCGCTGACCGGACTTGGAGCCACTGAATCCGGCGTTGACTGTCGTGTCATCGGTTTTGTCACCATTGTTTCGGCGTTTGTGTCTGTTGCGTCGGAGCTTGCCGTTGCTATTTTTGACCTCGGAGGTGCCTGTTTCACTTGCTGTGTTTTTACTACGGGCCAGCCAACTATCCTCACTCGCACAAAAGCGGGTCATGAGTGCCGTGAGGGCTGCCACGGACTTTGGCTTTCCTGACCGAGGTGGCGGGCGAGCCATTCGTCGCGGATGCTATGTTTAAATGCCGCTAGGGCTTCGACATTCGGACAGTCGACGATCTAGTTTTTTTAGTTAGGAACCTAGTCCAGAATTTCCAGGCTGACTCTCCAGGCTGTTGAACTATGTGACTTAAGTCATCGGCATTTGGTGGCCGGACATATGTACCTTGGAAGTTGTCAAGGAAGGCTTAGCTGCCAATAGAATTTTCAGGCAGACTGTTTAGCCAGTGCCGAGCTGGCCCTTTGAGCTTTAGTGGGAGGTATTTGATGGCGTGAAGGTCATCCCTGCGGGCCATGTGGATGTGGAGAATAAAATCCTCGATCCATACTGCGGGATCGGTTGTTCCATCATATGATTCGATGTTTACGGGTTTAAACCCTTCTGGAGATTCATGATCCATTACTTCATCAGTGAAGCAAAGAGGATGTGCGGCGCCTCTATATTGGGCCGAATCGCGGAGTAGCTCCGATGGAGTCCGTCTGCGGTTTTCGGCCCGGGCGTGACTAGGTTTGTGACGTCCGAATAGATAGCCGTCGTCGTGTGTCGAGGCATGTCCTCGCGATCCGTAGATCGATCTTGTATATCATGCTCTACTGTCCAGGTCCTGCTGGAGGTCATATGTATAACCCCGAGCTGTTTTATCCCTGCCTTTTCAGCTTGAGTTGCCGCTTTATCCCGGCCGCGTGGTGGTCAGTCAGCCTTATTGCGCGGTGATGGTACAGGCTCTAGCGCCTCGTCATCGAACTGAGGTAGCAATTCGCGCTTCGGGTAACTTTTGGCTGGGCGCTTAAGGCCGTATTCTTCGGCTGCTAGGACATCGATCCATCTCGCCGTTGAGCGTAGCTTGGTCGACAGCTTGCTGCTTTGCTTCTTTTTCAGGCTCCGTGCAGTGGCTATTAGCTGGCACTTCAAGCGCTCCTGCTCGAGAGGTTCCTCAGGAACGATAAAATCCTTGTTGCCGAGGCTCACCTCCTCCTTGGAGAGCGGATGATAACTACGGTCCTCCGAGTCTTCTCCTATGGCCTGTTCATCAGGGCTAACTTGCCCATCTTCCCGATTGTCCTGTTCGGCAGTTTGTTCGTCGGGGTCTTCTATGTCTTCGGCACCATGTGGGGTGTTATCGTCTCCTGTGCTGGTGTTGCTGTCTTTGCTGCAGCGGGATTTAGAGCGGCGCCGCTGACGCCGGCGCTTTGGTTGTCTCTTAGGAGGGTCATCCCTGGCTGGATTTTCCTTGTCCTCGCCGTTATTCTCTTTGGGTGTATCCACCATGTATACATCGTACGAAGAAGTGGCTATCCAGCGTCCGGTAAACGGCGGGTTTTGGGCCTCCTCTTCTCCGGCATCGTCGTCCATTCCGCCGATGTCTTCAGAGTCGTAATCTAGTGTGTCGGTTAGGTCTTCGACAGTGGCTATGAAGTGGGCAGTGGGTGGGAAACGAAATTCTCCCTCATCAGCCTCAAGTTCAAACCGGATAAAATTTGGCTGAGAGTCCCCTGCTAGGGATAGATTTTTTAATAAGTTCAACACATCGCCTCAAGATGAGTGCCGGAAGATGTCTGCGGCGCTGAATTCGGCGATCGATGACCGATCCTGCTCGACAAAGGCAGACACACGTAGTCCGGAATTTATAGCCAGAAATGAGTCCGAGGTTCCGGTGACATAGACATCACCTGAGGTTAGGTCTGTGTGCGGCTCCAATGCCGCGTAATCTGTGGCTTCCATGGCGGGGTTGAGCTTCCCATCCTTGGATGGCGCGATCTGTTCTGCATCTAAGGCCAGAGCGGTTGCAGGTGAAATTTCCTGGGCATGGCCCGATGACAGATTTAAGGCATGTTCATCATGGCAACGGGGAGCGACTGCCGTGGTCTCAAATCCGTCAAAGATCAAGTCTCCGCGGATATCTGTGACGTAGTTCAAGCTCCCGAATCTGACCTGACGGCCAGGGGCGTAGCTATCAATCTGCTCCAGATGGCCAATCAAGTTGGCTCGCAGTGCGAAGCCGCCGAACACGAAGATCTGTCTGGGGAGGAAGGTTTCCCCCTAGACGGCATCGTTGTTGATGATTGAAGGAGCCATCAAACCCTTTGAGGACGTCACAACAGAACTCTCAAGGAAAGCACCAATATCGGTGTCAAAACCGGCGGATCTCGGGTAGGGGGTCCCGAACTGTGCGTCTAAGGTCGATGGTAAAAGGAGACAGGGGACACAATGTTTACCCAGGTTCGGGTCCTCTCTGTGGAGATAATACCCTACTTCCTGCTTGATTGATCTTGATGAATATGAGTATTACAGGAGTTGATCTACCACGAGATCACAATGGATAAAAACCCTAGAAGTCTAGCCTGTATGATTATAGTTGTATATTCGACTCTATAGATCTAGCCCTCCAGTTTATATAGACACCGGAGGGACCTAGGGTTACATAAGGTCGGTTACAGAGAAAGGAATCTTCATATTCGGTCGCCAAGCTTGCCTTCCACGCCAAGGAGAGTCCCATCCGGACATGGGAGAGAGTCTTTGGTCTCGCATCTTCACAGCCCATTAGTCCGGCCCATGTCCAACAGGTCGGACGCCCGAGGACCCCTTAGTCCAGGACTCCCTCAGTGGCATGCAGATCTTTGTGAAGACATAGAGCCTACAAATCCTAGATGAGGACCAGAAGACAAGACAATCGCAACGTTCCTTGCCGAGGATGCCCATGAGGCCCCGACAAGACTCCTTGCCGAAGACACTCGCAAGGCCCCGGCAAGACTCTTGCCGAGGGCGCTCACAAGGCCCCGGCAAGACTCTTGCCGAGGGCGCTCACAAGGCCCCGGCAAGACCCTTGCCGGGGATATACGCGAGACCGCGACAAGACCTTGCCGCCCCATCGCCGCCCCAGCTCAGCGGCCAACCCACCAACTGAAGCAAGTACCCACGTGGCAGTACATGGATACTAATCCAACTAGCCAAACACCTGCGTGGTGGCATACAGATCTTCATGAAGACCCTACCACCACGCCAACTCAGCAGCCTGCCAGCCTACGTGGCGCTGCATGCCTCGTTGGCCTGGACGCGTGTCGGAGCAAGGCGGAGCGGCGACGGACGGGACGGGCCTCGTTACCGCCCCCGATAAAGCAAGTGGACACCTAAGTAGCGCATTTAATGCACTTTGTCCTGTAATGACAGGCGATAAGCTTGTACACTGTATACCTTTCCACCTCCTGTGTGCCACAGTGGCAGCCCCTTTTGACTATAAAAGGAGGCCTGAGGTGTACTGAAGGAGGGGTCGGATCTTTTGGACGACACACGCATCGCAGCTAGTTTAAGAACTCAAGAACACTCAAATATACATCAAAGCAGGACTAGGGTATTACGCATCCTCGCGGCCCGAACCTGGGTAAACGATCCTCGTGCTGGCTTCTAGACCCGCTCTTTGCACAACCTCGCGCCCGCCAACCGTAGCAAAAGGGATCCCAGTGATCCCATAGGTGTCGTTTCCCCCGACATCTTTGGCATGTCAGGTAGGGGGCGCGGTTGTGAAACTCCGGTCTAGCAGTTAGTTTATCAGTTCTTCATCAACATGGCTCCTAAAAAACGCGATCACGACGATCGGTTCATCCGTAGCCGAACGGCCCATGCCAGGGCGGGCGGGCGACGGGGATGTCGCGGACGGAAGCCGAGGCATGGCCCGCGAACACCCACATCACTCTGGCAGCCAAAGCTTGGCGAGCGGTGTCGTTCATGCACGAGACAACGAGCCGCACGCCACCAAGTCCAAAGACAGAGTCGTGCCCCCCGCAGGCAGTGTGGGGCCCTCCAAGGGCGGCGCTGTGCCACCTACAGGCGGCATGGCGACCTCCAAGACGCCTACGCCAGCGCCCATAGCGCGCTCCTTTCAGTTGAGCGCGACGAGCAGCACTACCGCACCAGTAACCTCGGGCGCCGCTGCGGGAAGAGTACTATGCATCATTCACGGGGCGCAGAAGACTAGCATGCACGCCGAGGCGCTGGCGAAAAGGGGGCGCAGCCGCAAGGCCGTGACAGGGCTCCTTCTAACGTGGTTAGAAGTCGGAGCGCGTCACAGTCCTTGCAGCTTTCACCACCACCTTCGCCAGCAGAGGCCTTAGCGTGCGCAGTTGCTCCTCGACTTCCCTCCTGCTGCAGAAAACCTCGACGAGTGGAGAGCCACCATCCGGAGCCTCGTCGGCATCGCCAACAAAGACGAGCCACGACCGACGGGGCCCTTAGGCCAATGCTCTGTCGAGCCACCGCACGCCAGTGGTGGAAGGACCGGAGGCGCTGCGGCCACGATGCATTCTCCTCCTCCACGCCAGTTACTGCGGGTGCCGGTCCGTCGGGACGATGCTTGTGATAACATTTCCATAGTGTCGTCCAACCCATGGACCCACCGTGATCAATACCAAGTTCTTCAGGAGTGAGCCTATGAAGACGCTGGAACCACTATCGAGTGGCGGCGCGAAGCACGCCATCAGTCGGATAGGCGAGCAGGGCCCACTATGGACTACCCAGCTCCGGGGGGCACTGGTGGCCTACCTTACAAGAGATGCTAGCAATGGTGGAAGGGTGAGAATGCGTAATCCATGGACTCAACATTAGTCATAAAGAACTCACATAGTTATAGCAAAAATCTACAAGTCATCAAAACCAAGCACTACGCGCATGCTCCTAGGGGGATAGATTGGTAGGAAAAGACCATCGCTCGTCCCCGACCACCACTCATAAGGAAGACAATCAATAAATAAATCATGCTCCAACTTCATCACATAACGGTTCACCATACGTGCATGCTCCGGAATCACAAACTTTAACACAAGTATCTCTCAAATTCACAACTACTCTACTAGCATTACTAATATCACCATCTTCATATCTCAAAACAATCATAAAGAATCAAACTTCTTATAGTATTCAATGCACTTTATATGAAAGTTTTTATTATACCCATCTTGGATGCCCATCATATTTTATGACCAAAGCAAATTATCATGCTGTTCTAAAAGACTCTCAAAATAATATAAGTTAAGCATGAGAGATCAATAATTTCTATAAAATAAAACCACCACCGTGCTCTAAAAGGATATAAGTGAAGCACTAGAGCAAAATTATCTAGCTCAAAAGATATAAGTGAAGCACATAGAGTATTCTAATAAATTCCGATTCATGTGTGTCTCTCCCAAAAGGTGTGTACATCAAGGATGATTGTGGTAAACTAAAAAGCAAAGACTCAAAGCATACAAAACGCTCCAAGCAAAACACATATCATGTGGTGAATAAAAATATAGCCTCAAGTAAAGTTACCGATAGACGAAGATTTAAAGAGGGATGCCTTCCGGGGCATCACCAAGCTTAAGCTTTTGGTTGTCCTTGAATTTTACCTTGGGGTGCCTTGGGCATCCCCAAGCTTAGGCTCTTGCCACTCCTCATTCCAAAATCCATCAAATCTTTACCCAAAAACTTGAAAACTTCACAACACAAAACTTCAACAGAAAATCTCATGAGCTCCGTAAGTATAAGAAAGTAAACCACACTTTAAGGTACTGTAATGAACTCATTCTTTATTTATATTAGGGAGTGCAACATAAACGGCTAGCCAGATCAAGGTGTGTGTGATATAGGGCATACGGTTCACTCGGACGAACTGTTTTCGATTAGCGAACGCAATAGAAATGGTTCAACTTGACAAGATGTGTGTGATACGTGGCAAACAACCGACTCGGATGAACTGTTTGCAATGAGAATTTACAACACAGACGGTTAATACGGTCAGTTCGTGTGCGATTATGTGTGTATAAAAAACTTAAAAAAATGCAAACTAGTTGCTTGCAGTTGGTAGGAGTATTGCACATGATGCGTCTACGAGTACTCGTGTGTGATGATTAGTAAGTTACACATGCATTTCCTTATGTTAACACTTGTGTGATAAATAACACGTGGCACTGGATACGGTATTCATGTTGTGTGTGTGCTCCACTTAGTCTCCCCGTGCTCGAGCGAATGCTTCCCGCGCTCCACATGGGTGAATTGTAAAATCCACGCCTATTACCTCACGGTTTCCCGCCACCAGGTACCGGCTTGCTGCATATAACCCTGGCGTCAACGCACTGCCCGACACTCTGCGAAGATCTAGTCCTCACCCATCTACCATTAGTTATTCTAATCATTCCAGGCAACGACCAAAGCTTCGACGTTGACGCCTACCTGCATTACATCTTCGGCGAGGAGAACGAGCCGGGGCAGGTCGGGGAGCAAGAGCTTCATTGGCCGGTGCAGGCACCATGGCCCATCGGCAGCGATATCGGCGTCACAGTCCTTGGGAGCACAAACGAGATGTTGTAGAGGAGGTGTGATGAGCAGTTTGCCATCCACCGTGAAAAAGATCCAGAGCTGCTCGGCGGCATGATCGACGACCCACCCAAAGAACCGCCGTCACCAGTGCTCATTGAGAGCCTGATGCCTCGCAAGGAATGGGCCGAGGACCTCTGCGATTCAGTCAAGACAAAGGCAGCCTGTGGCTTCATCATTGCCCGCGGCGGACGTGTCAACCTCGATCCCGATGATGTGGTGGCCAGGCTCGAGCGCATCCTTGGCGGAGTTTGTCGGCGTTCTGGGAACGGGGGTCCCCAGACTTGCCTGCCTGCGGCCCGCGGCGTGGCTCAAAGGAGGCCCAGGACAGCCTATCTTCATCAACACAAGCTCGAGACCCTCGCGAGGGGCCAACGCTGGGCGGACGACTCAAGAGCTTCCTCGAGCACGGCCTTATCAGTTGGCTCATGAGGAGGCGGAGAGTTCAAGGCAGGGTACCTCGCGAGGTGCCCATGACGCATAAGCCATGATGACCAAGGGTGCAGTCGGGCGCCAGCCCGCAGCGTCCTCCTTTCCTCTTTGGTGCAAAGGGAGCAAGCGCAGCGAGAGTATCAAGCAAAGGCACCCGTTTGGTGCAACAAGACCAAGACCAGCCCCAACGGCTGGAAGGAGTCATCGTGGAGCCCAAGCAAAGGCGTCATCACCAAGAGCCTTTGGCAAAGTAGGACCAACTTTAGTCAGATAAGTGTACCCGCTGTTCCCCTTCAAATGGCCAATTGTTGGTGCCCTTCCCGCTCAATATTTGGGAAGAGGCCCAGGGCCTTCGTCTATATAAGTAGAGCTAGCCACCATAGTAGGGGGACGATCCATCAAGACGATCGGAGAGGAAGGGATAGGACGATCCGCATCCATATCAGAGAGAGATAGAGACCTGATCCTCAAGCTAGAGCGACGGGACACCACTTAGCAGTTCATCACACCCACCAAGAACAGACCCTCGCGAGGCTGTTCTTCCCCTGCAGATCGCTCCTCATCAGCCCAAGAGGCAATCCACCACGCCACAAACTAGAGTAGGGTATTACACCACAACGGTGGCTCGAACTAGTATAAATCCCGTGTCTCTTGTGTTGTTCTTCTTAGTAGTTTAGGTCCCTGCGATTCGGCGAGGTACGAGACGGTGGAGGGTTGGATCTCCGCGCGCACCCCAGAGTTCGAACCTTAAGGGTCTGCCGGAACCCGAAATCCGACATTTGGCGCGCCAGGTAGGGGTGCGCCGGAATTTGCCTTTCGTCGCCTCGTTCTTCCTCGACCACCGCAACCATGTCTGACGCTCGTCGGGCTCAGCGCCGAAGCCGCTTCGCCTCCCATCGCCGCTTCAGACGGCTCCCGTCGGCGGGCGTCCTCGTCGTTCCCCGTCACCTGCCGTCAACGCCGCCACCGCCCGACGGGGAACGAGCAACAAGCATCGTCCCAGCACCCGTCCATGAGGCGGGACGGCCGCACCGCCACACCTTCGCTCACCCCCGCTGGTTCTTCGTCACACGCGCCCCGTGCGGCCATGGAGGCCCGAGCTGCAATCATCGCGGCCAACGAGTTCATGCGCTACCGCCCCGTCGACGACGTCTACGAAGAATGGCTCGACTGAGTCACCGAGCTCGTCATGCTGCAGAGGCGACCCGCGCCGTCTGCCTCGCTACACCGCACCGCCCCGCCGGGCGATGAAGCTCGGGCGCCTCGGCCGCCTCCTCCTCAAGACGGGCGCCGCCCCTAAGGCGCTGGTCCTAGGGCGGAACCTGCTCCGCCAGCGCCAGCCGCGGCAAGAGCAGAGCTGCCAAGAAGTTCCTCGCCCGCAAGAAGCTGCCCAAGCGCTCCCGCTCCAAAGACGCGTCAAGACCTGCGCTGCCCCCCAAGGGCGCAGGACGCCCACAAGACCAAGCTCTTCTGCCGTCCGAGGCCCCTCGCGCCACGGCGGGCTGCCGCGCCTTCACCACCGAGCAAGGCGCAGCCGTCAAGGCCCGCCAAGTTCAAGCCAGACCCGCCTCCATGCTACGACGGCACGGCTGACCCTACGGAGTTCCTCCAGCTCTACCAGCTGGGCATCGAGGCTGCCAACAGGGACGGAAGGGTCATGGCGAACTGGTTTCCCATGGCTCTCAAGGACGGAGCCCGCACCTGGCTCCTGAATCTGGCCCCAGGCACGATCTCTTCTTGGGCCGAGATGCGCACCCGCTTCATCGCCAACTTCCAAGGTACTCGCGACCGGCCACCCGTCGTGAGCGACATGCGCCGAATCAAGCAGCAGCCGAAACCCCGCAAAGTACATCCAACGCTTCAACAACGCTACGCCTCAAGATCCCTAGGGTGACGGAGGAGGCCATCATCTCCGCTTTCTCCGACGGCATGCGCGACGTCAAGATGAAGGAGGAGCTGGCGATGCATGAAGATCTCGTGCACCTCCTCGAGCTGTTCAACTTGGCGACCAAGTGCGCGCCAGGCTGAGGAGGGGCGCCTCTCCCTCCTCGAGCTGCCTGCCGCGGATCCCGAAGAGAAGAAGTCCAAGGCCAAGGACGTGAAGCGCAAGGGGGCTGCCGTGCTCGCGGCCGAACCAGACACCAAGCGAGGCAGAGAGCAGCCCGAGTCCTCCAAGGGCAGCCAGTACTGCGTTTTTGATTTACGGGGATTTAAAAACTGAGATTCTTCTCATGAAATGTTTTCAAATAGCAGACGGTTCACTTACAAAAACCGATATTCAATGAAAACTTCATGGAAACCATATTTGAAAGTTTCATAAAAATCTGAAAATAATGTGGGATGTTAAGAAGGTGATGTTTTATTGCGACACAAAATTTCAAGTTGAAAAACATTACGAGATGTGAGCTATGAAAAAGACAAATTCTGCCCTGAATAGTGACATTACTATTCGACACTATTCAACACTGATTTTGTCTTTTTCATAGCTCACATCTCTTAATGTGTTTCAACTTCAAATTTTGTGTGCCAATAAAACATCATCCTCTTAACATCCCGCATTTTTTTGAAACTTCAAAACATCTCTTTCTCATGGTTTTCACCGGTTTCCACCGAATGTTGGTTTCCATATGATATTCCTACGTTATGACTGGCCAGAACCCAAAGCCACGGATCGTATGTGTGCACCGTTGGATGCTCCCAAATCGAACGGCAACCCTGTGCCCTTTAGACAGCACATGCAGTACATGGGTAAGCACTGTGCGCATGCGTCGTGTAGCTCACGCTTCCTTCTCTACTAGGTTTTCATTCAAAACAGGCTACCGTTTCTCGCCACTCCTCTCATCGGTTTCCCGCCTCTTCTCCCATATATGCATGATGTAGATGTTCGTTTAATTCTTATAGTTCATCTCATCCAAAATCAATTATTTTTACAAAAAAAACTATTTTAAGATTCATGGAATTGTGCATTGTAAAGGTCAAAACAAAAAGTGACAATTCATTTAGAAAAAAAAAGGTTTGGGAAATTAAGATATGGAAGATTCTAGAGAACAAAGAAGAAGTGCTTGTGTTTTGAGGTTTGTGCATTATGCTTAAGTTCAACCATGGAGTCTTCTAGATTGTACATGTGGCAGAATCTGGTGGAATGTAGATGATATCCAATGGCCAGTAGTGCTCGGATTTGCCATCTCTGTACTGTCGGATTGGCTTCATCCAACGAGCAACTTTCATAGTTATTCGCACAATATATAAGTGTATAGATGTATAAATATATATAGATGTGCCATGCTAGACAAAATATAGTTTGAGCGCATACGTGGGACGACCCCCCCGCTGCCGCCTCGAAGTTGGGAAACTAACATCACAGGTATTGAACCAGGCTTGTAATGTACTTGGCGTGGCCCATCGAAGTTGTGCATTTGGGATTTAAACACATCATACACCATCGTACCCATACATATTTTCGGGCCGCATGCAATGTATACGAGGTCTTCTGATCGACCAAGTCACCCTTGTGCGGTTTTTTGTGACGATACAGATATCTATGGGCTCCCCGAGTGTATATATATCATCCCTTTGACCGATAATGAGGGGTATGTGTTGGCCATGAATGGATTCCTCCTAGTTCATGTAAGGGCCGGTCACCGTCAAATGTCGGTCAACCAAAGCTCGAGCTCATGCGTTGTCAGGATTCCCTCCCAGATGCTCGGATTGCTGGGTTCGACCTACATCAAACCCTGCTTACGTATCTCGTCCTTAAGTACCTTACCTCCATGGTTGTTGTCCGGGTCAAAAGGTAGGCACCACATCTAAATTGTACATTATTCTTGTCGGGGAAATGACACCTATGGGATCACTGGAATCCCTTCTATGGTTGGCGGGCGCGGGGTTGTGAGAAGAGCAGGTCTAACAGGAAGCACCCGGATCGTTTACCCAAGTTCGGGCCGCGAGGATGCGTAATACCCTAGTCCTGCTTTGGTGGATGTATTGAGTGTTCTTGTGTTCTTGAGCTAGCTACGGGGTGTAACTTGCCCAAAAAAAGCCGAATCCTTCTCCTCGTCGCCTCGGGCCTCCTTTTATAGGCAAAAGGGGCCACCACAGTGGCACACAGGAGGTGGAAAGGTCTACAGTGCGCGAGCTTATCGCCCGACGTTACAGGACAAAGCACATTAAATCCGCTACTTAGGTGTCCATTAGCTTTATTGGGGACGGTAAGGAGGCCCATCCCGTCCGTCGCCGCTCCGCCTCGCTTCGACACGCGCCCAGGCCAGTGATGCGTGCAACGCCATGTAGGAAGGCAGGTTGCTGAGGTGGTGCGGTAGCAGGGCCTTCACGAAGATCTGCATGCCACCACGCAGGTGCTTGTTGAGTTGGTCTGGAAGCCGCATGTTGCCACGCAGGTGCCTACCCAGCTGGTTGGGCTGGCAGCTGCATGCGAAAGGCGGTGGAGCCTTAGCTAGTGCGGGCCTGGCAATGGCCCCGCTGATGCCCTCGACAAGGGTCTTGCTGGGGGCCCGGCAAGGATCGTGACGTGGCGTTGCAGTCGTCCTGGCAAGGCGCTTGCCGGGGGTCTTGTGGATCCCCTTGGCTAGGATCCCGCCGAGGGTCATCGTCTTCTGGTCCTCATCTGATCGTGTGCGTTTATGATCTTGAAAAAGATCTGCATGCCACCATGGAGGTGCCTCCCGAGCCTTGGTTCCAATGTAGTTGTCGATGGCGTTCGGAACCCTTGGGCTCAAGGGTGGCTCGCTCTGCTGGCGTTTGGGCAAGTTGCCTCGGCAAGGCTCTTGCTGGGGCTGCGGAGGCCGCCCCGGCAAGAGCCTTGCCGGGGGATTCCAGCTCACCCTCTTGCTCTTTGGTGTTTCTGGTCTTGGCGTTGCCTCGGTTGTCTTGCGCTTCGGCTTCTCTCCGGCTTCCCTCTTCTGCCCTGCTAGGTGTGGCCGCGGCGCGTGGCTCTGACTGCCCGTGCATAAGTAAAGGGGTCAAAAGGAGAGCCCCTACTTTTGTACACCGACAATTCTATATTGAAAACACACATCACCCCTTCCCAACGTACATCATTTTGGGCCGCATGCAAGAGGTGCTGGTTTTGTGGTACCTCTCGTGCGATGTTTTTGATGGTTCAATCTATTGGCCCAAGCGGTTTATCGACAACAACAACTGTCATTTGACCAAACGAAAGATTCATTAGTCCGTCTTATGGTATGTCATGGCAACATGCATGTATGACCAAAGTATCGATCATTACGTGCATCCGCCTCACACATAAGTGGGAGGTGGTGGGCCAAGCATCCTAGCTAGGTATGACATTATGTCATTATATATATCCTAGCTAGGTGGTTGTTAGGGTGCTTTCGGGTTTGCGAGGCAGGTGCCACCAAAGTTACGCATTGTGTATTTAAAGTTTTAAACATCCCCAATATTCGTACATATATTTGGCCGCTTCTAGGTGGTTCTTGACTACTGGACCCTCTCATCGATCTTCAATGGCGCGCCCAACCGTGGGCCCGCGGGGTCAAAGTTGTGCATTGGAATTTTGAACAACACATACCACCCTTTTCACTCATATATATTTGGGCCACATGCTGGTGTGGCTGTCTTTTGACCCTCCCTAACGTTATTTTTTGCTACAAAGACTCTCATGACCCTCCAC